>CM054932.1:7163894-7231219 GCA_029168755.2 Tillandsia fasciculata | reverse complement strand
AACCATTGTTCTGGGAAAATGTATGAACGATCAGGATCGTAGATTATGATCCGGATCCCGAACAGGCGGTTTTCTGGAAATTGCTCTCTACGCGTAAGCGATCCGGATCGTGACTTGCGCCAGTCCGGATCGTCGCCCGTAAAACTTTCCGAAAAGGTGTTTTTTGATCCGAATATTCTTCCTAGGGTTTCTAACCTATAAATAGCCCTTCCTTTTCATTTCTAGGGCAATCCACACATCGGAAAAAGAGCCGTCATTTTCAATATCATTTATACGGCCTTAGATCCACATATAGAGAAGAACGGAAATCATTAGATCTATTTAATGGTTCTTCATCTATATTGATTAGTTTGATTCTAGGATTTTCATACTCATATCTTGAGTTGAATCAAACTAATGAATACTTAGATGGTATTTCCGATCTACTCTTGATCTAAGTATTCGGCGGATCATCACCACCCAAACAAACAACGATTTATCCCAGAATCGGCGCGTGGACTCGCGTGGCCTTGTGGATTCAAGGTGTCATCGCTCTCGTGGATTCGGAGCGAGGTGCGTTCGTGGATTCGAAGCGTGCCATTGGGTGAAGACCGTGGATTCGGTCGGACGTCGTGGATTCGACGTTGGACGCTGTGGATTCAGCGTTGGCGGCGCAAATCGTGGATTCGAGAAGCGTTGCGGAGCGAGCGGAGAAGATCGACTAGGGGCGTATGGTAAAAGGTTGAGTCGTCTGTGAGTACGTTATATCACCTTGTACGTGTGTTAACTCTAGTGGATTTCGCCGTGTTATCGGTCCCGTGGTTTTTTTTCTCCGGTTTGGAGTTTTCCACGTAAAAATCTTGTGTGTTCTTTTATTTTTCCGCATTGGGTTTTATCGCACAAAGATTTTTGAGTGTTTATTGTTTACACCTATTCACCCCCCTCTAGGTGTTTTTTCCCCTATTAGATCCTTATTAACCTAAACCCAACAATCCTGAGTACAGTCAGTAGATTATTTATTTTTTTCGCTTTTGAGAGATTATTGTATTATGAGGATCTGACTTGTACTGAGAGTCTGTGCATTGATGTATTATTTCAGGTTACCTCCCTGTTGAGTTCTGGTTTATTGTATTTGAGGATATTGTATGATTATGACTTATGGGAGATGGATATTGTATCATTATTTTCAGTTGTACAGATGGTTGGTTTTAGTTTTACAGCACTTTTATTTTATAGCTCTGATATCTGTTTAGCTGTAGTACCTTTTCTTGAAGGTAGGACGCTTGGCCTATGCGGGGTTTTGCATAGGTGGCGGATCTGTTGGCGAGCCCGGATCGTAGTTTCGATCCCGGGGCGTGACACTGAGCGCACCATACAGACTCTCGAGGATATGTTGAGAGCGTGCGTCCTGGATTTTGGAGGAGGGTGGTACCGACACTTAGGATTGGTTGAGTTTGCGTACAACAACAGCTATCAAGCGAGCATTCAGATGGCTTTTTTTGAAGTGTTGGATGGACGCAAGTGTCGATCACCCCTATATTGGAGTGACGTGGGTGAGAGGAAGACTTTGGGTCCTGATATACTGTAAGAGGTAGAGGAAAAGGTCAGATTGATACGACGACATCTCGAGACCGCCCAGAGTCGACAGAGGAGCTATGCTGATACCCGACGGCGAGACTTGGAGTTTCAGGTTGGTGATCATGTCTTCTTGAAAGTCTCGCCTTCGAAGGGGGTCTGGAGATTTGGAGTTCGTGGGAAGCTTAGTCCCCGGTTTATTGGACCATTTGAGGTACTGGAGAGAGTTGGCCCTATTACTTATCGAGTTGCTCTTCCTCCACGCCTGGCTGGAGTTCATGATGTGTTTCACGTCTCTGTTTTGAGGAAGTATGTATTTGATCCTTCGCACGTGATTAATTTTACCCCGCTGGAGATTGGGGAGGACCTTGGGTACGAGGAGCGCCCGTTGCGGATTCTGGCTCGCGAGGTGAGAGAATTGCGCAATCGGGTGATACCTTATGTGAAGATTTTATGGAGCAACCACGAGGAGCGGGAGGCCACTTGGGAGTTGCAGGAGGTGATGAGGGATACCTATCCTTTCTTGTTCGAGGCTTCTAGCTGAGGTACGTTTGTCTTGTTTTCTAAGTTTCGTGGACGAAACTTCTTTTTAATGGGGGAGGATGTAGGGCCCCAAAACCCCATGTAGCTTTTCCCGTGAATCCACGATGTGAAACACCTGGTATTGGTGTGTTGGGCCAGTAACGCATCAAATGGATGTGTCAGATGGACTCAGTGAGGTTCCTGGATCAAGCCTGTCCTTCGGTTGCTTTTGCTGAATTTTAGAAGAGGTTTCAGGCTGATCGGAGGCTGGATTTGGATTCAGCGTGGAAAAACGCTTGAAATCGTCTATTTACTTGTATTTTTTTGAGTCCGGATGCCCAAAAAGGGCTCACGGAAGTTTTCAGTGGATTTGGGTGCATGGGGGAGGCCGTAGACCGGCTGGGAGCCACGTGGCGGCCTATTACTGACCGGTTCAGGTTGTGCGGTCCACGGAGCGGCGCCGGGTGGCGCATGGACCCGGCGCGGGGACACGTGGCACCCCAGGAGTGCCCGGCGCGTGATGCGCGGTCCACGGAACCCTGCGCGGGTGTATAGACCGGGCGCGGGGACACGTGGCAGCCTATGATAGGCGGGCTCATGCGACGCGGTCCACGGAAGAGCACGTCGGCACCTCGTGATGCGTGCGTGCGTGGGGGGCAAGCGGCGTGGCCAGCAAGGCACACGTGGGCGCGATCAGCGGGTCGCGCGGGCGGGCCACGTGGCGCCCTGCGATTCGCGGACGCCACCCACCCGCGTTGACGGGGGCGCTACACGTGGCGGAGTCCGAAGGGCCTTGCACTTGCTGTTCCCTATTTGGGACACGTGTCAAGTGCTGGCAGTTTCGGGCGCTGGTCGGACGGGGCATTGGGTGCGATTGTTGGATTCGGGCGCCCGAAAAGGTGCGCCCGAATCCGAAACAATGGGCTTTTTGGCTTGGGCCTATAAATAGGACCCCTTTGCATGCTTTTACTCGTTTTGCTGGGCCTTTTCACAGTAGGTCTTCTTCACGGAAATTGTTCACACTTTTGTTTTACATCTTGTGGAGAAGTTACAGAATTTTTGGAGGACGCTACTTCGACGTCTACTGCGATTCGGCGCACTGCGACACACCTTCCTTGTTAGCCTTTTCGTCGCATTTCGGTTTGCTGACTATCCTGGGCTATCGCGAAGGAATTTTGGGTGATTCTTGCACCCACGTTTTCATGACAGGTAGGGCTTCGACTTTTGTATTTTCAGATTCTCCGTATTCCGAGGTTTTCTTGGTCTTTTGGGCCTATTTTTGTGACCCCTTTTCTGTGATGGAATTTTGGACAGCACTAGGGTTTTTGTGGGTTTTCTCAGCATCCGAGAGTCGGAACGAGGAGTGCAAGTACTTGCTTTACATCTACGCGTCACAAGGAACATCATCGTGATTTTTTTGAAATTTTCTGAGGTTTCTTCGAAGGTAAAAATTATACTTTTTCTGGACAGAGTACTGCAGACTTGTGATCATTGGAAGTTTCGCATGTACCGCTATTATTAATTTGTATCTTGGCCTACAGGTGTCGGAACAGGACGAGTAAGTACTCGTTTTTTATCTACTCGTCGCGAGGATCACAATGGTGATTTTTTCAAATATTTCTTAGGACTGCACTGAGGTGAACTTCCTCATTTTCCGTGCTGTTTTGCAAACAGTAATTACTGTTGTGGAAGTTGTCCATTTTTTGCCGTGTGCGATCTATGTTTGCTGTAGTTCTCGCATTTTGGAGGTTTGCGAGGATTGTGGATCTTGGTAGCGAGGAATCTCGTATTGTTGTAGTTTACGCTTTTCGAGGTGGGTAGTTGTTGTAGATCTCATCTTTGATTTACTCGCTAGGAATATTAGAGTGATCCCCGTTGTTGAATGCCGATTAGTATATCGTGGTTAATGTGCATGCTTGTATAGTTTAGACTGGTGCTATGTTAGTACTTAGTGTTCCTATGAGATCTTTATTATCCTGGAATAGCATGCTCTAATTAATGTAAGAGCAATGATATTTGTCTTTTTTTTTTATCATCATGAGGAAACTAGCATGCTTGTATGGACATCAGTTATGTGAGGACCCGAATCCCCACTTAAGGGTTTATTAATGGATTAGTGGCTTCTGGGAGTGTTTGTGCGCGTGTCGGCCCAAGAAATGGATTTCTGGTATAAAATGGAAGCAAGTTTGCTTAACCGGAGGCCTTTGGAAAATTTTAGAAGTGGAATTGGGCCAAACGGAAATCGGATTTGGATTCAGCGTGCGAAAATGATGAAAATGGACTATTTACTTGTATTTTTCGGAGCCCGGATGTGAAAACACGAATTTTGAGGTGTGAGGGCACTGTTCTGACGGCCGGAGAGGCGCCGGCAGCGGCGGCTGGCGGCGGAGCGTGGCGGCGTGCGGAGGCGGAGCCGCTCGGTCCACCTCGGAGGCGTGCACCCGGGCGCAGGACGCGTGGCGGCTCCCGGTTGGCCGGCGCAGCAGGCGCGGTCCACGGAAAAAGGCGCGGGTGTACGGTAGACCGAAAGGTGGACACGTGGCGGCTCGTGTTTGGTTGGTTTTTGTGTGCGCGGTCCACGCAACAGAGGAGGGCAGGTGACCATACGGCGGGGCTATCGGGGGTGACGAGGGGGCGCCACGTGGCGCCCCGCGGTTGGCCTGGCGCTGCCGCCCCACGCCCGAGTGTCGGGACACGCGGCGCCGCGCTGTTGGCGGGCGCGCGTGCGCCGGGCGCGGGGAGCGTGGCGGGGACACGTGTCGGCTAGAAGGGATTTCGGGCGCGCACAGTGTTGGGCCGGGCCCAACACTGTAGCGGCCCGAATGTTCCGGGCACCCGGAATTGGGCCCAAAAAGCCCAATTTTCGGATTTTTGGGGTTGGGCCTATTTATACCTCTCCTTCACCCCGAGTTTGAGGCTTTTCCCAAACTCCTCTGCCCTTGAACCCTTTAGCAAAGTTGGAGCTCATCTTGTTGCGCATCTTTTGGAGGAGGCCCGGAATTTTTGGAAGCCGCGGCGTCAACGACTTCGACATCGTAGCACAGAGCGACGTTCTTTCATCGGAGGCCTGTTATCGTCGCATTTCGGTCTGAAAGGTCCATAGAGCTGCTCAGACAGTATTTTTGGACGATTTTCACGGCGTTGGATTCACGAGAGGTAGGCCTTCGTTTTTTGTGCTGATCATCTTGCTTCATTCTGAATTCTTGGCACGATTTACGTGGCATCTCTAAGCCCCTATTATGCTGGTAGTTCTTCTGGACAGCAGAGCCTTCTCGGATTTTTTATCTCCGCGCTCGGGCATCGGATGGAGGCGTGCCAGTAGTCGTTTTACATCTACACATCGGACGGAACGTCCTCGAATTTTCCTAGATTTTTCTGAGTTTTTCCCGAAGGTGAAAAATCCCTGTTTCCAGAGCCAAGTGCTACAGATTTTTGTACAGGATTCTTTTGAGAGGGTCACTTTGTCGGATTTTTATCTTGATATACGAAACTCGGATTGGGACGTGCAGGTACTCGTTTCGAAGGGCTCGATGCGAGAATCACAGCTGTATTTTTATCAGATTTTTCGGAGTCTGTTCTGTAGGTGGAAATTTCAGATCTTTAGGACTGTTTTCTGCAGATTGTTGTACTTGGATATTTTTTGGAATAAAGTGTAACTTTGGACTGTATGTTTGTACCAGGAGGAGTTGTTCAGTGTCTTTGGACCTCAGGGACTATGGATTAGTGAAGGTTGTTGCTCCTGGTATTTCAGCTGTTGGACTTTGGACAGTTAGCGCTTTCAGGTGGGTGGCCTTGTCTCCAAGATTGATGGACTGGACATTAAATCTGCTATAGTAGGACTATGCATGATAGTGAATTTCTTGTGTAGCATGCTAGAATGTAGGAATTGCTATTCCTCATACTATCTAATGATCTTGTGATCTCCTTGCTTTCCACCATCTGTTAAACTATAGTTATCTTGGAACTTGACCTAGCACCCCCGTCATATGTTGCATGTGTAACCAGACCAGTAGAAAACCCCAAGTTGGGCTAGGTTTATTATGCTTTAGACAACCACACTTCTTATTCTATTCCTGGACTTAGTATTCTACTTGCCCGGGTAGTGGGCCGAGTGGTCGGGATTCCTTTTAGTGTGGGATGCATGTTACACTCATGCTTGGGAGCAGAGTGGAGTATGGTAGTTGTAGTTAGTATTTTATCTGTGGCGGGAGCCGTTTGGGTGAACGGTAATCCCGGGATGTTTTGTTCTTTATTTCTTTTGTCGCCGCTGTGTTAGTGGCAGCAGTATATCAGTGATAGCAGGACCTTGAACCCATAATCTTTTTGAACACACACATGATTTTAGTCAACCAATGTTTTCTTCCAAGCATCGTAGGGTCGCCTGAGTCTATTCTTGTTTGATTGGACGAAGGCATTAGCTCTTCGAGGTTTGGATATAAAACTTGTTTTCAAATTGTTTTTCCTAAAAAGAACTAAAAATCATTAAATATGGATTTCTTCCAGATCAAAATGGCTTTCAGTAATAAATGTCACATTTTTTCTATAAATTTAACCACTCGAGATGATTCGAGTGGTCTGGGTTCTAAGGGCTGCCTTTTTTTTTGGGTCGAGAATAACGAGAGGCTATGCCTAGAGCCTGTTCTTGTTTGATTTGGGTTGTAGGTTCTAGTCTTTCGGGGTTCCCTAACCCTTCATTGTGTCAGTTGTGGAGTTTATCCTGTCAGTGAGTCTGCATGTTGGGTTGATGACCTATTGTGGGAGCCGTCGATTTGACGGTGGTCCCGGCTGTGGAGCATCTCCTGCCAGTGTGTTTGGGTCACGAGTTGGTTGAGTTCGTTAGTGTCTTGAGATTCGAGAGTGCTGATCATCTGAGTCGTCGAGAGTGCTCCGACCGTTGTGCGAGCAGTTTGAGGATCCTGAGTCTTTTCGTTCTGAGAGTGAGCGTGGATTTTGGACTATAGCCTGCAGTGCCACTTTGAACTCGACAGAGTGCGCGGATACCTTTTTCCTCGATGGGGTCGCTCTTCTCGAGTGCCACGTCCGGGGTGGATCTGTTACTTTGGTATCGCGACTTGTCGACACTGTCCCTCTGGCTGGGCCAGTTTTGGCAGTCATGGACGTAGTCCCTTTGGCTGGGCCAGTTTTGGCAGTCACGGACGCCCTACGTAATTCCGGTCCTCCGTGGATGTAACGGCAGTAGGTAGGCGCAGGTTTGACTGGACCCGAGGAGGCAGTCAGGTAGATTGGGTGATCTGAGTTGAGGGATAGTAGATGCACCATGTTTTCATCTGTTCCACTTTTTGAGCATCTAGATAGGGGCATAGTAGCTGTAGAGTTATTCTTTTCCAGCTCTTTCCTTCAGTATTTCATTTGTTACTTCATGCCTCTAGTAGACTTAGTGGGCAGACCGTCAGGCTTGTTGGCGGCACCCATTAAGAACTACTGTGGGATGTAGTTCTCACACCCATCGTGGTGTCTTTTTCCCTAGGGACTTCTACTCCTGTTCCTGCTGCTCCAGCTGCTTCTTCTTCAGATCGAGGTAAGGGAGTCGCGAGCTAGATCCCTACTAATCGTCGTCCAGAGAGTAGATGTACCCCCTTATTATTTTGAGAGTTACATGTTGAGAGACCTTTGTAGTGAGGTATAGAGTTGTACTTTTCTTTTATAGTTGAGAGACTTATGTACTTTTGGTGAGGACTTGGAGTTGTATTTATTTTATTTCAGCATTTACTTTCAGCTCTGATATCTGTTTAGCATAGTATCTTTCTTTTGCAGGTCAGTCGCTTCGTCTATACGGGGCTTCCCGTATGGGCGGCGGATCTGTTGGCGAGCCCGGGTAGCAGTTTCGATGCTGGGGCGTGATAGATTAGAGTGGTATCAGAGCCTAGGTTGTAGGTCATTGTGGACTTAGAAACCCTAGGCTTGTGGTTGGACATTAGGATGACTACGTGAGAGTCGTGACTTTTAGCGAAAGTCCTAATTGAGTTTTATACCTCTCCCAAGGGATGGGATGAGTGATTGGCATGTTTATTCTCCTAAGTGATTATGTTGGCTGTAGACAACATAATGCTGTGGAATGGGTGACATGCCCTAGACTTTCGCTGGATTGGGTTGAGTGTTGTTTTGGTTTTGTCCTGATGTTTAAATGTTGCTGCAGGTGAGCACGATGCCACCCCGTCGCAGGATGCGGACGCGTTCTCAGCCTTCGTCCTCCAATGAGCCTGAGTAGGAGGAGTCAGCACAGGGTCAGCAGTTTGAGGTACAGGAGCTTCGGGCTCAGATGGCCCATTTGTCAGAGACTCTCCGACGTCAGGAAGAGACTTCACGGCGCCAGGAGGAGATTTCATGGCGCCAGGAGGAGGCCATGGACCGGATGATACGCATGATGGAGCAGAGGGTACAGCCGGTTGTAGCACCCCCAGAGAGTTCCCCTGTACCTTCTTCGCCAGTTGTGACACCCCCAGTTGTACCAGCAGCACAGGCAGCCCCTACTGCACCGGTTACCAGTGGTCAGCCGTCCGGGACGGCAGGACAGTTGACCCCTGCAGAGCAGCGAGAGGTGGTTGATTTGTTGATGAGGTTCCGTCAGTTCGACCCACCTCATTTTTCGGGATTGAGTGCGGAACCGTGGGAGGCAGAGTCGTAGATCACGGCTATGGAGCGACATTTCGAGAGCCTGTTTATTCAGGAGCAGTTTCAAGTACCGTTGGCAACGAACTTCTTGGAGCGCAACGCTGAGGCTTGGTGGCGGCGTGTGCGACCTGCTGGTCCGCCTGGGACGCAGCTTCTTACTTGGGCAGAGTTCCGCAGTCTCCTTCTTGGGGCTTTCCTTCCGGAGAGCGTCCGTCAGAGGTTGGAGGAGCAACTGAAGAATCTCCGCTAGGGAGATCGGCCCGTGCATGAGTACATCGCAGACTTCAACCAGTTGTTGGCCTGTGTATCGCACACGGCCAGGGACGAGGCGCATCGGATTTATATGTTTGAGCGGGGTTTGCGCCGGGAGATTTATCAGTTCGTTCGTTCGCGCAGATTGCAGACGTTGGATGCATCTATGGAGCAGGCACTTTACGTTGAGCGCGGAGAGGCGGTGATGGATGAGGTGGCCCCAGCTCCCGTAGTGATTCCAGGGGCGAAGCGCCCAGCACCGATTGATGAGGGACAGACGAGTCGGCAGGCACCTCCGAGACCTCCACGATCTCACCCTGAGGGTCGTGGGTTTCAGAGGCGCCAGAGATCTGGTGGGCCCCCGCAGCAGCCGCAGTATCAGCAGCGACAGCAGTTTCAGCAGCAGTACCCCCGACAGCAGTAGTATCTGCAGCAGCGATATGAGCGGTGTGTCATCTGTGGCGGCCCTCATCCACCGTCGTAGTGTGACCAGAGACAGGGACGGTGTTTCCTATGTGGAGAGTTGGGACATTTTCGAGCAGCTTGTCCCCGGGCCATTCTGTCAATGCGACCCCTTGCTACAGCACCCCCTTGCCTGTTCAGGAAGCGGAAGCCCCTCCGGTACACCATCAGACAGAGTGGGGTACGACGTCGGGACAGACGGGACGACGATCTTCAGTACCCAGTGGACTGGTTTATGCGGCCCTGGTGGAGGGCACCCCGGCAGCAGATCCTATCGCCGCAGGTATGATTTTATTTTAAGTCAGTTGAGTTGAGTATTTCGGTACCGTTGCATCCTTCTATACATGTTAGTAGGGCATTTGCATCTTTGCATGAATAAAAGATAGGAATTTTGCTACATGCATTAGCAATTGGATTCTTCACAGTATCTTACGAGCAGAGGAGGATTGTGGGGTATGATCGGGACAGCTGAGACTTGGGGAAGTACACCGGCAGGTGTGACAGTTCAGTTATAGCTCCACGACTCAGATTGAGCACACGGGATGGACCAGTTGGTGCGATATCGTGCAACGACTGATTGTGGAATGAGAACAGCGACCTTCCCGCGAGTTGGACAACAGGAGATCATTTTCACAGGTCACCGAGGTATCCTTCCTGCAGTAGTGGCTTCAGCGGTTTTGGGTTAGGTGCTACCTGTTGAGCGTAGGTGACGCCTAGGACTAGAGGTTGTGTCTCTAGGGGTCTCGGATAGGGTTGTGTCTCTAGGGGTCACGGATAGATCGTAGCTTCCGTTTTTGTAGCCACAGCAGGAACAACATCAACACTTCTCTCCCTTTTTCTCGCCCTTGTGCTGAAATTTACGAATAGAACGAAAGCTTCGAAAGGCTACTCCAGAAATAGAGACGGTGCCCGAACCTGTTCTTGTTTGATTGGGGCAAAGGCACTGGTCTTTTCAAAATTTTCGGACTTTTCGTGAATTTCAGTTGTTTTCTAAATAGAGAGTTGGGGTTGACGACTTTCCTGCTGGTAGAGCCTTTACCTTCCTTGTTTGGTAGTATTGGCGTACTTCGTGTAGTTTTGGACGAGTAGAGTTGGTTGTTCTTCCTTGTCCCTAGTTTTTGGAGTTCCTAAGGTTTTTCCAGCTTTGGATTCGCTTTGTGGAGAGTGAGTAGCGACTGGGGAGTTGGAGACTGTGTTGATGGATACTTACCTTTGGCTTAGGGACTCCCTTTCGAGCCGTGTTAGTTTCGAGGACGAAACTTTCTTTTAGTGGGGGAGGATGTGAGGACCTGAATTCCCACTTAAGGGTTTATTGATGGATTAGTGGCTTTTGGGAGTGTTTGTGAGCGTGTCGGGCCCGAAAAATAGATTCCTGGTGTAAAATGAGAGCAAGTTTGCTTAACCGGAGGCCTTTAGAAAATTTTAGAAGTGGAATTGGGCTAAACGGACATCGGATTTGGATTCAGCGCGCGAAAACAATAAAGATGGACTATTTACTTGTATTTTTCGGAGCCCGGATGCGAAAAGACGGATTTTGAGGTGTGAGGGCACTGTTCCGGCGGCCGGCGAGGCGCCAGCGCCGGCGGCTGGCGGCAGAGCGTGGCGGCAGGCGGAGGCGCAGCCGCTCGGTCCACCGTGGAGGCGTGCACCCGGGCGCAGGATGCGTGGCGGCTCCCGGTTGGCCGGCGCAGCAGGCGCGGTCCACGGAAAAAGGCGCGGGTGTACGGTGGACCGATAGGTGGACATGTGGCGGCTCGTGTTTGGCGGGTTTTTGTGCGCGCGGTCCACGCAACGGTGGAGGGCAGGTGACCGTACGGCGGGGGTGTCGGGGGCGACGTGGGGGTGCCACGTGGCGCCCCGCGGTTGGCCGGGCGCTGCCGCCCCACGCCCGTGTGTCGGGACATGCGGCGCCGCGCTGTTGGCGGGCGCGCGTGCGCCGGGCGCGGGGAGCGTGGCGGGGACACACGTCAGCTGGAAGGGATTTCGGGCGCGCACAGTGTTGGGCTGGGCCCAACACTATAGCGGCCCGAATGTTCCGGGCGACCGGAATTGGGCCCAAAAAGCCCAATTTTTGGATTTTTGGTGTTGGGCCTATTTATACCTCTCCTTCACCCCGAGTTTGAGGCTTTTCCCAAACTCCTCTACCCTTGGACCCTCAGTAAAGTTGAGCTCATCTTGTTGCGCATCTTTTGGAGGAGGCCCGAAATTTTTTGAAGCCGCGGCGTCGACGACCTCGGCATCGTAGCACAGAGCGACGTTCTTTCATCGGAGGCCCGTTATCATCGCATTTCGGTCTGAGAGGTCCACAGAGCTACTCCGATAGTATTTTTGGACGATTTTTGTGGCGTTAGATTCATGAGAGGTCGGCCTTCGATTTTTGTGTTGATCATCTTGCTTCAATCTAAATTCTTGGCATGGTTTACGAGGCATCTCTAAGCCCCTATTTTGCTAGTAGTTCTTCTGGACAGCAGAGCCTTCTCAGATTTTTATCTCCGCGCTCGGGCATCGGATGGAGGCGTGCCAGTAGTCGTTTTGCATCTATACATCGTAAGGAATGTCCTCAAATTTTCCTGGATTTTTTTGAGTTTTTCCCGAAGGTGAAAAATCCCTGTTTCCAGAGCCAAGTGCTACAGATTTTTGTACAGGATTCTTTTGAGAGGGTCACTTTGTCGGATTTTTATCTTGATGTATGAAACTCGGATTGGGACCTGCAGGTACTCGTTTCGAAGGGCTCGATGCGAGAATCACAGCTGTATTTTTATCAAATTTTTCGGAGTCTGTTCTGTAGGTGGAAATTTCAGATCTTTAGGAATGTTTTCTGCAGATTGTTGTACTTGGATATTTTTTGGAATAAAGTGTAACTTTGGACTGTATGTTTGTACCAGGAGGAGTTGTTCAGTGTCTTTGGACCTCAGGGTCTGTGGATTAGTGAAGGTTGTTGCTCCTGGTATTTCAGGTGTTGGACTTTGGACAGTTAGCGCTTTCAGGTGGGTGGCCTTGTCTCCAAGATTGATGACTGGACATTAAATATGCTATAGTAGGACTATGCATGATAGTGAATTTCTTGTGTAGCATGCTAGAATGTAGGAATTGCTATTCCTTGTACTATCTAATGATCTTGTGATCTCCTTGCTTTCTACCATCTGTTAAACTATAGTTATCTTGGAACTTGACCTAGCACCCCCGTCATATGATGCATGTGTAACCAGACCAGTAGAAAACTCCAAGTTGGGCTAGGTTTATTATGCTTTAGACATCCACACTTCTTATTCTATTCCTGGACTTAGTATTATACTCGCCCAGGTAGTGGGCTGAGTGGTCGGGATTCCTTTTAGTGTGGGATGCATGTTACACTCGTGCTTGGGAGCAGAGTGGAGTCTGGTAGTTGTAGTTAGTATTTTATCTGTGGCGGGAGCCATTTGGGTGAACGGTAATCCCGGGGTGTTTTGTTCTTTATTTCTTTTGTCGCCGCTGTGTTAGTGGCAGCAGTTTATCAGTGATAGCAGGACCTTGAACCCATAATCTTTTTGGACACACACATGATTTTAGTCAACCAATGTTTTCTTCCAAGTATCGTAGGGTCGCCTGAGTCTGTTCTTGTTTGATTGGACGAAGGCATTAGCTCTTCGAGGTTTGGATATAAAATTTGTTTTCAAATTGTTTTTCCTAAAAAGAACTAAAAATCATTAAATATGGATTTCTTCCAGATCAAAATGGCTTTCAGTAATAAATGTCACCTTCTTTCTATAAATTTAACCACTCGAGATGATTCGAGTGGTCTGGGTTCTAAGGGCTGCCTTTTTCTTTGGGTCGAGAACAACGAGAGGCTATGCCTAGAGCCTGTTCTTGTTTGATTTGGGTTGTAGGTTCTAGTCTTTCGGGGTTCCTGAACCCTTCATTGTGTCAGTTGTGGAGTTTATCCTGCCAATGAGTCTGCATGTTGGGTTGATGACCTGTTGTGGGAGCCGTCGGTTTGACGGTGGTCCCGGCTGTGGTGCATCTCCAGCCAGTGTGTTTGGGCCACGAGTTGGTTGAGTTCGTTAGTGTCTCGAGATTCGAGAGAGCTGATCAGCTGAGTCGTCGAGAGTGCTCCGACCGTTGTGCGAGCAGTTTGAGGATCCTAAGTCTTTTCGTTCTGAGAGTGAGCGTGGATTTTGGACTATAGCCTACAGTGCCACTTTGAGCTCGACAGAGTGCCCGAATACCTTTTTCCTTGATGGGGTCGCTCCCCTCGAGTGCCACGTTCGGGGTGGATCTGTTACTTTGGTATCACGACTTGTCGACACTATCCCTCTGGCTGGGCCAGTTTTGGCAGTCACGGACGCAGTCCCTCTGGCCGGGCCAGTTTTGGCAGTCACGGACGCCCTACGTAAGTCCGGTCCTCCGTGGATGTAACGGCAGTAGGTAGGCGCAGGTTTGACTGGACCCGAGGAGGCAGTCAAGTAGATTGGGTGATCTGAGTTGAGGGATAGTAGATGCACCATGTTTTCATCTGTTCCACTTTTTGAGCATCTAGATAGGGGCATAGTACCTGTAGAGTTATTCTTTTCCAGCTCTTTCCTTCAGTATTTCATTTGTTACTTCATGCCTCTAGTAGACTTAGTGGGCAGACCGTCGGGCTTGTTGGCGGCACCCACTGAGAACTATTATGGGATGTAGTTCTCACACCCATCGTGGTGTCTTTTTCCCCAGGGACTTCTACTCCTGTTCTTGCTGCTCCAGCTGCTTCTTCTTCAGATCGAGGTAAGGGAGTCGCGAGTTAGATCCCTACCAGTCGTCGTCCAGAGAATAGATGTACCCCCTTATTATTTTGAGAGTTACATGTTGAGAGACCTTTGTAGTGAGGTATAGAGTTGTACTTTTCTTTTATAGTTGAGAGACTTATGTACTTTTGGTGAGGACTTGGAGTTGTATTTATTTTATTTCAGCATTTACTTTCAGCTCTGATATCTGTTTAGCATAGTATCTTTCTTTTGCAGGTTAGTCGCTTCGTCTATACGGGGCTTCCCGTATGGGCGGCGGATCTGTTTGCGAGCCCGGGTCGCAGTTTCGACGCCGGGGCGTGACAAGTTAGGCCACATTTTTTTGCTACACTATCATGCTGGGAATTTGATTTAGGAGAAAGTATGATTTCTATATTTTCTCCTTTATTATAGACCCAAGATATTTATTGCTCGGGTTAGAGCAGGGGTTTGGGATAGTGTAGCCGGGGCCTAGGTTTTGGATTTTGGGGTATTGCGGCAACCGCGGATATTGGGCGGTTGACCGGTGGTCAGTTATTGGATTAGGGAGTTTAGGGGCACTGCGGCTGTCACGCCCCACGGTCGAAACTGCGACCCGGGCTCACCAACAGATCCGCCGTCTGCACGGGACTTCCCGCACAGACGAAGCGTCTAATCTGCAAGAAGATCTATAGCTACACAAATATCTGAGCTGAAAAGAAACTAAAGCTATAGAAACATAAACTGAGCAGCTGAAAACTATACATCAAAGATCCAAAATACACAGTCCTCACTCAAAGACATAAAATACAATCATCACTGTCCAGTACAAAAGTGAAAACTAAAAACATAGGCTAACTCTACCTCTGACACATACAAACTCAGGTAAGCAACTAGTCGACCGCGCCCTTACCTCGGTCTGCTGTCTCCGCACGAGCTGAACCCGGAAGAGCCGTCTCAGGAAAACCTGTCACCACAGCGGGTGTGAGAACTACTGCAGAAGGTAGTTCTCAGTGGGTACCGTCACCAAGGTCCACGGTATACCCACTAAGTCTACTGGAGGCAAACAGATAGATAGGTAGATAGATAAAATGCAAGCTAGAAATAAAACTACAGCTAAATGCCTCAAGTACCATGCTCAAAGGAAATACACATCTAAGAACATGCAATGCAACCACCCGCTCACATCACTCAATCTCAATGACTGCCACATCGGGTCCAGTCAAGCCTGCGCCTACCTACTGCCACTACGCCCACAAAGGACTTGGACTTACGTAGGGTGTAATACACGGACTATCTCAATATCACGCAAAGTGGCCTCTAGTGTATCAACTAGGCGCATCATCATCATCATCGCATCCGGAGCGTAACTCGAGGGGAGCGACCCCACCGAGCTCAAGCGTCTCTCATCTGGCATAAAAGCGGCGCCTGCAGGTTATAATCCACGATCAATCAGATCGAAAAACTCGAATACCAACATCCCAAACTCATGTCTCGGTCGGAGAACCCTCCACGACTCAATCTGATATGCCCTCACCAACCCCCAAGACACTAGTAAATACATCTACAAGTCGAATAAAATCCCCTCGGCCCCCAGGCACGAGGTCACATGTACCATGGAACCATGTCATCCCACTGGCGATCTCATAATTTAAAAAAACTACTTTTAAAATGCCGATTTTTCCTTAAAACGGTTTCATAATTTTTAAAACGATCCCGGTGCCAAAGTAATACCATCTAACCATGCAATCTAGTGTCATACAGTACCAGGAGTATAGTAAAAATAATCTGGGGTTCTACTGAATTTTCTGTAATTTTCTAGGCAATTATCAGATTTACCAACAGTAAAAATAACACACTAGACATGATCAAGATGCATACAGAAGCATTAGAGGGTATTCCATACAATTTGGAAGAATTTCCAACCCACCTAAAATGCTTTCCGTAGGCAAAGCCGAAGTCGGGGAAGCGCCGAATCAAAAATCTGCCGAAACTCCGAAAACTGCGCTGCGCGCGCACACTGTCGCGAACCTCGGAAAAATCTTCGGAAGCTCAAACAATACTCCCAAATCCTCCACAAAATCCTGCGCGCATCTAACTCACACCACAGTCCACACACAACATACGCATGCACCTCGGCTTCTCGCAGTAAAACACCAAGCCTCAGCCTGACAGCACAACAAGCTGCTTCCAATGTGCAAAAATGGAAAAAAGATGGAAAAGAAAATCCATTTCAGCTCAAACTCATCCAAAACCACAAAATAATCCATAATCCCAAGCTTGGAAAACAATCTGTCAACTTACCTCGTGTGTAGCTCGACGCGCCCGCGACTCCGCTCAAGACCAACCAGCAGGAAAACCAACTTGCACCTTCACTTCTTTTCTTCTCCTTCTCTTTCTTTTCCTTGTTCTTCTTTTTTTTTTTCTCTGGTTGTAGTGGAGAAGGAGGGTTGGCTGGCTCTTTATAGAAGGTGGCGTGGGTGCAAGGGCAGCTGGGGAGGTGAAAAGACTGAAGTGCCCACCAAAATATCCTCCAAAAATCCAACTCAGCATGCAAAACCGTGTCCCTTAGGGGCTGGGTACCGGTACCATAAGCTGGGTACCGGTACCCCCCCCTTCGGTTTCGAAACCAAAGGGCTGGCTCCGGAACCAAAAGGCTGGTTTCGGAACCCAGCACCTGGTTCCGGAACCCAACTGCTCCAAAACCGAAAACCCAGCTGAAGCTTCAGATTCTTCGCCGCCAACTCACTTTTTGCCCCGAAAGCTTCCGCATCACTCTGAAACCTCCCGAACTCCATTGTAAACATAAAATACACATGTCCCAAGCATTTTTCAATTTTTCTGTGCACAAATGCGGAGTCGGTGCTCAATCCAAATCCAGTACTCTACACTCTCCCCTCCTTAAAAAGGTTTCATCCTCGAAACCAGACTGAATCTAAAACTCAGGAGAGTGTCTCAAACAGATAGGGACAAGAAATCCTCAACTCATCCTCAGGCTCCCAAGTGGTCTCTCGCTCATCATGATGGCTCCACATGACCTTCACAAAAGGTATGACCCGATTGCGCAATTCTTTTGTCTCCTTGGCAAGAATTCGCATCGGGCTCTCCTGATAGATCAACTCCTCGTCCAACTCTAAAGAGGTGAAGTCCAAAACATGCGAGGGATCAAAAACATACCTCCTCAGGACGGATACATGAAACACATCATGAGTACCTGCCAACCGCGGCGGTAGCGCAACTCGATATGCAGCGGGTCCAATGCGCTCCAATACCTCAAACGGTCCAATAAATTGCGGACTGAGCTTCCCGCGCACTCCAAAACGGCGTATCCCTCGAGATGGCGAGACTTTCAGAAAAACATGGTCTCCAACCTGAAACTCTAAGTCTCGCCGCCTCCTATCGGCATAACTCCTCTGCCGGCTCTATGCAGTCACCAAATGATGCCGAAGGACCTTGACCTTTTCTTCGGCTTCCAAAAGCAAGTCAGGCCCTAAGGTCTTCCTTTCACCCATGTCACTCCAACATAGTGGCGATTGACATTTTCGACTATACAATGCTTCGTAGGGCGCCATCTGAATGCTCGCCTGGAAGCTATTGTTATAAGCAAACTCAGCCAATCTCAAATGTCGATCCCAACTGCCGCTAAAACTCAGGACACAAGCTCTCAACATATCCTCTAGAGTCTGAATGGTCCGCTCGGACTGTCCGTCAGTCTGTGGGTGAAAGGCAGTGCTGAACTGAAGCTGGGTCACCAAGGCCATCTGCAAGCTCCTCCAGAAATGTGAAGTGAACCTCGGGTCCCGATCAGACACAATCGAAGCCGGTACTCCATGTAGCCTCACAATCTCATCCAAGTACAACTATGCCAGTCTCTCCAGAGTCCAACTCGACTGCATCGGCAAAAAATAGGCTGATTTGGTCAATCGATCCACAATCACCCAAATAGCATCAACTCCACTCTGTGTCCTCGGCAATCCAATAATGAAATCCATAGTCACTCGATCCTATTTCCATTCAGGTATTGGAAGGCTCTGTAACTTGCCAGCTGAAACCTGATGCTCAGCTTTAACTTGCTGACAAGTTAGACAATGGGCCACAAACCTTCCAATATCTCTTTTCATGCCATGCCACCAGAACTGTGCCCTCAAATCCCTATACATCTTAGTTCCCCTAGGGTGGAGGGTATAAGGTGTATAGTGAGCTTCTCTCAGAATCAGCTCTCTAATCTCCAAATCCACGGGCACACAATAGCGGTCCCTGTACCTAAGTACTCCCGCTGCATCCACAGAGAAGTCCCCACCCTGACCATGCTGAACCTGGTCTCTAATCCTCTCAAGATAGGGGTCCACACTCTGCTTCTCTCTAATCCGGTCCAACAGAGTGGGCTGCAAGACCAAAGACATAAGTCTTGCGTAATCCCCAGGGGACACAACCTCAATATCCAGTCACCTCAACTGCTCCCTCAATGGCATCTGCTGAGTGATCAATAAGCTCATGGACTGTCCTGACCGCCTACTCAAGGCATCTGCGACCACATTGGCCTTGCCGGGATGATACTGTATGCTCAGATCGTAATCCTTTAACAGCTCTAACCACTGGTGTTGCCTCAAATTAAGCTCCTTCTGAGTAAACAAGTACTTCAGACTTTTGTGGTCGATAAAAATCTCGCAGTGCTCGCCGTAAAGATAGTGTCGCCACAGCTTCAAAGCAAATACAATAGTGGCTAGTTCCAAATCATTCGTAGGGTAATTCTTTTCATAATCCTTTAATTATCGTGACGCATAAGCAATTGCCCTGTCACGCTGCATCAATACACAACCTAAGCCGCTGCGGGAGGCATCACTATAAACCACAAATCCCTCTCCCATCACTGGCAACGCAAGGATCGGCGTTGAAATCAAAGCAGCTTCAACTCATTGAAGCTCTGTTGGCACTGCTCGGTCCAAACATATCTCGTTCCCTTCCTAGTCAATCGGGTGAGGGGAGTAGAGAGCTTCGCAAAGCCCTCTACGAACCGACGGTAGTATCCTGCTAGGCCCAAAAAGCTCCGTACCTCAGTCACCGTCGTAGGTCTAGGCCAATCCCGAACGACATCAATCTTCGTCGGGTCCACTGCCACTCCTACGGCTGAAACCACATGGCCTAGAAACGAAACTTTCCGAAGCCAGAATGCGCACTTCTTCAATTTGGCATACAACTCTTTCTCTCTCAGAAGTTGCAGCACTGTCCTCAAGTGCTCCTCATGCTCAATGTCGCTGCGGGAATACACCAAGATATCATCAATGAACACCACTACAAAATGGTCCAAGTACGGCTGGAATACCCGGTTCATCAGATCCATAAAGGCTGTAAGGGCATTTGTCAATCCAAATGGCATCACTGTAAACTCGTAATGCCCATACCGGGTCCTGAACGCCGTCTTAGATACATCATCGGCCTTCACCCTCAACTGTTGGTAACCGGACTGAAGATCTATCTTCGAGAAGACCGTAGCTCCCTGAAGCTGATCAAACAAATCATCAATCCGAGGAAGGGGATACTTATTCCTGACGGTCACTTTATTTAACTCCCGGTAGTCCACACATAACCTGAGTGACCGTCTTTCTTTTTCACAAACAGAATCGGGGCTCCCCACGGAGAAATACTAGGTCTAACAAACCCTCGATCCAACAGATCCTGCAACTGAGCCTTCAGCTCTCTCAACTCCGCAGGTGCTATCCTGTAGGGTGCCTTAGAGATTGGTGCAGTTCCAGGAACTACATCAATTACAAACTCTATCTCTCGGTCCGGCGGCATAGAAGACAACTTTGGGGGAAACACATCCGGATACTCTCGGACAATAGGGATGTCATCGAGTCCGGGCATCGCCGTAAGCACCTCTACCACAGTCGCTAGAAAGGCAATGCATCCACGACTTAGCATCTGTCGTGCTCTGGCAGAAGATATCGTCGCTGCAAACAGAGTACTCTGGCATCCCCTGTAAACATACTCCTCCTAACCCGGCTCACGGAGGGTCACTGTCCTCTCTCTATAGTCAATGGTAGCATAAAACTGGGTCAAGCAATCCATACCCAACACTACATCAAAATTCCGGAGCTGACGAAGGACCAACAGATCAATAGGCAAAATCCAGGGTCCTAACTGCACTGGGCAGGACCGACAACACTCATCTACGTGCAATACGTGATCAGGAATCTGAACCTCACGAGCACAAGCTAACGGTCCTATCTCTAGCCCATGCAAAGATGCAAATGCCCTACTGATGAATGAATGCGATGCTCCGGTATCAAATAAAGCTCTAGTGCAAGTAGAGGAGATAAGAATAATACCTACTACCACCTGGCTAGCTGCCAAAGAATCCTCAACCTGAGCGGTATACACTCGCCCGCTCGGAGGTGGTCGCCAATCTGGCTGTCGCGACGAAGTGGCCCGATCCTCCTGGCCAAAACTCGGCGAAGCTCCAACCATCTGCAAAAGCGGAAGAGGAGTCGATGCCGTCGATGGTACTGGCGACCCTACTCTCAGACAAGACCATGACATATGCCCCGACTGCCCACAACGGTAACACCGGCCCTGCCGCTGCTCACACTGCTGAGGTGAATGAGGTCCGCCACAAATAACACATATATTTGGGCGCCTCTGCTGCTGCTGTCTAGGCGGCCGAAAACCTCCTGGCCTCTGTCTCCCCTGAGACCCACGACCCTGAGACTGGAATCGTGGTGGTCTCGATGGTCTCAGCCTACTCGACTGGCCAAAATTTGACAGCGCTGGACGCTTCTCTCCAGAACTGGTCCCTGGCGCTCGCTCCTTCTCTGACATAACCACTGATCCTCGGTCAACCCACCGAGCATGCTCAATAGCCGTATCCAAAGTCGGCGCTCTATGCGAATGCACAAGGTGATATATGTCCTGATGCAGACCCCTCTCAAAAAGCTCAACACTCTGAGCCTCATCTTGGGCAACATAGGGCACACTACTCAACAGCCGCTGAAACTCACGAACATACTCATGAAGAGGCCGACTCCCCTGCTGAAGACGTCGCAGATCCCCTTCTAGTTTCTGCTTTGCACTGTCGGGAAAGTAGGCCCCGAGTAGCAAAGCATGAAACTCCGCCCAAGTCAATAACGGTATTCCCGGTGGTCCCACTGGACGAACTCGACGCCACCAAGTCTCGACGTCCTTCTCTAGAAAGTGTGTGGCCAGGTGCACCTGATGTTTCTCCTGAATAAATAGATTCTCAAACAACTTCTCCATCGCTACAATCCAGTTCTCAGCCTCCTAAGGCTCTGAACTCTGCCCTGCAAATCGCGGGGGATGAAACTGGCTGATATAGGACAACCGGTCAGTGAGCTCCCTCTGCTTCGAAACTATCAACAGAGCAATTTGAGACGAGGTCGATGATGTCGCAACCGGAGGTGCTGCTGGTGGTGCTACAGGAGATGTCCTCTTCTGAAGCAAATGCATCATGCACTCCATGTTCTCCTCCTGGCGCTTGGTCGCCTCCTCCTGGCACCGTAACGCCTTAGACATCTAGGCTACATGGGCCTGTAACTACTGAACCTCACCCTGCTCGGCCTCCTGCTGCTCGGGCTCCTCATCTGACGCAGGATGCGCCCTCGTCACTTCACGAAGTCTCGGAGGCATAGTAGGCAACTGCAACAAAAGCAAAATGTCAGAAAACAAAAATCTCTCGACCCAATCAAGCGAAAGTCTAAAACATGTCACCCCTTCTAAAGCATTATGTCATCTGCAGCCAACATAATCACTTTAGAGAATAAACATGTAAGGTCACTCGCCCCAATCCCCTGGTGGAGTTACAGACTCAATCAGGACTCTCGCTAAAGTCACGTCTCTCACGACAGTCATCCTACTGTCCAACCAATTGCATAGGGTCTCTAAGTCCTCAACGACCTATACACCTAGGCTCTAATACCACCCTAATCTGTCACGCCCCGCGGTTGAAACTGCGACTCGGGCTCGCCAACAAATCCGCCGTCTGCACGGCACTTCCCTCAGAGACGAAGCGTCTAACCTACAAGAAGATCTATAGCTACACAAATATCAGAGCTGAAAAGAAACTAAAGCTATAGAAACATAAACTGAACAGCTGAAACTATACATCAAAGATCCAAAATACACAGTCCTCACTCTAAGACATAAAATACAATCATCACTGTCCAGTACAAAAGTGAAAACCAAAAATATAGGGTAAGTCTACCTTTGACACATACAGACTCAGGTAAGCAACTAGTCGGCCACGCCCTTACCTCGGTCTGCTGTCTCCGCACGAGTTGAATCCGGAACAGCCGCCTCAGGAAATCCTGTCACCACAACGGGTGTGAGAACTACTGCAGAAGGTAGTTCTCAGTGTGTACCGTCACCAAGGTCCGCGGTATACCCACTAAGTCTACTAGAGGCAAACAGATAGATAGGTAGATAGATAAAATGCAAGCTGGAAATAAAACTACAGCTAAATGCCTCAAGTACCATGCTCAAAGGAAATACACATCTAAGAACATGCAATGCAACCACCCGATCACATCACCCAATCTCAATGACTGCCACATCGGGTCCAGTCAAGCCTGCGCCTACCTACTGCCACTACGCCCACAAAGGACTTGGACTTACGTAGGGTGTCCTACACGGACTATCTCAATATCACGCAAAGCGGCCTCTAGTGTATCAACTAGGCGCATCATCATCATCATCACATCCGGAGCGTAACTCGAGGGGAGCGACCCTACCGAGCTCAAGCGTCTCTCATCTGGCATAAAAACGGTGCCTGCAGGCTACAATCCACGATCAATCAGATCGAAAAACTCGAATACCAACATCCCAAACTCATGTCTAGGTCGGAGAACCCTCCACGACTCAATCTGATATGCCCTCACCAACCCCCAAGACACTAGTAAATACATCCACAAGTCGAATAAAATCCCCTCGGCCCCCAGGCACGAGGTCACATGCACCTTGGAACCATACCATCCCACTGGCGATCTCACAATTTAAAAAAACCGCTTTTAAAATGCCGATTTTTCCTTAAAACGGGTTTCATGATTTTTAAAACAATCCCGGTGCCAAAGTAATATCATCTAACCATGCAATCTAGTGTCATACAGTACCAGGAGTATAGTAAAAATAATCTGGGGTTCTACTGAATTTTCTGTAATTTTCTAGGCAACTATCAGATTTACCAACAGTAAAAATAACACACTAGACATGATCAAGATGCATACAGAAGGATTAGAGGGTATTCCATACAATTTGGAAGAATTTTCAACCTACCTAAAATGCTTTCCGTAGGCAAAGCCGAAGTCGGGAAAGCGCCGAATCAAAAATCTGTCGCACTATCGCGAACCTCGGAAAAATCTCCGGAAGCACAAACAATACTCCCAAATCCTCCACAAAATCCTGCACGCATCTAACTCACACCACAGTCCACACACAACATACGCATGCACCTCGGCTCCGCGCAGTAAAACACCAAGCCTCAGCCTGATAGCACAACAAGCTGCTTCCAAGGTGCAAAAATGGAAAAAAGATGGAAAAGAAAATCCATTTCAGCTCAAACTCATCCAAAACCACAAAATAATCCATAATCCCAAGCTTGGAAAACAATCTGTCAACTTACCTCGTGTGTAGCTCGACGCGCGCGACTCCGCTCAAGACCAACCAACAGGAAAACCAACTTGCACCTTCACTTCTTTTCTTCTCCTTCTCTTTCTTTTCCATGTTCTTCTTTTTTTTTTTCTCTGGTTGTAGTGGAGAAGAAGGAGGGTTGGCTGGCTCTATATAGAAGGTGGTGTGGGTGCGTGGGCAGCTGGGGAGGTGAAAAGATTGAAGTGCCCACCAAAGTATCCTCCAAAAATCCAACTCAGCATGCAAAACCGTGTCCCTTAGGGGCTGGGTACCGGTACCCCCCCTTCGGTTTCGGAACCAAAGGGCTAGTTCCGGAACCAAAAGGCTGGTTCTGGAACCCCGCACCTGGTTCCAGAACCCAACTGCTCCAAAACTGAAAACCCAACTGAAGCTTCAGATTCTTCGCCGCCAACTCACTTTTTGCCCCGGAAGCTTCCGCATCACTCTGAAACCTCCCGAACTCCACTGTAAATATAAAATACACATGTCCCAAGCATTTTCCAATTTTTTTGTGCACAAATGCGGAGTCGATGCTCAATCCAAATCCAGTACTCTACAGCGGCGACCGCGGATATTGGCCGGTTGATCGGATGTTACTTATGCATCAGATTTAGGGATCGGGGTTCATTAGTGGATGGATTTTTTCCACTTTGATCATAGTCGTGATCCAGTCCTGCTATAATGAGATATTGAGACATGGTTACTGTACTTGTGAGACATGATTACTTTACTCGTGTGGGTCGCTCCCCTCGAGTGCCACTCCGGAGTGTGCGACTGTGCCGGACAGAAGCCGGTCTGTTACTTATTTTGGGATGCGACCGTACCGGTCAGAAGTCGGTCTGTATCCCGTGGATGGGTTCTTGAGTTCGACAGCAGAGCAGGCAGTGTCAGTTTTTACTGGTGGTTAGATTTGGTTTATACAGTCAGGCACATTCACTGATGCATTCTTATAGTTACACCTTTCTGGCTCTGCATTTAGAGGCATAGTAGTGGTAGCTTCATTTTCTTATCAGCAGTACTGTTTATAGCTTACCACATCTCCTTTCCTTTTTGCCTCTGGTAGACCTAGATGGCACGTCAGAGTTGAGGCTTAACCCACTAGGGGAGGCTACTGTTTTTATAGTAGTTCTCACCCCACATCGTCTTTTTCTTTGTTTCTCCTTTTGTTTTGCAGAGTCCTTTCCAGGAGTTGCTGGGCCGTCAGCATCGGATCGAGTTAAGAGGATAGCGGACTAGATTGAGTGTCCACCCGACAGTATGCTAGCTGGACTTTTAATGTACCCCTATCTTCTCAGACGGTTTTATTGTACTTTATTTTTGGGTCTTGCTTTAGCCAGCTGGTTGTATATTTGTGGTGAGTTGGGAGAGATACTTGTATTTATTTACAGTTGTTCTTTGCTTTATTTCCAGCTTCAGTCTGAGATGTTTTAGTTTTAGTTTAGCTCTGATTTTATGCTCTTTTATTATTATCTCTTATATTTGAGCGGGTTACCAGCGCTTCGTGTACGCGGGAAATACCGTGTGCACGGCGGATCTGTAGACGGGCCCGGGTTTTGGTTTACACCTGGGGCGTGACACATACTCTGCCTCGGGGTAGATGGAACCAAAGTGGTGGACGGGGCTAGAGACGCACCACTATAGCACTCAGCTGCTATGTGGCTCGGCCGACCACACCTGTAGCACCTCCCGTAGCACTTCTCGCACCATGATGCCCAATGCAGTCCTCCATAGATGACACACTTCTCGAGGTTCGTAGGCTGGTAGGACCCCCGAGAGTGCGACTGCTGGCGCGGATGCTTAGGGGACCACTTGGAACTAGAATGACCCCTTGAGCCACTTATCTTTCCCCTTCTCTTTCTCGTAGGCCTCGCACTGTTGGCGCATCACAGCCTCACCCCGCTCGACGAGACAAGATTGGTCAACAATCTCTCGATAGGTCAGGATGTTGAGCAGCTAGACCTTTGAGTATATGCTGGGTCGAAGGCCTTGCTCAAAACATCGTGCCTTATCCCACTCGCTTTGCACAAGAGGGAAGGCAACTCACAATCCTGGAGAACTCTTGCTCGTACTCCTGGACTGTACGATTTTCCTGCTTGAGGTTTTTGAAATCCTCCTCTATCTGTTGTTTCGCACTGTCGGGAAAGTACATGGCGAATAGGAGTCCCCAGAACAACTCCTAAATCGGTAAAGGCAAGGCGGCATCGGCCCGCCTCGCCAACTCAGTCTTCCACCATCGGTGGGCCATCTTGTTTAGGAAAGGAAGGACCAACGTGATTTAGTCCTGCTTCGGCACCTAAAGATTTTTGAACAGCTTCTCCATCAAGTCAACCCATGATTCAACAACCATCGGGTTGGAGCCTTCGTCGCTAAACATTGGTGGATGAAACTTCTAGAAATTGGCGAGGCTCTCCATCGCCCTCTCCTGGTCAACCTTCTGGGCCTCGTACTTGGCTTCAGATGTGCCCGAGTCGGCCTGTCGGGCATCTCCCTAGTGGCCCCAACTGATAGTGTAGGGCACGCCGACATAGGCTCGGCCGCCACAGCAACTCCCTCTGTCATCACCCCCAGATGTGGCAACATTGTGCGCTCATGCATCGTTTGCACAACTTCGGCTTATTGCGTAATCATCTCCTGGAACCTTTGGATCTGCTCTGACTAGCACTTCGACGCCTTCTCTTAACACTGAAAAGCTTTCTCCTGATGGCAGGAAACCTCCTCCTATCGACGAGAGGCCTCTGCCTGCTGCTAGACCATGCCGATAAGCGTAGCCAATAGCTCGCACACCTCGCTAGACGCCGAGCCCTCTGATGGCTCCACTCGTGTCAACCGTGTCTCCTTGCATGGTGCCATCATTTTCTGCACATCACAATAAAAATATTAGTCCAAATTCAACAATTCGGACCAAAGCATAATTATAAGCCCAACTAAAGATTCGTCAACCCAATCATGTGAAAGTCCATGGGGACTTCCTCTCACCCCCAACGTTATGATCTTGGCCACCCAACATATCATTAGCAAGTAGAAGTCCATTTCTCTCAATCCATCCCCAATCTCTATTTTGGGAACATCACAATACCCAATCAATGACTTTCACCCAAATCCACACACCCTCACGCACCTAATCCCTAGGGTCTCCCTATGGTTTGCTAACTGTCTATAACCACTCCTAAGCTCTGATACCACTCTTATCTGTCACACCCCGAGACTGCCAATTTCGTTGGTTCGGGCGCACCAATAGACCTGCCAATCGGGCATGACCTCTTCTATACCAGAAATGAACGACAACCATCTCAATCAATATAATGTGTACAAAGAGAGACATAATATCAGAGTGCAATAACTACATATAACACAAAGAATAAATCTGAAAGATAACTATACTAGAATGAACATTAAGTACATATTGTTTACAATTCTTTTTTCTTTGCTCTTTCCCAAATGTTGGGGCCAAAATATGGCTTGCGCGCGATCGGCCCCTTTGGGTGACCCTCCAGAGGTGTCGAAGTGCACTGTGTGCCAACAATCAAGCGATCGGGACGAGGAGGGATCCGCTTGACCGGGTTCTCCTTTGATAACTTCTCACGATCGTTCGACTGAGGATAGCCAAAGCGGGTTTACGGAGGTATAGAGGGATCACCGGTTTCGATTTAGGATAGCCGAACCGGGTGTAGATAAATGTATGACTAATGAGTCGATTGCTATGTTGAAAGCACAAAACTCACCAATAAAGACATGGCTGATTGGTCGGTTTACACTGTAAAGGTAAAACAAAATAAAGGCACGGTTGAGTCGGTTTACACTTTAAATTGATAAAGAAGAAGGGAATACAAGTGGGGAAAAGGAATAGAAGGATTACAATTAAGCCTACTCCTAGGAAAGCAGTAAAAAAGAAAAGAAAAGAGTTAAGTTAACCTATTTCTAGATAAATGAAGAAGCTGGGGTGGTACCGGGCTTACGAGGCTGCCGGACCCCAATCTCTTCGATGGTTCGGGTATTTATACACTTCCCGAACCATGTTATTAGGCGCCGATTTGAACAATCGGCACAAATTAGGGGAAGTTATCGTATATCCAGTAGTCGTTTCTCCATCCAGATTCATCCCCTAATTGTTGCTCTAGAGTGTAATTCTTAGTGCTTTTCGGCGCTGGACGTTGCTTGCCCTTCTAGGTTAACCTCTTAATTGTTGTATCTAAGCGTGACCTTCGGCGCTTCCCTTTGCTGGACGCAGCTTGCCGCTTCGGAGTTTGTTACGAGATTCGCGCTTGAATCTCGCCTTCATTCATTCCAAGATCTCTCCTTCTACAGTTTCGAGCAGTTGAGGATTGACCTTGACTTCGCCTCTCCCGTTGCTTGATTGAAGCGGTCAGGTATCTTTCTTTGGCCGCTTCTCTTATCGGCCGATTCTCCTATCGGCTGTGTCACGCCCCGGATGTAAACCAGAACCCGGGCCCGTCCACAGATCCGCCGTGCACACAGAATTTTCCGTGTACACGAAGCGCTGGTAACCTGCTCAGATATACAAGATATAATAAAGGAGCATAAGACAGAGCTAAAATAAAACTACGAAATCTCAGACTACAGCTGGAAAGTAAAAGTATAGTAAAACTCTCATAATATACAGGTGTCTCTCCCAGCTCACCAAATAAGTACAAACAGCTGGCAAGAGCCAGACCCAAAATAACTACAACTGTCTGAGAAAAGAAAGGGGTACAACTGATACACGACTAAGCTCGAAGTCAGGGTAGATGAACTACCTAATCCGCTATCTGCTTGCCTCGATCTGCCCGAGATGGCCCTGCTACTCCCGCAGAACACTCTGCAAAACAAAGGGAGAAAAGAAGAGAAGGACAATGGGGGTGAGAACTACTATAAAGAACAGTAGCCTCCCCTAGTGGGAAAACCTCAAACTCTGACGGCCCACTAGGACTACTAGAGGCAAAAAGGGGAAAGAACCGCAGTAAGCTATAAAGACTACTGATAAGGAAAAAGTATCACTACTATGCCTCTAAATGCAGTATCAAAAGAGATGACTGTATGAATGCATCAGAAAACTGTATTTGTCCAAATAACCCAATCATGTGCCACCAGTACAACTGGCATTGCCTGCTCAGCGGAATCTGCACACAATGCTCGAAACCGCGAGATCGGCCCGCATGGCTTGTAATAACCGCGGGTTTATTTTCCCTTTTGGTCTTACCTGTGAATCTATTTCGAACCGCGTTTCGGCTAAGGGGTCTAGGGTGCGATTCTCTCTTCGTTGTTTTTGGGCAGGCCGTCGAGGCTCGCGGGTATTTTTCGAGAATAAAGCCCGCGAAACGAAGACCGGCGGCGCGATCGGATTTGATTTCCGACCCCGGAATCTCCCGAAATAAATTTCTGAAGTTTGTAGCAGCTCGGGTGTTCAGCACGTCTTATTAGAGGTAAACCAGACCCGGGTAATTTAATTTAATCTATTTTAATTGGGAAAATTTAATTTAATCTATTTAAATTGGTAATTTAATTTAATCTAAACTTAATTTACATTTGATTGGGTTCAGACCCAATTACGCCAAATCGTCTATTAAATAAGGGTTGGGGGTTTAGGTTTGGGAACCCTATTTCCCTCCTCTCTCTTTTTTGGCGTGAGTTGCCCCGAGCGTGGACGAAGAACGCTCTCCCCCAAACCCTTCCCCTTGATCGACGTGGAGCATCGCGACGAAGCAACCGAGAGGGGGGAAGAACACAGCACGCTTTCTACCGAAATCGGGCACGCAAGAACGGACGATCCTCCTCCTCTCAACCATCGTCGTTGAAACCGAGGTGAGACGGAGTTTTTCAGTTAATTGTCTTTTGGGGTTTTTGATCGTTCCATCGGCGAGGAGGGAACGCACGCTTTCTTGTTTCGTTTCTTGGTTCGTTTCTTGTGTCGTTCTTGATCCGGGCGAGGGAAGGGAAATCCTTGGAATTGTCGGGGTGGGATTTCCCTTCGTCTCATGCCGCGAGCGAGGCAATTTTGGGGACCAAACGGGAGGCCGCCGCCGCCGTGGTTAAACGGGAGGCCGCCGCCGCCGTCACCGTGTTCACGGGGTCATCGCCGGAGCCGCCGTGATCGCGGGGTCGCGATCGAAGTCGAAAACGAACCACTGTTGGGGTTTTTCTGGCCGCGGTCCACACGCTCGGGTGCACCCGGCGCACGCCGTTCCGGCCCGGGGCCGCAGACCCGGCGCACAAAGCTGTGCGCCAGGCCGCGCGGTCCACCGGGCCGGCGTGCGCCCGGCGCACGCGTTCCGGGACGGGGCCGCAGACCCCGCGCACAAAACTGTGCGCCAAGCCTGCGCGGTCCACCGGGCCGGCGTGCACCCGGCGCACGCCCTCGCGGCCCGGGGGCGCGGACCCGGTGCACGGCGCGGTGCGCCTGGACGCGCGGTGCACGCCCGAGCGTGCACCCGGCGCTCGTCAACAGTAGCGGGGGGCCGTGGACCTGGTGCGCGCCCGCACCCGTGCGCGGCCCGGCCCGAGACGCCCGGTGCACTGCTGCAGGGTGCTCCCGGTCTGCGCCGCGCCCGCCCGCCGCCGTGGACCCGGTCCACGCCTGGTCCCGTGCACCAGGGCTCCAAATAAAAGCCCAGAAGCTCCGTTTTTAGCCCGTTTCGCGCCATTTTTGAGTGTTTTTAACCACGAAGACGTTTTTAACAAGTATAATTTTATTGTAGCTGTCTGGGCACATAGCGAGGGCGTTTTAGTTGGAGTTCCGCACGTCTTCTCCTTCGCATATAGGTGGGTTCAAATTATAAGTCCTTTTTATTCTATCATGTTGGACGGGGGTACTCATACGTGTACTTGGGTTAAACATTGGGGGAAAACATAGAAATTAATCGCCTATGGTTTACAGCTCTTTTGCATGGATATATATAGATTGCTTGATATACTGTTTCTCATGGTACGAAATACATGTATGGGTATGTGGTCGTACATAGTGTTTTATATAGTTTTTCACGCATGGATATGTAGATATCGGTCCACATGGTTCGCATACAGGTATATTTATATACATATGTTGTTTCATACGTTGGTTCATACGGTTTTCATACATGGACATATATGTATCTTTTCGCGGTTACTTGGCTCGAGGCTGCAGCACGCTCACCCGCGGTTTGGCTACCGCAAGGGTGCGCTTTTCCGGAAAAGCGGTCTATGACCCGTGTATACCCACGAGGTGACGTAGTGGGGCCCTTATTAGTTGTGGGGTTTGAGGCGCCGAGGTGCGAGCGGTGCGACCCGTCGGTTTAGTTGCCCGACGTGGTCGGGTTTCTGCAGGTACGGTATGGGCCGTCGGTTTAGTTGTCCGACGTGGCCGGGTATAGCAGGATACAGGTGTACAGGTTATCGTTTCCCTCTTGAGAAGGGGGGGGTTGCTCCGGGTATCTTCACGGTTTGTTTTACTGTATTTTCCTGCTTTACTATTATCCGTCACTGACTTCCCACTTCGTGACAGGGTCCAGACGGGAGGGGAGGTAGGCGACGGTGAGGACGGGGCAGGAGCTTCTGGGTTGCTGGGGACCCTGGACTGTACTTCTTCTTTTATTCTTGCATTTCATTTACGTTGTAGTTATGTGTGAGGTTCTCGATATCCTTGTGGGGTCGGCGTGGATGTCGGTGCAAGTTGCTTTTAGTTATCTTCTTATGCGATGTTCTCCCTTTTAATTCGGTTGGCCATTTGAAAAAAAAAATAAAATAAAATCAAAGAAAAGATTGCTAAAACCGTCTTCAAAATCTAAGTGTCGTGTGGGCACTGGTTTCAAAACCTTGTGGATTTATGGATTGCGAAATGAGTTTTCAAAACTTGGGTGTCGTGTGGGCACCGTTTTCAAAACCCTGTGGATTTATGCTGATTTCGAAACTCGTTTTCAAAACATAAGTGCCGGGTGGGCGCTCTTTTAAATCTGTGGATTTATCCTTTCCAAATTGATCGGCCATGCGCTTGAATAACTAGAATGCTGTTGTATGTTAATGATTGTTGTAATTGAATGGTTGTGAATGACTTGGAACATGTACTGAACGCTACGCCGTGCATATACAGGGGAGACTCTGTCCGTTTACAGAGAGATCCTGTATATGCGGCGGGTCTGGGCACGCACCGGGGAGGAAGAAATTTCAAAAAAAAATAGACACGCAAAACAAACCCTTTTTACCAATTATTTCCGCTGATTGAAACCCCCGGGGCGTGACAGATTAAGATGGTATCAGAGACAGGTTCTCCTTTCAATCACAACTGTTAAAGCCGACATCCATGGAAATACCTCACTCGCTACAGATGAATGAAATGGGTAGGGCATAGGAGTGTAGAACGCGAGTGATCGGGGGGGGGGGATATGTAGAATTTGTTTTCTTTCTCCCTCTAGACGTATATGGTGGTTTCCTCTAGCGGAGTCTAGAACTGATTTTTCGTTTGATCAAGTGTGTAGACAGATAAAGGGCGGACTTAGCAAGCAACAGACGACGGAAATGGATCTCGCCGATGAAGCCAATCGCCTGCTCCGTAACCAGCTGCGTGACGTGGCTGGGCAATTGCTGACCCTCGCGGAGCGCCTCAGCATGCTGATTCAGGAACTCGAGGGCGTCGACCGATTCCGGGGCGGCAGCAGAGGCGTTACCCCTCCCGGGATGCCACCGACGGGCCCTCCCACCTTCCCGGAGGTCGCTAGCTTGGCCGTGCACACCAACGTGGGGCGCGCCCGGCAGGAATACTCTTACACCGGGTCGGCCGGGGACCCCCATCGGAGGGGCCGGGCGAGCAAACGCCCGAGAGTCGGGCAGAACCTCGGACAGACGACGGAGGAGAGACCTAGGCCATCGAAGCCGTGCGTCATTTGCGGCAATGCACACCCCATGACAAGTTGCCCGTGGCGGGATGGACATTGCTTCCGTTGTGGCAGGCCGGGCCACACGCGCTTTGAGTGCCCTCTGAAGCCGGCTGTCCACAGGCCCCCGGTGCCGCGACATGTTGAGTCTAAGGGAACTGCTGCCCCCACCCCTCGAGGGGGCACCGATCCAGAGAGCCGGCCAAACCTCCTCCCGAAGCAAGCACCGGAGGACGAGCGAGGGATTAAGGGAAGCGCGTACGTGCAACCAGGACCCTGCGTTATCTGCGAGGGCGCGCACCCGGTGACGGAATGCACCTGGAGGTACCACTATTGTAATCGGTGCGGCTTGCCAGATCACACTTCACTCTCCTGCCCCAAGGGGCCAACCCCTGCCTCCGCCGCCGCGCCACCACCGCAGAGAGGAACATAGAGCGCTGCGGCCCCCGTGCAGACAAAGGACTCGCCCTGCAACCAGCAATCCGCGGACTCTTTAGACGGCAAACCCCTACCCCAACGCGCGGTGCGACGCTGGCCCAAGGGTTGTGGGCGGACCTCCCCGGCCGCTCCGGCAGACGACGCGACGTCCCAAAATAGGGAATGACAGGTATGTGTTTTTTTGTTTTTGATTTTTTTTTCTTTCCTGTCTAGATAGGAGCATCCTTTGGGCCGGAGCAACCCATCCCTATCAGACCCTTGCGAACCCTCCTGCCTCTAGCCCTACCTTTCGTTTCGTTGGCCATTTAGGTTCCCCTACTTAGCTGGAGGGCGAACACCACGAGAGATTGCTTGGCGTTACCCACGATCCCCTCTTCGGAGGTCCTTATTAGTTGCCCTCTTCGGACCCAGCTGAAATAGGTTTCGAGCGGTAAGTTGTTCTCTCCCGTGCACCCTACCACCTTGTACTGATTACGGGCCCCCAGTGATGGGCTGACGGCACCGTCCAGGCGCCCGACCGTCCCACGGGTACGAGAGTAAGATGGGAGCAGAAGCAGTTCGCTAAGCTCGAAAAGTGTTAGTTCTGGCTACGTGAGGTAGGATTCCTGGGGCACGTGATCTCGGCGAAGGGAATCTCCGTAGACCCCATGAAGGTGGAATCGGTGACCGACTGGCAGCCACCAACGACGGTGATGGAGATCCGCAGTTTCTTGGGATTGGCGGGGTACTACAGACGTTTTGTTGAGGGTTTCGCGAAGATTGCTACCCCTTTAAATCGATTGACCAGAAAAGGGGAGAAGTTCATATGGACGGCCAAACGCCAGGAGAGTTTTGAGGAACTCAAGAGGAGATTAACCAGGGCACCAATACTTGTGCTGCCGACACCCGGAGAGGACTATGAAGGGTATTGCGACGCATCGAGGATCGGTCTTGGGGGTGTTCTGATGCAACAGGGGAAAGTGATCGCCTACGCATCCAGGCAATTGAAGGATTACGAAAAGAACTACCCGATACACGATTTGGAATTGGCTGCTGTAGTCTTTGTTTTAAAACTGTGGAGGCATTATCTCTTAGGAGTCCACTGTAACGTCTTTTCGGATCATCAAAGTCTTAAGTACGTCTTTACCCAAAAAGGATTAAACTTGCGGCAGAGGCGGTGGCTTGAGTTGTTGAAGGATTACGACTTGACGATTCAATACCATCCCGGGAAGGCAAACGTGGTAGCAGACGCCCTGAGCAGAAAAGGGCATCAAGAAGGGGCATCGGAGAGCGTGATAACGGAACAGAACCACTTGATCGCGGAGTTCGCACGAATGCAGTTGGAGGTGGTGCCAGCGGGCACGGTCATGCGACTTCTAACCTTGGTGGTCAAGCCGACGTTAATTGAGAAGATCCGGGAGGGACAGCAGACCGACCCACACCTACAGCGCATACGAGACAAGTTTTCCCTGGGCCAAGAGAGCGATTTTGCGGTGGAAGACGATGGCACCTCACGGTTCCGCGGACGGATCTGCGTGCCGGATTCATCAGAATTGAAGGAAGAGATCCTAGCAGAGGCACACCGAGCCCCTTATGCGGCACACCCAGGGGGCACGAAGATGTACAGAGATCTCAAACAGACCTTCTGGTGGCCTAAGTTGAAAGAAGACGTAACGCGTTACGTGGCTCACTGCCTAGTATGCCAACAGATAAAGGCCGAGCATCAGCGACCCGCAGGGAAGCTACAGCCCTTACCGGTACCAGAGTGGAAATGGGACCAGATCACCATGGATTTTGTCACTGGATTTCCACGTTCACAACAGGGCCACGACGCGATCTGGGTCATAGTCGACCGGTTAACCAAGTCAGCACACTTCCTGCCAATTCATACAACTTGGACCCGCGAACGGTTAGCCCAAGTCTACATCAGCGAGATCGTGTGACTACATGGAGTACCGGCATCGATCACCTCGGACAGAGACACGCGCTTTGCCTCGAAGTTTTGGCAGAGCCTTCAGCGGGCTATGGGGACCAGACTACAGTTCAGCACAGCCTTCCACCCTTAGACGGACGGACAGTCAGAGCGCGTGATACAAACCCTCGAAGACCTGCTTCGCGCCTGTGTGCTTGATTGGGGGATCGGTTGGTCACGCTACCTACCTCTCGTGGAATTCGCCTACAACAACAGCTACCAGGCCAGCATCCAGATGGCGCCCTACGAGACCTTATACGGAAGACGCTGCCGATCCCCGATTTGTTGGGACGATTTGGGAGAACGGAAACTCTTGGGACCCGATTTAGTGGAGGAAACTGAAGAGAAGGTGCGCCTTATCTGACAGCGCCTGCTAACCGCCCAGAGTCGACAGAAGAGCCACGCAGACCAGAGGCGCCGTGACTTGGAATTTCAAGTGGGGGAAACATGTGTTTCTACGGGTCTCGCCGTCCCGAGGAATCAAGCGCTTCGGGCTAAAGGGCAAGCTGAGCCCACGGTTTGTGGGGCCATTCCAGATCCTAGAGCGTATTGGCCCAGTAGCTTACCGTCTCGCTCTACCACCAAACCTCGACCGAGTCCACGACGTGTTCCACGTCTCAATGCTTCGGAAATATCTTCCCGACCCATCACACGTTCTGGACGCCTCTGCACTCGAACTTAAGAAGGACCTAAGCTTCGAAGAAACCCCGGTGAGAATCCTGGCAAGGGAAACTAAATCACTGCGAAACCGAGCTATCCCCTACGTGAAGGTACTATGGAACGACCATGAGGAGCGGGAAGCAACTTGGGAACTGGAATCCGAGATGAGGGAGTGCTACCCCGACCTTTCCACTCCCACCCGGGCTTGAGTTTCGAGGACGAAACTCGTTTTTAGAGGTGAGTGGTGTAATAACCGCGGGTTTATTTTCCCTTTTGGTCTTACCTGTGAATCTATTTCGAACCGCGTTTCGGCTAAGGGGTCTGGGGTGCGATTCTCTCTTCGTTGTTTTTGGGCAGGCCGTCGAGGCTTGCGGGTATTTTTCGAGAATAAAGCCCGCGAAACGAAGACCGGCGGCGCGATCGGATTTGATTTCCGACCCCGGAATCTCCCGGAATAAATTTCTGAAGTTTGTAGCAGCTCAGGTGTTCAGCACGTCTTATTAGAGGTAAACCAGACCCGGGTAATTTAATTTAATCTATTTTAATTGGGGAAATTTAATTTAATCTATTTAAATTGGTAATTTAATTTAATCTAAACTTAATTTAAATTTGATTGGGTTCAGACCCAATTACGCCAAATCGTCTATTAAATAAGGGTTGGGGGTTTAGGTTTGGGAACCCTATTTCCCTCCTCTCTCTTTTTTAGCGTGAGTTGCCCCGAGCGTGGACGAAGAACGCTCTCCCCCAAACCCTTCCCCTTGATCGGCGTGGAGCATCGCGACGAAGCAACCGAGAGGGGGGAAGAACACCGCACGCTTTCTACCGAAATCGGGCACGCAAGAACGGACGATCCTCCTCCTCTCAACCATCGTCGTTGAAACCGAGGTGAGACGGAGTTTTTCAGTTAATTGTCTTTTGGGGTTTTTGATCGTTCCATCGGCGAGGAGGGAACGCACGCTTTCTTGTTTCGTTTCTTGGTTTGTTTCTTGTGTCGTTCTTGATCCGGGCGAGGGAAGGGAAATCCTTGGAATTGTTGGGGTGGGATTTCCCTTCGTCTCGTGCCGCGAGCGAGGCAATTTTGGGGACCAAACGGGAGGCCGCCGCCGCCGTGGTTAAACGGGAGGCCGCCGCCGCCGTCACCGTGTTCACGGGGTCATCGCCGGAGCCGCCGTGATCGCGGGGTCGCGATCGAAGCCGAAAACGAACCACTGTTGGGGTTTTTCTGGCCGCGGTCCACACGCCCGGGTGAACCCGGCGCACGCCGTTCCGGCCCGGGGCCGCGGACCCGGCGCACAAAGCTGTGCGCCAGGCCGCGCGGTCCACCGGGCCGGCGTGCGCCCGGCGCACGCGTTCCGGCACGGGGCCGCAGACCCGGCGCACAAAACTGTGCGCCAGGCCTGCGCGGTCCACCGGGCCGGCGTGCACCCGGCGCACGCCCTCGCGGCCCGGGGGCGTGGACCCGGTGCACGGCGCGGTGCGCCTGGACGCGCGGTGCACGCCCGAGCGTGCACCCGGCGCTCGTCAACAGTAGCGGGGGCCGTGGACCCGGTGCGCGCCCGCACCCGTGCGCGGCCCGGCCCGAGACGCCCGGTGCACTGCTGCAGGGTGCTCCCGGTCTGCGCCGCGCCCCGCCCGCCGCCGTGGACCCGGTCCACGCCTGGTCCCGTGCACCAGGGCTCCAAATAAAAGCCCAGAAGCTCCGTTTTTAGCCCGTTTCGCGCCATTTTGAGTGTTTTTAACCACGAAGACGTTTTTAACAAGTATAATTTTATTGTAGCTGTCTGGGCACATAGCGAGGGCGTTTTAGTTGGAGTTCCGCACGTCTTCTCCTTCGCATAGAGGTGGGTTCAAATTATAAGTCCTTTTTATTCTATCATGTTGGACGGGGGTACTCATACGTGTACTTGGGTTAAACATTGGGGGAAAACATAGAAATTAATCGCCTATGGTTTACAGCTCTTTTGCATGGATATATATAGATTGCTTGATATACTGTTTCTCATGGTACGAAATACATGTATGGGTATGTGGTCGCACATAGTGTTTTATATAGTTTTTCACGCATGGATATGTAGATATCGGTCCACATGGTTCGCATACAGGTATATTTATATACATATGTTGTTTCATACGTTGGTTCATACGGTTTTCATACATGGACATATATGTATCTTTTCGCGGTTACTTGGCTCGAGGCTGCAGCACGCGCACCCGCGGTTTGGCCACCGCAAGGGTGCGCTTTTCCGGAAAAGCGGTCTATGACCCGTGTATACCCACGAGGTGACGTAGTGGGGCCCCTTATTAGTTGTGGGGTTTGAGGCGCCGAGGTGCGAGCGGTGCGACCCGTCGGTTTAGTTGCCCGACGTGGTCGGGTTTCTGCAGGTACGGTATGGGCCGTCGGTTTAGTTGTCCGACGTGGCCGGGTATAGCAGGATACAGGTGTACAGGTTATCGTTTCCCTCTTGAGAAGGGGGGGGGTTGCTCCGGGTATCTTCACGGTTTGTTTTACTGTATTTTCCTGCTTTACTATTATCCGTCACTGACTTCCCACTTCGTGACAGGGTCCAGACGGGAGGGGAGGTAGGCGACGGTGAGGACGGGGCAGGAGCTTCTGGGTTGCTGGGGACCCTGGACTGTACTTCTTCTTTTATTCTTGCATTTCATTTACGTTGTAGTTATGTGTGAGGTTCTCGATACCCTTGTGGGGTCGGCGTGGATGTCGGTGCAAGTTGCTTTTAGTTATCTTCTTATGCGATGTTCTCCCTTTTAATTCGGTTGGCCATTTGAAAAAAAAAATAAAATAAAATCAAAGAAAAGATTGCGAAAACCGTCTTCAAAATCTAAGTGTCGTGTGGGCACTGGTTTCAAAACCTTGTGGATTTATGGATTGCGAAATGAGTTTTCAAAACTTGGGTGTCGTGTGGGCACCGTTTTCAAAACCCTGTGGATTTATGCTGATTTCGAAACTCGTTTTCAAAACATAAGTGCCGGGTGGGCGCTCTTTTAAATCTGTGGATTTATCCTTTCCAAATTGATCGGCCATGCGCTTGAATAACTAGAATGCTGTTGTATGTTAATGATTGTTGTAATTGAATGGTTGTGAATGACTTGGAACATGTACTGAACGCTACGCCGTGCATATACAGGGGAGACTCTGTCCGTTTACAGAGAGATCCTGTATATGCGGCGGGTCTGGGCACGCACCGGGGAGGAAGAAATTTCAAAAAAAAATAGACACGCAAAACAAACCCTTTTTACCAATTATTTTCGCTGATTGAAACCCCCGGGGCGTGACATGGCTCGCATCCCAAAATAAGTATCAGACCGGCCCACCTCCGGAGTGGCACTCGAGGGGAGCGACCCACACGAGTAAAGTATCTCAGTAACAAGTATCTCTGTATAGCAGGACTTCGATCATAACTATGATCAAAGTGGAAAACTCCGTCCACTAAAAGAAACCTCGATCCCCCAATCTGGTATAATAAAACTCAACAAGTGGGAAACTCCATCCACTAGAGAAATCTGATACCCAATCTGATGCATAAGTAAAACATCCGGTCAACCGCCCAATGTCCGCGGTCGCCGCAACACCCCACAAGTCCAAACCTGATAAAGTAATCAACAGCTGGCTAACTGCCTAATGTCCGCGGTTGCCACAATGCCCCACGGTCCATAATCGAGTCTAATCTGACCCTGACTCGATGGCCTCGACTACACTATCCCATACCCCTGCTCGAACTCGAGCAATATGCAACTGAATAGAAAGGAGAACAGCTAAATATGGTTTCTCCTAAGTCATTTCCCAATATGATAGTGCAGCAGTAAAAAGTGGCCTAACTAGATGACCATACAAGCATGCAAAGTCCTTTACTTGATAACGCAATTACAAGTATTCTAACTTTTACAAAACTAAGTGCATGGTACCTCCAATGTACATGATGCATAATACATGATACATGATACAATCTTGATACATGATCTACTAACAATAGGCTTTTCAAGATGCGAGCCCTAACCACATGCTTTCACAAGAATAATGAATTTCCCTAACGCCTTGCTTTTCAAGATACAATTGTCACGCCCCGGGTGTAAACCAGAACCCGGGCCCGCCAACAGATCCGCCGTGCACACAGAATTTTCTATGTACACGAAGCGCTGGTAACCTGCTCAGATATAAGAAATACAATAAAAGAGCAATAAAAACAGAGCTGAACTAAAATCTAATACATCTCAGACTGAAGCTGGAAATAAAATACAATACATCTGTAAAAATGATACATCAGTCTCTCCCAGCTCACCAAAATAAATACAACCTCCTGGCAAAAGCCAGTCCCAAATGTAAAAGTACAACCGTCTGAGGAAACATAGGTACATCAACAGTCCAGCTAACCCGCTCATCCTGCCTCGAGATCTATCTACTCAGTCGTCATCTCTCCTCGACCCGCCGCTGAAAACCCAGCAGCACCCGCAGAAGACACTGCAAAACAAGGAAGAAGAAAAAGAAGAAGGAAGAATGGGGGTGAGAACTACTAGTAAACCAGTAGCCTCCCCTAGTGGGTAAAACCTCAAACTCTAACACACCCACAAGGTCTACCAGAGGCAAAAGGGGAAAGAAGAGTGGTAAGACATGAAACTGCTGAAAAAGGGAAATCTACCACTACTATGCCTCAAAATACAGTCCTAGACTGGAATAACCGTATGCAACCATGACCAACCATCCCAGATGGACCCAATCTGTACCGCCCTCATCATCGGGCAAATAAGCCGCGCCGATGTGACAGCAAACCTCCTGCTGCCGTCCTCACCATCGGGCAATAACCGCGCCGATGTGATATCAACCCTGTCCATAACTGTCTGGCCCCGGCCTCCGGAGGGGAACTCGAGGGGAGCGACCCACTCGAGGAAAGCACTACCGGGCAATAACCGCGCCGGTAAAATAAGTACCAAAAGCAGGAGTAAATCACAACTGTAAAGCCCCGGTGGAACCAACCCTCCCCTAAAAGAAAACTGATTCCCAATCAGATGCAAAAGTAACCATCCGGTCAATCGCCCAATATCCGCGATTGCCGCAATACCCCAAAATCCACGACTAGGTCTCACAACCGACCTCCGGTCAACCGCGCAATATCCGCGGTCGCCGGAATAACCCACAATCACAATCATGTCCCACATCCGACATCTGGTCAACCGCCTACTATCCGCGGTTGCCACAAAACCCATAATCCACAATCCAGGCCCCGGCTACACAATCCCAAACCCCTACTCAAACCTGAGCAACAAGAACCACCTGACTAACGAAAAGGAGAAAAGAAGCAAACAAGGTTTCTCCTAAGTCAAGTTCCAGCATGAAAGTGTAGCGATAAAAGATGGCCTATCTAGATGTCCATACAAGCATGCAAGTGTTCTCAAGAAAATAAAGGAAAAGGTGTCCAATAGTGGTTCCACATGTGTAACAATTAATAGCTCCGCATAGATATAACCATCATGCTAAAACATTATCCAACCACACATGTCTATAATCCATGTTCCATAATAAAGCATCACTATTCACCTATGCATGTCATAAAATCCTCAAATAGTACCAACCACTAACAGGATAATCATATAGTCCAAAATAAATATTCCATTCCACATGCAAGTTTAAACGCTAACATTCCATCCATACCAACATGTATAAGTCCCAACCACTATCAAATATCCACATAGTAATTTCCATATGAAGGGCTCACAATTTTATATTACTTTAAGCATGCATGTCCAGATAATGGGATCACTCTAATATTCCTAGTGAGCATGTCAAAATAGAGGTAAACAACAACCACCCACCTGAAGTGCAACTGTCCAAGTCCGTACAGCTAGAAAATACCAAAACTTCAAATCCTTGCTCCCACAATATTAGCACATCCGCAATGCTCCTGGTACAATACAAAGCTCACTAATTACACTTAGGCTCCCAATTATTGCACTTAACCACATACAACCTCGAATTCAAAACTGTTAAATTAACACCTGTAGAAAGTGCCCCGAAAATTCTAATAAAAATATCACGGCGATCCTCGCGTCGATAGCTTCGCAACGGTACCTTGCACGCCCAAATCTGAGTTCTGTACAACAAGATAAAAATTCGGCAAGGGGGCACACTCATGCAAAAATCTGTGTTAAGGACTGATTACTGTTCACTGAGAAAACAGTAATTTTCACCTCGAAATAAATCTCACAAAAATCCAATAAAAATACGAGCGCGTTCCTTGCGATCCGTAGATGAAAAAGTTGTATAAGCTCGTTTCCATCTGACGCTCGTGCGCAAAGATATGGCCAAAATACCCCGCTGCTGTCAAGAAGTCCACACAGAAAATGGGGTCACAGTTTGCCTCGGGATCCGTGCCAAAACCTCGAAACGGGAAAGTGCGACCAAAACGAAAGATGAAGTCCTACCTCATAGGAATCTGCCGGTGCAAGAATCACAGCAAAATGATCTCGGGGTAGCCCAGGGAAGCTAAAACACTGTCGCTGCGCCGAAGAAGAACACTAGAAAGCAACGCCGCGCCGCACCGTAAAATGGGGAACCTCGGGATTCGTGCCTCCAAAACTCTTGAAACTTGGCAGGGAGATCAAGCACTTAGAGATGAAAAACTTTGCTTAAGGAAGCTCGGGGAGATCTTGCACAGGTTGGGAGAAAAAACCCTTTGAAATGGGCTCGGGTTGGGTATTTATAGGCTGGAGAAAACATTTGCCAAAATACCCAACGTATCCTTTTTTCCGGGCGCCCGAAATTTTTCGGGCGCACACAGTGCGGCCCGGCCCAGGATTTTCGGGCGCGCACAGTGCGGCCCGGTCCACCACACGGCCCAGCCCACCACACTGCCGAGCCCCGCTGCACCCGGAGCACCTGCACCAGCGAAAGGCGACGCGCCACGTGTCCCGGCAAACCGTGCACCACGCACGTCGCGCCGTGGACCGCGCACGTCGCGGCTAACCCAGGCCGTACGGCCACCTGCCCCGCCGTACGGCCACCTGCCCCGGTCAACTGCCCCACCAGTCGCGTGGACCGGGAGCACAGCACCGCACCAACCATCTCATGCCACGTGTCCACCCGGTCTACCGTGCACCCTGGCCCAAATTCCGTGGACCGCGTTTTCAAAACCAACCAACCACAAGCCGCCACGTGGCACCGCCCTGGTGCACGACCTCCGCGGTGGACCGCGCCCCTGCCCGCGCACCTGCGCTCCTGCCCGCGGCCTGCCCGCGCCGCATGCCGCCGCCTGCCGCCTGCCCGAGGCCGCGCCGCCACCCGCCGGCGCTGCCCGCCGCCGCCGGCGATCGCCGGAAACACTGTTCCGGCGTGAACAGTACCCGCAAGCTCAAAAACGACAAGTAAATAGTCCATCTTGACCGTTTTCGCGCGCTGATTCCAAAAATGATGTCCGTTTTGCCAAATTCCGTCTCTAAAATTTGCCGGAGGCTCCCGCAAGCACCACAACTGCCCAAAACTTCCGGGAGTCCGCCTTTGGACATCCGGACTCAGAATTGAGCAAACAAAAAGCCATTTCCAAGCGTTTTTCCGCGCTGAATCCAAATTTGACAACCGTTTCGCGCGAAACCACCTCTAAACATCCGACGGGGTCAGCCGATCACCCACGTGATCCAATAAGGCTCGAGGTCCAACACTTGTGTCCAATCATGCACCAACACCTCCCGAAACACAGAACAGGCTCCCCCGAAGTCACCGATGACCCTACCACAACTCTGCAGAGATCCAGGTCATCACATCCTCCCCCACTAAAAGAAAGTTTCGTCCTCGAAACTAAAGTCGTTCCTCAACACGGAATCTCAACCAGATAGAGGGGGTAATTATCCGATCATCCGCCACTCAAGCTCCCCAAGCTGTCAAATACCTCCTCCAGGGACACGATACAATCCTCGGGTCTCTAACAAGAACAAAATAAAGGTGGGCACTCCAGGAATCCGTACTACCTCAACCAAGTACAGCTGGACTAACCGCTCGAGCTACCAAGTAGTCCACATCGGTACACGCATCCGCTCCTCCTCAGCCTCAGATAATCCAGCCACAAGTCCATCGGCACACTAGCCCGATCCAAGTACCTCTCTTCTTCCCGCGATATCCAATGTAAGTCCCTCAACCACACCAGCCAAAAGGCTACTCAACCACTGCGAAACATCCGCCTCACGCACAAAATCAAAACCATAGAGGCGAAGATAACTCTCAAGCAACCCAGGTACACCAAAACCTCCGGGCCTGGCTTCCCACGAAAACCGTCCTCGCGGCATAATCAACCGCCGCGAAAAGAAGAAAACCGAGCCAGCCCAACCCGTCCTAAGTGCCAAACCAAGTCCCGCCACTAGGTTAAGACCATCAGGTCTACCGGTACTATCGAGGACTCAACTGCACCGGGCAGGACCAACCACACACCCCTACGTGCCAAAGATCGGGAATATGAACCTCCCGAAACACTAGGTAACCGTCCTACCCCTAACCCAAGCAGAGAAGTACAAGCACTACCCTCCAAGAGGGAAAACTCCCGTATCAAAAAGATACGAACCCAAAAGCCCGGAACAACTCAAACCTACCACCACACCGACCGCTGTAACCTATGCGCTCTGACAGTCTCAGAAATCCACTATCCTGGAAAAGAAATCGAGAATGCCTCATCCGACTGATCTGTCCTCCATCACCCGGCGCCAAGCGCCTCAATCAGAACTCGCCTCAGGCGGCAGATCCCAATCCAAAGGAACTACAATGCCACGCTCCATACCGGCGCCTACTCCAATGAGGCGTCCTTAATCCGTACTGGAGGGACCCAACAAGTTAAAAGGTATCCTGGCGCAATCCACTCTCAGACACTCATATCCTACGCGCCCCGTCCCTCTATACATGGAGCGTGCAGTTCAGCAACTGCGTTAACTCTTGCCATAAAAGGCCTCCAAGGCTCCATACTCAATCCCACGAATCGGAATGACTCATCCAAAACTGGCTCACTCGATCGTCGCAATCCCACAGCTTACCCGCTGTCAACTATCCACCCTGCCTCGGTGCCCCAACACTAGACGTCGGCACGGAGGGGGCTACTCGCTACTCCGACAACTGTGCCACTGCGCTGCTCCGACAACTGTGTCACTGCGCTGCTGATCTGCCCCCCAACACTACTACCCTTCGGGTCCGGAACTCTCAGACCCCAATCTGGGTATCCGGCCCGAAACAACCAGCCCAGACCCAACTGCCGCACCAAGGTGCACCCGGGTCAGGGCCCAACGTCGGGGAGACACCGCTCACCACGACAAAACCGCAAATCAGCACACCCCAACACTCGACCCAATCTAGCGAAAGTCAAAGACATCCCTCTATTTTTGTAACTTTATGTTGTCTGCAGCCAACATAACTGTCCCACAAAAATAGGATATGTCGATCCCTCTTCACTCACAGGAAGAGTCAAACAAGTAAATCACCGACTTTCGTAAAATGTCGCGTCTCTCACACCCTAACATCCTAGGGTCCGCCATAAGCCTAGGGTTTCCTAAGTCCCAACTGACCTATCCCTAAGCTCTGATACCACCTAATCTGTCACGCCCCGGGTGTAAACCAGAACCCGGGCCCGCCAACAGATCCGCCGTGCACACAGAATTTTCTATGTACACGAAGCGCTGGTAACCTGCTCAGATATAAGAAATACAATAAAAGAGCAATAAAAACAGAGCTGAACTAAAATCTAATACATCTCAGACTGAAGCTGGAAATAAAATACAATACATCTGTAAAAATGATACATCAGTCTCTCCCAGCTAACCAAAATAAATACAACCTGCTGGCAAAAGCCAGTCCCAAATGTAAAAGTACAACCGTCTGAGGAAACATAGGTACATCAACAGTCCAGCTAACCCGCTCATCCTGCCTCGAGATCTATCTACTCAGTCGTCATCTCTCCTCGACCCGCCGCTGAAACCCAGCAGCACCCGCAGAAGACACTGCAAAACAAGGGAAGAAGAAAAAGAAGAAGGAAGAATGGGGGTGAGAACTACTAGTAAACCAGTAGCCTCCCCTAGTGGGTAAAACCTCAAACTCTGACGCACCCACTAGGTCTACCAGAGGCGAAAAGGAAAGAAGAGTGGTAAGAAATGAAACTGCTGAAAAAAAGGAAATCTACCACTACTATGCCTCTAAAATGCAGTCCTAGACTGGAATAACCGTAAGCAACAATAACCAACCGTCCCAGATGAACCCAATCTGTACCGCCCTCATCATCGGGCAAGATAGCCGCGCCGATGTGATAGCAAAACTCCTGCTGCCGCCCTCATCATCGGGCAATAAGCCGCGCCGATGTGATAGCAAAACCTGTCAATAACTGTCTGACCCCGGCCTCCGGAGGGGAACTCGAGGGGAGCGACCCACACGAGGAAAGCACTCACCGGGCAATAACCGCGCCGGTAAAATAAGTATCAAAAGCAGGAGTAAATCACAACTATAAAGCCCCAGTGGAACACAACCCTCCCCTAAAAGAAAACTGATTCCCAATCAGATGCAAAAGTAACCATCCGGTCAATCGCCCAATATCCGCGATTGCCGCAATACCCCAAAATCCACGACCAGGTCTCACAACCGACCTCCGGTCAACCGCGCAATATCCGCGGTCGCCGGAATAACCCACAATCACAATCATGTCCCACATCCGACATCTGGTCAACCGCCTACTATCCGCGGTTGCCACAAAACCCATAATCCACATCCAGGCCCCGGCTACACAATCCCAAACCCCTACTCAAACCCGAGCAACAAGAACCACCTGACTAACGAAAAGGAGAAAAGAAGCAAACAAGGTTTCTCCTAAGTCAAGTTCCAGCATGAAAGTGTAGCGATAAAAGATGGCCTATCTAGATGTCCATACAAGCATGCAAGTGTTCTCAAGAAAATAAAGGAAAAGGTGTCCAATAGTGGTTCCACATGTGTAACAATTAATAGCTCCGCATAGATATAACCATCATGCTAAAACATTATCCAACCACACATGTCTATAATCCATGTTCCATAATAAAGCATCACTATTCACCTATGCATGTCATAAAATCCTCAAATAGTACCAACCACTAACAGGATAATCATATAGTCCAAAATAAATATTCCATTCCACATGCAAGTTTAAACGCTAACATTCCATCCATACCAACATGTATAAGTCCCAACCACTATCAAATATCCACAATAGTAATTTCCATATGAAGGGCTCACAATTTTATATTACTTTAAGCATGCATGTCCAGATAATGGGATCACTCTAATATTCCTAGTGAGCATGTCAAAATAGAGGTAAACAACAACCACCCACCTGAAGTGCAACTGTCCAAGTCCGTACAGCTAGAAAATACCAAAACTTCAAATCCTTGCTCCCACAATATTAGCACATCCGCAATGCTCCTGGTACAATACAAAGCTCACTAATTACACTTAGGCTCCCAATTATTGCACTTAACCACATACAACCTCGAATTCAAAACTGTTAAATTAACACCTGTAGAAAGTGCCCAGAAAATTCCAATAAAAATATCACGGCGATCCTCGCGTCGATAGCTTCGCAACGGTACCTTGCACGCCCAAATCTGAGTTCTGTACAACAAGATAAAAATTCGGCAAGGGGGCACACTCATGCAAAAATCTGTGTTAAGGACTGATTACTGTTCACTGAGAAAACAGTAATTTTCACCTCGAAATAAAATTCACAAAAATCCAATAAAAATACGAGCGCGTTCCTTGCGATCCGTAGATGAAAAAGTTGTATAAGCTCGTTTCCATCTGACGCTCGTGCGCAAAGATATGGCCAAAATACCCCGCTGCTGTCAAGGAAGTCCACACAGAAAATGGGGTCACAGTTTGCCTCGGGATCCGTGCCAAAACCTCGAAACGGGAAAGTGCGACCAAAACGAAAGATGAAGTCCTACCTCATAGGAATCTGCCGGTGCAAGAATCACAGCAAAATGATCTCGGGGTAGCCCAGGGAAGCTAAAACACTGTCGCTGCGCCGAAGAAGAACACTAGAAAGCAACGCCGCGCCGCACCGTAAAATGGGGAACCTCGGGATTCGTGCCTCCAAAACTCTTGAAACTTGGCAGGGAGATCAAGCACTTAGAGATGAAAAACTTTGCTTAAGGAAGCTCGGGGAGATTGTCACGCCCCGGGGGTTTTATTTTAGCGGAAACGGTACACAGAGGTAAGCGTAAGGTGCGTACAAAATTTTTTCTTTAAAACCTCCTTCCCCGGCGCGTGCCCAGACCCGCCACATATACAGATTCACTCGAAAGTCGGGCAGAGTCTCCTCTGTATATGCACGGCGTCGCGGCTATTACAACCGTCAAACACAAGCAATCACTTCCAATTAATCACAACAGTTCAATGTAGCATGGTGCATGAAGACTAAACAATACCCGTGGCCAGTCAAGTTGAAAGTATAAACTCACTGTTTTGAAAACAGGCCCACACGGCCTTAGGTTTTGAAACCAGTTTACGAAGTCCTTTTCTTTTGCTTTCCGGTTGATTTGTTTAGAAAACGGCCAACCGGGAATAATAAAGGAAAAGAAAGTACTCAACATCCCACGACCCCACCAGGGTATCGAGAACCACACAATACTTACAGTTCCGAATGAAATGCAATGCAGAGAGAAATAAATAAAAACAGCATACTAGGGCCCCTCAGCCCGACTGCTACCACACCTCGGCCTCACCGTCGCCTACCTCTACCCCGGGGGTACCTGTACCTGTACAGAGTGGGTAGTCAGTGACACTATCATAAAAACAGTACTAAGCAGTAAAGTAGTACCAAACCATAAAGTGAGACTGGCTGGGGCAATCCACTTCTCTCAAACGGGTAACACCTGTATCACTTGTAACACCAGCAATACCTGTAACACCTGTAACACCTGTAACACTTTTATCACCTTTACCCCTGTAACACCTGTAACACCCAGCAATACCTGTAACACCTGTAACACCTGCAATACCTGTAACACCTGTAACACCTGTAACACTTTTATCACCTCCCCTGTAACACCTGTAACACCAGCAATACCTGTAACACCTGTAACACTGTAACACTTTATCACCTTACCCCTGTACACCTGTAACACCAGCAATACCTGTAACACCTGTAACACACTGTAACACTTTTATCACCTTTACCCCTGTAACACCTGTAACACCAGCAATACCTGTAACACCTGACCGCGTCGGGATCCAATCCGGCGGTCCCACACCTGACCCCATCGGGATCCAATCCTTCGTCGGGTCCCACACCTGACCCCATCGGGATCCAATCCTTCGTCGGGTCCCGCACTGACCCATCGGGATCCAATCCTTCGTCGGGTCCCACACCTGACCCCATCGGGATCCAATCCCTTCGTCGGGTCCCACCGCTCGCACCTTCGTGCCTCAAACCCCACACTACGGGGGCCCCACTACGTCACCTCGGGTAAACACGGGTCAAAGACCGCCTTTCCGAAAAGAGCACCCTTTGCGGTGGCCCAAACCGCGGATGCGCGTGTCGCACTCGAGCATAGTAACAAAACACGGGGTAATATAGTAAATCATAGAAGCCGTCAGTGTTAGTACAGGTTAACATAATATTTAACATCCTCCCGGAACACTAACATTACCAAACCTCGGGGAGAAAACCCACACCTGTTTCAATCCAAGCACAAGGTCCATATAAAGTTTAGACATCCCTTCTTTTTCTATATTTCTTTTTCTCTTTGCTAAACGTTAGCACAGTCAAACAAGTAGTGCCTATCACCCTTCGATCTTTAACCCCAAGTACGCACAAGATTGAACCCACCCAATTTAGTAGAATTAAAAGCAAGGACTGAAAGCAACAACCCACCTTGTTGTCGCGCTCCTGACCGATGTTAGGTCTCTCGTGTCTCGGGTACCCTCCCGGGCCTACACGAATCTCGATTTCGTTGGCTAGGGTTGATCTAGGGGATCTGTCGTCCTGTCTTGGGTGAAGGGTATGCCGGCGTTCTTCCTCTCCTCCTCACCCGCTCCGCCTTGCTTCTCTCTCGATCGATTGGGAAAGGGTACGCTCGGTTGGGAAACTGGAAGTTGGGGAAATTGTGTTTCCTCTTTCTGTTCCTTTGGGGTTTCGTACGTAGGGGGGTTAAGGGGAGTTGTGGGGAGTTGTGGGGAGTGGCCGGTAGTTGGGGGAAGTAGTGGGAAGTTGGGGCGGTTAGTGGGGAAGTGGTGGGAAGTTGGGGGAACGTAGTGGGAAGTTGGGGCGGTTAGTGGGGAAGTGGTGGGAAGTTGGGGGAAGTAGTGGGAAGTTGGGGGGTTAGTGGGAGATGGTGGGAAGTTGGGGGAAGTAGTGGGAAGTTGGGGGAAGTAGTGGGAAGTTGGGGGAAGTAGTGGGAAGTGGTGGGAAGTTGGGGGCGGTTAGGAAGCGGGAGCGGTTAGGAAAGGGAATTAACCAAATTTAAATCAAACGCGGGGTAATTAACACGGGGTACGAATCGGGGTCCGGTCCGCCTCAAAAACCGTGCTGGTTGCCTGAATCGTTAGCCAACTTCCGGAATTTATTCGGGAGAGATTCCGGCGTCGGAATTCAAAACCGATTTCGCCGCCGTTCTCCGTTTCGCGAGCCCTATCAACTAAAAATACCCGCGGGCCCTGACGGTCGGTCCGGAAACAATAAATTATTCGATCACCCTCCGAGTCTAAATGAAATAATAAACCAAAAGTGGACCCTAGCAATTATTTTAAACCGCGGTTACTACATCACTCACCTCTTAAAACGAGTTTCGTCCTCGAAAACTCACTCCTGGTTCTCGGTAAAGAGATGGGGGTAACCCTCCCTCATCTTCGCTTCCAGCTCCCACGTCGCCTCCCGCTCCTCGTGGTTGATCCAGAGCACTTTCACGTAGGGATGACTCGGTTTTCGAAGTGTCTTGCTTTCTCTTGCTAGGATCCGCACCGGGGTTTCCTCGAAGCTTAGGTCCTCCTTGAGCGTCGAGACGTCCAGGACATGCGACGGGTCGGGAAGGTACTTCTTAAGCATCGAAACGTGGAACACATCGTGAATCCGATCGAGGTTCGGTGGTAGGGCAAGGCGATAGGCTACCGGGCCAATCCGTTCTAGGATCTCGAATGGCCCCCACGAACCGCGGGCTCAGTTTGCCTTTTAACCCGAATCGCTTGATTCCCTTCGACGGCGAGACCCGCAAAAACAACGTGTTCCCCCACTGGAATTCTAAGTCGCGGCGTCTCCGATCTGCATAGCTCTTTTGTCGACTCTGGGCGGTTAGTACGCGCTGTCTGATGAGGCGCACCTTCCCTTCCATTTCCTCTACCAAATCGGGTCCCAAATTTTTCGTTCTCCCAAGTCGTCCCAACAGATCGGGGATCGGCAGCATCTCCCGTATAAGGCTTCGTAGGGTGCCTCTGAATGCTGCCTGGTAACTATTGTTGTACGCAAATTCTACACGTGGCAGGTAACGCTCCCACCGATTCCCAATAATCATACACAGGCCCGAAGCAGGTCTCTAACGTCTGTATCCTCACGTATGACTGCCCGTCTGTTTGAGGGTGGAAGGCTGTGCTGAACTGCAACTTAGTCCCTAAGGCTCGTTGCAGACTCTGCCAAAACTTTGATACGAACGCGTGTCTCTGTCTGATGTGATCGATGCCGGTACTCCATGTAATCCACAATCTCGCTGAGGTAGGCTTGGGCCAACCGCTCTCTTTGGTCCAAGTTGTGTGAATCGGCAGGAAGTGTGCTGACTTAGTTAGCCGGTCTAAGCACAACCCATATCGTGTCATGGTCCTTGTTGTGAGCGCGGAAATCCGGTGACAAAATCCATGGTGATATGGTCCCATTTCCACTCCGGTATCGGTAAGGGTTGTAACTTTCCAGCCGGTCGTTGATGTTCCGCCTTTATTTGTTGACACACCAGGCAATGAGTTACAAATTGAGTTACATCCCTCTTCATCTTGGGCCACCAGAAGGTCTGCTTGAGGTCCCTGTACATCTTTGTGCCTCCTGGATGCGCTGCATAAGGGGCGCTGTGTGCCTCGGACAGAATTTCCTTCTTCAATTCCGGGGTATCCGGCACGCAAATCCGCCCGCGGAAACGTAGGGTGTCATCGCCTTCCAATGAAAAGTCCCCTTCCTGATTCAGCGAGATCTTGTCTCTTACGAGCTGTAAGTGCGAGTCTGCCTGCTGTCCCTCTCGAATCTTTTCTAGCAATGTTGGCTTGACCGCCAAAGTTAGAAGTTGCGCGACCGTGCCCGCTGGCACTACTTCCAACCCTAGTCGTGAGAATTCTGCGATTAAGTTGCTCTGCTCAGTTATCGCACCTACCGATCCTCCTAAGTCAGTTCCAACACCTATAGTGTAGCGATCAGAAGTGGTCTAACTAGATATCCCTGAAGTCAAACCTATCTCCTTATGGAAGAAAAAAGGGAAGCGCCATATAGGGGTTCAACATGTGTGTCAAGTAATCATACCAAATCACAATCTAACTGCACGTGTCCATAACCTGCTAATCACCCTCACTTGAATCAACCACCTATGCCTGTCCTAAAATCCTCAAATGATGTTCTCCCACAAGACGTCTCACACAATCGCACTATGACGGTACATCCCCACCCCCTTAAGCAAGGTTAAACGCTAGAACAACGTCCATGAAGCATGTAAGAGTTCCAACATGTCAGATTTCCATCATAATGTTTTCCACATGATAGGCTCACAATGATCTAGTTAAGCATGCATATCCATTAGGTGACCATTCGACATGTCCAACAAAGGGCTCACTCTACTATTCCTAGTGGTTATAACAGAAAAGAGAAGTAAACTACCCATAAAGACCATCCTAACCCAGATCCGACATCCGATCACTGCCTGCTATCCCCTGTTCTGGGATTCCTCATCACTGCTTCCCGGGGCAGCTGGGGAGATCCGTTCACAACCTGTGGGCCAGTCTCGTTCGGCGAGGCGGGATGGGGACTCGGTATCCGAAGAGTCCGTCAGGCGTAGGTCGTCCGGTCTCGGAGCCGGGGGTCTGGTGACGGCCGGCTTCCGGGGGCAATCGTAACGCGTGTGGCCCGGCCTGCCACACCGGAAGCAATGTCCGTTCCGCCAAGGGCAATTCATCATTGGATGCGCACCACCGCAAATGACGCAGGGCTTTGGTGGTTCCGGTCCCTCCCCCGTCGCCTGCCCGAATTTCGGCCCTTTCTTCTGACGTTTGGTTGCTCTGTCGCTCGGGTACGGGCCTCCTGTTGGGCCGGGGTAGGGGTGTGCCCGTCGTGTACGCTCTAGTTCCGCGCGCACGGCCAAGTTGACCGCTCCCTGAAAGGTGGAAACGCCAGTTGGTGGTATCCCACGAGGGTTACCACCACCGGTGCCGTGCTGCGCGTGATCGACACTCTCAAGCTCCTGGGTCAGTATACCCACGTGCTCCGCAAGGTCTAGTAGATGCCTAGCCACGTCGCGAGCGGTTGCGTAGTAAGCGGTTCGCCTCTGCCGATGCTCTGGTTCGGACCATTGTCTGTACGGACACACCACCCAGACTTAGCACTCACTCTACTAGAAAGAACCACCGTAATATCGAGAAGGAAAGGAAAACGTTATCTACAAATCCCCTCCCGATCTCTCACGTCCTAATTCTTAAACCCTGCATATTTTATTTATTTGTAGTTAAGTGTGATGTCTCGGTGGATGTTGGGCCGCCACTGTTGTGATTAAAGTGAAGGCTCTGATACCATCTTAATCTGTCACGCCCCGGGGGTTTTATTTTAGCGGAAACGGTACACAGAGGTAAGCGTAAGGTGCGTACAAAATTTTTTCTTTAAAACCTCCTTCCCCGGCGCGTGCCCAGACCCGCCACATATACAGATTCACTCGAAAGTCGGGCAGAGTCTCCTCTGTATATGCCGGCGTCGCGGCTATTACAACCGTCAAACACAAGCAATCACTTCCAATTAATCACAACAGTTCAATGTAGCATGGTGCATGAAGACTAAACAATACCCGTGGCCAGTCAAGTTGAAAGTATAAACTCACTGTTTTGAAAACAGGCCCACACGGCCTTAGGTTTTGAAACCAGTTTACGAAGTCCTTTTTCTTTTGCTTTCCGGTTGATTTGTTTAGAAAACGGCCAACCGGGAATAATAAAGGAAAAGAAAGTACTCAACATCCACACGACCCCACCAGGGTATCGAGAACCACACAATAACTTACAGTTCCGAATGAAATGCAATGCAGAGAGAGAATAAATAAAAACAGCATACTAGGGCCCCTCAGCCCGACTGCTACCACCTCGGCCTCACCGTCGCCTACCTCTACCCCCTGGAGGTACCTGTCACAGAGTGGGTAGTCAGTGACACTATCATAAAAACAGTACTAAGCAGTAAAGTAGTACCAAACCATAAAGTGAGACTGGCTGGGGCAATCCACTTCTCTCAAACGGGTAACACCTGTATCACTTGTAACACCAGCAATACCTGTAACACCTGTAACACCTGTAACACTTTTATCACCTTTACCCCTGTAACACCTGTAACACCAGCAATACCTGTAACACCTGTAACACCTGCAATACCTGTAACACTGTAACACCTGTAACACTTTTATCACCTTTACCCCTGTAACACCTGTAACACCAGCAATACCTGTAACACCTGTAACACCTGTAACACTTTTATCACCTTTACCCCTGTAACACCTGTAACACCAGCAATACCTGTAACACCTGTAACACCTGTAACACTTTTATCACCTTTACCCCTGTAACACCTGTAACACCAGCAATACCTGTAACACCTGACCGCGTCGGGATCCAATCCCGGCGGTCCCACACCTGACCCCATCGGGATCCAATCCCTTCGTCGGGTCCCACACCTGACCCCATCGGGATCCAATCCCTTCGTCGGGTCCCGCACCTGACCCCATCGGGATCCAATCCCTTCGTCGGGTCCCACACCTGACCCCATCGGGATCCAATCCCTTCGTCGGGTCCCACCGCTCGCACCTTCGTGCCTCAAACCCCACACCTACGGGGGCCCCACTACGTCACCTCGTGGGTAAACACGGGTCAAAGACCGCCTTTCCGGAAAAGAGCACCCTTTGCGGTGGCCAAACCGCGGATGCGCGTGTCGCACTCGAGCATAGTAACAAAACACGGGGTAATATAGTAAATCATAGAAGCCGTCAGTGTTAGTACAGGTTAACATAATATTTAACATCCTCCCGGAACACTAACATTACCAAACCTCGGGAGAAAAACCCACACTGTTTCAATCCAAGCACAAGGTCCATATAAAGTTTAGAACATCCCTTCTTTTTCTATATTTTCTTTTTCTCTTTGTGCTAAACGTTAGCACAGTCAAACAAGTAGTGCCTATCACCCTTCGATCTTTAACCCCAAGTACGCACAAGATTGAACCCACCCAATTTAGTAGAATTAAAAGCAAGGACTGAAAGCAACAACCCACCTTGTTGTCGCGCTCCTGACCGATGTTAGGTTCTCTCGTGTCTCGGGTACCCGCCCGGGCCTACACGAATCTCGATTTCGTTGGCTAGGGTTGATCTAGGGGATGATCGTCCTGTTCTTGGGTGAAGGGTATGCCGGCGTTCTTCCTTCTCCTCACCCGCTCCGCCTTGCTTCTCCTCTCGATCGATTGGGAAAGGGTACGCTCGGTTGGGAAACTGGAAGTTTGGGGAAATTGTGTTTCCTCTTTCTGTTCCTTTGGGGTTTCGTACGTAGGGGGGTTAAGGGGAGTTGTGGGGAGTTGTGGGGAGTGGCCGGTAGTTGGGGGAAGTAGTGGGAAGTTGGGGCGGTTAGTGGGGAAGTGGTGGGAAGTTGGGGAAGTAGTGGGAAGTTGGGGCGGTTAGTGGGGAAGTGGTGGGAGTTGGGGGAAGTAGTGGGAAGTTGGGGCGGTTAGTGGGGAAGTGGTGGGAAGTTGGGGGAAGTAGTGGGAAGTTGGGGGAAGTAGTGGGAAGTTGGGGGAAGTAGTGGGAAGTGGTGGGAAGTTGGGGGCGGTTAGGAAGCGGGAGCGGTTAGGAAAGGGAATTAACCAAATTTAAATCAAACGCGGGTAATTAACACGGGTACGAATCGGGGTCCGGTCCGCCTCAAAAACCGTGCTGGTTGCCTGAATCGTTAGCCAACTTCCGGAATTTATTCCGGGAGATTCCGGCGTCGGAATTCAAAACCGATTTCGCCGCCGTTCTCCGTTTCGCTAGCCCTATCAACTAAAAATACCCGCGGGCCCTGACGGTCGGTACGGAAACAATAAATTATTCGATCACCCTCCGAGTCTAAATGAAATAAATAAACCAAAAGTGGACCCTAGCAATTATTTTAAACCGGCGGTTACTACAGAGATCTTGCACAGGTTGGGAGAAAAAACCCTTTGAAATGGGCTCGGGTTGGGTATTTATAGGCTGGAGAAAACATTTGCCAAAATACCCAACGTATCCTTTTTTCCGGGCGCCCGAAATTTTTTGGGCGCACACAGTGCGGCCCGGTCCAGGATTTCCGGGCGCGCACAGTGCGGCCCGGTCCACCACACGGCCCAGCCCACCACACTGCCGAGCCCCGCTGCACCCGGAGCACTGCACAGCGAAAGGCGACGCGCCACGTGTCCCGGCAAACGTGCACCACGCACGTCGCGCGTGGACCGCGCACCGTCGCGGCTGACCCAGGCCGTACGGCCACCTGCCCCGCCGTACGCCACCTGCCCCGGTCAACTGCCCCACCAGTCGCGTGGACCGGGAGCACAGCACGCACCAACCATCTCATGCCACGTGTCCACCCGGTCTACCGTGCACCCTGGCCCAAATTCCGTGGACCGCGTTTTCAAAAACAACCAACCACAAGCCGCCACGTGGCACCGCCCTGGTGCCGACCTCCGCGGTGGACCGCGCCCCTGCCCGCGCACCTGCGCTCCTGCCCGCGGCCTGCCCGCGCCGCATTGCCGCCGCCTGCCGCCTGCCCGAGGCCGCGCCGCCACCCGCCGGCGCTGCCCGCGCCGCCGGCGATCGCGGGAAACACTGTTCCGGCGTGAACAGTACCCGCAAGCTCAAAAACGACAAGTAAATAGTCCATCTTGACCGTTTTCGCGCGCTGATTCCAAAAACGATGTCCGTTTTGCCAAATTCCGTCTCTAAAATTTGCCGGAGGCTCCCGCAAGCACCACAACTGCCCAAAACTTCCGGGAGTCCGCCTTTGGACATCCGGACTCAGAATTGAGCAAACAAAAAGCCATTTCCAAGCGTTTTTCCGCGCTGAATCCAAATTTGACAACCGTTTCGCGCGAAACCACCTCTAAACATCCGACGGGGTCAGCCGATCACCCACGTGATCCAATAAGGCTCGAGGTCCAACACTTGTGTCCAATCATGCACCAACACCTCCCGAAACACAGAACAGGCTCCCCCGAAGTCACCGATGACCCTACCACAACTCTGCAGAGATCCAGGTCATCACAACAATCACTTTCAATAGGTTGTTGCAAAGATAGGAACTCACTAACAAATAATCTTTTCAAAATGTGAACTCTAACCACATGCCCAGACCTTCCATTATACATACAACCTGATATGGATTTAGCATGATTCCAAGTGTTTAAACTACACATCTAAAGCAAGGAAACATAACTTACTAACATCTAGTTCTCTAACCATTCAAGTAGTAGCAAAGAATCCGTGATCTCATACAAGCATGCTAGGTCCATTTCACAATTCTAACTAGCAACATGATCAAGCAACACTCTAATATGCCTAGTGGGAAATCAAAAGTAGGAGGTTTACAACAACACCCACCTCGAGCGCTAAATCCTGGTCCCAAAAGTGATGCCCACGCTCGGTCCAAACAACCTCCACAAAACTGTACAACATTCTCCAAAAGAACAAACAACATTTAATCACACAATACATCACAAAATCTGTCCCAAATTACAGCAGTCCACTATTTGCCTGTTTTCACCTGTGAAAAACGCCCGGAAAAATCCAAGATAAATACTGTCACGATCCTCGCGATAAACCCGTCGAAACAAGTACCTGCATGCTCCAAACCGAGTTTCCTACGCTGAGATAAAAATCCGGCAAGGGAAACACCCCAAAACAAAGTGTACAAAATTTCTGTATCAAAGAACTTCAGTGAAAGGAGATTTTCACCTTCGTGAAAACTCCAAAAAAATCTGAGAAAAATCTAGGAGATTCCTTGCGAAATGTAGATGAAATTTGCCTTATGAATCGCCTCGATCCGTCGCCTGTGCGCAAAGATACAGCTAGAACACCGCAGTGCTGTCCAAAAATCCGCGAAGAAAAATGGGTCAAATGGAAGCTCGGGAAACTCCAAGGTCAGCATAGAAAACGAGGAAACTCAAAACACGGAAGTTGGAGCCCTACCTGTCGAGAGTCCGATGGCGCAAGAATCGCCAAAAACGGAGGTCGGAGTGAGCCGGGGGAGTCCGCGCACTAAAATGCGACGAAACGGGTCGTCGAAGAAGAAACGTCACTGTGCGCCGCGTCGCAGACAAGGCCGGGGTGATGATCTCCAAAAATCCTCAAAGTCCTCCAATGTGTGCTGCTAAGTGGAAGGAAGAATTCACCTTAAGGGCTCTTAGAGAAATGGGGTCCAGAAAAGAGAGAAAAGGCCCCCCCAAAGGCCCTATTTATAGGCCCAAATCATACATAATGGGTTGGCGGATTCGGGCCCAACTTTCGGGCGCCCGAATCCGCCAGACGGGTCGGACGTCCTCCCGTCCGACACGCCCGAAACCCCCAGGTGCGGCCACATGTCCCCGCAACAGGGGACAGCCGTGCAACGGCCCTCGCCGCGCGCCACGTAGCCCCACCGCGGTCAGCGGGGTAGGTGGGGTGAATCGCGCGCGGGGCGACGCGTGGCGCACTCGAGTGCGGTCGCCACGCGTCGGCCGCCTCGCTGCCCCGTACCCCACCGCACGGGCAGTGGACCGCGACTACGTGAGCCCGCCAACGCCAGGCTGCCACGCGTCGTGCTCCCGGTCCACCAAGGCCGCCCTTTTTTTCCCTGAATCGCGCCGCGCGCACCCGCCAGTCCGGACGCGCCACGTGGCCCGCTCTGCGGTCTATGCACCAGCGCGCTTCCCCCGTGGACCGAGCGGCGTGAGCCGGCCAATGACAGGCCGCCACGTGGCTCCTCCCGGTCCACGGTCACCCCCCATGCACCAGATTTTCCCCGAAAACTTCCTGTAGCCCGTTTTTGATCATCCGGACTCCAAATTTAACAAGCAAATAGCCGTTTTCAAGTGTTTTTCCGTGCTGAATCCAATTCCAACCTCTGTTTGGCCAAAAACCCATTAAAATTTTCGGCAAACGCAGCCAAAGGCCAACATAGTAAAAGATATCTCACAGGGTCCATCTGTGGCATCCCCTTGATGCACAATGGGCCAGATACACCAATACTAGGTGTTCTAAACTATGGATTCACCAGGAAAGCTGCATGGGATTCTGGACTACTACAGGCTGGCACCTTCGGCCCATAGCCTTTGTCGTGCCTTGCGCCTTTATGTGACCGAAATCGGTCCGGATCGAGATGCGGACCCTTCTTCGATTGAGGCGTGCGCCTCGTACTACATTGCTACACACCTAAAACCAGCCTGAAACAAAGTACGGGTCTCTTCTTCTTCGTCTTGATCGACTGACGGTTGATTTCTATTCCGCCCGCGTCATCGACTGTTCGGAGCGGTCGAATGCCTTCCTTCTACCGCAGTTGACCCTAGCCGTTGTGATGATCCTTGCGTCGGCTGCCTTTCCTATCGGCCGATGCTCTTAGCCGACAACCTATGTCTCTAGCGTACGACAAGCATCGCGCGCTGTTCTTTTTCGTGACTGAGGCCGGTCTCAATTGAGATGCGAGTCCCTCTTTGCTGACTCAAACCTCTGTCGGTTGACACCTCAGCCGATGGTATACGCCACGTGTCTTCATCCTTAAGTGGCGAAAATTTTGGTCTCAACAATGCCCCCTCGGCAATCGCCTGATGGGCCATTCGGGCGATTGTCGAAAATAAGTCAGCTTCTGGCACGGATAACACTATCCAGCGATCATCCTCATATCTCGGCCAGATATTTTCTCTCTGTCCGAGGGATTCGCGAACAGGTTCCAATCTTTCTTGATTTTCGCCGAAACCGTCCTTCGCCTTTCTCCCTATAAGATGCTGCTGCTTTCCGAGGGATTATGTCTCTCATTCTCGTCGGCCTATAAGTAAGGCCACTACTTGCAGCTTTCTCACATCTCTTTCTTTCCCTCACGACAATTATTATGATCTCGCTACAACGGTGCTCTGGTCGTAGCTTTTTCGCCTTTGAGGGTAGTTTCAAGATATGGCCTCTCAATTTAACCTTAGCAGCATTGCATCGCTAGGTGACAAAAGGCTTTTCTCACCTCGGACTCCCAATAGAGTTTCTCCCAATACAACTCACGTATATGACCTACCTATCCGGAATCTTACGTTCGGTGGTCCAGCCGATTTTCGGCTGCTCATAGAAACAGTTGTTATTGTTTTTTCATGTATATTATTTGTTGAACTAGTGTTTATGTTATTCTGAGGTGACTGAGTTTGGTTTTAATGTTTTTACTGGTTTGTGACTTTTACTATCTAGTTTAGTTATTTGTGTTTAATGAAATGATCCATTTGTAAGGAGTAGTGTGCATATTATAATGTGTATTAATTATTTTTAAATATTTTATTAACATGTAATGTGTATAATATATATTTAAAAAGTGACACCACCAAATTTTAATTTTCTGAAACAATAACATTGTGCTACTAAATGTTAAACTTAAGTGGTGATGAGGTGTAGCCACCAAATATCAATATTTAGTGGTGACGAAGCATTGATATCAAAAGTTGATATTTGGCGTCGACACAAATTTACCATCAAATGTTATAATTAGTAGTATTAGTAAAAAAAAATTACCACCAAATACTGGCATTTGGTGAAAATTTGCCACCAAATGTTAGTATTTAGGGCCGGATGACAAAAAGTTGCCACGCACCAAATACTAACATTTGGTGGCTACTACTATCGTCACAAAAAATGATAGGTTTAAAGTGGTAAAATAAATTTGTCAACACCAATTTATTACCGACGGAATCTATTCAACATATGGTGATAAATTTTATCATAATTATTTGATTTGATGGCGATATTTTATATATTTGATGGCCATTTTAGTGGTCACTATATAAAATTATTTTGTAGTGTGTCCAAAGCTCCTTTACATTCATAATGTGGAGCACCTACTTACAGTTCTCAAATACTGTTTACATAAAAGAAAATGTCATTTTTGTGATCGTTTTATAAAATTTAAGCTGGTGAACCAGTGGCCAGTGCTGATATATACTTATCTCATTCCATAAAGTCTTCTAATATATACTGTTTAATTTTTTCTCACAAAAAAAAAAAAAAATAATTTTATTTAATTTTTTAAAATCTTTCACTCTCCCTCTTCCCACGCAATATCCATGCCTATTTCTTCGTAGCAATTAAGTCACCAAGATCAATGATCAATGTTACCACTTGATTATTTTAGCTTCATGTATTACATATAAAAACACGACCATTAGGTGTTCGTTAACACGCACACTTTGCCATTCACCTCTCCTCCTTTCAAAGAAAGTATTGCCTGAACCGGGTGTACCCACACTTCATGTGTGACAATTAAATTTGATAATTATTATTTTAAAATTAAAATTTAATTTGATAAATATGATCTACAAGAGCTAAAGACACAGTGTATCAAAAAAAATCATATGTTTTGAAAAATCTACAAACTAAGCAACAAGTAATTACAAAAGTTTTTTTTATTTTCGTATCTAAATTATGATCATAACCGCTAACCAACTATTTTAAATTAAAACACGAGCTAATAAAAAAAAACACATCTATCGCACTTAAAAACTTAATTACAACGCTCATATGGTTCAATCTATCTTAACCCATCTGAACGATAGGTGATGGGTGTCTTGACGTTAAGTCTACTACAAACTGCAATTTTACTTAATTTATTATGCTCAATCGAATTCAACTTATTAATCAATTAGGTATATTCTCTAGTGATGACAATTCAGCCACTGATCGCGAGACAGTTTGTGTTTGGATCGATAACAACTCGAATGCATATATATATATATATATATATATATATATATATATATATATATATATATATATATATATATATATATAATTACCGTTATCATTACCGATCGTCACAGACTCCCTCCGTTTTGGCCTGACGTCCTCGTTAGTCCAAACACATTCACATCAGTTCAAGATCACCAGGCGATATGAGACTTGTCTCGCTAGCCCTGTCATCTAGGCCCAGGCTCTGAGCTTGCCGCACACTTCCGGCTGTTTATTGGCTCTGATACCAAATGTAACGACCCGGCCCACTAGCAATAATAACTCGTTGGGCCCAAACCATGGTCCAAAATACTTAAGCCCAGTTATTATTACTAGTGTCTATGTCTCATATAAACCCAATCACAATTCCATCCACATCCGATGTTGGACTATTGGGGGCGTCACAAAAAGAATATCGAAAAAATATGAAATTTAATTTTTAGATAGTTTAAATAATCTAAATTATATTTAACGATACCGATCGTCATTTTGGAAACTCCATCATCAAAAACAAAATGGGTGGAAACAGGATCTTTTTGTTATCAGTAGCATTCTAGCTCAACTCTCTCTCTCTCTCTCTCTCTCTCTCTCTCTCTCTCTCTCTCTCTCTCTCTCTCTCTCTCTCTCTCTATATATATATATATATATATATATATATATATATATATATTTAATTTTTAACCCAATTTAAATTTAAAGTCCAACTCAGTTATGAAGAGGCCTGTTTAAATATTTTTAAAAACACACAAAAAAAAAAAAAAAAAAAACCTCTTGAAACTGATTCTCTGGTCATATATTTGATAAAAAAGTTAACAATAATAGTTACTTGTGAGACCCCACCATTATGTATAATCTAAAAACGCTTATGATTGATTCAATAGCCAAAAGTATTATAACACCAACACTTTAGTACTTTCAAAAGCACTCGACCGATCACACACACACACACACTACACTCTCTCTCTCTCTCTCTCTCTCTCTCTCTCTCTATATATATATATATATATATATAGAGTCCGGCTAGAATACTATCGATAGCACCAAACAATTGGTGCTATCAAGTTTTTCAGCCGTTGGATGAAAAGATATGCGGTTGGGATTATACTGGTCCCCTAAGATTTTTACTATTCAACCAACCCCTAGTAAACCCTAGGGGACCACTATAATTCCAACCGCATATTTTTTCATCCAACGGTTAAAAACTTGATAGCACCAATAGCTTGGTGCTATCGATAGTATTCAAGCCTAATTATATATATATATATATATATATATATATATATATATAATATATATATATATATATATATATATATTATTTGAATTTTAGGCTAATCTAATATAAAAAATATTAATTTTTTGTGAATTTTAATTATTAGATTAAAATTTTTATTTTTTAAATTTTTTAAAAATTTTTATCTAATATTATGACTAGAAATTTAACTTATTATTCGTGAGTCGGCTCGTATTAGCTCATTAATAAACGAACCGAATACGAATTAAATTTTTATATTTTATGAGCCAGCTCTTGTTTAACGGGTTGACACTTCTAGTATTCTCGTGAAAGACGGTCATATTTTAGCCAGTAAGTAGGGAACAGAATCATCTTTTAAATATTACGTAAATACATTTCAATAGATTAAATTTCGACTGTGAGAGTTTTAGAGGTGCAGCGTATAAGATGTATTTCTACACCCGGTGCAGGCAATAATTTCGTACTCCTTTCCGCTAGTAGTAGTTGAGCCACGCCGGCGTCGCCAGTCACGACCACCCTAACACCTCCCCTATAAATGCACTACCTCATGCGGCTCATCAATATATCTAGCTACTAACAAATTAAAACAATCATAAAAATATATATATATATTTTTTAAAAAAGAAAAAAATTATCACTAGCGCGCGAGCCATGGCTACTCACAATTCGCGTTTTTCAAAAGTCGCCGTCGCTGTGGCAATCCTGCTCATAGTGGTAGCCGCACGGCCTCCGACGTCGGTGGTGGCGCAGAACTGCTCAACGCAGCTGGCCGGGCTCGTCACCTGCGCTCCCTACGTCGTCCCGGGCATCTCCTCCGGCCCGCCCAGCCAGCAGTGCTGCTCCGCCTTAGGGGCCATCAGCCACGACTGCGCCTGCAGCACTCTCGGCATCATCAGCAAACTGCCCGCCAAGTGCGGCGGCTCCCCCGTCGTTTGCCGTGAGTTCCCCCACTCCTAGGAGTGTAAAATCGGCTGTCTCATTACAATAAAATTAGGCTATAACGACACTTTTTAAGTATTTCTAAAATCTAAAAAAAATATCGCTGATAAAAATACTGATACTTATTGTAAGTGTTGCTATATGTGCCGTCGCTAGGGTGTATAGCGACATATTTTTATAATGTGTTCCAAAAATGTGTCTCTATAATCTAATTTTGGATATAGATGGAATATAGATAGTACACTTATACAAAAGTGTTACAAATATGTGTCTCTATAACCTAATTTTGTTGTAGTGACTTCATATATTTTCTATAAATAAATTAAAATTATAAAAAAAATATATCTATCTAAAAAAATTTAAAATATATATAACTGTATATTTTATAGTATACTAATTATATATAAGCCCCAGAGTCTTTTTTTTTCTCCAAAAAAAAATATATAAATAAAAAAATTTAAAATTTGAAAATATTTTGGTCTTTTTTATTTTTTAAAATTTAAATTAAATTAAATATAAAAATATAGAGAATGGCATGAGCTCGGACTCCTCAACTTTCTCTAGCTAGATCTCCTCATAGCTTTTAGTTTCTTTGAATTTTACATATTAGGCTGAATTACATGCATTTTTAGTCTTCGAATTTTGAGGCGCATGATAAGTCAGGTTTCAAACTTTACCAGCTAGCTAAATTACACTTTGCATCTCAAATTATCAGGCACAGAATATTTTGATTTTTAAATTTTAATTTATTATAATATTTTAGTTTTATAATTGATTAAATATTTAATTATCAATTGATAATGTGGAAAAATGACTTGATATAATTATTATCATATCATCAAATCACAGTATTATTTATTATCAGTTTTTTTTTTTTTTTTTTCTTTCTTTTAAGAGAAAAATATCATATTATCTACTTTGTTTATTTTGAAATAAAAAAATAGTTAAAAAAAAAAAAAAAAAAAAAACTGAAAATATAAAATAAGGACCTCAAATATCAACTACAAAACTTTTTGCTACTTACATTATTATCATATCATTAATCATAGTATTATCATATTATTTTTATTTTAGTTATATATTAATAATTAGTCAACTTAATTAAATTATAAAATTTAATTATAATAATTTAAAAAATTTAAATTAGAAATTATAATAAATTAAAATTTAGAAACCTTATAATTTGAGGACCAAATGTGTAATTTAGCCAATTTTAATACATTGTATTTTTGGCTTTTTTTCTTTTTTTTATTATTACAATTAAGTTTTCGCGGACTATCTCTAGTGTAAATAGCAAAGACCCAAAAATAAATAAAATAAATAATATAATACAAAGATAATGTAAAGTTGATATTGCAGCCACGTGAGACTGCGATTATCAATGAGATAGTATTAAATAAAGTCTCATATTAATTACTAAACTTAGAGCCATAAATTACTGTTATAAAATTGTATATGTATCTATGCATCTTTGTAAAATTTTCTTTTCATATATGCCTGGGAAAAATGGACAACTTTAATTTGCTCTCCGTAAATGTTTTAGTGCATTTCCAATTTGTCACTCTATTTTTTTTAAATGTTGATTCTCTATTCTATAATTTTATCTTTAGTTTACATATCAGCCAATAAATAGAATAGAGAAGTACTATAACTTACAAATCAGATGGTACTAAAATAATGTATTTTACAAACTAAATTAAGGATTGTACTAAAATATGTATCTTTATAAAATTTTATTTTCCTATATATATGCCTCTAAAAAATGGAAAATTTTAATTTTCTGTCATATATATAGTTTTGTCTTTACTTAGCCATAGCTATCAGCTATTAAATAGAATAGAAAAATATTATAACTTACAAATTAGATGATATTAAAATGATATATTTTACAAACCGAAGGATTGTACCATTAATATTTCGCTAACCTATAGTTCGCACTTTGCTAACATTGTTTGTACCATACAACACTGAATTTGCTATTCTGTGTAAAGGCGAATTAATTTGAACAGTAAAATAAATTTAAAATATAGAGAAATAAAGTAAAACTTTTTAAACTATAAAGTAATTAATGAAGTAAAAATGCGGCAAGTGAAAGTTTACTGTTGAAAAGTTCACCCTTTTAATTTTTTTTTGGTGACTTCTAATCTCCTTTAATTTACTTAGGCTTACTTTTTATTTATTTATTTACTTATTTTGCATAATACTTTTGGTGCGCAGCTAATTAATAACTAATTGCTGGGTCGAAGTTCCCGAGGAAATAAAGGATCTCAAGTTTCAAGAATCAGGAGTCAAATTTCGAGTTCAAGTGTGGTGGTTTCTTTAATTTATGTGTCTTTCTCTTCTTTTCTGACTTCTCTTTTATGGGTATGTATCTAAATACCACGAATTGAGATCAATGAATGCCATTAAAAATATAAAGTTGCTGACAAGGTGACTAATTTTATATCCATCTGTTTAATTAGTTGGTGCATTTTTTGTGAGTTTGCAGATTTGCCTTCTAATTTTAATTTGCTGCTAATTATAAATTTAAATGCGCTCAATGTTACGTCCCGAATTAAAGTAAAAATATTGACTTGCCAATTAACAAATTCGTCGTATACATAAAAAATCTCTTACACACAAAATGTCTAAACTTGGAAAACATCAAAATAATTACAACTGCAACAAATATCAGAGCAGGAATGGATAGTAACTACTAAATAAAAAACCATACTGTAAATACATCACATTAAAACAAAATTGCTCCTTCCAAAATTGTAAATAAATGCATCAGCGCTGCCTAGCCAATCCCAAGTATGTACAATATGCTCTCAACCAAAAGTAGTACTATAGGATTGAGCTCCACTTGTACGTCTAGCTCGGATAAGAAACGTTAACTATCATGCGATTCTCTTATATCGGTCAGAAATAACAATAGGGACAGAGGGCTTTATAGAAAAAGGTATCAATAAAGGACGTGAGAACTACTGAGATCAGTGGGTACCATCACCGACAACAACGATGTCCCACCCACTAGGTCTACTAGAGACATAAAATATAAATAATAATCAACTTTACAATAGCATATAAATAAAAACTGGAATAAAACTCTACAACTACTATATATACCTCTAAACTACAGTTACCCAAGATTAATTTGTTGGATGAATAAGTATGCATCAAATAACTATTGTGTGATCTCAATCATGACTCAACCTCAATGACCGACTCGAGGGTATAGTCAAATCTGCACCAATCTACTGCCACAACACTACTCGCAAGGTGGCCCATTAAATGTAGGTCACTTATTAGAG
>CM054932.1:7047295-7163794 GCA_029168755.2 Tillandsia fasciculata | reverse complement strand
TTGTTCTTCTTCGGCGCAGCGACGTGTTTTAGCTTCCCTGGGCTACCACGAGATCATTTTGCTGTGATTCTTGCACCGGCAGATTCCTAAGAGGTAGGACTTCATCTTTCGTTTTGGTCGCACTTTTCCCGTTTCGAGGTTTTGGCACGGATCCCGAGGCAAACTGTGACCCCATTTTCTGTGTGGTGACTTCCTTGACAGCAGCGGGTTTTTTGGCCATATCTTTGCGCACGAGCGTCAGATGGAAACGAGCTTGTACAACTTTTCATCTACGGATCGCAAGGAACGCGCTCGTATTTTTATTGGATTTTTGTGAGATTTATTTCGAGGTGAAAATTACTGTTTTCTCAGTGAACAGTAATCAGTTCCTTAACACAGATTTTTGCATGAGTGTGCCCCCTTGCCGAATTTTTATCTTGTTGTACAGAACTCAGATTTGGGCGTGCAAGGTACCGTTGCGAAGCTATCGACGCGAGGATCGCCGTGATATTTTTATTGGAATTTTCTGGGCACTTCTACAGGTGTTAATTTAACAGTTTTGAATTCGAGGTTGTATGTGGTTAAGTGCAATAATTGGGAGCCTAAGTGTAATTAGTGAGCTTTGTATTGTACCAGGAGCATTGCGGATGTGCTAATAATTGTGGGAGCAAGGATTTGAAGTTTTGGTATTTTCTAGCTGTACGGACTTGGACAGTTGCACTTCAGGTGGGTGGTTGTTGTTTACCTCTATTTTGACATGCTCACTAGGATATTAGAGTGATCCCATTATCTGGACATGCATGCTTAAAGTAATATAAAATTGTGAGCCCTTCATATGGAAATTACTATTGTGGATATTTGATAGTGGTTGGGACTTATACATGTTGGTATGGATGGAATGTTAGCGTTTAAACTTGCATGTGGAATGGAATATTTATTTTGGACTATATGATTATCCTGTTAGTGGTTGGTACTATTTGAGGATTTTATGACATGCATAGGTGAATAGTGATGCTTTATTATGGAACATGGATTATAGACATGTGTGGTTGGATAATGTTTTAGCATGATGGTTATATCTATGCGGAGCTATTAATTGTTACACATGTGGAACCACTATTGGACACCTTTTCCTTTTTTTCTTGAGAACACTTGCATGCTTGTATGGACATCTAGATAGGCCATCTTTTATCGCTACACTTTCATGCTGGAACTTGACTTAGGAGAAACCTTGTTTGCTTCTTTTCTCCTTTCGTTAGTCAGGTGGTTCTTGTTGCTCGGGTTTGAGTAGGGGTTTGGGATTGTGTAGCCGGGGCCTGGATTGTGGATTATGGGTTTTGTGGCAACCGCGGATAGTAGGCGGTTGACCAGATGTCGGATGTGGGACATGATTGTGATTGTGGGTTATTCCGGCGACCGCGGATATTGCGCGGTTGACCGGAGGTCGGTTGTGAGACCTGGTCGTGGATTTTGGGTATTGCGGCAATCGCGGATATTGGGCGATTGACCGGATGGTTACTTTTGCATCTGATTGGGAATCAGTTTTCTTTTAGGGGAGGGTTGTGTTCCACTGGGGCTTTATAGTTGTGAACCAGTCCTGCTTGTGATACTTATTTCACCGGCGCGGTTATTGCCCGGTGACGCTTTCCTCGTGTGGGTCGCTCCCCACGAGTTCCCCTCCGGAGGCCGGGGTCAGACAGTTATTGAAGGTTTTGCTATCACATCGGCGCGGCTTATTTGCCCGATGATGAGGGCGGCAGCAGGAGTTTTGCTATCACATCGGCGCGGCCTTCTTGCCCGATGATGAGGGCGGTACAGATTGGGTTCATCTGGGACGGTTGGTTATTGTTTCTTACGGTTATTCCAGTCTAGGACTGCATTTTAGAGGCATAGTAGTGGTAGATTTCTCCTTTTCAGCAGTTTCATTTCTTACCACTCTCCTTTCCTTTTCGCCTCTGGTAGACCTAGTGGGTGCGTCAGAGTTTGAGGTTTTACCCACTAGGGGAGGCTACTGGTTTACTAGTAGTTCTCACCCCCATTCTTCTTTTCTCTTTTTTTCTTCTCCCTGTTTTTGCAGTGTCTTCTGTGGGTGCTGCTGGGCTTTCAGCGGCGGGTCGAGGAGAGATGACGACTGAGTAGATAGATCTCGAGGCAGGATGAGCGGGTTAGCTGGACTGTTGATGTACCTATGTTTCCTCAGACGGTTGTACTTTTACATTTGGGACTGGCTTTTGCCAGCAGGTTGTATTTATTTTGGTGAGCTGGGAGAGACTGATGTATCATTTTTACAGATGTATTGTATTTTATTTCCAGCTTCAGTCTGAGATGTATTAGATTTTAGTTCAGCTCTGTTTTTATTGCTCTTTTATTGTATTTCTTATATCTGAGCAGGTTACCAGCGCTTCGTGTACATGGAAAATTCTGTGTGCACGGCGGATCTGTTGGCGGGCCCGGGTTCTGGTTTACACCCGGGGCGTGACAGATTAGGTGGTATCAGAGCTTAGGGATAGGTCAGTTGGGACTTAGGAAACCCTAGGCTTATGGCGGGCCCTAGGATGTTAGGGTGTGAGAGACGCGACATTTTGCGAAAGTCGGTGATTTAGTTTTGACTCTTCCTGTGAGTGAAGAGGGATCGACATACTCTATTTTTGTGGGACAGTTATGTTGGCTGCAGACAACATAAAGTTACAAAAATAGGGGGATGTCTTTGACTTTCGCTAGATTGGGTCGAGTGTTGGGGTGTGCTGATTTGCGGTTTTGTCGTGGTGAGCGGTGTCTCCCCGACGTTGGGCCCTGACCCGGGTGCACCTTGGTGCGGCAGTTGGGTCTGGGCTGGTTGTTTCGGGCCGGATACCCAGATTGGGGTCTGAGAGTTCCGGACCCGAAGGGTAGTAGTGTTGGGGGGCAGATCAGCAGCGCAGTGACACAGTTGTCGAGCAGCGCAGTGACACAGTTGTCGGAGCAGTGGCACAGTTGTCGAGTAGCGAGTAGCCCCCTCCGTGCCGACGTCTAGTGTTGGGGCACCGAGGCAGGGTGGATAGTTGACAGCGGGTAAGCTGTGGGATTGCGACGATCGAGTGAGCCAGTTTTGGATGAGTCATTCCGATTCGTGGGATTGAGTATGGAGCCCTTGGAGGCCTTTTATGGCAAGAGTTAACGCAGTTGCTGAACTGCACGCTCCATGTATAGAGGGACGGGGCGCGTAGGATATGAGTGTCTGAGAGTGGATTGCGCCAGGATACCTTTTAACTTGTTGGGTCCCTCCAGTACAGATTAAGGACGCCTCATTGGAGTAGGCGCCGGGTATGGAGCGTGGCATTGTAGTTCCTTTGGATTGGGATCTGCCGCCTGAGGCGAGTTCTGATTGAGGCGCTTGGCGCCGGGTGATGGAGGACAGATCAGTCGGATGAGGCATTCTCGATTTCTTTTCCAGGATAGTGGATTTCTGAGACTGTCAGAGCGCATAGGTTACAGCGGTCGGTGTGGTGGTAGGTTTGAGTTGTTCCGGGCTTTTGGGTTCGTATCTTTTTGATACGGGAGTTTTCCCTCTTGGAGGGTAGTGCTTGTACTTCTCTGCTTGGGTTAGGGGTAGGACGGTTACCTAGTGTTTCGGGAGGTTCATATTCCCGATCTTTGGCACGTAGGGGTGTGTGGTTGGTCCTGCCCGTGCAGTTGAGTCCTCGATAGTACCGGTAGACCTGATGGTCTTAACCTAGTGGCGGGACTTGGTTTGGCACTTAGGACGGGTTGGGCTGGCTCGGTTTCTTCTTTTCGCGGCGGTTGATTATGCCGCGAGGACGGTTTTCGTGGGAAGCCAGGCCCGGAGGTTTTGGTGTACCTGGGTTGCTTGAGAGTTATCTTCGCCTCTATGGTTTGATTTTGTGCGTGAGGCGGATGTTTCGCAGTGGTTGAGTAGCCTTTTTGGCTGGTGTGGTTGAGGGACTTACATTGGATATCGCGGGAAGAAGAGAGGTACTTGGATCGGGCTAGTGTGCCGATGGACTTGTGGCTGGATTATCTGAGGCTGAGGAGGAGCGGATGCGTGTACCGATGTGGACTACTTAGTAGCTCGAGCGGTTAGTCCAGCTGTACTTGGTTGAGGTAGTACGGATTCCTGGAGTGCCCACCTTTATTTTTGTTCTTGTTAGAGACCCGAGGATTGTATCGTGTCCCTGGAGGAGGTATTTGACAGCTTGGGGAGCTTGAGTGGCGGATGATCGGATAATTACCCCCTCTATCTGGTTGAGATTCCGTGTTGAGGAACGACTTTAGTTTCGAGGACGAAACTTTCTTTTAGTGGGGGAGGATGTGATGACCTGGATCTCTGCAGAGTTGTGGTAGGGTCATCGGTGACTTCGGGGGAGCCTGTTCTGTGTTTCGGGAGGTGTTGGTGCATGATTAGATACAAGTGTTGAACCTCGAGTTTTATTGGATCACTTGGGTAACCGGAAGACCCCGTCGGATGTTTAGAAGTGTTTTCGCGCAAATCGGATGTCAAATTTGGACTCGGCGTAGAATTCGGATTGAAAATACCTTTCCGGGAGCCTCCGGCAAATTTTAGGATTGGAATTTGGCAAAACGGACGCCGGATTTGGAATCAGCGCGCGAAAACGGTCAAGATGGACTATTTACTTGTTGATTTTGAGCTTGCGGGTACTGTTCACGCCGGAACAGTGTCGCCGGCGATCGCCGGCGGCGGCCGGCGGCGGCGGGCAGCGTCGGCGGGCGGCGGCGCCGCCGCGGGCAGGCGACTGAGGGCGCGGGCAGGTGGCTGAGGGCGCGGGCAGGAGCGCGGTCCACCGCGGGGGTCGTGCACCGGAGGCGGGCCACGTGGCGCCTTCCGGTTGGCCGGCGCAGCAGACGCGGTCCACGGAGTTTGGGCCGGGTGCACGGTAGACCGGGTGGACACGTGGCGAGGTTTGGTTGGTTCGGTGTTGTGCTCCCGGTCCACGCAACCTGCGGAGTGGTTGACCGGGGCAGGTGCCGTACGCGGGCAGGTGACCGGGAAACACGGCGACGTGCGCGGTGCACGGCGCGGCGTGCGCGGTGCACGGGCGGCCGGGGACACGTGGCGCGTCGCCATTTGCGGGCGCATGTGCTCCGGGTGCAGCGGGGCTCGGCGGTGTGGTGGGCTGGGCCGTGTGGTGGACCGGGCCGCACTGTGCGCGCCCGGAAATCATGGGCCGGGCCGCACTGTGTGCGCCCGAAACTTTTCGGGCGCCCGGAAAATGGGACATGTTGGGTATTTCTTCAATTGTTCTTTTCAGCCTATATAAGCCACCAACCCGAGCTCCACTCTTTCCTCTTTATCTCCCAACCCATTCACCTTCAGCCCGAGCACCCTTAAGCAAAGATTTTCATCTCTAAGTGCTTGATCTCCCTGCCAAGTTCTAGGATTTTAGGAGGCACGAATCCCGAGGTTCCCCATTTTATGGTGCGGCGCGACGTTGCTTTCTAGTGTTCTTCTTCGGCGCAGCGACAGTGTTTTAGCTTCCCTGGGCTACCCCGAGATCATTTTGCTGTGATTCTTGCACCGGCAGATTCCTAAGAGGTAGGACTTCATCTTTCGTTTTGGTCGCACTTTCCCGTTTCGAGGTTTTGGCACGGATCCCGAGGCAAACTGTGACCCCATTTTCTGTGTGGACTTCCTTGACAGCAGCGGGGTATTTTGGCCATATCTTTGCGCACGAGCGTCAGACGGAAACGAGCTTATACAACTTTTTCATCTACGGATCGCAAGGAACGCGCTCGTATTTTTATTGGATTTTTGTGAGATTTATTTCGAGGTGAAAATTACTGTTTTCTCAGTGAACAGTAATCAGTCCTTAACACAGATTTTTGCATGAGTGTGCCCCCTTGCCGAATTTTTATCTTGTTGTACAGAACTCAGATTTGGGCGTGCAAGGTACCGTTGCGAAGCTATCGACGCGAGGATCGCCGTGATATTTTTATTGGAATTTTCTGGGCACTTTCTACAGGTGTTAATTTAACAGTTTTGAATTCGAGGTTGTATGTGGTTAAGTGCAATAATTGGGAGCCTAAGTGTAATTAGTGAGCTTTGTATTGTACCAGGAGCATTGCGGATGTGCTAATATTGTGGGAGCAAGGATTTGAAGTTTTGGTATTTTCTAGCTGTACGGACTTGGACAGTTGCACTTCAGGTGGGTGGTTGTTGTTTACCTCTATTTTGACATGCTCACTAGGAATATTAGAGTGATCCCATTATCTGGACATGCATGCTTAAAGTAATATAAAATTGTGAGCCCTTCATATGGAAATTACTATTGTGGATATTTGATAGTGGTTGGGACTTATACATGTTGGTATGGATGGAATGTTAGCGTTTAAACTTGCATGTGGAATGGAATATTTATTTTGGACTATATGATTATCCTGTTAGTGGTTGGTACTATTTGAGGATTTTATGACATGCATAGGTGAATAGTGATGCTTTATTATGGAACATGGATTATAGACATGTGTGGTTGGATAATGTTTTAGCATGATGGTTATATCTATGCGGAGCTATTAATTGTTACACATGTGGAACCACTATTGGACACCTTTTCCTTTATTTTCTTGAGAACACTTGCATGCTTGTATGGACATCTAGATAGGCCATCTTTTATCGCTACACTTTCATGCTGGAACTTGACTTAGGAGAAACCTTGTTTGCTTCTTTTCTCCTTTTCGTTAGTCAGGTGGTTCTTGTTGCTCGGGTTTGAGTAGGGGTTTGGGATTGTGTAGCCGGGGCCTGGATTGTGGATTATGGGTTTTGTGGCAACCGCGGATAGTAGGCGGTTGACCAGATGTCGGATGTGGGACATGATTGTGATTGTGGGTTATTCCGGCGACCGCGGATATTGCGCGGTTGACCGGAGGTCGGTTGTGAGACCTGGTCGTGGATTTTGGGGTATTGCGGCAATCGCGGATATTGGGCGATTGACCGGATGGTTACTTTTGCATCTGATTGGGAATCAGTTTTCTTTTAGGGGAGGGTTGTGTTCCACTGGGGCTTTATAGTTGTGAACCAGTCCTGCTTGTGATACTTATTTCACCGGCGCGGTTATTGCCCGGTGACGCTTTCCTCGTGTGGGTCGCTCCCCACGAGTTCCCCTCCGGAGGCCGGGGTCAGACAGTTATTGAAGGTTTTGCTATCACATCGGCGCGGCTTATTTGCCCGATGATGAGGGCGGCAGCAGGAGTTTTGCTATCACATCGGCGCGGCTTTCTTGCCCGATGATGAGGGCGGTACAGATTGGGTTCATCTGGGACGGTTGGTTATTGTTTCTTACGGTTATTCCAGTCTAGGACTGCATTTTAGAGGCATAGTAGTGGTAGATTTCTCCTTTTCAGCAGTTTCATTTCTTACCACTCTCCTTTCCTTTTCGCCTCTGGTAGACCTAGTGGGTGCGTCAGAGTTTGAGGTTTTACCCACTAGGGGAGGCTACTGGTTTACTAGTAGTTCTCACCCCCATTCTTCTTTTCTCTTTTTCTTCTCCCTGGTTTTGCAGTGTCTTCTGTGGGTGCTGCTGGGCTTTCAGCGGCGGGTCGAGGAGAGATGACGACTGAGTAGATAGATCTCGAGGCAGGATGAGCGGGTTAGCTGGACTGTTGATGTACCTATGTTTCCTCAGACGGTTGTACTTTTACATTTGGGACTGGCTTTTGCCAGCAGGTTGTATTTATTTTGGTGAGCTGGGAGAGACTGATGTATCATTTTTACAGATGTATTGTATTTTATTTCCAGCTTCAGTCTGAGATGTATTAGATTTTAGTTCAGCTCTGTTTTTATTGCTCTTTTATTGTATTTCTTATATCTGAGCAGGTTACCAGCGCTTCGTGTACATGGAAAATTCTGTGTGCACGGCGGATCTGTTGGCGGGCCCGGGTTCTGGTTTACACCCGGGGCGTGACAGATTAGGTGGTATCAGAGCTTAGGGATAGGTCAGTTGGGACTTAGGAAACCCTAGGCTTATGGCGGGCCCTAGGATGTTAGGGTGTGAGAGACGCGACATTTTGCGAAAGTCGGTGATTTGGTTTTGACTCTTCCTGTGAGTGAAGAGGGATCGACATACTCTATTTTTGTGGGACAGTTATGTTGGCTGCAGACAACATAAAGTTACAAAAATAGGGGGATGTCTTTGACTTTCGCTAGATTGGGTCGAGTGTTGGGGTGTGCTGATTTGCGGTTTTGTCGTGGTGAGCGGTGTCTCCCCGACGTTGGGCCCTGACCCGGGTGCACCTTGGTGCGGCAGTTGGGTCTGGGCTGGTTGTTTCGGGCCGGATACCCAGATTGGGGTCTGAGAGTTCCGGACCCGAAGGGTAGTAGTGTTGGGGGGCAGATCAGCAGCGCAGTGACACAGTTGTCGGAGCAGCGCAGTGACACAGTTGTCGGAGCAGCGCAGTGGCACAGTTGTCGGAGTAGCGAGTAGCCCCCTCCGTGCCGACGTCTAGTGTTGGGGCACCGAGGCAGGGTGGATAGTTGACAGCGGGTAAGCTGTGGGATTGCGACGATCGAGTGAGCCAGTTTTGGATGAGTCATTCCGATTCGTGGGATTGAGTATGGAGCCTTGGAGGCCTTTTATGGCAAGAGTTAACGCAGTTGCTGAACTGCACGCTCCATGTATAGAGGGACGGGGCGCGTAGGATATGAGTGTCTGAGAGTGGATTGCGCCAGGATACCTTTTAACTTGTTGGGTCCCTCCAGTACGGATTAAGGACGCCTCATTGGAGTAGGCGCCGGGTATGGAGCGTGGCATTGTAGTTCCTTTGGATTGGGATCTGCCGCCTGAGGCGAGTTCTGATTGAGGCGCTTGGCGCCGGGTGATGGAGGACAGATCAGTCGGATGAGGCATTCTCGATTTCTTTTCCAGGATAGTGGATTTCTGAGACTGTCAGAGCGCATAGGTTACAGCGGTCGGTGTGGTGGTAGGTTTGAGTTGTTCCGGGCTTTTGGGTTCGTATCTTTTTGATACGGGAGTTTTCCCTCTTGGAGGGTAGTGCTTGTACTTCTCTGCTTGGGTTAGGGGTAGGACGGTTACCTAGTGTTTCGGGAGGTTCATATTCCCGATCTTTGGCACGTAGGGGTGTGTGGTTGGTCCTGCCCGGTGCAGTTGAGTCCTCGATAGTACCGGTAGACCTGATGGTCTTAACCTAGTGGCGGGACTTGGTTTGGCACTTAGGACGGGTTGGGCTGGCTCGGTTTTCTTCTTTTCGCGGCGGTTGATTATGCCGCGAGGACGGTTTTCGTGGGAAGCCAGGCCCGGAGGTTTTGGTGTACCTGGGTTGCTTGAGAGTTATCTTCGCCTCTATGGTTTTGATTTTGTGCGTGAGGCGGATGTTTCGCAGTGGTTGAGTAGCCTTTTTGGCTGGTGTGGTTGAGGGACTTACATTGGATATCGCGGGAAGAAGAGAGGTACTTGGATCGGGCTAGTGTGCCGATGGACTTGTGGCTGGATTATCTGAGGCTGAGGAGGAGCGGATGCGTGTACCGATGTGGACTACTTGGTAGCTCGAGCGGTTAGTCCAGCTGTACTTGGTTGAGGTAGTACGGATTCCTGGAGTGCCCACCTTTATTTTTGTTCTTGTTAGAGACCCGAGGATTGTATCGTGTCCCTGGAGGAGGTATTTGACAGCTTGGGGAGCTTGAGTGGCGGATGATCGGATAATTACCCCCTCTATCTGGTTGAGATTCCGTGTTGAGGAACGACTTTAGTTTCGAGGACGAAACTTTCTTTTAGTGGGGGAGGATGTGATGACCTGGATCTCTGCAGAGTTGTGGTAGGGTCATCGGTGACTTCGGGGGAGCCTGTTCTATGTTTCGGGAGGAGTTGGTGCATGATTAGATACAAGTGTTGAACCTCGAGTTTTATTGGATCACTTGGGTAACCGGAAGACCCCGTCGGATGTTTAGAAGTGTTTTCGCGCAAATCGGATGTCAAATTTGGACTCGGCGTAGAATTCGGATTGAAAATACCTTTCCGGGAGCCTCCGGCAAATTTTAGGATTGGAATTTGGCAAAACGGACGCCGGATTTGGAATCAGCGCGCGAAAACGGTCAAGATGGACTATTTACTTGTTGATTTTGAGCTTGCGGGTACTGTTCATGCCGGAACAGTGTCGCCGGCGATCGCCGGCGGCGGCCGGCGGCGGCGGGCAGCGTCGGCGGGCGGCGGCGCCGCCGCGGGCAGGCGACTGAGGGCGCGGGCAGGTGGCTGAGGGCGCGGGCAGGAGCGCGGTCCACCGCGGGGGGTCGTGCACCGGAGGCGGGCCACGTGGCGCCTTCCGGTTGGCCGGCGCAGCAGACGCGGTCCACGGAGTTTGGGCCGGGTGCACGGTAGAACGGGTGGACACGTGGCGAGGTTTGGTTGGTTCGGTGTTGTGCTCCCGGTCCACGCAACCTGTGGAGTGGTTGACCGGGGCAGGTGCCGTACGCGAGCAGGTGACCGGGAAGCACGGCGACGTGCGCGGTGCACGGCGCGGCGTGCGCGGTGCACGGGCGGCCGGGGACACGTGGCGCATCGCCATTTGCGGGCGCAGGTGTTCCGGGTGCAGCGGGGCTCGGCGGTGTGGTGGGCTGGGCCGTGTGGTGGACCGGGCCGCACTGTGCGCGCCCGGAAATCATGGGCCGGGCCGCACTGTGTGCGCCCGAAACTTTTCGGGCGCCCGGAAAATGGGACATGTTGGGTATTTCTTCAATTGTTCTTTTCAGCCTATATAAGCCACCAACCCGAGCTCCACTCTTTCCTCTTTATCTCCCAACCCATTCACCTTCAGCCCGAGCACCCTTAAGCAAAGATTTTCATCTCTAAGTGCTTGATCTCCCTGCCAAGTTCTAGGATTTTAGGAGGCACGAATCCCGAGGTTCCCCATTTTACGGTGCGGCGCGGCGTTGCTTTCTAGTGTTCTTCTTCGGCGCAGCGACAGTGTTTTAGCTTCCCTGGGCTACCCCGAGATCATTTTGCTGTGATTCTTGCACCGGCAGATTCCTAAGAGGTAGGACTTCATCTTTCGTTTTGGTCGCACTTTCCCGTTTCGAGGTTTTGGCACGGATCCCGAGGCAAACTGTGACCCCATTTTCTGTGTGGACTTCCTTGACAGCAGCGGGGTATTTTGGCCATATCTTTGCGCACGAGCGTCAGATGGAAACGAGCTTATACAACTTTTTCATCTACGGATCGCAAGGAACGCGCTCGTATTTTTATTGGATTTTTGTGAGATTTATTTCGAGGTGAAAATTACTGTTTTCTCAGTGAACAGTAATCAGTCCTTAACACAGATTTTTGCATGAGTGTGCCCCCTTGCCGAATTTTTATCTTGTTGTACAGAACTCAGATTTGGGCGTGCAAGGTACCGTTGCGAAGCTATCGACGCGAGGATCGCCGTGATATTTTTATTGGAATTTTCTGGGCACTTTCTACAGGTGTTAATTTAACAGTTTTGAATTCGAGGTTGTATGTGGTTAAGTGCAATAATTGGGAGCCTAAGTGTAATTAGTGAGCTTTGTATTGTACCAGGAGCATTGCGGATGTGCTAATATTGTGGGAGCAAGGATTTGAAGTTTTGGTATTTTCTAGCTGTACGGACTTGGACAGTTGCACTTCAGGTGGGTGGTTGTTGTTTACCTCTATTTTGACATGCTCACTAGGAATATTAGAGTGATCCCATTATCTGGACATGCATGCTTAAAGTAATATAAAATTGTGAGCCCTTCATATGGAAATTACTATTGTGGATATTTGATAGTGGTTGGGACTTATACATGTTGGTATGGATGGAATGTTAGCGTTTAAACTTGCATGTGGAATGGAATATTTATTTTGGACTATATGATTATCCTGTTAGTGGTTGGTACTATTTGAGGATTTTATGACATGCATAGGTGAATAGTGATGCTTTATTATGGAACATGGATTATAGACATGTGTGGTTGGATAATGTTTTAGCATGATGGTTATATCTATGCGGAGCTATTAATTGTTACACATGTGGAACCACTATTGGACACCTTTTCCTTTATTTTCTTGAGAACACTTGCATGCTTGTATGGACATCTAGATAGGCCATCTTTTATCGCTACACTTTCATGCTGGAACTTGACTTAGGAGAAACCTTGTTTGCTTCTTTTCTCCTTTTCGTTAGTCAGGTGGTTCTTGTTGCTCGGGTTTGAGTAGGGGTTTGGGATTGTGTAGCCGGGGCCTGGATTGTGGATTATGGGTTTTGTGGCAACCGCGGATAGTAGGCGGTTGACCAGATGTCGGATGTGGGACATGATTGTGATTGTGGGTTATTCCGGCGACCGCGGATATTGCGCGGTTGACCGGAGGTCGGTTGTGAGACCTGGTCGTGGATTTTGGGGTATTGCGGCAATCGCGGATATTGGGCGATTGACCGGATGGTTACTTTTGCATCTGATTGGGAATCAGTTTTCTTTTAGGGGAGGGTTGTGTTCCACTGGGGCTTTATAGTTGTGAACCAGTCCTGCTTGTGATACTTATTTCACCGGCGCGGTTATTGCCCGGTGACGCTTTCCTCGTGTGGGTCGCTCCCCACGAGTTCCCCTCCGGAGGCCGGGGTCAGACAGTTATTGAAGGTTTTGCTATCACATCGGCGCGGCTTAATTGCCCGATGATGAGGGCGGCAGCAGGAGTTTTGCTATCACATCGGCGCGGCCTTCTTGCCCGATGATGAGGGCGGTACAGATTGGGTTCATCTGGGACGGTTGGTTATTGTTTCTTACGGTTATTCCAGTCTAGGACTGCATTTTAGAGGCATAGTAGTGGTAGATTTCTCCTTTTCAGCAGTTTCATTTCTTACCACTCTCCTTTCCTTTTCGCCTCTGGTAGACCTAGTGGGTGCGTCAGAGTTTGAGGTTTTACCCACTAGGGGAGGCTACTGGTTTACTAGTAGTTCTCACCCCCATTCTTCTTTTCTCTTTTTTCTTCTCCCTGGTTTTGCAGTGTCTTCTGTGGGTGCTGCTGGGCTTTCAGCGGCGGGTCGAGGAGAGATGACGACTGAGTAGATAGATCTCGAGGCAGGATGAGCGGGTTAGCTGGACTGTTGATGTACCTATGTTTCCTCAGACGGTTGTACTTTTACATTTGGGACTGGCTTTTGCCAGCAGGTTGTATTTATTTTGGTGAGCTGGGAGAGACTGATGTATCATTTTTACAGATGTATTGTATTTTATTTCCAGCTTCAGTCTGAGATGTATTAGATTTTAGTTCAGCTCTGTTTTTATTGCTCTTTTATTGTATTTCTTATATCTGAGCAGGTTACCAGCGCTTCGTGTACATGGAAAATTCTGTGTGCACGGCGGATCTGTTGGCGGGCCCGGGTTCTGGTTTACACCCGGGGCGTGACAGTTTCAAAAGAAACTAATTGAGGATTTCTCGATAACACTACCCAAGTCAAGTCGATTATTCAAATCGACGATTATACACATAGTTCGGGAGTTTATAAATACTTGAACCATCTGTCACGCCCCGGAGGTTTCATTCAGCGGAAACAGTCAACGAAAAGGATTCGTTTTGCGTATAAAACTTTTTTTTTGAAATTCCTTCCTCCCCGGCGCGTGCCCAGACCCGCCGCATACACAGATTCACCCTGCAAACGGACAGAGTCTCCTCTGTATATGCACGGCGTCGCGGCTAATACAACATGCAATCATAGTAGTTTATTCAATCACAACAGTTCCCAACACATATATATGGGTACACATACACAACTGAACAATTCTCAAGGCCGATCAACTTGAAAGGATAAATCTACAGTTTTAAAAGCGGTGCCCACCCGGCACCCAGATTTCTAAAACAGTTTCGAAAACCATAAATCCACAGAGTTTTTAAAACAGTGCCCACACGACACTCAGGTTTTGAAATCTGTTTTCTAAATCCATAAATCCACAAGGTTTTGAAAGCGGTGCCCACACGACACCCAAATTTTTGGAAACGATTTTCAAATTCTTTTTCTTTTTCTTCTTTTTTTTTTTGAAAACGGTCGAACAGAGATAGGGAATAAAACTCAACATCCACATAACTAGAGAGTAAAGTACCGACATCCACACTGACCCCACGAGGGTATCGAGAACCACACAGTAGACTACAATATCAAATGAAATGCGAAGTAGGGAAGAAAACATAGTCTAGGGCCTCCATGGACCCAAAAGCTCCTGCCTCGGCCTCACCGTCGCCTAGCTCTCACCCCTGAAAGAACCTGTCACGGAGTGGGGAGTCAGCGACACGATAATAATAATAAGGAAAGAAGGAAAAAGTAGTAAATCCAACCGTAAGACTATCCGGAGCAACCACCCTCCCAAGAGGGAAATAAAACACGAACACCTGCAAAACCTGACCACGTCGAGCACCTACCCCGACGGGTCGCACCGCTCACACCTTGGCGCCTCAAAACCCCTCACCTACGGGGGCCCCACTACGTCACCTCGTGGGTTTACACGGGTCATAGACCACTTTTTCGAAAAAGCGCACCCTTTGCGGTGGCCAAACCGCGGGTGCGCATGCCGCAGCCTCGAGCATAGTAACAAAATATACAAAGTATAACTCAATAGCAAGGACCATAAAGACTATCCACATTAGCACAGTTAAACGTATAATCAGAAGTAGTTACAACCGTCGGAAGCCCGACGCTAAGTCTCAAAATAAAAACCCACCTGTCTCGTGCGGTGATCAACGCGCGATTCCTCCGCGTCTTGGTGTGTTCCCCGGACCTACACGAACCCGCCGCAAAGAAGTTAGTAACTCGAAACCCCAAATAAGGACCACAGAACATAAGACCCTCCCGGTCGGTCGCGGAAGGCGGCCCGCAGATCCGGCGGCGGCGGCGATGTCCCGGGGCGAGGACAAAGGCACGGACGGCCCACAAGCGCGCGCGGCCCCGCGCGGCGCCCGACCCCGCGCGGGCGCGCTGCCCGCATTCGCGGGCTGCCCCGCGCGGTGCCAGACCCTGCGCGGGTGCCCAGCCCGCGCGGTGTGCTGCCCACATGCGCGGGCGGCCCCGCGCGGCGCCCGACCCCGTGCGGGCGCGCTGCCCGCAGGCGCGGGAGGCCCCGCGCGGGCGCCCCACCTGCGGGCGGCCCCGCGCGGCGTGCTGCCCGCATGCGCGGGCGGCCCCGCGCGGCGCCAGACCCTGCGCGGCGCCCCGCCTGCGGCGGCCCCGCGCGGCGCCCGGCCCGCACGGGTGAGCTGCCTGCTGGCGCGGGCGGCCCCGCACGGCGCCAAGCCCGCGCGGGTGCCCTGCCTGCGGGTGGCTCGCCCTCCCCCTCCGCGCGCGTTGGGTGCCCTACAGCCGGATTCCGGGAACCCCTCCCCTCGCGGTAAGAAAGAAAACCGAAAAAGAAAACAATATAACCGCGCACCTCGGTTTCGTCGGCAAGGGTTGAAGGAGAAGGATCGTCCCGTTCGCGCTTGCCGGATTCCGCAGGAAAAGCGATCGTCCTTCCTTCTCCCCGTCACGATGCCTCGGTTCTTCATGCCGACTGCTAGAGGGAAGAAACTGGGGATTGGGTTCCTCGCTCGCGCTCAGATGGGGACCTAACGCACAGGGCAAGAAGAGTGGAAAATAAAAACCCTAAGCCACCCCAACCCGAGTTTATTCGGTCGGTTGAAATGAGGAGCGGGGAAAAATAAACCTAAATCCCCCAAAAAAGAACTTGATAAATCGGGTGCGAACCAGGGTCCGGTTTACCTCGAAAAACGTGCTGATCGTCCGAACCGCTAGCAACCTTCAGAAAATCATTCTTGGAGATCCCGGAGTCGGAAATCAGATCCGATCGCGCCACTGTTCTCCGTTTCGCGAGCTCTCTCGCCTAAAAATACCCGCGAGCCCCGATGGTCTGCCCAGAAAGAAAAGTGGATTAATAATCCACCCGCCGGACCACTAAAAGAGGTCCGAAAATTAAAAATAAGAATTTCCGAAATACCTTTAAACAAGTGGTTACTACACCATCGAAGAAAAAGGGGTCTTGCAACCTCGTAAGCCATGACCACCCCCTACTTTTCATATCTTTCATATATGCATTTACCACTTTCTTAGATAGATTTACCGTATTTCCTAGGAGTAGGCTTACTTATAATTTCTTCCCTTTCCTCCTCCTTGTATCCCATTTCCAATCAATACAAAACATTAATCTGCTCCTTAGCCATGTCAATTTCTTGTTTCTACTATCTGGATCGGCTACTCTAGGTCGGACTCAGCCTCTTCCTATCTTCATATCCTGATTCGGCTAATTTAAGCTGGATGGTCGCGAGAGTTTAAGTGAGAAGAACCTGAATGAGCAGATCCCTTCTCAGTCCGCTCGCTTGATCCATTGGCACGTGGTGCATCACATTCGAGAGGCTCAACCACCATTCGAGGCCGATCGACGACCGACATTTTCGTCCCCAACAACTTTAGTGGCACCCCCATGGGACCCTCAGGTAACTTTTACTTTCCTACCTCAAATATATCGAAGAACCATGCCAGTAGCTCCAGACACTCGGACGACTCGCCGCCGACGCCATCAGAGGTTCCTGAGACGAGCGAAAGGTCGGTATCTCAGGAGCCGACCTTAGCTCAAATATTCAAGCGAATGACCCGAATGATAGAGAACAACGAGAGGACCCAAGCGTCCCTCAAAAGAAACAGCCGGACATAGGACGCCCGGTTCGATTCGATGTTGGCCGCGATAATGGCCAGGAAAGAAAATGCGGCTCAAGTTGGGCAGGCCCCAAATGAGCCATGCAGTGGAGGATATTGCTCCACACTACCCTAGCAGTTGCTGACGCAGTCAATTTTGATGGCGTTGGCCATGCCGACAGTGCAACCCCAGGGAGTTGCACTGCTGGCGGCTACTTATCAAACGGCGTCGCCGCTGGGGGCAGCACAGCCGTAGTGGACCCCATACCAGAAGGGGATATGGCCGATGTGGCAGAACATCGGCCAGCAATTGGATGCCCACTAGGGGATTACTCTGCCTCCCCCACCGCCATTTGTCCAATTGCAGGCTGGGGGCAGGAACAGCGGGTAGGTCCCTCCACAGGGACCAGTTCATGTAATGACGCTGACTTTTTATTATTTCCTAAATGACGTCTTTTAGAATTAAGCTAGTTTTTGGTGGGTTTTTCTTGGTTTTGGTTCGCTTGGTTTTTGGGTTGCAGTTGCCGTATTGCGGTAGAGCTCGTTAAACGGTGAACGACGATGCGATCTTCCAGAATGAGGGTTTCAATGTTAGCGGGTCCAAAAAGGTAAGTTCAGAATTTCTCGGGACCCGCTAAGTGTTGTTGCTGCATCGGGATCCGTGCAAGCAGTTACGGAAGATTTCGGAGGATCAGCACGCTTATCGAGGAAGTCAGTGGAAAAATTCCTTTTGTTTTTAAATATCGAATTTTGGGAATTTCGTACGTACAAAGAAAAATAAAATTAAATAAATAAATCTACAATAGTTCCAAAAAGATCGCTTCTTCTTTCTCTTTCCTCGTTGTGTGTGCCGAAGACCGAGACCGGATGTGGTGACCCGAATCTCCACTGAGCTTTTGCGGTGTGTTCAACGACTTCTGCAGGCCTATGTTGTGTGTTGGAGGTGTTTGTGCACAAATTAGACCCAAGAATTAGAATCAGCACGAAATTTGGATTAAGATTACTTATCTGGATGCCTTCGACAAATTTCAGAACTGGAATTGGGCCAAACGGACATCGAATTTAGACTCAGCGCGCGAAAACGATGGAAATGGACTATTTACATGTATTTTTCGAAGCCCAGATGCCCAAACACGGATTTCGAGGCTTGAGGTACTGTTTCGGCGGCCGGGGCAGCGCCGGCGGCGTCGGGCAGGCGGCGGAGCGCGGCGGCACGGCTGCGGGCAGCGGTTCGGGCAGAGGAGTGGGCCGGCCGGTCCACGGGGCTGGGCGTGCACCGTGGCGGGGGCACATGGCGGCTCCTAGTTGGCCAGCGCAGCAGGCGCGGTCCACGGGAGGGCGTGGGGAGCCGTGGACCGGGGCGTGGCCACGTGGCGGCCCGTGGTAGGTCGGTTCACGTGCGCGTAGTTCACGGATGTGCACGGGGGGTGCCTTAGGATCCGTGCGCGGCAGGGTGGCAGGCTGTAGAATACCGGGACTTTGTAGAGTGCATCGACCTCGCAAGATGGCGTGGTGCGGAGAAATCACCTTGGGCGTGTTCCCTTTTGGGTTTACAGATGGGTTCTGATCGTTCCGGATCGACGCAGAATCCTTTGGGAAGAAAAGTGACTTAGCGACGTCGAACTTGGAAGGCCAGTTTGAATCTGTGACTTCGGGGCATTGTGTACTTGTAGAGTACTTGTAGTATTGGATTGGTTAGTGAACCGACTCCGCGGTTGTGCGCAGAAATTTGGTAAGTGTTGGAACGTGAGTATTTACAGGTTACAGCGGATGTCGGGAGGTTTCGGCTTGGTGTGGAGGCCCCGAAGACGAAAAGTGAGATGGAGTTGGCAATTAAAGGAATTAGATAATTCTTTGTAACCCGCTTTGGGATCGAGAAAAGGAACGGGAGAAGAAAATGAGTAAAGAATACAAGTGAGGTTTTCTTGTGAGAATGCCGAATTATTGGATTGAGCATACCGACTCCACCGTTGAGCTTTTGAGTGGGAAAAAGCTTGGACCATGTGTACTTTTTGTTTACAGCATGGTTCGGAAGATTTCGGAGTGGTGCGGAAGCTCTCGGGGCATTAAGTGAGCTGTCGGCAAGATATTAGAAGCTGCAGATTTCGGATTTCAGATTCTGGGTGCTTCAGTTCCGGAACTGGGGCTTGAGTTCCGGAACTGAGCATTGTGTTCCGGAACTCAAGCCTTGGTTCCGGAACCAATGCATTTTGTTCCGGTACCCTATTATGGGTACCGGTACTCAGGGTCTCAGGGAGCTTAATTAAGCTGGAATCAGATATTTTGGTGAGGGGCAAGGTGGTCATTTCACATTCCTTTATGTTTACCCTTCACCTTGGTCTTTATATAGGAGCCTTCTCCCCTGCTTCTTCTCCACGACAGAGAAAGAAAGAAAGAAAGAAAAGAGAGTGAGCAAGGAAAAGAAAAGAGAAGAAGAAAAGAAAGTGAGATAGGTTGAGAGGGAAGGATTGTGCAGCTTGGTTATCTGCTGTTTGGAGTCAAGTGGAGCTGCGCGCATCGAGCAATTTACAAGATGAGTTATCAGATTTTGTAGTTGGATCCTTGGATTTAATTATGGTTTTAGAATAAGATTTTGAATGGGAATTGGTTGTTTCTTGCTCTTCTCCTTTTTGCACTTGTGTTGAGAGCTCGGGTTTTGCTGCGCGGAGCTGTGGCATGCTTGCGTGCGTGCTGTGGGAGGGCAGCGAGGGCCGGAGTGCGCGCAGATTTCATTAGTGGACTCGAGAGGATTGTTCGAGCTTCCGTGGATATTTTCCGAGGATCGCGACAGTGCACGCGTGCGCGGCGTGTTTTTCGGGCGTTCCGGCAGATTTTGATAGTGAGCGATGCGGCGCTTCACCGACTTCAGCGTTTGCCTGCGGAATGCTTTTGAGGTGGGTTGGAATTTCTTCAAGATGTATGGAATGCCTTCTAAAGCTATTGTATGCATGCTGATTATGTTTAGCTTAACATTTATATAGTTGGTAAATCTGATAATTGCCTAGAAAACTATAGGGAGGCATTTATGAGCCCCGGATATTTTTAGCATGATCTAGGGATGATTTGACACTAGACTAAATGTTTAGTTGGCATTAGATTGGCATCTGAACCGTTTTAAAAATCGACGGACCAGTTTTAAGGAAAATTGAGAATTTAAAATGGTTTTAAATTATTGTGAGTCTCCAGAAAGAGTGAGTAGGTTCAGGATGCATTGTTCTCGTGCCGGTGGGCCGAGTGGATTTTAAGAACTCTGTGGGATGAGTTTCTAGTGTCATGTGAGTTGAGATCCCTGGTGGGATTATTCTAGATCATGGGTTTGTATCTCTGATTTGGTAGTGGAGATGGTTCTCCGACTTGGTTTAGAGAGTTTGGGCTCTGGCAGATCGAGTCGTGGAGGTTCCCGACTTAGCCATGGGATGTGCATCATCAGATTTAGTCGTAGAGGGTTCTCCGACATAGCTTTGAGAGGGTTTTGGCATTCCCTGGTCCAGTCGTGGAGGGTCCCCGACTGTGTTGTGCTATCTGGATTTTTAGGTATCCGATCTGTTTGATCGTGGATCATAGCCTGCATGTGCCATTTATGAGACAGTTGAGACTGACTAGATACTAGAGCTCGGCGGGGTCGCTCCCCTCGGGTACGCTCCGGATGCGTGATGATGATTGAGATAGACAGACTAGGACGTCCCACGGGGGTGGGCAGGAGCGTGCCTAGTGGTCAGTTTAGGACGCCCCACGGGGGTGGGCAGGTGCGTTCATAGTAGTCAGTTTAGGACGCCACGTGGAGTGGGCAGGTGCGTTCATAGTAGTCAGTAGGGCGCCCCACGTGGAGTGGGCAGGCGCGTTCCTAGACGACAGGCGCGGGCTTGACTGAGCCAGTTATGGGCAGTCATTGAGATTTGGGTTTTGAGAGCACCTCGTGTGCGAGTGGTGCATAGCTTGCTCTTAGTTGAGTTTTCCTTTGAGCATGATACTTGAGGCATTTAGTAGTGAGGGCGTGTGCATAGCAGGATCATAGTAGAGATTTCCTTGAGCATGTGGTTATGGCATATAGTTGTAGCTCATTTCCTGCTTTCATTTATATATCTATCTGCATACCTATCTTTTGTGCCTCCAGTAGACTTAGTGGGCCTACCGTGGATATTGGTGACGGTACCCACTGGGATCTACCTTCTGCAGTAGATCTCACACCCGCTGCGGTGACAGGTTCCTGAGGTAGCTGTTCCCGCTTGGTTCGCGCGGAGACAGCTGATCGAGATGAGGACGTGGCTGTTTAGTTTCCTACCAGCATTGAGAGTCAGCGGTAAATGTACCCTGTATTACTTTTACGTTTCCACTTTTGTGCTGGACAGTCTGAGAGATGGGTGAGGCTTGTATCTTTTCAGTTGAGAGACTGTGTATATTGAGGATTTGTGTATTAGTGGTGATTACATTATTTCAGAAGTTCAGTTGATTTCTATAGCTTTGGTTTTAATTTTATTTCAGCTCTGATACATATTTTAGCTATAGATCTGACTTGCAGGGTAGACGCTTCGTCTGTGCGGCAGTTTCCGTACAGATGGCGGATCTGTCGGCGAGCCCGGGTCGCAGTTTCGACCCCGGGGCGTGACAAATTTTGTAGAATACCGGATTTTTGGATTGAGCTTACCGACTCCACCGACGAGCTTTTGGACTGAGGAAAGGTGCGAGCGCGTGTATTTTCAAATTACAGCGGAGTTCGGGAGGTTCCGGACGGCGGCGGAGGGCCCGAAGGCAAAAAGTGAGTTGGAGTTGGGCTTTTTGGATTATTTTAATAATTTAATTATTAGTTTTGCTAATTAAGGTTTTCTCTGCTAGGGTGTCAGTGGAGAGGAAGAAAGGAAGTTTGGGATTTTGAAGTGATCTTGGTCGTGGACTCCCCGTTGGTGGCCAAGAGGAGCTTGTGGGCGTGCGTTGTGCGACGACGAGGTAGGGGAAATTTCAGTTTTTGGGAGTTTTGGAGTTTTATTAGATTTTTTTTGTTGATTTTATTTATTTATTTATTTTATTTTTTTGGAATTTCTGTGCGCGAAGGGCGCCGCGGCGGGAGCCGCGCGAGCGCAATGGCGCGTGTGCGGCCAGCGCGGCTGCTGCGCGGGCGCGCAAGAGCGCTGCGCGCAGCAGCCGCCAGGGTGCTGCAGGCGCGCAGCACCCTGCGGCACAGCCTGCGCGCGCGGGGGCACCAGGGCGCAGCGCCCTAGTCCGGCACCGCGCGCGGCGCTGCGGCCGCACGCAGCACTGCGCCCGCGCGCAAGGTGTGCGCGGCGGGCGCCCTGTGGGCCGCGCAGTACCGCGGGCCGCGCACAGTGCTGCCGCGCGCAGCGCTGCAGGGCGCTGCGCGCAGCGCCCTAACGCCGCGCAGTGCGCCCTGCGCCGCGCGGCTGGCTGTGTGCCGTGCGGCCGATGTCCTGCGCGACTCGACTGGGCTGTTCGCCGCGCGGTGTGCATCTGGGCGGCGGGCTGCGCCTCGGTTTGCGTGCAGGCGCCGTTTTTTCGCCGACGGAGACCGTTTTTCACCGCCGGATGCTCGGTTTTCAACCGTTCTTGGCTGATTTTGAGTTTTCTTCCTTCTTGGCAGCTTGTAGTACGGATTTTACCTTCCATCAGGACCGGTTGAGCGTTTTTCCCGCCGCGTGGAGCCGCAGGCTTGCTTTGGGACATCCGTTGGGCGCGCGGTCTTATAGTAGACCACAGGTGGGTTGGATTTGGCTTCCAAAAATCGCGGGATGCCTCCTAATGCTTCAGCAAACACTTTGAACATGTCAAATTGCTTATTTTTAGCGGTTAAATTATCTGATAATTGCCTGCATTAGTACAGAAAAATTAGCTAAACCACGGATTATTTTTAGTAGACTCTTGGCAACATTCGACACTAGTCTGTATGTATAGTTGGCTTTATTTAAACTCCTGAACTGTTTTAAAAATCCGAAAACCCATTTTGTTGGAAAAATTTAGCTTTTAAAATTGGTTTAAAAATTCCTGAGGCTTTTAAAAATGTGACTTGAGTTCAGGGTGCATTTTCTCTCGTGCTGGGGGGCCGAGAAGATATTTTTTTGATTTTTAGAGATGTACTAGTGTCGTGGGGGTTCTATGAGAGCACATCAGCTTGAGTCGTGGAGTTTTTACTCCGTCCTTGACATGAGGGAGAGTTGTCTGTTCACTATTTCCGATCTTTTTGATCGAGGATTATAGCCTGCTGAGCCTGGATTTATGCCAGTTATGAGATACTTCAGTTCGCGGGGTCGCTCCCCGCGAGCTACGCTCCGGATGCGATGATGATACCGAGTCTGACGAGGCTGCGATGTGGTTACTGAGTTAGTCCTTGAGGGACACCCTACATAAGACCAAGTCCTGGTTGGGCATAGTGGCAGTAGGTGAGCGCAGGTTTGTTTGACTGGTCCAAAGTGGGACAGTCATTGTGATTGGGTGACATGGATGAATGAGGTACATTGCATGATTCATAGTTCAGTATTTCTTTGAGTATTTAGTGATAGATTTACAGCTTTCCTTATCTATCTATCTATCTACCTGTTGTTTACCTTGTGTTTGCGGTGGACTTAGTGGGCATACCGTGTGCTTTGAGGACGGTACCCACTGAGAACTACCTTTTGCAGTAGTTCTCACACCCGCTGTGGTGCAGGTTTTACTGAGGCGGCGGTTCCGACTCCCTCCCGTGCGGAGTCTTCTGATCGAGGTAAGGGCGTGGCCGGCTAGTCGCTTACCCGAGTCAGTGTAGCATAGAGGTAGCAGTACCCCTTTTGGAGTTTCTCTTTTGACCTGGACACTTGTATAGAGTGGTTGTGAGAGTTGTATGTATCTTTAGTTACAGCTGTATTTTGGACTTTACTTTTATACAGATGTTCAGTTTCCTTTCTCTAGCATTTAGTTACTTTTGCTCTAATATCTGTTAGCTATAGACTTATTTGCAGGTTAGACGCTTCTTCTGTACGGCAGTTTCTGTACAGATGGCGGGTCTGTTAGCGAGCCCGGGTCGCAGCTTCGACACTGGGGCGTGACAGATTTAGGTGGTATCAGAGCCTAGGTGTATAGGTCATTGAGGACATAGAGACCCTAGGCTATTCTGGTTGGATATTAGGATGACTGTCGGAGAGACGTGACTGTAACGAGAGTCATGATTGAGTTGTAACTCCCCCAGGGGATTGGGGCGAGTAATTTTGCAGTTTATTTCTCTAAAGGGTCATGTCGGCTGCAGACGACATCACGCTTTGGAACGGGTAACATGTATAGACTCTCGTTTGATTGGGTTGAGCGATTCTTGGTCCTGACGTTTGATATTGATTGCAGGATCTACGATGCCTCCGAGACGTCGAGCGACGACTAGGGCTCATCCAGCCGCAGATGAGGAGCCCGAGCGGCAGGAGGCTGAGCATACCGAGCAGGGAGAGGTTCACGAGTTGTGGGCCCAGGTGGCCCAGATGTCAGAGGCGTTGCGGCGCCAGGAGGAGACGGCCAAGCGCCAGGAGGAGGCGGCCAAGCGCCAGGAGGAAAATATGGAGCGTATGATGAGGTTGCTTGAGCAGAGGACATCTTCAGCAGCACCTCCAGTCGCGACATCGTCGGCCTCATCTCAGATCGCCCCATTGACAGAGTCAGAGCAGATGGAGCTCACCGACAAGTTGGCTTATGTTAGCCAATTCCACCCTCCGCGGTTTTCAGGGCAGAGTTCAGAGCCGTGGGATGTTGAGAACTGGATCGCGGCAATGGAGAAGCTTTTTGAGAACCTTTTCATCAAGGAGGAGCATCAGGTGCATTTGGGGGCGCACTATTTGGAGAAGGACGCCAAGACTTGGTGGCGTCGAGTCCGCCCAGTTGGACCGCCGGGAGTTCAGTTGATGACTTGGCCAGAGTTTCGAGCTTTGCTACGCGGGGCCTATTTTCCCGATAGTGCAAAGCAGAAACTAGAAGGGGATCTACGACGATTGCAGCAGGGTGATCGCCCTCTTCAGGAGTACATTCGGGAGTTTCAGCGGTTGCTGAACAGTGTGCCACATGTCGCCCCAGATGAGGCTCAGAGGGTGGATTTGTTTGAGAGAGGACTGCACCGGGATATTTACCATCTTGTTCACTCGCATCGGTCACCGACTTTGGATGCAGCCATAGAGCGAGCTCGGTGGGTTTCCCGAGGGACAGTGATTATGACAGAGAGGGACGGGGCGCCAGGGACCAGCTCCGGGGAGAAGCGCCCAGCACCACAGGACATGGGGCAGTCGAGTAGACCGAGGCCCCCGAGACCACCACAGCAACAGTTTCAGCCACGAGGCCGTGGGTCACAGAGGAGGCAGAGGCCAGGGGGTTATCGGCCCCCTAGACAGCAGCAGCAGCAGCCGCAGCAGCAGAGGCGCACGGATCGTTGTGTGATTTGCGGTGGGCCCCACGCACCCCATCAGTGCGAGCAGTGTCACGGCGGATGTTATCAATGTGGGCAGCCGGGACACTTAGCATGGACTTGCCCCAGAGTAGGGTCATCAGCACCTTCGACTGCATCGACTCCTCCCTTGCCCTTGCAGGTAGCGGGAGCTCCACCGAGTTTCACCCAGGGAGATCGTGCCACATCCTCTCGACAGTCAGAGAGACGACCACCGGCGAGCGGGCGAGTGTACGCCGCTCAGGTCCAGGATTCCTCCGCAGTTGATCAGGTGGTAGCAGGTATTATCAGTATCTCTTCTACTCGTGCTCGAGCACTTTTTGACACTGGAGCATCTCATTCATTTATCAGTAGTACTTTTGCATCATCGCATGGGTATGAGATAGGGCCTTTGATTTGTGCTTTAGAGGTTCAGATTCCCGATCATGTGCTGCATGTAGTTGAGTGTTGTTGGTCCTGTCCAGTGCAGCTAGGACCCTGGATTTTACCCATTGATCTATTAGTCCTACGACAGCTCCAAGATTTTGATGTAGTTTTGGGTATGGACTGGTTGTCCCGATACTATGCTACTATTGATTGTAGATTGAGGACTGTGACCCTTCGAGAGCCGGGTCAGGAGGAGTATGTCTATAGGGGATGTCAGAGTTCGCTGTTTGCAGTGATAGTATCTTCTGCCAGAGCTCGACAGATGTTGAGTAGGGGTTGTGTTGCTTTTCTTGCTACTATAGTAGAGGCGCCTACGGCGATGCCCGGACTCGAAGACATCCCTGTTGTCTGCGAGTACCCGGATGTCATTCCCTTGGAGTTATCTTCTATGCCGCCGGACCGTGAGATTGAGTTTGTGATTGATGTAGTCCCTGGAACTACACCAATATCTAAGGCGCCTTACAGGATGGCACCGGCAGAGTTGAGAGAGTTTAAGGCTCAGTTGCAGGATCTCTTGGATCGGGGGTTCATTAGACCTAGTGTTTCTCCGTGGGGAGCACCGATTCTTTTTGTAAAGAAGAAGGACGGGTCACTCAGGCTATGTGTTGGCTATCGGGAGTTAAATAAAGTGACCGTCAGGAACAAGTATCCCCTTCCTCGGATTGATGATTTATTTGATCAGCTTCAGGGAGCTACGGTCTTCTCGAGGATAGATCTTCAGTCCGGTTACCACCAGTTGAGGGTGATGGCCGAGGATGTATCCAAGACGGCGTTCAGGACTCGGTACGGGCATTATGAGTTCACAGTGTTGCCTTTTGGATTGACGAATGCCCCTGCTGCTTTCATGGATCTGATGAACCGAGTGTTTCAGCCGTACTTGGACCGTTTTGTGGTAGTCTTCATCGACGACATCTTGATTTATTCCCGAAGCGATATTGAGCACGAGGAGCACTTGAGGGTAGTGCTGCAACTTCTGAGACAGGAGAAGTTGTATGCCAAGTTGAAAAAGTGCGCCTTTTGGCTTCGGGAGGTTTCTTTTCTAGGCCACATAGTTTCAGCCGCAGGAGTGGCAGTGGACCCGACGAAGATTGATGCAGTTCGGTATCGGCCTAGACCGACGACGGTGACGGAGATTCGGAGCTTTTTGGGCCTAGCGGGCTACTATCGTCATTTTGTAGAGGGCTTTGCGAAGCTCTCTACCCCCCTTACTAAACTGACTAGGAAGGGGGTAAGTTTGTTTGGACAGAGCAGTGCCAACAGAGCTTCGAGGAGCTGAAGCAGAGATTGATTACAGCGCCAGTCCTTGCACTACCAGTCATGGGTGAGGGGTTCGTGATTTACAGCGATGCTTCCCACAGCGGCCTAGGATGCGTGTTGATGCAGCATGGTAGGGTAATTGCCTATGCTTCGCGCCAGTTAAAGGACTATGAGAGGAATTACCCTACGCATGATTTGGAATTAGCCGCTGTGGTTTTTGCTTTGAAGCTCTGGAGACATTATTTGTATGGCGAGCGCTGTGAGATCTTCACCGACCACCAGAGTCTGAAGTACTTGTTCACTCAGAAAGAACTCAACTTGAGGCAACGCCGGTGGCTGGAGCTGCTAAAAGATTATGACTTGAGCATACAATATCATCCCGGCAAGGCCAACGTGGTCGCAGATGCATTGAGCAGGCGAGCAGGGCAGTCCTTGAGCTTACTGATTATCGAGCAGAGGCCACTGAGAGAGCAGCTGAGGAGATTGGATATAAAGGTTGTGTCCCCTGGGGTTTCTGCAAGACTTATGTCTATGGTCTTGCAGCCCAGTCTGTTGGACAGGATTAGAGAAAAGCAGAGTGAGGACCCCGAGCTTGTGAGGATTAGAGATCAGCTTCAGCATGGTCAGAGTGGGGACTTTTCTGTGGATACAGCGGGAGTACTCAGGTACAGGGACCGCTTTTGTGTGCCCGGGGACTTAGAGATTCGAGAGCTGATTTTGAGGGAAGCTCACTATACACCTTACACCCTCCACCCTGGGGGAACTAAGATGTATAGGGATTTGAGGGCACAGTTTTGGTGGCGCGGTATGAAGAGAGATATTGGAAGGTTTGTGGCCCAATGTTTAACTTGCCAGCAAGTTAAAGCTGAGCATCAGGTTCCAGCTGGCAAGTTACAAAGCCTTCCAATACCTGAGTGGAAATGGGATTATGTCACCATGGACTTCATTGTTGGACTGCCGAGGACTCAGAGTGGGGCTGATGCCATATGGGTGATTGTGGATCGATTGATTAAATCAGCCCACTTTCTACCGATTCAGGCGAGTTGGACCTTGGAGAGGTTAGCACAGTTATATTTGGACGAGATTGTTAGGCTACACGGGGTGCCAGCGTCGATTGTGTCTGATAGGGACCCGAGGTTCACTTCACAATTTTGGAGGAGCTTGCAGACCGCCTTGGGGACCCAGCTTCAGTTTAGCACTGCCTTTCACCCACAGACCGACGGACAGTCCGAACGGACTATTCGGACTCTGGAGGACATGTTGAGAGCTTGTGTCCTGAGCTTTAGCGGCAGTTGGGATCGACTTTTGAGGTTAGCAGAGTTTGCTTATAACAATAGCTTCCAGGCGAGCATCCAGATGGCGCCCTACGAAGCATTGTATGGAAGGAAATGTCGATCGCCTTTATGTTGGAGTGAGGTGGGTGAAAGGAAAACCTTGGGGCCAGATTTGCTTGTAGAAGCTGAGGAAAAGGTTAAGGTTATTCGGCGCCACTTGGAGACTGCTCAGAGCCGACAAAGGAGTTACGCCGATAGGAGGCGGCGAGACTTAGAGTTTCAGGTGGGAGATCATGTGTTTCTGAAAGTCTCGCCCTCTCGAGGAATTCGACGCTTTGGAGTGCGCGGGAAGCTGAGTTCGCGTTTTATTGGACCATTTGAGATTTTGGAGCGCATCGGACTTGTCGCCTATCGAGTTGCTCTACCGCCGCGGTTAGCTGGTACTCATGACGTGTTCCACGTATCTGTTTTGAGGAGGTATGTTTATGATCCCTCGCACATTGTGGATTTCACTTCGTTAGAGCTGGACGAGGAGCTACACTTCCAGGAGCGCCCGATTCGAATTCTTGCTCGTGAGACGAGATAATTGCGAAATCGGGTTATACCTTATGTGAAGGTATTGTGGAGCCACCATGATGATAGAGAGGCTACCTGGGAGCCCGAGGATGAGCTGAGGACCACCTATCCTGACTTATTTGAGACCCCTCCCTGAGGTTTGAGTTTTGTTGGTTTCGAGGACGAAACTGTTTGAAGGGGGGGAGAGTGTAGAATACCGGATTTTTGGATTGAGCTTACCGACTCCACCGACGAGCTTTTGGACTGAGGAAAGGTGCGAGCGCGTGTATTTTCAAATTACAGCGGAGTTCGGGAGGTTCCGGACGGCGACGGAGGGCCCGAAGGCAAAAAGTGAGTTGGAGTTGGGCTTTTTGGATTATTTTAATAATTTAATTATTAGTTTTGCTAATTAAGGTTTTCTCTGCTAGGGTGTCAGTGGAAGTGGGTTGAGGATTGTGGATTTGAGGTAAGTGGATTTATACTTTTAATTTAATTTACTACTTACCTTAATTAAGCTTTAATTAAAGTATTTTACTTAATTAGGTAGCAGCCTGTAGCTTTATTAGTGGTGACCTTATCCACTTGTTGACTTGCCTCCATCTCCAAGCCAACCACTCCTCTGAAGCTTGGAGTAGCAGAGAAAGAAGAAGAGAGGAGAAGAAGAAAGGAAGTTTGGGATTTTGAAGTGATCTTGGTCGTGGACTCCCCGTTGGTGGCCGAGAGGAGCTCGTGGGCGTGCGTCGTGCGACGACGAGGTAGGGGAAATTTCAGTTTTTGGGAGTTTTGGAGTTTTATTGGATTTTTTTGTTGATTTTATTTATTTATTTATTTTATTTTTTTGGAATTTCTGTGCGCGAAGGGCGCAGCCGTGGGAGCCGCGCGCACGCACAATGGCGCGTGCGCGGCCGGCGCGGCTGCTGCGCGGGCGCGCAAGAGCGCCGCGCGCAGCAGCCGCCAGGGTGCTGCAGGCGCGCAGCACCCTGCGGCACAGCCTGCGCGCGCGGGGGCACCAGGGGGCAGCGCCCTGGTGCGGCGCTGCGCGCGGCGCTGCGGCAGCACGCGGCACTGCGCCGGCGCGCAAGGTGCGCGCGGCGGGCGCCCTGCGGGCCGCGCAGCGGCCGTGCGCTGCGCTGCTGCGCACGGGTGCGCGCAGCGCTGCCGCGCGCAGCGCAGCAGGGCGCTGCGCGGCGCGCCCTAGAACCGCGCAGTGCGCCTTGCGCCGCGCGGCTGGCCGTGTGCCGTGCGGCCGATGTCCTGCGCGGCTCGGCTGGGCTGATCGCCGCGCGGTGTGCATCTGGGCGGCGGGCTGCGCCTCGGTTTGCGTGCCGGTGCCGTTTTTTCGACGACGGAGACCGTTTTTCGCAGCCGGATGCTCGATTTTCAACCGTTCTTGGCTGATTTTGAGTTTTCTTCCTTCTTGGCAGCTTGTAGCGCGGATTTTAGCTTCCATCAGGACCGGTTGAGCGTTTTTCCCGCCGCGTGGAACCGCGGGCTTGCTTTGGGACATCCGTTGGGCGCGCGGTCTTATAGTAGACCACAGGTGGGTTGGATTTGGCTTCAAAAAATCACGGGATGCCTCCTAATGCTTCAGCAAACACTTTGAACATGTCAAATTGCTTATTTTTAGCGGTTAAATTATCTGATAATTGCCTGGATTAGTACAGAAAAATTAGTTAAACCCCGGATTATTTTTAGTAGACTCTTGGCAACATTCGACACTAGTCTGTATGTATAGTTGGCTTTATTTAAACTCCTGAACTGTTTTAAAAATTCGGAAACCCATTTTGTTGGAAAAATTTAGCTTTTAAAATTGGTTTAAAAATTCCTGAGGCTTCTAAAAATGTGACTTGAGTTCAGGATGCATTTTCTCTCGTGCCGGGGGGCCGAGAAGATATTTTTTTGATTTTTAGAGATGTACTAGTGTCGTGGGGGTTCTATGAGAGCACATCAGCTTGAGTCGTGGAGTTTTTACTCTGTCCTTGACATGAGGGAGAGTTGTCTGTTCACTGTTTCCGATCTTTTTGATCGAGGATTATAGCCTGCTGAGCCTGGATTTATGCCTGTTATGAGATACTTCAGTTCGCGGGGTCGCTCCCCACGAGCTACGCTCCGGATGCGATGATGATACCGAGCCCGACGAGGCTGCGATGTGGTTACTGAGTTAGTCCTTGAGGGACACCCTACATAAGACCAAGTCCTGGTTGGGCGTAGTGGCAGTAGGTGAGCGCAGGTTTGTTTGACTGGTCCAAAGTGGGACAGTCATTGTGATTGGGTGACATGGGTGAGTGAGGTACATTGCATGATTCATAGTTCAGTATTTCTTTGAGCATTTAGTGATAGATTTACAGCTTTCCTTATCTATCTATCTATCTACCTGTTGTTTGCCTTACTTGTGTTTGCGGTGGACTTAGTGGGCATACCGTGTGCTTTGAGGACGGTACCCACTGAGAACTACCTTTTGCAGTAGTTCTCACACCCGCTGTGGTGCAGGTTTTCCTGAGGCGGCGGTTCCGACTCCCTCCCGTGCGGAGTCTTCTGATCGAGGTAAGGGCGTGGCCGGCTAGTCGCTTACCCGAGTCAGTGTAGCATAGAGGTAGCAGTACCCCTTTTGGAGTTTCTCTTTTGTACTGGACACTTGTATAGAGTAGTTGTGAGAGTTGTATGTATCTTTAGTTACAACTGTATTTTGGACTTTACTTTTATACAGATGTTCAGTTTCCTTTCTCTAGCATTTAGTTACTTTTGCTCTAATATCTGTTAGCTATAGACTTATTTGCAGGTTAGACGCTTCTTCTGTACGGCAGTTTCCGTACAGATGGCGGGTCTGTTAGCGAGCCCGGGTCGCAGCTTCGACACCGGGGCGTGACAGATTTAGGTGGTATCAGAGCCTAGGAATATAGGTTGTTGAGGACTTAGTGACCCTAGGCTATTGGTTGGACAGTAGGATGACTGTCGTGAGAGACGTGACTTTAGCGAGAGTCCTGATTGAGTTTGTACCTCCCCCGAGGGATAGGGGCGAGTGATCTTACATGTTTATTCTCTAAAGTGATTATGTTGGCTGTAATAGAATGGTTAACATGTTATAGACTTTCGCTTGATTGGGTCGAGAGTGTTTGAGGTTTGGTTGGTCCTGACAGTTGTCCTTGTTGCCTCTGAGATGCCGTGCAGCGGCGAGGGCGTGTTTGACCTTGAATGAGGAGCCCGATCAGCGGGAGGCTGAATGGACAGAGCAGAGAGAGGTCTGAGAGTTACGGGCCCAGGTAGCTCAGTTGTTGAGGAGACGCCAGGAAGAGAACACGGAGCGCGTGATGTGCAGGTTTGAGCAGAGAGAACGACAGAGGTATCGCCAGTAGTACCTCCAGCCGCGACGTTGTCGACTTCGACCCAGTTCGCACTGTGAGTAGTGCAGGAGCAGCGAGAGTTGCTGATTGGTTGTTGTTCATCCGCCAGTTCCATCCCCTACAGATTTCGGGGCAGAGTTGGAGCCGTGGGAGGCCGAGGACTGAATTGCTGCTTGGAAAAGTTGTTTGAGGACTTGTTCATCCAGGTGATGCATCAGGTGCACTTGGTTGCGCACTGTCACGCCTCGGGGGTTCAAACGCGTGGAAGAAGAGCCACCGATGCTCCCAGATCAGCGTACGTATATTTTTTTTTGACAACAGTTTCCCCCCAGCACGTGCACAGACCCGCCGCATATACAAATTCACTCTGCTAACGGGCAGAGTCTCCTTTGTATATGCACGGCATCCTGATTTCAAGATACACCTCATACAACCATTAACCACATTAGTTCAAGGCACAGATGCATTCAACATACAACCACACATCCTATTTATTTACATACTTAGAAAAGGCCGTCTGTTTGTAAAAGGATAAATCATCACAGGATTTTGAAAGCGGCGCCCATCCGACGCCCATATTTTGGAAACGGTTTTCGCAAACAGTTTTCCCTTGATTTTTATTCGTAATTTAGAGCGGCCAAGAGAGGAGGAAAAAGAAACCGCATTCATGCAACAGTTATGAAAGGAAAAGAGCAACATCCACATCGATCCCACGGGGGTATCGCACTCCACAACTAGCTAACATGAATAATAAAGTAATAAGAGAAAAGAGTCAACTGTATCCGCAGTCACTCAGAGTTAGCAGAACATCGTTCAAGCGGCCTCACCAGCGCCCTAGCACTCGCCCATGGATGAACCTGTCACAGAGTGGGAAGTCAGTGACTAGAAATAACATAATGTGCAAATAGGGCTAAAATATCTCAAACCACGATATCTGGAGCAAACCCTTTCCTCAAAGTACAATCAGCAGTGACCTACCTTGTACCAAGTAAAACCGGGCACCATTCCCGACCACCACACCGAGCGCCTACCCCGGTGTCCCCTGCCGAGCACCTGCCTCGGCTGTCGAGCACCTGCCTCGGCTTCACCGCTCACACCCCCCACCCGCGAGGGCCCCCTTCTTACATCACCACCACGTGGGGTACACGGGTCAACGTACCACTTTTCCGGAAAAGCACACCCTTGCGGTGGCCAAACCGCCGGTGTGCGTGTAGCAAAACAAGAGCCTCATAATCGATTAAATAAGTAACTAGTGTAAACGGGGTTAGCATTATCAATAATAATCATTTTAAGTTTCACCTTTGCCCGAATATGCAATTCATGTGACCTACACCCTTTCCCAGGCAACTCTGGAAATTTTACCCACCTTGAGGGAAGATTAGAGATTGGTTCGTCCCGTCCTGCACGCCCGCCGAGCTTAGGACGTCCCGCACCCCTGAGGGAACAACAAAAAGCTCAGACTAAGTGACCGACACTAAAAGCTGACTAAAATACCAAAAAACGGGAGACCCGTCGCGATCCCCGGACTTCGTGCGGTGAAAACCCCCACACGGCACCGACCCGTGCGGCACGCGCACAACCCGCGGACAGTCCCGCGCGGTCCCCCAGTCCGTCTGCGGTGGTCTCCCCCCCTCGCGCGGCACCAATCCGCGCGGGTGTCGCACTCGCGGGCGGCCCCGCGTGGCGACAGGACGCGCGGCGTGCGCTACCCGCGGCGTGGGCGGCCCCGCGCGGCGACGCCCCGCGCGGGCGCCCCACCCGCGGGCGGCCCCGCCCGGCGACAGGCCGCGCGGGCGCGCTGCCCGCGGCGCGAGCGGCCCCGTGCGGCGACGCGCCGCGCGGGCGCCCCACCCGCGGGCGGCCCCGCGTGGCGACAGGCCGCGCGGGCGCGCTGCCCGCGGGCGCGGGCGGCCCCGCGTAGTAGCAGGCCGCGGCGGCCCCACGCGGCAGCACGCCGTGCGGCGCGCGCTGCCCGCGGCGCGGGCGGCCCCCGCGCGGCGACCCACCCGCGGGCGGCCCCGCGCGGCGACAGGCCGTGTGGGCGCCCCGCCCGTGGGCATCCCCGCGCGGCAGCACGCCGCGCGGGCGCCCCTACCGCTGGCGGCCCCTCGCGGCAACAGCCGCGCGGGCGCGCTGCCCGTGGCGCGGCATCGCGCCGCGCGGGCACCCCACCCGCAGCGGCCCCGCGCGGCAACAAGCCGCACGGGCACGCCGCTCGCAGCCATAGAACGGTAAAACTAGAACGGTAAAACTAGAACGCCGCACGGGCACGCCGCTCGCAGCCATCCGACTTGGTGGCTGCGGCGCGGTGATCTCCGGAACGACAACTACAACCCTAAACCTAACCAAGAACGGTAAAACTAGAACAACAAAATAGTCTTACCTTGAAACGCGTGGGATGAGCAAAGGGATCGTAGATTCCGAGCGAGAGCGAAAAGAGGTTGGGTTGCCGGTTCATCCTCTCCTCAAATCCGATCGCTCCCCGGATGCCCTAGCCGCACGGTCGAGGAAAAGAGGAAAAAGGGTATACGGGGGATTCCTAACCCTAAGTCCGTTCTTTATAAACCCCCGTTCAACAAAATATTAAAATAATAATAATAATATCCAGCGGCTAACAGTTACCTCGAAAAGCGTGCGGATCGCCCGCACGGATCCCGGTACGTTCGAAAGTGGTCCAACTTCAGAATTAAGTTATGGGAGGTCCCGGGGTCGGAATTCGAATCCGATCGCACCACCGTTCTCCGTTTCGCGAGCTCTAACACCTAAAATTACCCGCGAGCCTCAACGGATCATCCAAAATTAAACGAAAAAAAGCACCCGCCGGATACCCCGGCCGCGGAAAGGAAAGAGAAAAATCGGAAGACAAAGCGGGTCTTACACGCACCTTTGGATAGGGACATCAAGTGTTGGTGGCGTCGAGTTCGTCCCGTTGGACCACCAGGAGAGTGGTTGAGGATTTGGAGCGAGTTTCTATGATTGTTGAGCAGAGTACCCCATGCCGCCCAGGATGAGACCCAGGAGATTGATCATGTTTGAGAGGGGACTGCTTCGAGATATCTATCACCTTGTGCATTCTCGGCGAGCGCCGACTCTAAATGCAGCGATTGTGCATGCTCGATGGATTGGCCGAGGATCTGTGATCATGTCCGAGAGGGACGGAGAGTGAGAGACTAGCTCCAAAGAGAGACGTCCAGCAACGTCTGATTTTGGGACAGTATAGTGGATCGAGGTTGCCATGATTCCAGTCACAGGATCATGAGCCTCAGAGGAGACAGAGACCAGGAGGTTCTCGACAGTCGAGGCACCAGCAGCAGTGTTAGGATGACTGTGTCTTTTGCGGTGGGCCGCATTCATCGCCATAGAGTGACTTCAGGAAAGGGTGATGCTTTTTATGTGGATAGTCAGGACATTTTCAGGCAGAGTGTCCCAGAGTGGTGCTCATGGAATTGCCGCTTGCGACGGCACCCCACTACCCCTTCAGGATGAAGAGGTTCACCCGACTTACCGGTAGGCCGATAGAGCCGTGATGCCGAGGTAGATTGAGTGATGGCCACCAACATCTAGTGGATGAGATTGTACAGTTGGTTAGAGGACGCCAGGATAGTGGATCGCATCTTACCATGAGTGGTATTCCTTATGGTCATCGGAGTTAGGGCTTGCTTGATGCCGACACCGCTTGGGTGTGTTTTAGTAGAGCAGGGGTAGCTTCGTGTGGGCCAGAGATGAGACTGTTGGTTTGTGCACGTGAGGATCAGGTTCCGGTTCACGTTTGGCACATGGATGAGTGTTGCCAGTCCTGCCCAGTGCAGTTAGGACCTTGGGTTGAGCATCGAGTTGTTAGTCCTACATCAGTTCAGAGATGTTGTTATGGGGTTAGATAGGGATTGGATATCCCAATGTTATGCTATCATGGATTGTCGAGAGAGGACAATGACCCTCCGTGGACCTAGCCAGGAGGAGTGTGTTATAGAGGATGCTAGAGCACGACAGAGGTTGAGTCGTGGTCGTATCGCTTCGTTAGCGACTGTTGAGGAGGTGCCTACGGCGGCACCGGGACTAAGGAATATTTTTATCGCCGTGTGATCTCGAATGAGAGTCTACCAAATCTGATTCGAAGCCGCCGTTTGGTGAGATTGAGATCGAGACAGCGATTGACGTGGTTTTGGAAACCGCACCGACTTCGGCAGCACCCTTTGGAGTGTTACCCGTGAGACATAGAGAGAGAGAGAGAGAGAGCTGATAGCGCAGTTGCGAAATTTGATGGATCGAGAGGTTTGTGTGACCCAGTACCACGTCATGGGAGTACGACAGTGAGGATCCGAGAGATTGATGCGTGAGTTTGATGCCATGCCGTTGGTACACGGCAGTGATGCCACGTTGTGAGTGCACAATGGTGAGGGTTCTGTGATGGTTCGAGCACAGACAGGTTTGGATCGTGTTTTGGTAGATGCCATTTTGGGAGATTGGTAGCCTTATGGAATCAGATGGCCGAGGGCTGTGCCCAGATGATGTTCAGGAACCAATAGGGGCATTATGAGCTTGCAGCGCGGTCAAGTGGATTGACTAAGGCCCTACGGCCTTTTGGATTTGAGGAATTGTGTGTTCCAGCGGTACTTGGACCGGGTTGTTGTACCGTCGTGAGTTTGAGCTCTACATCGAGATGGCATACCAGTTGTTGAGTTTGATTTATATAGGGCCGGTTGATTTGATTATTTTTGGATTGGTTTCCGAGGTGACACAGAGGACATGAGGAGCACTTGATGATAGTGCTGCGACTTCTAAGAGAGAGAGGTTGTTTGCCAAGTTGATAGAGTTGCGCTTGACTTTGGAAAGTTCTGTGGCTAGGCTATGTGATTACAGCTGCAAGAGTGACAGAGGACCCAACGATGAGTGATACCGTTTGGGTTGGGCCTAGACCTATGTTAGTGACAGAGGTCAGAAGCTCTTGGACTATGCAAGGCCAGTGTAGCTTGGAAGAGGCAAAGCTGAGGAGGATACCAGCAATGATACGGATATTGCCTGTGATAAAGAGGCCATGGAATTATCCAGAGATCCTTGAGCCTGATGTACATGGTTACTCAGGAGGACTTTGATCGAGGCAACGCCGGTGGACAGAGTTATTGGAGTTGTATGAGCGATTTTCTATAGTATTATCCCGGCATGGACATTATGATCGGTACGCCTTGGTTAGGCGAGCGGTGCAACCTTGGAATGAGGTGTTCAATCAGTAGTCGCCACTTTTGGAGCTTTGAATTGAGAGCTAAAGGTTGAGCGTGGTTTCCTTTGTTAAACTCCTTTCCCTATGGATGGATGGGAGTGATGTATTGTGGTACTTAAGCATTTTTAGTTGCTAAGGAGCAACGGAGGTTTTATGCCAATTGTAGGCGTAGAGTTTGGATTTGGAGACCATGTTTTCTGGAAGCCACTATCCGCTGGGATGCGTGGATTTGTGTTTACGCGGGGAGCTTGGTCCGCGAATATTTATCTGGCTGGATGATGTATATGTGATCACCTGCATGATTTGGATTTCACTGCTTTGGACTTGGTCGAGGATTTTTGGGTTATCAGGAGCTGCCGATGCAAATTCTTGCTGGCGAGACAGAAGGATTATGCAGTCAGATTATACCTTGAGTGAAGGTTCAGTGGAACCATCGTGTTGAGTGAGATCGACTATTAGAGGGACTGTGGATGAGTTGAGCACTTCCCATCCCCATTTGATTGAGACACCCTCCTGAGTTATGGATTTATTTTGGTTTCGAGGATGAAACCCTTTTAAGGAGGGGAGAGTGTAGAATACCGGGACTTTGTAGAGTGCATCGACCTCGCAAGATGGCGTAGTGCGGAGAAATCACCTTGGGCGTGTTCCCTTTTGGGTTTACAGATGGGTTCTGATTGTTCCAGATCGACGCAGAATCCTTTGGGAAGAAAAGTGACTTAGCGGCGTCGAACTTGGAAGACCAGTTTGAATCTGTGACTTCGGGGCATTGTGTACTTGTAGAGTACTTGTAGTATTGGATTGGTTAGTGAACCGACTCCGCGGTTGTGCGCAGAAATTTGGCAAGTGTTGGAACGTGAGTATTTATAGGTTACAGCGGATGTCGGGAGGTTTCGGCTTGGTGTGGAGGCTCCGAAGACGAAAAGTGAGATGGAGTTGGCAATTAAAGGAATTAGATAATTCTTTGTAACCCGCTTTGGGATCGAGAAAATGAACGGGAAAAGAAAATGAGTAAAGAATACAAGTGAGGTTTTCTTGTGAGAATGCCGGATTGTTGGATTGAGCATACCGACTCCACCGTTGAGCTTTTGAGTGGGAAAAAGCTTGGACCATGTGTACTTTTTGTTTACAGCGGGGTTTGGGAGATTTCGGAGTGGTGCGGAAGCTCCCGGGGCATTAAGTGAGCTGTCGGCAAGATATTAGAAGTTGTAGATTTCGGATTTTAGATTCAGGGTGCTTCAGTTCCGGAACTGGGGCTTGAGTTCCGGAACTGAGCATTGTGTTCCGGAACTCAAGCCTTGGTTCCGGAACCAATGCATTTAGTTCCGGTACCCCATTATGGGTACCGGTACTCAGGGTCTCAGGGAGCTTAATTAAGCTGGAATCAGATATTTTGGTGAGGGGCAAGGTGGTCATTTCACATTCCTTTATGTTTACCCTTCACCTTGGTCTTTATATAGGTGCCCTCTCCCCTGCTTCTTCTCCACGACAGAGAAAGAAAGAAAGAAAGAGAGAAAAGAGAGTAAGCAAGGAAAAGAAAAGAGAAGAAGAAAAGAAAGTGAGATAGGTTGAGAGGGAAGGATTGTGCAGCTTGGTTATCTGCTGTTTGGAGTCAAGTGGAGCCGCACGCATCGAGCAATTTACAAGGTGAGTTATCAGATTTTGTAGTTGGATCCTTGGATTTAATTATGGCTTTAGAATGAGATTTTGAATGGGAATTGGTTGTTTCTTGCTCTTCTCCTTTTTGCACTTGTGCTGTGAGCTCGGGTTTTGCTGCGCGGAGCCGTGGCATGCTTGCGCGTGTGCTGTGAGAGGGCAGCGAGGGCCGGAGTGCGCGCAGATTTCATTAGTGGACTCGAGAGGATTGTTCGAGCTTCCGTGGATATTTTCCAAGGATCGCGACAGTGCGCGCGCGCGCGGCGCGTTTTTCGGGCGTTCCGGCAGATTTTGACAATGAGCGGTGCGGCGCTTCACCGACTTCAGCGTTTGCCTGCGGAATGCTTTTGAGGTGGGTTGGAATTTCTTCAAGATGTATGGAATGTCTTCTAAAGCTATTGTATGCATGTTGATCATGTTTAGCTTAACATTTTTATAGTTGGTAAATCTGATAATTGCCTAGAAAACTATAGGGAGGCATTTATGAGCCCCGGATATTTTTAGCATGATCTAGGGATGATTTGACACTAGACTACATGTTTAGTTGGCATTAGATTGGCATATGAACCGTTTTAAAAATCGGCGGACCGGTTTTAAGAAAAATTGAGAATTTAAAATGGTTTTAAATTATTGTGAGTCTCCAGAAAGAGTGAGTAGGTTCAGGATGCATTGTTCTCGTGCGGGGGTGCCGAGTGGATTTTTAGAACTCTGTGGGATGAGTTTCTAGTGTCATGTGAGTTGAGATCCCTGGCGGGATTATTCTAGATCTTGGGTTTGTATCTCTGATTTGGTAGTGGAGATGGTTCTCCGACTTGGTTTAGAGAGTTTGGGCTCTGGCAGATCGAGTCGTGGAGGTTCCCGACTTAGCCATGGGATGTGCATTATCATATTTAGTCGTAGTGGGTTCTCCGACATAGCTTTGAGAGGATTTTGGCATTCCCTGATCCAGTCGTGGAGGGTCCCTGTGACGCCCCACTTCCCAGGGGGTCACCCATCCTAGAACTACTCTAGCTCTAGCACGCTTAACTCTCATAACCTATTGGATCTTGCTACCATCCAAAATGCTATAGTCGGGTTAGAGATTTTAGTCCTATTATATCATTTATATATAGGACTAATTCAAATTCCGGGGGTATCACATTCTTCCCCCCTTTAAGCCCTGACGTCCACGTCAGACTCAAGCACACTCACAAGCACCAGGCGATGTGAGACTCGTCTCGCTAGCCTTAGGCCGACCTTGTGAGGAGCTGCACTCCACTCACAACGGTCATTAGCCGGGGAGCCTCGCTCTACCCGCTATATAACCCTAGCTCAGCCGAGACTCATCTCACCTTTCCGGCTGGTGAAAGGCTCTGATACCAACTGTGACGCCCCACTTCCCAGGGGGGTCACCCATCCTAGAACTACTCTAGCTCTAGCACGCTTAACTCTCATAACCTCTTGGATCTTGCTACCATCCAAAATGCTATAGCCGGGTTAGAGATTTTAGTCCTATTATATCATTTATATATAGGACTAATTCAAATTCCGGGGGTGTCACAGTCCCCGACTGTGTTGTGCTATCTGGATTTTTGGGTATCCGATCTGTTTGATCGTGGATCATAGCCTGCATGTGTCATTTATGAGACAGTTGAGACTGACTAGATACTAGAGCTCGGCGGGGTCGCTCCCCTCGGGTACGCTCCGGATGCGTGATGATGATTGAGATAGACAGACTAGGACGTCCCACGGGGGTGGGCAGGAGCGTTCCTAGTGGTCAGTTTATGACGCCCCACGGGGGTGGGCAGGTGCGTTCATAGTAGTCAGTTTAGGACGCCCCACGTGGAGTAGGCAGGTGCGTTCATAGTAGTCAGTAGGGCGCCCCACCTGGAGTGGGCAGGCGCGTTCCTAGACGACAGGCGCGGGCTTGACTGAGCCAGTTATGGGCAGTCATTGAGATTTGGGTTTTGAGAGCACCTCGTGTGCGAGTGGTGCATAGCTTGCTCTTAGGTGAGTTTTCCTTTGAGCATGATACTTGAGGCATTTAGTAGTGAGGGTGTGTGCATAGCAGGATCATAGTAGAGATTTCCTTGAGCATGTGGTTATGGCATATAGTTGTAGCTCATTTCCTGCTTTCATTTATATATCTATCTGCATACCTATCTTTTGTGCCTCCAGTAGACTTAGTGGGCATACCGTGGATATTGGTGACGGTACCCACTGGGATCTACCTTCTGCAGTAGATCTCACACCCGATGCGGTGACAGGTTCCTGAGGTAGCTGTTCCGGCTTGGTTCGCGCTGAGACAGCTGATCGAGGTGAGGACGTGGCTGTTTAGTTCCCTACCAGCATTGAGAGTCAGTGGTAGATGTACCCTGTATTACTTTCACGTTTCCATTTTTGTACTGGACAGTCTGAGAGATGGGTGAGGCTTGTATCTTTCTAGTTGAGAGACTGTGTATATTGAGGATTTGTGTATTAGTGGTGATTACATTATTTCAGATGTTCAGTTGATTTCTATAGCTTTGGTTTAAGTTTTATTTCAGCTCTGATACATGTTTTAGCTATAGATCTGACTTGCAAGGTAGACGCCTCGTCTGTGCGGCAGTTTCCGTACAAATGGTGGATCTGTCGGCTAGCCCGGGTCGTAGTTTCTACCCCGGGGCGTGACACAGGCGGCGCTCGTGGGCGCGGTTGGGGGCCGCTAGTGCGGGCCAGGTGGCGCCCTGCTATTCGCGGGCGCCACCTACTCGCGTGGACCGGGCGCGGCCACGCGGCGCGGCGCGGAGGGCCCGATCCCGCTGTCCGCTGTTCGGGGACACGTGGCGCGTCCGGGTGGTTTCGGGCGCTGGTCGGACGGGCCTCGTGCGACCGTTTTTCGGCGCCCGAAAGATTCGGGTGCCCGAATCCGGGGACACCGAGGGGATTTTTGCATTTGTTCGGCTGAGCCTATAAATAGGTCCCCTCCCTCTCCATTCCTCTATTTTCTGGGTTTTTCGGGGCTTTTCTCTGTGGGACTTCTACAGTGAAGTTCCTCCCCTCCCTCTTCTCCACTCTTTGATGGATTCTCGAGATTTTTGGAGGCCTCGGTATTGGCGTTTTCTGCGACGCGGCGCACTTCGACGCTCCTTCGATTTTAGCTTTTTACCGTCGCTTTTCAGTGCGCGAGGACCCCTGAGCTACACCGATGGACTTATGAGCTGATTTTCACGGCAACACGTTCACGAGAGGTACGTCTTCGATTTTCATGTTGATCACTTTGCCTCATTTTGGGATTTTGGCACGGTTCCCGAGGTGTTTTTGTGACCCTTTATACTGCTGCGAGGTTTGGGACAGCGGTGGAGTAATGTTGGGATTTCTCGGCCTACGGGCATCTGAACGGGATGTATGAGGACTCAATCGGCATCTACGCTTTGAGAGGAACGCGCCCGTATTTTTATTGGAATTTTCGGAGGACTCTTAGAAGGTGATAATTAAGCTTCTTTGGTACTGTTTTCCGCAGATTTGTGGTTGTGTGGTTACTTCGGCCTACCGTATTGTTTTAATTGTTTCTTGGCCTACAGGTGTCGGAACGAGGAGTATAAATACTCGATTTGCATCTACTCGTCGCGAGGATCGCAACCGTGATTTTTCTAGAGTTTTCGGAGGACTGCACGCAGGTGAAAAAGCCCTTTTTTTGTGCTGGTTGGTAAAAACAGCGAGTGCTGTTTGGTTTGTTTGTGGAGTTGATTAGTGTGTTGTGGTTGTGATGTTAGTTGGAGCAGAGGCTTGTGCGACTAAGTACCGAGGGTGCAGTTTTGATGGATTTTGTTAGTGACTGACTGCGCACTTCACCGACTTCAGCTTTGCCTGCGGAAAGTGTCTCAGGTGGGTTGCTTCGTCTCCAGAACCGATGGACGGTTCTCTAATTCTATCTGTTAGAATGCATGCATGTTTAGGGCACAATGTATGTGATTGAGGGGTAAGCTTAGGAAGGATAAATGTACAAGGAATTGCAAGATTTAGATATCCATGTTGATGATTAGTGAAAGCTTATCCCATGGAATGTTACCCTCTATGATTGATAGCATGTATGATTAAATGTACAACTTATAGGATGGAGATGTAGGTATGAGAATGGCCTAGATCATGTGGATTGATGCTACTTGTTTATGGTACATGTCTTGGTGGAATTGAGAGCTAACATATTGTAAATGTTTATGTTCATTTGATACTAGATGAGATAGAAAGCATGCTTGATTTATTATCTTGTTTAATCATTGGCTTATGCATGTGAGATTGTTATACTATAGTAGTGATATATTACCATGCCATGTTAGCACATAGCCTTTCATGAGGATTGATTATTCGAGGGGACAGGATGATATATCTATGTGCGGGTATCACTCTGGTGATTTATGATGGACCATGGATTATGGACAGGTGTAGTTGATTAGTGATTTTGGCATGTGGTCATACCTTGTAGAGCTGCTATTTGTTATACTCCTTTTATCTTCCTTGAGGACTTTTGTATGCTTGTATGGACATCTAGATAGGTCATCTTTTATCGCTACACTATCATGTTGGAATTTGACTTAGGAGAAACCATGTTTGCTTCTTTTCTCCTTATTCGTTAGTTAGGTGATTCTTGTTGCTCGGGTTTGAGCAGGGGTTTGGGATAGTGTAGTCGAGACTTCGAGTCTGGGACAGGTTGGACTTGATTGTGGGTTGTGGGGTGTTGCAGCGACCGCGGACATTGGGCGGTTGACCGAATATGTACTTGTGCATCAGATTGGGTATCAGATTTCTCTAGTGGACGGAGTTTCTCACTTATTGAGTACTATTGCATCTTATTGAGGACTGGGATTTTCTTTAGTGGATGGGTTTTCCCACTTTGATCAGAGTCGTGATCCAGTCCTGCTATATTATGATCCTTATGATACTTGTTACTGAGATACTTTACTCGTGTGGGTGGCTCCCCTCGAGTGCCACTCCGCAGTGTGCGACAGACAGGCTTTGTGTCACGCCCCGGGGGTTTCATTAAGCGGAAGACGACCACTAAAAAGATTTGAATTTGCGTATATATATATATATATATATATATATATATATATATATATATATATATATATATATATATATATATATATATATATATATATTGAAACCAACCTCCCCCAGTGCGTGCCCAGACCCGCTACATATACAAATTCACTCTGCGAATGGGCAGAGTCTCCTTTGTATATGCACGGCGTCCTGACTACAACAACCATACAATCATCACTTTAACCACACTAGTTCAACAGTCGAATGCATACAACTATTTTCCATAAGTATTAAAGAGGCCGGCAGATTTCGAAAGGATAAATCCACAAGTTTTTAGAAACGGTGCCCAGAAAATAAAGCACGAAAGCAACTAGGGCTATAAATAAAGCAAACCGCAGTAAAACCAGAGCAACCGCCCTCCTCATCGTGAAATCGACAGTATCGCCTCCCCCTGCATAACCTGAACCGGGCACCTGCCCCGGCAACCCAGACCGAGCACCAACCTCAAGAAAGGAAACCAAACCGGGCACTATCCGGAGCAACCACCCTCCCAAGAGGGAAATAACACACGAACACCTGCAAAACCTGACCACGTCGAGCACCTACCCCGACGGGTCGCACCGCTCACACCTTGGTGCCTCAAAACCCCACACCTACAGGGGCACCCACTACGTCACCTCGTGGGTTTACACGGGTCATAGACCACTTTTCCGGAAAAGCGAACTCTTTGCGATGGCCAAACCGCGGGTGCGCGTGCTGCAGCCTCGAGCATAGTAACCAAGTACACAAGATAAAACCGATAATAATGAACCATAAAGATCACCAAATATTAGCACAGTTAGAGAGTAATTGAGAATGTTCACAGATTTTGAACCTAGACACTAACCCTCAGAACGAAAACCCACAACATGATAAACATGAAAAATAACGATATTGCGCATAAAGGGATTCTAAGGGTGTACCCACCTGAAACGCGAAGAAGAAGGTGTGCGAAAACTCCAGTTAAAACACTCCCACCTTGCGTCCGAAAAACTACAGTAAGAATTAATGTTAAAAAATATCGTCGCGGTCAAAAACACTCAAAAACGGGGCGAAACGGGCCAAAAACGGAGCTTCTGGACCTTTTTCTGAAGACTGGTGCACGGATCCTGGCGTGGACCGGGTCCATTACAAAATGTGGTCGCGGCGCGGACCGGGAGCACGCCGCAGCGGTGGACCGCGATGTCTTGGGCTGGGCCGCGCACGGGCAGGGGCGCGCCCCGGGTCCATCGCTTCCCCGCTGCGGTGGCGAGCGCCGGGTGCACGCCTAGGGCGTGCACCGTGCGGCCTGGCGCACGAATCCGTGCGCCGGGTATGCGCCCTCGGGCCGCGGAGGCGTGCGCCGGGTGCACGCCGGCCCGGTGGACCGCGCGGCCTGGCGTACGCATCCGTGCGCCGGGTCTGCGCCCCCGGGCCGCGGAGGCGTGCGCCGGGTGCACGCCGGCGTGTGGACCGCGGCCAGAACCCTCCAAGAAAGTGAACAGTACGCGGCTCTTTTCGGCTCCGGTTGCGACCCCGTGATCACGGCGGCTCCGGCGATGACCCCGTGAACTCGGTAACGGCGGCGGCGGCCTCCCGTTTAACCACGGCTGCGGTGGCCTCCCGTTTGGTCCCAAACTCGCCTCGCACGCGACACGACAAGAAAGAAAACCCACACCGAAAAACCGAAAAGACCTGAACCGCTCACCTCGTTTTCGCCGGTAAGGGAGGAAGAAGGAGGATCGTCCCGTTCTCGTTCGCTGGATTCCGCAGGACGTGCGATCATCCTTCCTTCTCCCCGACTCGTCGCCTCGGTTCTCCACGCCGACTGATAGAGGGGAAAAACTGGGAACGGGGGTTTCCCGCACGCGCTCAGAAAGATCTAACGCACGACAAATGAGAAGTGGGAATGAACCCAAAATCCCCAACTCAAGAATAAAATGATCGGGTGCGGACCAGGGGTCCAAATTACCTCGAAAAGCGTGCCGATCGCCCGCACGCCTTCTGATGCACCCGAAACTGCTAGCAACCTTCAAAAATTTATTCTGGGAGATCCCGGGGTCGGAATTCGAATCCGATTGCGCCACCGTTCTCCATTTCGCGAGCTCTAACACCTAAAAATACCCACGAGCCCCGATGGTCTGCCCAAAAATTCTCGAACTTCAACCCCCCCTAATGACCGAAAGGATTCAAAAAGGACTAAAACGGAAAACGAGAAGTCGAGGTACTACCAAAAAGTAAAAAAAACCAATAGCATAAAAAATCAAGAGAAAAGGTCTTATCGTAGAACGATCCCGTCCGATCGCCTCGAAAAGCGTGCTGGCCACTTAGCACGGATTCTGGTGTGCAACTCAAAGGCAAACGCTTTGACCCCCATTCCGGGAGATCCGTAAGTCGGAATCCGAATCCGATCGTTTTGCCGTTCTCCATTTTTCAAGCTCAAACGCAGAAAAATACTCGCGGTCCAGGCCGGTCCATTGCAGAAAACACAGTGAAAAGTTTTCCTAACAATCCCATCATAAAAAGGAGGTATACAAAGGCATTGGAACGACAGGACTCTACATCACTCACCACTTAAAAGAAGTTTCGTCCTCGAAACTTAACCCTGGTCCGTAACGAATAAATCTGGGTAGCACTCCCTCATCTTTGACTCCAGTTCCCAAGTCGCTTCACGTTCTTCCTGGTTGCTCCGCAGCACCTTCACATAGGGGGTCGTCCGGTTGCGCAATCCTTTTTGTCCTCTCGTGCTAAGATCCGCACCGGTGTTCCGTCGAAGCTCAGTTCCTCTCTAGGCTCAAAAGTAGTGACCATCCACCACCCAAATCAAGTACGCAGGCTCAGAGCACATCCTCGAGAATCCGGTTCACTCGCTCGGACTGTCCGTCGGTCTGGGGGTGAAACGCCGTGCTGAAGTGTGGTTTAGTCTCTAGAGAGCTCGTTGTGGACTTTGCTAAAGGTTCGACACTAGGCGAGTGTCTCTAGTCCACGTCGTACGGATGGGTGGAAAAAGAGTCGACTTCCTCAGTCGATCCACTGTGACTCAAACTGCATCGTGCCCTTGATGCGATGCAGAAAACTCGTGACGAATTCCATGCTGATTCGCTTCCATTTCCACTCTGGTACATGTAGAGATTGTAGTTTTCCCCGCTGGGCGCTGATGTTCGAACTTTACTTGTTAACCATCTAAACAGCGAGCAGTGAACTGTGTTACATCCCCCCTTTGGTTTAGTCCTCCAAAAATTCTGCTTGAGGTCCTTGTACATCTTCGTGTCGCCTGGATGCACCGCATAGGGAGCGCAGTGCGCCTCTGACAGTATCCCTTTCTTCAACTTTGGCAGCTCGGGCACGCAATTCCGCCCTCGAAACGTGTTGCGTCGTTCGCACTCGCCGAAAAGTCGCTCGCGTGGTCCGGGGGGTCTTGTCTCGAATAAGCTGTATCTGTGCGCCTGTTTTCTGACCTTCTAGGGTTTCTCTAATAGGGTTGGCTTGACCATCAATGACAAAAGTCGCGCGACAGTACCGGTCCTGCTGAGTACTCGAGCTCATCGGTTTCCCCCCTCGCTTTGACCCTTCCTGCTCAAACATCCACTACTACACTTGCTTTTCCCGGGATGATACTGAATGGACAAGCCGAGCCCTTCAGCAACTCCAACCAATGCCTCTGCCGCAAAAACAAATCCTTCTATGTAAACAAAACTTAAGACTCTGGCGATCCGAAGCCACATTACGATGAACTCTAAGAAAAGGTGATGTCTCTCCAAGCTTTAAAACGAAGGCGACTGCTGCCCGTTCCTGATCGTCTGTCGGGTAGTTCCGCTCATATTCTCTGTGATTCCCGTTGTTGAAACTGTGTGCTCCAAAAAGCCCACTTCGGGAAGTCAGAACTCACATTTCTTAAACTTAGCAAACAGCCTCTGGTCCCTGAGAGTCCAGAGAATAATCTGCAATACCCCTCGTAGTTGATCGAAGCGGTCATCAATCCCGGACTTGTTCTTCACTGTAACCTTGTTTATCTCCCTGTAGTCGATGCGTAGATGTAGGCTTCCGTTCTTCTTTCGCACGAAGAGCACGGATGCGCCCCAAGGCGACACACTCGGTCTGATGAACCCCTAAAAGTCCAAAGCAACTAACCCGACGATAAGGAAAAGCAAACCACACTAATGCCCTCACGAGGCTCCAAGAGGTGCCAACAAAACAGGCTGGGTTACTAACTACCTGAAATTTTCCCCCGAAAACAACGAACTCACATGTCACCAACACGGACCGCTCCCTTCCGTCGCCACACGGTCCACAAGCTCGGAGCATAACCACCCTCCCGGACCACTCGTTCCGACTGTCCGTCCTACCGAGGCGACGGTCAAAACTAACGTTAGGTTTCAGCTCTAAGACCTACCACAAGGTCTACCCTACAGAAAGAGCTGCGTACAGGGCCTCCTAGCCGAAAGTGACCAGTGCCAAAACTCCGAGTAGTCGACAGATCCCCTTGACCCACACCTGCCCCAAAAGACCAACGACCCAAAATGCTCCCAACTAGGCCTCAAGGCTATGCCTTAGTCATGGGGAGGCTGACAACAAAACTCACAAGGTAAGGTCCTACCTCCGTCCTGGCACCGACGGGGTGCGACACTCTAAATAATCACTAACTCTTGGTCCCAATCTGTTGCCCCTCCAAGCACCGGGCATCGAATCGAGCGGTAAACCTCCAGACCAACCGTGACACTCCCAACTAGGAGAAAATCTAAGCTCTAGGTCCGCTCAACAAGGATCTCCAGGTACTGTAGACTATCCATCTGAAACCTAAAGGGTCGGAAGAAGACAAGCCACAAAAACAACGAGAAGAACCTTGTCAAAAGTTGCCTAGGTTCACTAAACGCACTTGAGGGACCATGCGCCAACCTACCAATAGGACAACCTAACCGACCCTCTTGCGCAGAACCCAGGAACCCGACCCAGAGCTACCTGGCACCCCCCCCCCCCCCCAAATAAAAGTTGCCACTTACGCACACTTGTGCGAAACAAGGCACAACCTCTCTAACCGAAAACGAGCCCAAATGAATAAGATTACTAGCCCTGGTGGTCTCCCTTTCTAACCCAAAGGAGCACCCCGAGACCCCATCACGACAATTTCTACAACCATCACAGTGTCTACGGTAACAAGCCGACTATGGGTAACAAACATAGGGGAAGAATCCTCATTCCCACCCATACCTTGCCCATGGTGCAAAAAGAATCGGCCGATTACCTGCTATAACCTAACACCAGAAGACCTAGAAGGTACAAGTTTGGACAAACGGCTGTCCAGTTACCCACGACCGACAAACGGCCGACACACTAACAAACACCGGTGGGTTGCACTACCACCCGTCACTGTTACAGACGACGACCCGAACGTCGGCAGAGGAAGGGGTTCAGAGAAAGAAACAAAAGCCGGCGCAGCGCTCTGCCGTGCCAACAGCCGCACCAAGTGCATAAACACCGTCAACAGACCCACCGTGTCCTATGCTGGTTGCCTAATTCATTTACTCATAGCAACCATCAAGGCCACGGTGGCAGCCGGCCCGACCCCAACCTCCAAATCAACCCGACTACACTGGCACAATACCCGAGCTAAACCGGAAAACTAAACTCAAAAGTCCCGCACTCTCGCATCTCTACGCAATTATGTACTCTGATCATTTCATTAGTTAGTAGCCAGTGGTAATGTGCTCCCGTGGATGTTGGACACCGACTACTGTGGTTAAAGCTGTTTTTCTCTGATACCATCTTAATCTGTCACGCCCCGGGGGGTTCATTAAGCGGAAGACGACCACTAAAAAGATTTGAATTTGCGTATATATATATATATATATATATATATATATATATATATATATATATATATATATATATATATATATATATATATATATATATATATATCTGAAACCAACCTCCCCCAGTGCGTGCCCAGACCCGCCGCATATACAAATTCACTCTGCGAACGGGCAGAGTCTCCTTTGTATATGCACGGCGTCCTGACTACAACAACCATACAATCATCACTTTAACCACACTAGTTCAACAGTCGAATACATACAACCATTTTCCATAAGTATTAAAGAGGCCGGTAGATTTCAAAAGGATAAATCCACAAGTTTTTAGAAACGGTGCCCAGAAAATAAAGCACGAAAGCAACTAGGGCTATAAATAAAGCAAACCGCAGTAAAACCAGAGCAACCGCCCTCCTCATCGTGAAATCGACAGTATCCCCTGTAGGTTTTTATAATGTAAGGATCCACAAGGATCTAAATAGGTACTATCAAACATCTAGAGGGGGGTGAATAGGTGTAATACTTATAAAACCAATCTCAGTGCAAAAATAAAAACCAATGCGGAAAATAAAAATAGCACACCGAGATATACGTGGAAACTCCAATCCAGGAGAAAAACCACGGGACCAACACGCAATAACAATCCACTAAGAAAAGAAGAATAACAAGGTGATTACCGACTCCACGGACTCAAACCCCTCCTTCAACTTCTTCGAACCTTGCGCTCACCGATTGCACGTCCACTGCACACGTTCGAATCCACGAACGCCACTCGAATCCACGAGCACACGTTTCGAATCCACGAAACGCCTTCAACACACCGAATCCACGGTGCTACGTCGAATCCACGACGTAAATTCAGCCGATAAAGAAATATAGGCTACGATGGTGATCCTTTGCTTAGATTATCATTGAAGAACCGTAGAAAGAAATTCTAAGCAAAATTTAGATCAATTCGACAAAAGATAGATCTTGGAAGAACCGTCGAATTGACCTAAAAGAGGCTAAAAAGAAGAACGGTAAAAACCTAGCCTCTAGGGTTGCTCACAAGTGTTTTCTTATTTTTCCGGTATTGGTCACACGTTCTTGAGAAACCCTAAGTGTCTATTTATAGGTTAGAAATCTTTGGAAAGAGATAAGCATCAAAAACTAACCTTTTCTGAAATTTTACAGGACGACGATCCGGATCGGATTTACTGCGATCCGGATTGCCGTAACGAGATTGACAATTCCAGAAAAACAGGGGTTCGGGATCCGGATTGAAATGCCCGATCCGGATCGTTCATGAATTTCAGCAAAAACCAATGTTCGGGATCCGGATCAGAATTGGCTTGGATCCGGATTGGATTTGCATATGAACCAACACCCTTCGGGATCCGGATTGGATTGTCTGATCCGGATCCTGAACATGTCCCATGTCCAGTTTTTGATTTTTATGTAATTAAAAATTCATCCAAGTGTTTCTACTCTATAAGAAGTATTCGGATCACCAAAATTATTTAGTTAAACGTACCTGATCGATCCGAATCCATTTTCCTTAAGATTGATGCAATTGATCCACAATTCTTCACCTTCAATCTTTAAGACTCAAAACACTAAGTGTCAACTTGAGCTCTTGTTGAATCTTCTCTAAGTCTTCGATTGCTGATTGACAATTTGATCACTTCAAGACTCCGACTCAACTTACTGACTTGACTCACGAAATATGCCAACACCAAAATGCCGTAACAATCTCCCCCTTTGGCAATTTCGTGACAAAACCCAAAAATACATAAAAACGCTCAAGTCACTCATCTTAAACCAAAAAATCGAAATTCAATATTATCACCAAAACATTGATTTTCTTTGCGTGAAAGATCCAATAAATACAAAATTACATTTGAACCAAACAGTCCTAGAACATACTCTATGACTTAGGACATGGAGTTTAAAGTGATGTAATTCCTGCAAAACAAAACTCCAAACAAAATCAAACGTTAGTCGTTAGACATTAAAATCCTACATTTGATTCGTCTTCCTTTTGGTTCTTTTGTTTTGTGGCTCTTTCAATCTTTTCTTTATCTCCCCCTATCTTGAGCATCTCTAACATGTTCTCCATGTTCTCCATGTTCTCCCCCTGTCTTGAGCATTTATGTTCTCCCCCTTTGTGATACGATCATTATTTTCTGTTCTTCCCCTTTTTGTCACAAATTGTCAAACAGTGAACATACTAGACAAAAGGAAAGCATTAACAACATTAGTTCATAGAGAAAGAGAGATAAAAGCTCAGTTCCGGTATATAACAAAAATGCAGATTGCGTACCGGTACCAGAAAGCAAAAGTCAAATAATTTCTTGAAACAAATCCAGATTTTAGAATCTTTTCAAATACCGATTTGTATTCCATCAAGAAATCAATTTAAGTGCTTTAAACAATGAATTCACACAGATGCCATTCAATCCAATTAATTTCACAAAATTAAAAAGATTTACTCCTAAATCATGAAAAACAAAGATAAAACATTATAAACAGTTTTTCATGTTATATTCATCAAACACAAGTCATCAAAAATAATCTTGAGATCCAAACTCTATCAAGATGTAACGGATTTACAAAGATGACTTACGGAGATTTCCAAATGACATCAATCTTGAATTCTACCCTTTCTTGAGATTGAGGTGTATGATCCAAATTTCTTTCATCAGAATAATTTAGAAAAATTTCATAAAAATCAGAAAGAGTATGTAAGCACTTTAGCGCATCAACTTTAAACAAAAGTCATCGTTTCATGCAACAAGAAATAGATTATACCAAATCTATCAAAAATACTCAAAAATGAAACAAAAATTTATGAAAATTAAAACCCTTAAAGTTGAACAACTTCAATCACATCTAACATGATCTTATGCGTAATGCCTTTATCAAATCATCAATTTGGTAAAGAAAATGAAATACCAAGATCAATAGATGTTTGAAATCCCAAATATGGTAGATAATATATCTAGACAATCTGTTGAAGAGAGTGGCTCTTTGAGCATCTTTCATTAAAAATCCCACCTTATACCAACCTTGAAATTTGACAGAGTCAAGTATTTCAACATGCATTTCATTTGATAAAAAAAACTTTGCTTGGTGTTCATGGGGTATTTTTTTTTTTTTTTTTTTCTCCATGTGGTGGTAGTTTTCACACTCCTCATTGGGATGTAACTCTTTCCACATCTTTTGAGCATATTACTTTTCTTTGACTCCCCCTCAATTGGCTATCAATTATTTAATATATAAGGTATTCAACCAAAAATTGATCTCGCATTCATACTCGACTAAATAGTCAAATAAGATAATGACTATACCAAGAGATCATTGAGAGAGAAATTGACTTTGATCACTTAAAAGATGACTTAATTAACATAAATGATCATTGCAACATTGAAATATTATGATGTCAAAAGCATAATAAATTTCTAAATGCGTGAAAAGATGCAATTAAAGTCAATATAACTCATGCTCAATTAATGTCCTATGTACAAACATAGATGAAGAACAAAAACACACAAACAAAACCTAACCTAAGGATTGGTTTCAAAAAGGAGATCATTTCAAGGAAAGCATTCCAATTGCCTTACGCAAGTGAATAAATCGTTTTTGATCCAAAGGTTTTGTTAAAATGTCAGCTAATTGATCTTCAGTTGAAATATATGAAAGTTGAAGAATATTTGATTCAACTAGCTCTCTAAGAAAATGATATCTAAGTTCAATGTGTTTTGTTCTTGAGTGCAACACAGGATTTTTAGAAATGTTTATAGCACTTATGTTGTCACAAAGAATTCACACAACCGAGATAGATTAAGCATCTAAAGATCACACATGATTTCTAAAATTTGATGCTTATAACTATCAAAAACTCCTATAATGAAGTATCTTCATGATTATGATTATGGAGTAAAGTTGATAATCCATATAAAATTAATTTGGAGTGAATGAACGTGAAACCCTTTTTATTCAATGCACTTGTTCAATAAAAACCCTTTTGTTCAAAAACAAAGTATAAAAACGAAGGGCATTGAAAAACATGTAATGCAGAGATTAAGAAAAATATGAAAGGAAAACCAATCAAAGCATTACATACAGTCATAAGCTATTTAGAACTTAAGACAAGGAAAGATATCACCTTTCCGAGTCCAAAATCGCTGGATTTTGGGTTGTCTTGATTCGTTGTGGCCGGGGGTTGTCCGCTTTGACTGTTGGTCCACCTTAAGTCTTTGCCTCGCAATGATCCACTTGTATGATTGATGATGTGGCTCGGACCTTTGGTGGATTGAGTGAACTCCTTTGACTTGATGTGTATTTTGATTCCGTTGAGTCCGCTCCGTAGATGAAGTTGCCGAAGGACTTTTCTTTCTCTTTTTCGGGCAATTCTTCATCAAATGTCCTTCAAGTCCACATAGGTGACAAGTTCTTTCTTTCAATTTTATTGTGGAACTTGAAGCCTTCACAGTTTGGTCCTTTTTAAATCCCAAACCAACCTTGCTTGTTTGACCTAATCCGGACATACTTTCTAGTTTCTTGGAACCGGTTGAAAGCCTTTGTATGTCGGATTTGAGTTCATGAACTTGCTTGGTCAAGGCTTGGTTGGTGACATGAATCTCCTCAAACTGCTTTTCTAGAAAACCAATCTTGTCCATATATGATTTTGCGTTTGTCTCCGATTGGTTTAACTTTTCTTGGAGGATTTTATTGTTATCCAATAACCGTCCTTGTTCCTCCTCGAGATCATGAAGTTTGATCGTTAAAGCTTGATTCTCGTCTTGAACCTCAAGTCGTTGCTTCCTCAACTTCTTGATATGCTTGGCCATCTTCTTTGATTCCGCAAGAAGTTGTTGGTATGCCTCAACGAGTTCTTCTTCGTCCGACTCCCCCTCACTTGATGACTCTCCTCCGGATGTTGATGTTTCATGCAAAATCAAAGGAATAGAGTCAGTGACTAAAGATGATAAGCACAAATTAGAAGAGGGAATTTGAGAGGCATGAAAAGCAACAATTTTTTCTTTTTCCTCTTCACTTGAGGTCGATTCATCGAAACTAGAATCGTCCCAAGTTTTTGCTTGCAAAGCCTTCTTTTTGTATGATTTCTTAGAAAGACAATCTGTTGAAATATGGCCGTAGCCTTTGCATCGATAGCATTGGATTTCTCCTTCGAAATCATCTTTTTCTTTTTCTTTAGAAGGTTTTGCAACGCCTTTGAGTTTAGAGGATTTAGAACCCGATGATTGTAAGACCCGCTTAGTTTTTCGAACGGGGCATCCAGCGGAACCAAAACATTGTAATTTGAGCTATTTAAATTTTAATTATTTTTGGTGTGATCCGTCATGGGCTGCGGGAATTTTAGTGGGTAGAGCTCGCGGAGCCGAGAACGGCGGTGCGATCGGATCCGAATTCCGACTCTGGGAGCTCCCAGAATTAAATTTCGAAGTTTGGACCCTCGTTCGACGCTCCGGGATCCGTGCGATCAATCTGCACGTTTTTCCGAGCATCTATTAGCCGCCAGATTTCCCTATTAGGATTCGTATAATTAGGGATTTATTAGTCTTATGTTGTACGTGGGTTATAAATACCCACTCGGAATTAGGGTTTCCCACATACCCTTTTATTTCCTCTCTTCCTCCTCGACCGAGCGGCTAGGGTTTCCAGGGAACGGGCGAGTCTAAGAAGAGGAAGAACGGCAACCCAACCTTTTTCTCTTCCGCTCGGAATCCTCGATCCCGTACACCTCCCCTCGCGATCCAAGGTAATCTTGTCGATTTATTTTATTTCATTTAGTTTTGTAGATAAACGGGTGGGCGTCGGATCGCCGAGCCGCCACCGCGGGGTGGGGCCGGGCGACGACAACGGCGGACGCCGCCACCGCCGCCGGCGCCCCCGGGCAGCGCACCGCCGCGCGCGGGCTAGCACCCGCGCGGCGCACCGCCGCGCGGGGCCACGCGCGGGTTGGCGGCCACGCGGCATGCTGCCGCGCGGGGCCGCGCGCGGGCTGGCACCGCGCGGCATGCTGCCGCGCGGGGCCGCGCGCGGGCTGGCACCGCGCGGCATGCTGCCGCGCAGGGCCGTGCGCGGGCGGGGGCACCCACGCGGCGCACCGCCGCGCGGGGCCGCGCGCGGGTCGGAGCCCGCGCGGCATGCTGCCACGCGGGGCCGCCCGCGGGTCGGGGCACCCGCGCAGCGCACCGCCGCGCGGGGCCGCGCGCGGGTCGGCGCCCGCGCGGCATGCTGCCGCGCGGGGCCGCCCGCGGGCGGGGGCACCCGCGCGGCGTACCGCCGCGCGGGGCCGCGCGCGGGCTAGCGCACCGCCGCGCGGGGCCGCCCGCGGCAGAAACGCCGCGCGGCGCCGCGAGGAGCCCGCGCGGCCGTCGCCGCGCAAGGCCGAATCCCGCGCGGCGCATCGCCGTGCGGGGCCGCCATGACACGGGCGATGCGACGCCGCGGCACGTGGTCGGGGGACCGCTGCTGACAGACCAGGGACCGCGCGGAACGGTCCGCGAATGTGCGCGCGATGCACGGGTCGGTGCCGTGCAAAGGTGGAGGCCGCACGAGGTCCGAAGGCTGCGTCAGGTCTCCCGCGGTTCATATACTTTAAAGTCAACTTTTAGTTTCGGTTACTTAGTCTGAGCTTTCTGTGTTCCATCAGGAGAGCGGGACGTCTTAAGCTCGACGGGCGCGAAGGACGGGACGAACCAACCTCTAGACTTTCCTTCAGGTGGGTAAAATTTCCAAAGGGGTATAGGAAAAGGTGTAAGTCATACACTATGCATGTTCGGGCAAGTACGGAGCTTAAATAACTGCGGTTTATGCTACTAACTCCATTTATATACTGTATACATACTCGTGATAATTTAATCAGTGTGAGGCTCTTGTAGCTACACGCACACCGGCGGTTTGGCCACCGCAAGGGTGTGCTTTTTCAGAAAAGTGGTAAGGGTGACCCGTGTACCCCACGCAGAGGTGGCGTTAGGAATGGGGGCCCCCGCGGGTGGGGGGTGTGAGTGGTGATGCCGGGGCGGGTGCCCGGCGGCCGAGGCAGGGGCTCGGCAGGGGACACCGGGGTAGGTGCCCGGTGTGGGGGACGGGGAAGGTGCCCGGTTTTGCTTGATTCAGGGTAGGTCAACCATGGCGTCGACCGTACGCGCGAGTCAAAGAGGGGTTGCTCCGGATGTTGTGGTTTGAGTTATTTTTGCCCTTATTGCATTCTTTACTTTTTATAGTCACTGACTTCCCACACTGTGACAGGTTCATCAGGGGCGAGCGTAGGGACGCTGGTGAGGCCGTGCGCACGCGACGTTCAGAGAACCTTGAGTAACACAACTTGGTGGACTCATTTTTCCCTTTTACTTTATTAGTTGTGCTAGCTAGTTGTGGTGTTCGATACCCCTGTGGGATCGACGTGGATGTTGCCCTTTTTCTTTTATGACTGATGCATGAGTGTGGACTTTCTTTCTCTCTTTGCTTTGGGGCCAATTTAAGATAAAAGCTTAAATCATTTGCGAAAACTGCTTTCAAGAAATATGGGCGTCGGGTGGACGCCGCTTTCAAAACCCTGCGATGTTTTATCCTTTACAAACAGTTGGCCTCTTTTCAAATAGACCAGTATATGGGCGGTGTGATTGTATGATGAATGCGCTTGTGCCTTGCACTATTGTGGTTAATGTTATACGTGTTGAAACATGTAATCGGGACGCCGTGCATATGCAAAGGAGACTTCGCCCGTCAGCCGGGTGAATTTGCGTATGTGGCGGGTCTGTGCGCGCACCGGGGCGGCTTCTCAAACTAAAGAAAGACAAAAAAAAAAAAATATACACCATTTTGGGAGCATAGGTGGCTCAAAACTTCCGCGCGTTAGAACCCCTGGGGCGTGACAGATTAAAATGGTATCAGAGCGATGAACCTTAACCACGATAGTCAAGGCCCAGCATCCACGGGGCGCAAGCACCCTAGCTAATGAACAATAAAGTAAGCGTCGCGGGAGTAGTATAGGACGCGAGCGTTCGTTAGGAGGGGAAAACGAGTAGAACCCCTTCCGAGCCAAGTCTTTCTAGGCGTTAAGGATTAACGTGTGTTCTATGTGTGTACAGATAGAAGTTTGGCACGGAAAGAGACGGACGACAGAAATGGACATCGCCGACGAAGCAAACCGCTTGCTCCGCAACCAGCTACGCGAGGTGGCTGGGCAACTGCTGACCCTCGCCAAGCGCTTGAGCATACTGATACGGGAGTTTGAGAGCGTCGACCACTTCCAGCATGGCACCAGAGGCGTCGCCTCTCGCGGGATACCACCGGTGGACCTCCCTACTTTTTAGGACGCAGTCAGCATGGCCGTGCGCGCCGAGTTAGAGCGCACTCGGCGGGGACACCCACACTCCGGACCGGCAGAAGACCCCCACCAAAAGGGGCGGGCGGTCAAGCGCCCGAAGACCGTACGCAACTCCGAGCCGACGACGCGGGAGGAACTGGAACCCCCGAAGCTGTGCGTTATATGTAGTGGTACACACCGGATGACGAGCTGCCCGTGGCGTGACGAGCACTGCTTCAGATGTGGCCGGCCGGGCCACACGCGTTACGAGTGCCCTCGGAAACCGGGCACCACTATGCCTCCGATACTGCGACCGGAGGGAACAGAGAGGGCTGCAACATCAGTCCCGCGAGGGGACCCTAACCGAGAGGGCCGAGGAGGAGGGTGTCCGGAGAAAGCACGGAAAGACGAACCGACACCAGCAAGGGGTGCGAAATCGCCACAGGAACCGTGCGTAATCTGCGAGGGCGCTCACCCAGTGACGGAATGTACTTGGAGGTACCACTACTGCAACCATTGCGGCTTACCTGACCACTCTCGTGCCTTCTGCCCTCAGAGGCCCACCCCTGCCGCCGCCGCCGCGCCGCCACAACAGAGAGGACTAGAGAGTGCTGCAGCCCCCGTTCAGCCAAAGGACTCACCCGGCGACCAGCAATCTGCGGACTCATCAGACGTTAAGTCCCTCCCTCAGCACGCCGTGCGGCGCTGGCCCAAGGGTTGTGGGCGATCTCCTCCCGTCGCCCAGGCGGGCGACGCGACGTCCCGGAACGGAGAATAGCAGGTAATACCCCAACCACCCTTTCCTTATCTTCTTTTTCCTTTTCCTTTTCTTGTTAGCTAGGGGATACCACTCATACCAGAGCGAACTACCCTCACCTAACTCCTCTTCAACCCTACTATGGTCGGTGTCACCCTTCGTCCCCGAACCGTCCCGGCCCCGAACCGATCGGGGGCGAACGTCCGTGGAACCTCGAATGGGGGGGGGGGGGGTCCGAGGTTTATCCCTCACCCCTCGAGACTCTAAAGATTGTACTTTTGGACCCGGCCGATTAGGCCTCGACCAGTGTAACTTTCCCTCTCGCCGCAACACAACTAGGTGCAGGGAAGTGCAACAAAAAAAAAAAAAAAAAAATCTTGGGTACGTTTCCTTTTACGCTAAGTACCCTCCCTGACTCCTGTCCTGGGAGTTCGGGCACCAGGCACTGTTGCGGGTTGCTAGTGTAGGACCGAGGGCCCCAACGGGGCGCCCTGCCGACCTGCTAGTATGGGGAAAGGAATAGGAGGTCATAATTACGTATTATTAAATAGGAATTAGGTAGGGCAGTAGTATAGGGGAAGCGCGGGGAACGTCTGCGAATTGTACTACAGACGCCCAGAGAACGGAAGTGTTTCGCCAAACTCAAAAAGTGCGAGTTTTGGCTGCGCGAAGTGAGATTTTTGGGACATATTATCTCTGCCGCAGGGCTCGTGGCGGACCCGAGGGAGGTAGAATCAGTAACCGATTGGCCCCAGCCGGCCTCGGTGACGGAGGTCCGTAGCTTCCTAGGCCTGGCGGGATATTATAGACGCTTCGTCGAAGGTTTCTCGAAGATTGCGACCCCCTGAACCGCCCAACCCGTAAGGGGGAGAAAGTCGTATGGACGGCCCAGTGCCAAGAGAGCTTTGAAGAGCTCAAAAGGAGACTGACAAGAGCACCGATACTGGCGCTGCCGACGCCTGGGGAGGACTACGAGGTATATCGCGACGCCTCACGAATCGGATTGGGAGGCGTGCTGATGCAACAGGGGGAAAGTGATAGCCTATGCCTCCCGGCAGCTCAAAGAATATGAACGAAATTACCCGATACACGACGTCGAGCTCGCCGCGGTCGTTTTTGTTCTAAAACTTTGGAGGCACTACCTCTATGGCGTCCACTGCAATGTATTCTCGGATCACCAAAGCCTCAAGTACCTCTTCACCCAAAAGGAATTAAACTTACGACAGAGGCGCTGGTTGGAGCTGTTGAAAGACTACGACCTTTCAATCCAGTACCATCCAGGAAAGGCAAACATGGTCGCGGATGCCCTGAGTAGGAAGGGACGAGCGGAAGGAACAACGGCAAGGAAGATTACCCAGCAGGAAGATCTGATCGCTGAATCCGCAAGATTACAGTTGGAAGTGGTACCGGCAGGGATGGTCGAGCAATTGATGGCCATGGTGGTCGCGCCCACACTGATCGAAAGGATCCGAGAAGGGCAAAGGACCGACCCGCAACTACAACTGGAACAAACGAGAATCTCCCCTGAACCAGAGGGGGACTTTTCAGAAGGGACGGACGGAATACTCCGATTCCGAGGGCGGATATGCGTGCCCGATCTGCCAGATCTGAAGAAAGAAATCTTGACCGAAGCACATGGCGCCCCGTATGCGGTACACCCCGGGGGCACCAAAATGTACAGGGATCTCAGGCAGACCTCTTGGTGGTCCAAGATGAAGAGGGACGTGACACATTTCGTGGCACACTGTCTGGTCTACCAGCAAGTAAAGGCGGAGCACCAACGGCCGGCGGGAATGCTGCAGCCCTTACAAGTACCGGAGTGGAAGTGGGAACAAATTACTATGGACTTCGTCACCGGGCTCCCGCGGTCGCAACAAGGGCATGACGCCATCTGGGTCATTGTAGATCGGCTAACCAAGTCGGCTCATTTCTTGCCCGTCCACACGACCTGGACGCGCGATCGACTGGCCCAGGCCTACATCAGCGAAATTGTGAGACTACACGGGGTGCCAGCATCGATCACCTCGGACAGGGACACGAGGTGTGTCTCGAATTTTTGGCGGAGCTTGCAGCGGGCCTTGGGAACTAAATTGCACTTCAGCACCGCCTTCCACCCGCAGACGGACGGACCGTCCGAGCGGGTAATTCAAATCCTGGAGGACATGCTCGGAGCCTGCGTACTTGACTTTGGGGACGGATGGACGCGCCACCTACCTCTAGTGGAGTTAGCCTACAACAACAGCTACCAGGCTAGCATCCGTATGGCACCGTACGAAGCTCTGTACGGCAGACGCTGTAGGTCTCCGATCTGTTGGGACGATCTGGGGGAGCGAAAAATGTTAGGGCCGGATCTGGTGCCGAAAACCGAGGAAAAGGTGCGCCTCATCAGGCAGCGGCTGGTGACCGCCCAAAGTCGACAAAAGAGCTACGCGGATCAGAGGCGCCGCGATTTGGAATTCCAAGTGGGGGAGCACGTGTTGTTGCGGGTCTCACCGTCCAAAGGGGTGAGACGGTTCGGGCTGAGAGGCAAGTTGACCCCGCGCCACGTAGGGCCTTTCGAAATCCTAGAGCGCGTTGGGCCAGTGGCCTATCGCCTCGCCCTACCGCCCCACCTCGACCGGGTGCACGATGTTTTCCACGTATCCATGCTCCGGAAGTACCTCCCCGACCCATCACGGGTGCTCGACGTCGCCGCTGTCGAACTCAAAGATGACCTAAGCTACGAGGAAGTACCCGTGAGAATCCTAGCGCGGGAGGACAAAAAGTTGAGGAATCGGACCATTCCCTATGGGAAGGTGTTGTGGAGCAACCAAGAGGAACGCGAAGCGACCTGGGAACTCGAATCGAAGATGAGGGAATACTACCCGGACCTGTTCACCGCGGACGAGAGTTAAGTTTCGAGGACGAAACTTGTTTTTAGTGGTGAGTGATGTAAGACCCGCTTAGTTTTTCTAACGGGGCATCCAGCGGAACCAAAACATTGTAATTTGAGCAATTTAAATTCTAATTATTTCTGGTGTGATCCGTCATGGGCTGCGGGAAATTTAGTGGGTAGAGCTCGCGGAGCCGAGAACGGCGGTGCGATCGGATCCGAATTCCGACTCCGGGAGCTCCCAGAATTAAATTTCGAAGTTTGGACCCTCGTTCGACGCTCCGGGATCCGTGCGATCAATCTGCACGTTTTTCCGAGCATCTATTAGCCGCCAGATTTCCCCTATTAGGATTCGTATAAATAGAGAGTTATTAGTCTTATGTTGTACGTGGGTTATAAATACCCACTCGGAATTAGGGATTCCCACATACCCTTTTATTTCCTCTCTTCCTCCTCGACCGAGCGGCTAGGGTTTCCAGGGAACGGGCGAGTCTAAGAAGAGGAAGAACGGCAACCCAACCTTTTTCTCTTCCGCTCGGAATCCTCGATCCCGTACACCTCCCCTCGCGATCCAAGGTAATCTTGTCGATTTATTTTATTTCATTTAGTTTTGTAGATAAACGGGTGGGCGTCGGATCGCCGAGCCGCCACCGCGGGGTGGGGCCGGGCGACGACAACGGCGGACGCCGCCACCGCCGCCGGTGCCCCCGCACGGCGCACCGCCGCGCGTGGCCGCGCGCGGGCGGGCGCCCGCGCGGCGCAACGCCTCGCGCGGGCTAGCACCCGCGCGGCGCACCGCCGCGCGGGGCCACGCGCGGGTTGGCGCCCGCGCGGCATTCTGCCGCACGGGGCCGTCCGCGGGCTGGCACCGCGCGGCATGCTGCCGCGCGGGGCCGCCCGCGGGCGGGGGCACCCGCGCGGCGCACAGCCGCGCGGGGCCGCGCGCGGGCGGTCGCCCGCGCGGCGCACCGCCGCGCGGGGCCGCGCGCGGGTCGGCGCCCGCGCGGCATGCTGCCGCGCGGGGCCGCCCGCGGGCGGGGGCACCCACACGGCGCACCGCCGCGCGGGGCCGCGCGCGGGTCGGCGCCCGCGCGGCGCACCGCCGCGCGGGGCCGCCCGCGGAAGAAAAGCCGCGCGGCGCGTCGCCGCGAGAGGCCGCGAGGAGCCCGCGCGGCCGTCGCCGCGCAAGGCCGAATGCCGCGCGGCGCATTGCCGTGCGGGGTCGCCATGACACGGGCGATGCGACGCCGCGGCACGTGGTCGGGGGACCGCCGCTGACAGACCAGGGACCGCGCGGAACGGTCCGCGAATGTGCGCGCGATGCACGGGTCGGTGCCGTGCAAAGGTGGAGGCCGCACGAGGTCCGAAGGCTGCGTCAGGTCTCCCGCGGTTCATATACTTTAAAGTCAACTTTTAGTTTCGGTTACTTAGTCTGAGCTTTCTGTGTTCCATCAGGAGAGCGGGACGTCTTAAGCTCGACGGGTGCGAAGGACGGGACGAACCAACCTCTAGACTTTCCTTCAGGTGGGTAAAATTTCCAAAGGGGTATAGGAAAAGGTGTAAGTCATACACTATGCATGTTCGGGCAAGTACGGAGCTTAAATAACTGCGGTTTATGCTACTAACTCCATTTATATACTGTATACATACTCGTGATAATTTAATCAGTGTGAGGCTCTTGTAGCTACACGCACACCGGCGGTTTGGCCACCGCAAGGGTGTGCTTTTCCGGAAAAGTGGTAAGGGTGACCCGTGTACCCCACGCAGAGGTGGCGTTAGGAATGGGGGCCCCCGCGGGTGGGGGGTGTGAGCGGTGATGCCGGGGCGGGTGCCCGGCGGCCGAGGCAGGGGCTCGGCAGGGGACACCGGGGTAGGTGCCCGGTGTGGGGGACGGGGAAGGTGCCCGGTTTTGCTTGATTCAGGGTAGGTCAACCATGGCGTCGACCGTACGCGCGAGTCAAAGGGGGGTTGCTCCGGATGTTGTGGTTTGAGTTATTTTTGCCCTTATTGCATTCTTTACTTTTTATAGTCACTGACTTCCCACACTGTGACAGGTTCATCAGGGGGCGAGCGTAGGGACGCTGGTGAGGCCGTGCGCGCGCGACGTTCAGAGAACCTTGAGTAACACAACTTGGTGGACTCATTTTTCCCTTTTACTTTATTAGTTGTGCTAGCTAGTTGTGGTGTGCGATACCCCTGTGGGATCGACGTGGATGTTGCCCTTTTTCTTTTATGGCTGATGCATGAGTGTGGACTTTCTTTCTCTCTTTACTTTTGGGCCAATTTAAGATAAAAGCTTAAATCGTTTGCAAAAACTGCTTTCAAGAAATATGGCCGTCGGATGGACGCCGCTTTCAAAACCCTGCGATGTTTTATCCTTTACAAACAGTTGGCCTCTTTTCAAATAGACCAGTATATGGGCGGTGTGATTGTATGATGAATGCGCTTGTGCCTTGCACTATTGTGGTTAATGTTATACGTGTTGAAACATGTAATCGGGACGCCGTGCATATGCAAAGGAGACTCCACCCGTCAGCGGGGTGAATTTGCGTATGTGGCGGGTCTGTGCGCGCACCGGGGCGGCTTCTCAAACTAAAGAAAGACAAAAAAAAAAATATACACCATTTTGGGAGCATAGGTGGCTCAAAACTTCCGCGCGTTAGAACCCCCGGGGCGTGACAATGATCCTTTAGATGGTTTCGTGGATGAAGATCCATCGGTTCGATTCTTCCAAAACTTCCGACGAAATTTCTTTGTGATCCGCGCCAATTGTTCTTCAAAATCGGCAAAAGAGATTTCATCGTCGGAACTCGATTCGCATCTTCTTCCTTTGTTGATTTGAATGCAATACCTGTAAGCTTAGAAGAAGACTTGGAAGAAATTTGATTAGTAGGAAAAGTCATCTCATAAGTTTGTAAAGCACATACTAATTCCTCTACACTCATCTCATCCGGATGACTAACGGTTTCAATGGCGGTAACCTTTGCCCTAAACCGTTCCGGAAGAGTCCGAAGAATCTTTCTTACAATTTTCGACTCCGGAATCTTTTCTCCTAAATTAGCACATGTATTAATTACATCTTGAAGTCTAGTGTAATAATCTGTAAACAATTCATGCTCTTCCATATGAATAGAGTCAAATTGACTTGTAAGCATCTGGAGCTTTTGAATTTTTACAAGATTAGTACCCTCATGTGTAATTTTGAGAATATCCCAAATTTCCTTCGCGGTTTCACACGCGGAAATTCGTGTAAACTCAGTCGAGGAAAGAGAATTAAATAAAGCGTTCATACCTTTCCCATTGTAAGAAGATCTTTCGATTTCCTCTTTGGACCATCTAGAGCGAGGTTTTGGGGTAGTAGAATTTCCTACTTCCTCAACAGGATGCACCCAACCGTATTCAACGGTTTGCCAAACACGCTCATCAATTGAGATGAGAAAAGCTCTCATCCGCACTTTCCAATATGCATAATTGGTCCCATCAAAAAGAGGAGGTCTAAAAATATTACCACTTTCACCCGACATGATAGATAAACCTAAAACCCTCTCTGATACCAATTGTAGGTTTTAATATTTAAGGATCCACAAGGATCTAAATAGGTACTATCAAACACCTAGAGGGGGGTGAATAGGTGTAATACTTATAAAACCAATCTCAGTGCAAAAATAAAAACCAATGCGGAAAATAAAAATAGCACACCGAGATATACGTGGAAACTCCAATCCAGGAGAAAAACCACGGGACCAACACGCAATAACAATCCACTAAGAAAAGAAGAATAACAAGGTGATTACCGACTCCACGGACTCAAACCCCTCCTTCAACTTCTTCGGACCTTGCGCTCACCGATTGCACGTCCACTGCACACGTTCGAATCCACGAACGCCACTCGAATCCACGAGCACACGTTTCGAATCCACGAAACGCCTTCAACACACCGAATCCACGATGCCACGTCGAATCCACGACGCAAACTCAGCCGATAAAGAAATATAGGCTTCGATGGTGATCCTTTGCTTAGATTATCATTGAAGAACCGTAGAAAGAAATTCTAAGCAAAGATTAGATCAATTCGACAAAAGATAGATCTTGGAAGAACCGTCGAATTGACCTAAAAGAGGCTAAAAAGAAGAACGGTAAAAACCTAGCCTCTAGGGTTGCTCTCGAGTGTTTCTTATTTTTTCGGTATTGGTCACACGTTCTTGAGAAACCCTAAGTGTCTATTTATAGGTTAGAAACCTTTGGAAAGAGATAAGAATCAAAAACTAACCTTATCTGAAATTTTACAGGACGACGATCCGGATCGGATTTACTGCGATCCGGATCGTCGTAACGAGATTGACAATTCCAGAAAAACAAGGGTTCGGGATCCGGATTGAAATGCCCGATCCGGATCGTTCATGAATTTCAGCAAAAACCAATGTTCGGGATCCGGATCAGAATTGGCTTGGATCCGGATTGGATTTGCATATGAACCAACACCCTTCGGGATCCGGATTGGATTGTCTGATCCGGATCCTGAACATGTCCCATGTCCAATTTTTGATTTTTATGTAATTAAAAATTCATCCAAGTGTTTCTACTCTATAAGAAGTATTCGGATCACCAAAATTATTTAGTTAAACGTACCTGATCAATCCGAATCCATTTTCCTTAAGATTGATGCAATTGATCCACAATTCTTCACCTTCAATCTTTAAGACTCAAAACACTAAGTGTCAACTTGAGCTCTTGTTGAATCTTCTCTAAGTCTTCGATTGTTGATTGACAATTTGATCACTTCAAGACTCCGACTCAACTTACTGACTTGACTCACGAAATATGCCAACACCAAAATGCCGTAACATCCCCTCCCCATGCATAACCTGAACCGGGCACCTGCCCCGGCAACCCAGACCGAGCACCAACCTCAAAAAAGGAAACCAAACCGAGCACTATCCGGAGCAACCACCCTCCCAAGAGGGAAATAACACACGAACACCTGCAAAACCTGACCACGTCGAGCACCTACCCCGACGGGTCGCACCGCTCACACCTTGGCGCCTCAAAACCCCACACCTACGGGGGCCCCCACTACGTCACCTCGTGGGTTTACACGGGTCATAGACCACTTTTCCGGAAAAGCGCACCCTTTGCGGTGGCCAAACCGCAGGTGCGCATGCTGCAGCCTCGAGCATAGTAACCAAGTACACAAGATAAAACCGATAGTAATGAACCATAAAGATCACCAAATATTAGCACAGTTAGAGAGTAATTGAGAATGTTCACAGATTTCGAACCCAGACACTAACCCTCAGAACGAAAACCCACAACATGATAAACATGAAAAATAAAGATATTGCGCATAAAGGGATTCTAAGGGTGTACCCACCTGAAACGCGAAGAAGAAGGTGTGCGAAAACTCCAGTTAAAACCCTCCCACCTTGTGTCCGAAAAACTACAGTAAGAATTAATGTTAAAAAACATCGCCGCGGTCAAAAACACTCGAAAACGGGGCGAAACGGGCCAAAAACGGAGCTTCTGGACCTTTTTCTGAAGACTGGTGCACGGATCCTGGCATGGACCGGGTCCACGACAAAATGCGGCCGCGGCGCGGACCGGGAGAACGCCGCAGCGGTGGACCGCGGCGTCTTGGGCCGGGCCGCGCACGGGCAGGGGCGCGTGCCGGGTCCATCGCTTCCCCGCTGCGGTGGCGAGCACCGCGTGCACGCCTTGGGCGTGCACCGCGCGGCCTGGCGCACGAATCCGTGCGCCGGGTCTGCGCACCCGGGCCGCGGAGGCGTGCGCCGGGTGCACGCCGGCCCGGTGGACCGCGCGGCCTGGCGCACGCATCCGTGCGCTGGGTCTGCGCCCCCGGGCCGCGGAGGCGTGCACCGGGTGCACGCCGGCGTGTGGACCGCGGCCAAAACCCTCCAAGAAAGTAAACAGTACGCGGCTCTTTTCGGCTCCGGTTGCGACCCCGCGATCACGGCGGCTCCGGCGATGACCCCGTGAACACAGTAACGGCGGCGGCGGCCTCCCGTTTAACCACGGTGGCGGCGGCCTCCCGTTTGGTCCCAAACTCGCCTCGCACGCGACACGACAAGAAAGAAAACCCACACCGAAAAACCGGAAAGACCCGAACCGCTCACCTCGTTTTCGCCGGTAAGGGAGGAAGAAGGAGGATCGTCCCGTTCTCGTTCGCTGGATTCCGCAGGACGTGCGATCGTCCTTCCTTCTCCCCGACTCGTCGCCTCGGTTCTCCACGCCAACCGATAGAGGGGAAAAACTGGGAACGGGGGTTTCCCGCACGCACTCAGAAAGATCTAACGCACGACAAATGAGAAGTGGGAATGAACCCAAAATCCCCAACTCAAGAATAAAACGATCGGGTGCGGACCAGGGGTCCAAATTATCTCGAAAAGCATGCCGATCGCCCGCACGCCTTCTGATGCACCCGGAACTGCTAGCAACCTTCAAAAATTTATTCTGGGAGATCCCGGGGTCGGAATTCGAATCCGATCGGGCCACCGTTCTCCATTTCGCGAGCTCTAACACCTAAAAATACCCACGAGCCCCGACGGTCTGCCCAGAAATTCTCGAACTTCAACCCCCCCCTAACGACCGAAATGATTCAAAAAGCACTAAAACGGAAAACGAGAAGTCGAGGTACTACCAAAAAGTAAAAAAAACCAATAGCATAAAAAAATCAAGAGAAAAGGTCTTATCGTAGAACGATCCCGTCCGATCGCCTGGAAAAGCGTGCTAGCCACTTAGCACGGATTCTGGTGCTCAACTCAAAGGCAAACGCTTTGACCCCCATTCCGGGAGATCCATAAGTCGGAATCCGAATCCGATCGTTTTGCCGTTCTCTGTTTTTCGAGCTCAAACGCAGAAAAATACTCGCGGTCCAGGCCGGTCCATTGCAGAAAACATAGTGAAAAGTTTTCCTAACAATCTCGTCATAAAAAGGAGGTATACAAAGGCATTGGAACGACAGGACTCTACACTTTGAGTCCTTGAGACTCCTTATTCCCATCGGTGTTATGCATTGGCCAGCATACCCGATATGGCAGGCACAGCAGGCAGTACCGGGTTCTATACCGGTTCATTTGATTGGGTTTATTCAGACAGATACTTTTGTTGTTGCACTCTTGCCTGGGGGCTGAGTGGAGTCTGATAGTTGTGATTAGACCAGTGTTAGTATTGTTGGAAACCATTTGGGGTTGACTGTGGTCCCGTGTCGTTGTGAGTATTTCGACCATTGTGCGAGATGTTGAGGATCTTGAGTCTATCCGTTCTGAGAGAGAGCGTGGATTTCGACTACAGCCTGCATGTGCCACTATTCGATATCGAGTTAGTCCGTATGGACACCCTAGTAATTCCTGCCCGGCAGTGAGAGGTGGTTGTAGGTGGGCGCAGGCTTGACTGGACCAGATGTGGCAGTCAGCTCGATTGGGTCGATTGTGCACCTCGTGTGCAAGCGGTTGCATACCTTTCATTGGTTTTCCCCATTTGAGCATTTAGATAGAGGCATGGTAGCTGTAGAGTATCTCCAGCTTTCTTATTCAGTTTTTACTGCATGGTTATCTTATGCCTCTAGTAGACTTAGTGGGCAGATCGTCGGGCCTGGTGGCGGTACCCACTGAGAACTCCCTTTTTGGTGTAGTTCTCACACCCGTTGGAGGTTTTCCCCCTCATTTTTCTTTCCTCTTCTTTGTTTTACAGAGTCTTAGCGAGTGTTGCTGATTTTGCTGTTGCTGTTCGAGGCGAGGGAGTCGTGAGCTAGATCCCTACCCGTTTGTGGAGAGTAGTGGTACCCCTACAGTGGAGATTTGTAGTACAGTCAGTAGATTATTTTATTTCCACTTTTGAGAGATCATTGTATTGTGAGGATTTGACTTGTACTGAGAGCCTGTACACTGATGTATTATTTCAGGTTACCCCCCTGTTGAGTTTGAGAGATTATTGTATTTGAGGTTTTTGTATGATATTATCACTTATGGGAGATGGATATTGTATCATTATTTCCAGTTGTACAGATGGTTAGTTTTCAGTTTTACAGCAGTTTTATTTTATAGCTCTGATATTTGTTTAGCTGTAGTCCCTTTTCTTGTAGGATGGACGCTTCACCTATGCAGGGTTTTATTTAGGCGGCGGATTTGTTGGCGAGCCCGGGTCGCAGTTTCGACCTCGGGGCGTGACACCAGAAGCGTCGCCAATACCGGGGAGCGGATCCAGAAACACCACCGCCTGCAGAGATCGGGATCGCGTTCTCTTATCCGTCGGAGCAAGGTTAACGATCGTTAATTCTCTTTCGTCGGTTTGATCGTTGGTTCGTTTGATGGTTTTCGTTCGTTGGTTTTATTCGGTTTGATTGTTGGCTTTCGTTTGTTGGTTTGATCGTTGGGTTCGTTTGATGGTTTTCGTTCGTTGGTTTCGTTCGGTTTGATCGTTAGTTTGTTTGATTATTTTCGTTCGCTTGGTGCCTCATGGCCGCGCCATCGTTGCGCTTGCGCTCAGCCCGCGACGCCGCCGCGTGTGGAGTCAGCCCGCGCCACATCGCCGCGCGCGCTGCCAGGCTGCACAGCCGCAGCCACATGCGCGCTGCCAGGCCGCACAGCCGCTCACGCGCGCTGCTAGGCCGCACCGCCACGTGCGTTGCCAGGCCGCTGCCACTCGCGCCGCGGGCCGTGCAGGTGCGCACACCAGCTTGCACAGCAACCGCCCGCGTGTGCCCTAGCCGCCGCCGCTGGATGCCCTAGCCGCCGCCGCTGGATGCCCTAGCCGCCGCCGCCGCTAGATGCGGGTGCAGTGGACCGGGGGTGGGGCCACGTGGCGGCCCCGAATTGGCCGGCGCAGTGCGCGCGGTCCACGCACGCGGGGGGGCAAGCGGGGGCAGGTGGGGCAGGTGGGGGTAGCATAGCGGGCACACGGGGGGAGGGGGGCACCACGTGGCGCCCCGCGACTGGCCAACACCACTTGCCCCGCCCTGCTGGTCCGACCACGTGGCACGGCCCGACGGGCTCCGAACGCGTTGTCCGGTGTTCGGGACACGCGGCGCGCCCGGGAAGATTCAGGCGCTGCTCGTTTCGGGCCCTCGTTCCGCATTTTCGGGCGCCCAAAAGTTTCGAGCGCCCGGAACTTCCCCCCAAAAGCCAGATCCAAGCTTTTGGGGTTTTGCCTATAAATAGGCACTCCCTCTCCCTCATTTCATTTTTTTTGGGAGGTGGTTTCGTGGGGGCTTAGGCAGGGATCCTCTTTACCCTTTGTTCTTCTCTACCAAGGATTTTGAAGATTTTTGGAGGCCACGACTGCGACGATTTCTGCAATTCGGCGCACTGCGACGTTCCTCTTTCGGTGGCTTCTTCCATCACATTTCGGTCCACGAGCTCTCCAGGGCTACCCCGAAAAAGTTTTTGGCTGATTCTTGCGGTAACGGTTTCAGACAAGTAGGCCTACATTTTTCGTATTTACCACTTCCCTCCGTTCCGAGTTTGTACTGGGTTTTTCGGAGCATTTTTATACCCCCTTTTTCTGCGGCAATTTTTGGACAGCGGATGAGAGATTCTGGTTTTTCTCAGCCTACGGGTGTCGGAACGGAGAGTTTAAATACTTGATTTGCCTCTACTCTTCGCGAGGATCACAGCAATGATATTTCTGGAAATTTTGGAGGACTTTTCGCAGGTGAAAATTAGCTATCTTTGGGACTGATTGCGCAGACAGCATAATGCAGTTTTTTGGGTCTAGGTTTTACACTGTATTCGACTTTGTGGTAGTTTTCGCTGGGATTTCGGTGATGCGTGAGGAAAGGGAAAGTTGAAACTTTTCATCACGATCGAGGTGAGCATTTTCTTTTTTGGCCCAGACTGAAACTGTGCATGTTTTCACATCCGCGCCTTTGTCGCGCGCCGTTGATATTTTTGCACCGCATTGTTGGACAGCACTTCACTGTTTTACTCGCCACCGTTGATCCAGGAGGAGTTTTTAGGAGATTCTTGATTTGTTGGGATCGTGGACTCTAAGGGAACGCGCACGCCATATTTTCAGCCTGATCGGACGTTGGATCTGTGCGTTCTTGGTGGGTGGTTGTTGTTTACCTCTTGCTATGATTTACTCACTAGGGCTATTAGAGAGACCCCTGATTTATTAATTGTCGGTTTGCCACCCTATTAAACATTTAACTCTCAGCCTATTTTTGTGGGATTGATATATTATAGTGGTGATATATTATCATGCCATGTTAGCACTTAGCCTTTCATGCAAAATTGATTATTCTATGGAACAATATGATATATCCTATGTGCGGGTACTACTTAATGATTGTATGGACATGTATAGTTGGATGGTGATTATGACCCGATGATTTATTCCTTTGTGAGATTATTTCATGATACTCGTTCTTCTATCTTTCTTGAGAACACTTGCATGTTTGTATGGACATCTAGATAGGCCTCCTCTTATTGCTACACTATTATATTGGGACTTGACTTAGGAGAAAACATGCTTGTTTCTTTTTCCCTCTTTTTGGACATTCATTTCATGTTGCTAGGGTGCAAGCAGGGACTTGGGATAGTGTAGTCATGATTATCGAGATTAGGAGGATTTTATCTGATTTTTGGGACTTGTGGGGTGTTGCGGCGACCGCGGATATTGGGCAGTCGACCGGATGTTTACTTTTGCATCGGATTGGGGATCGGGGTTTCATTAGGGGATGAATTTTTCCCACTTTGAGCATAGTCGTGATCTAGTCCTGCTGATTGTGATACTTGTGACATAGATACTTTACTCGTGTGGGTCGCTCCCCACGAGTGCCACTCCGGAGTGTGCGACTGTACCGGGTAGGTGCCGGTCAGTCATTGAGTTCTTGAGTTCCTTATCACATCAGTATTATGCATTGGTGGCATACCCGATGATGATGGCAGATTGAGTTCTTGAGTTCCTTATCACATCGGTGTTATGCGTTGGTGGCATACCCGATGATGATGGCAGATTGAGTTCTTGGGTCCCTTATCACATCGGTGTTATGCATTGGTGGCATACCCGATGATGATGGCAGAGCAGGCAGTACCGATTTTTACTGGTCCATTGATTGGGTTTATTTTGGTAGATACTGCTTACTGATTGATGCATGCATACAGTCAGTTGTTTCGGTACTGCATTAGAGGCATAGTAGTGGTAGTTTTTCCTTACCAGTAGTCTATTTAGCTTACCACTTTACTTTCCTTTTTGCCTCTGGTAGACTTAGTGGGTACGTCGGATCTTGAGGATTTACCCACAGGGGGCTACTGTTTTATCAGTGGTTCTCACTCCCATTGTTGTTTTCTTTCTTCTTCCCTTTGTTTTGCAGAGTTTTCTACGGGAGTTGTTGGGCCTTCAACGGCAGATCGAGGTAAGGGGATCGCTGAGTAGATAGATCTTCTACCTGACGGTATGTATACAGCTAGACTTTTGGTGTACCCCTTGTTCAGACTGATGTACTTTTACTTTTGGGTCTTGTTTTAGCCAGCTAGTTGTATTATTTTTGGTGAGCTGGGAGAGACTATTGTATTTATGACAGTTGTATTTTACTTTCAGCTTCAGTTTCAGTCTGAGATGTTGTAGTTTTAGTTCAGCTCTGTACTTGTGCTTTTTTATTGCTTTCTTATATCTGAGCAGGTTTCGGCGCTTCGTGTATGCGGAAAATTCTGTGTGCATGGCGGATCTGTTGGCGGGCCCGGGTTCTAGTTTACCCCCGGAGCGTGACAGAAGGTACGCGATATGTAGGAATAGGATGCTTCAGTATCAAATAATGTCCTAGCTAGAATGCCGAAAAGTAAAGTAATGCCTACGACCATGTCCTTCGGTGGATCCGCTCCCTACTGTGGCATAGAGTAGACTCTCCTACTAGAATGCTGCGTGCTCTCTCCTCACGTTGTGGTGTCAAAGGGCGTCCAGTCGATACTGAAGGGAACCTCCCACGCTCCTGGCGCTGCGGTGATGGTGTAGAGGTTGCCGACGTTTCCGTCCCCGCATTCATAGGGCAATTGGATCTGAAATGCCCCTACTTGCCACACCGGAAATAATGGTCGTGCCTCTGCGTACAAGCTGTCACCATGTGCGCCCCGCCACAGATAATGCAAGGTCGATCCCTCGGCTTTTGTTCGCCCGACTGTGTGTTCCTTCCCTTTTGCTGCGACCGAGGATGCTTGGGTGGTCGGCCGCCACAGGTCTGTCCACCTTCTGGATACGTCTGAGACCGCTTCTTATCCCTGTTGCGGTCGAAGCCTTCTTGCCGGGCATCCCCATGCTCCACCAAAGTGGCCCTGTTGACCACCTACTGAAAAGTCTTCAAATCAGCTGACTGAACCAGCCGAAAAATGTCGCTCCTCAAACCATCCACAAAAAGACAGACCTTATGAGACTCGTCCCTTATGACAAAGGGGACGCAATTAGCCAGTTTCACAAACTCACGCTGATACTCCATTACAGCACGGTTTCCTTGCTTGATGTTCTTCAAATCATCCTCCAGCTGTTGCTTAACGCTGTCGGAAAAGAAAACCCCGAACAACATCACACGAAACTGTTAGTGAGCCCAAGTTCTGGCCTAACTCGAGGCGTGACATAACCCTCCCAAATTGAATGACAAAAAAAAAAATTCACTAAACTAATTTTGCTAAAATATGTCTGTAAAGATAGATGGGTGGTCAATGGGGATTTCAATCTCACTAGGAGTAAAGACGAATGGAAAGACAAAAGGTGGAGTCTTAAAACAATGGCAATGTTCAACGATTGTCACGCCCCGGGGGTTTGTTTTAGCGGAAACGGTTCGCAAAAGTCACACATTTGACGTGCGAATTTTTTTTTTTTTTTTTTGTTGATGAAAAGAAAACCCTTCTTCCCCGGCGCATGCCCAGACCCGCCGCATATACAGAATCTCTCTGCGAACGGACAGAGTCTCCTCTGTATATGCACAGCGTAGCGTTTAGCACAAGTTCCAAACACAATCAACCATTCAATCACAACAGTCACTAACATACAACTAAGTACCATAATTTATTAAAACGCACGGCCGATCAATTTGAAAGGATAAATCCACAGTCGTTGAAAAAGCGCCTACCCGGCACTCAGGTTTTGAAAACGCGTTTCGAAAACAGCATAAATCCACAGGGTTTTGAAAACAGTGCACACACGACACTCGAGTTTTGAAATTCATTTTCGCAATCCATAAGTCCACAGGGTTTTGAAATCAGTGCCCACACGACACTTAAATTTTAAAAATGGTTTTCGCAGTCTCTTCTTTGGTTTTACTTCTTCTTTTCCAAACGGCCAACAGAAACAAAAGGAAAAATAAATGCATACGAGGACAACCAAATGTAAACCATGCCGACATCCACACCGACCCCACGAGGGTATCGAGAACCACACAAATGACTACAAACGTAAATGAAATGTAAAGATAAAGGAGGAAATACAATCCGGGGTCCCCAGCGACCCAGAAGCTCCTGCCCCGTCCTCACCGTCGCTTACCTCTCCCCCCGTCTGGACCCTGTCACGAAGTGGGAAGTCAGTGACGAATAATAGCAGAGCAGGAAAAAATAGTAAAACAAACCGTAAAGCCAACCGGAGCAACCACCCTCCCAAGAGGGAAAAGATAACCTGTACCCCTGTATCCCGCAATACCCGGCCACGTCGGACAACTAAACCGACGGCCCATACCGTACCTGCAAAAAACCGACCACGCCGGACAACTAAACCGACGGGTCGCACCGCTCACACCTCGGCGCCTCAAACCCCACAACTACAGGGGCCCCACTATGTCACCTCGTGGGTATACACGGGTCATAGACCGCTTTTCCGAAAAAGCGCACCCTTTTCGGTGGCCAAACCGCGGGTGCGCGTGCTGCAGCCTCGAGCAAAGTAACCATAACTGCTATCACGTTAGCATCATAATATATGAACAATAGTAAAACGGTAACATGTGTAATTAAAAGTACCCCCGCTAACATGTATAATCAAAAGGTGAACGGTAACATATAACATTTAAGGTAGAACGGTAACATGTAATATTTAAAGTAGAATGGCAATATGTGAAATCAGAAGTAAAACGACCGCCGGAGACCGACGCTAGACACCACCATAAAAACCCACCTGTCACTAGTGGCGATCCACGCTCGACTCCCCCCGCGTCCCGGCACGCTCGCCCGGACCCACTCACACACCTGCCGCAAGGGAAAAGTCAGCACTCGGACTCGAATAAATAAATTACGAACAATCCGCCTCTCCCGATTTGCGCGCCCGGTCCGGCGCCCGGTCCTGAGCGGCTCCCCGCCCGCACACGGGGCTGTGCGCGTGTCCAGCCCCGTGCGGCTCACCGCCCGCATGCGGGGCTGGGCACGCGCCCGGCCCCGTGCGGGTTGACCCCCGCATGCGGGGCTGGGCACAGGCCCGGCCCCGTGCGGGTCACCCCCGCATGCGGGACTGGGCGTGTGCCCGGCCCCGTGCGGGTCACCCCCGCACGCGGGGCTGGGCACGGCCCGGCCCCATGCGGGTCACCCCCGCACGCGGGGCTGGGCGTGTGCCCGGCCCCGTGCGGGTCGCCCCCGCACGCGGGGCTGGGCGCAGCCCGGCCCCATGCCGGTCACCCCCGCACGCGGGGCTGGGCGCGCGCCCAGCCCCGTGCGGCTCGCACGGGTACGCCGCCCGCATTGGGGGGGGGGGTTTCGCACATGCGCCGGATTCCGGGGAATCCGTCGCCTGTGCCCCCCCCCCCCTTTTTTCCCGATTGCTGCGATCAAGAAGAACCAAGAATTGTAAAGCCTCTGTCTCACCTTGGTTACGACGACGATGGTTGGGAGAGGAGGGATCGTCCCGTTCTTGAGTGTCCGGTTCCGAGGGAAAGGTGTGCGGTGTTCTTCCCTCTCCTCGATCGCTCCGCCGCGGCGCTCCACGCCGATCTAAGGGAAGGTTTGGGGAAAAACGTTCTTCGTCCGCGCTCGGGGTATCGTACGCCAAGGTAAGAGGAAAGAAAAGGGGGTTCCCAAACCTAATTCCCCAAACCCATTTAATCAGTCGTTTTGGCGCAAGTGGGTCTAAACCCAAAATAAAAATAAAATAAAATAAACGAGGGCGAAAGTGAAATGGGGTGGGTAGATCTCGTACCTCAAACAGAACGACTAATCGATTTGGGTGCGAACCAGGGTCCGGTCTGCCTCGGTAATTGTGTAAGTCGCCTGAACCATAATAAAAACTTCCGGAATTTATTTTGGGAGATTCCAGAGTCGGAATCCAAAACCGATCGCGCCGCCGGTCTCCGTTTCGCGAGCCTTATTATCCAAAAATACCCGCGAGCCCCGACGGTCTGCCCAGAAACAAAGAAAAAATAAGCCACCCTCGGATCCCCTTGGTCGAAAAGCGGTTTAATAAAATTCAAAGGAAAGTCCAGAAAGACAATTAAACCCGCGGTTATCACACCACTCACCTCTTAAAAATGAGTTTCGTCCTCGAAACTCAGACCCGGGTGGTGGTGAAGAGGTCGGGGTAGCACTCCCTCATTTTAGATTCCAGCTCCCATGTTGCTTCTCGCTCCTCATGGTTGCTCCAGAGTACCTTCACGTAGGGGATGGCTCGATTTCGTAGTGATTTGATTTCCCTTGCCAGGATTCTCACAGGGGTTTCCTTGAAGCTTAGGTCTTCCTTAAGGTCGAGTGTAGAGACATCCAGAATATGTGATGGATCGGAGAGGTATTTACGGAGCATCGAAACGTGGAATACGTCGTGGACTCGATCGAGGTTTGGTGGTAGGGCAAGGCGGTAAGCCACTGGGCCGATGCGCTCCAAAATCTCGAAAGGCCCCACAAACTGTGGGCTCAGCTTGCCCTTTAGCCCGAAACGCTTGATCCCTCTGGATGGCGAGACCCGTAATAGTACGTGTTCCCCCACTTGGAATTCCAAGTCGCGGCGCCTTTGGTCTGCGTAGCTCTTCTGTCGACTCTGGGCGGTCAGCAGGCGCTGTTTGATGAGGCGTACCTTCTCTTCAGTTTCTTCCACCAAGTCGGGTCCCAAGAATTTTCGTTCACCCAAGTCGTCCCAACAAATCGGGGAACGGCAGCGTCTCCCATATAAGGCTTCGTAGGGCGCCATCTGGATGCTGGCCTGGTAGCTGTTGTTGTAGGCGAACTCCACGAGAGGTAGGTAGCGTGACCAACCGATCCCCCAATCAAGCACACAGGCGCGAAGCAGGTCTTCGAGGGTTTGTATCACACGCTCCGACTGTCCGTCCGTCTGAGGGTGGAAGGCTGTGCTGAACTGTAGTCTGGTCCCCATAGCCCGCTGAAGGCTCTGCCAAAACTTCGAGACAAAGCGCGTGTCTCTGTCCGAGGTGATCGATGCCGGCACTCCATGTAGTCTCACGATCTCGCTAATATAGACTTGAGCTAACCGTTCTCGGGTCCAGGTCGTATGAATTGGCAGAAAGTGTGCTGACTTGGTTAACCGGTCGACTACGACCCAAATCGCGTCGTGGCCCTGTTGTGAGCATGGAAATCTAGTGACAAAATCCATGGTGATCTGGTCCCACTTCCACTCTGGCACCGGTAAAGGCTATAACTTCCCTGCTGGTCGCTGATGCTCGGCCTTTATCTGTTGGCATACTAGGCAATGAGCCACATGTTGAGTCGCGTCCCCCTTCAACTTAGGCCACCAGAAAGTCTGTTTGAGGTCCCTGTACATCTTCGTGCCCCCTGGATGTGCCGCATAAGGGGCCCGGTGTGCCTCTGCTAAGATTTCCCCCTTCAACTCCGACGAATCCGGCACGCAGATTCGACCACGGAACCGTATGGTGCCGTCGCCTTCCACTGTAAAATCACTCTCTTGGTCCAGGGAGATCTTGTCTCGGACGCGCTGTAAGTGTGCGTCAGTCTGTTGTCCTTCTCGGATTTTCTCAAATAGCGTCGGCTTGACCACCAAGGCTAGAAGTTGCTTAACCGTGCCTGCTGGTACTACCTCCAACTGCATCCGTGCAAACTCCGCGATTAAGCTGTGCTGTTCAGTTATCGCGCTCCCCGATGCCCCTTCTTGTTGCCCTTTTCTGCTCAGAGCGACTGCCACCACGTTTGCCTTCCCGGGGTGGTATTGAATCGTCAAGTCGTAATCCTTCAGTAACTCTAGCCACCGCCTCTGCCGCAGATTTAGCTCCTTTTGGGTAAAAATGTACTTAAGACTTTGGTGATCCGAGAAGACGTTGCAGTGGACTCCGAAGAGATAGTGTCTCCACAGTTTTAAAACGAAGACCACTGCGGCCAGCTCTAAGTCGTGAATCGGGTAGTTCTTTTCATAATCCTTCAATTGTCTGGAAGCGTAGGCTATTACTTTCCCCTGCTGCATCAGAACACCCCCAAGGCCGATTCTCGAGGCATCGCAGTACACTTCATAGTCCTCTCCGGGTGTCGGTAGCACAAGTATTGGTGCCCTGGTTAGCCTCCTTTTGAGTTCCTCGAAGCTCTCCTGATATTTGGTTGTCCATATGAATTTCTCCCCTTTTCTGGTTAACCGGTTTAGAGGGGTGGCAATTTTCGCGAAACCTTCGACGAAGCGTCTGTAATATCCTGCCAGGCCAAGGAAACTACGGACCTCTGTCACCGTCGGCGGCGGCTGCCAGTCGACCACTGATTCCACTTTCTTGGGGTCCACGGCAATTCCCTTCGCCGAGATTACATGTCCTAGGAACCCGACCTCGCGTAGCCAGAATTCACACTTCTTGAGTTTAGCGAACAGCTTCTGCTCTCTGAGTGTCTGGAGAATCGTTTGTAGATGGTCCTCGTGCTCCTCGTCGGTGGTTGAATAGATCAGGATGTCATCTATAAAGACCACCACGAACCGATCAAGGAAGGGTCTGAAGATCCGGTTCATCATGTCCATGAAGACTGCGGGGGCGTTCGTAAGTCCGAATGGCATAACCGTGAACTCGTAGTGGCCATACCGGGTCCAGAAAGCAGTCTTCGGGATATCCCCGTCCCGAACCCGGAGTTGGTGGTAGCCCGATTGCAGGTTGATTTTGGAGAAGACCGTCGCCCCTCTCAGCTGGTCGAAGAGATCATCTATTCTGGGTAGGGGGTACTTATTCTTCACTGTAACTTTGTTTATTCCTCTGTAATCGATGCAGAGACGCAGGCTTCCGTCTTTCTTCCGCACAAAGAGTACCGGTGCGCCCCAGGGCGACACACTCGGTCTGATAAATCCTTTGTCCAAGAGGTCCTCCAGTTGTGCTTTAAGCTCCTTCAGCTCTGCGAAGGCCATTCGGTAAGGCGCCTTCGTAATAGGTTGCGTGCCCGGTAGTAGCTCGATAGGGAAGATCACCTCCCGCTCAGGGGGCATCCCGGGCAGTTCCGTGGGGAAGACGTCGGGGAAGTCCCTCACCACTGGAATGTCTGAAGGTGTCGTCGAGGGTCGGGTAGCCAAATCCACCGATGCTAAATAGGCCAGGCACCCACCCTCTACCAATCTTCTGGCCCGTGCTGCTGAGATAATCGCCGGAAAGGAGATGCTCTTGCCCGCCATATACACATGCTCGGGAAAGCCCGGTTCCTGTAGTCGCACCTGTCGCTTCTCACAGTCGATAAGTGCCTGGTACCTCGTGAGCCAGTCCATGCCCAGCACCGCGTCGTACTCCTTCAGGGGGATTACCACCAAATCCCATGGGCAAGCCAGTCGCCCAAGCTTAATCGAGCAGGCGGCCACCAAGCTGACCGCCTCCAAAGTTCCCCCCGCCGTTTGGACCGTCAAGTGATTTTGGAGGGGTATCTCCCCGAGACCATGCATAAACACGAAGTCGCGTGAAATGAAAGAGTGTGTTGCTCCGGTATCGAAAAGAGTTCTAGCACGGGAGTTTGAAACGGAAGTAATACCTGCAAGTGCGTCCTCCGGCGGATCTGTCCCTTGGCGAGTCATTGAGAAAACTCGCCCGCCAGGTTGTGGCTGTCTGCCCTCCTCTCGCCGTGGTGCAGGGGGTCTAGAAGTCGACACCATAGGAGCTTTCCCCCGCCCTGAAAGCTGTGGCGATGGCGTAGAAGCTGCCGAGGATGCAGATCCCCAGCCTAAGGGGCAGTCGCGGCGGAAGTGCCCCCGTTTGCCACATCGGAAGCAATGGTCGCCCCTCTGGGGGCACTCTCCCGCCAGGTGTCCTCCCCCACAAATAACACAAGGCCTATTCCCCGGCCTCGGCCCTCCTGCTGGCGCGCTCCGAGGTCCCGCCTGCGGTCTCCACCGTTTGGGGGGTCGGCTCCCGCTAGAAGAGCCTCCCCCCGAGCTTTGCTGTTGTCGCTTCCTATCCTCCTGCCGCGCCGAGTTCTCCCTTCTGGCGCGTGTGACCGCAAAACCCTGCTCCACCGTAGTGGCCCTGTTGACCACTTTCTGAAAGGTGTGCAGGTTGGCTGCTTGCACCACCTCGAAGATATTGCTCCGCAAGCCATCGACAAAGAGTTGCGCCTTGTGAGCCTCGTCCCTTATGACGAACGGGACGCAGTTTGCTAGCCGGACGAACTCCCGCTGATACTCCATGACCGTCCGGTTCCCCTGCTGGATGTGGTTCAGGTCATCCTCCAACTTTTTCTTGACACTGTTGGTGAAAAAGGCCCCGAACAGCTCCTGTTTGAATGTTGCCCAGGACGGGAGCGTGGTACTCTTAGCAGGATCGGGGCGTACCGTCTTCCACCACAAGCGGGCGTTCCCCTCCAAGCAATGGACTGCTAGGGGAACCCGCTCATCATCCTCCATGAGTAAGTCTTCAAAAAGTTTCTCCATCGACCCCACCCATTTCTCGACGACCCAAGGATCAGTCGTCTCCCCTTCGAACGTGGGCGGGTCGTGTTTCTTGAAGTCCTTCAAGTTGGCCCGCACCCGCTCTCGCTCAGTCATCACAGCCGTCCCCTCCCCCGCGGCGGCGGCAGCCACGGTAGGGGAGGTGTGACCACAGTCTCCTCCAGAGTAACCCTGCTGGTGGTCCCCGGCGTCGGTCCCGTAGTCGCCGCCGGCGGTGGCGCTGTCAGTGGTGCCGCGGCCGGTGCTGTCAGCCCCTGTGGAGGGACCGGGGCGGCCGTCACCGTCGTGGCCTGCTGCTGTTGCGTCAACTGACGCACATGATCGGCGAGGGTTGCCAGTTGCCCCGCCATCTCCCGCAATTGCTGCCGCAGGAGCTGGTTCTCCGCGGCCGTCGACGTCGTCGCGTCTGCCTCGGCGTCCCCGGCCGATGATCTAGTACGGGCCATGTCTGTCACACACAACGAGGGTCAACATTAGACTTTACCTACAAACAGCGAACCACTTAGCGCGAGAAAAGACTCAAATTTCCCCCCCCGATCACTCACGTTCTACACTCCTATGCCCTACCCATTTCATTCATTTGTAGGCAGTGAGGTATTCCCACGGATGTCGGCACTAACTGTTGTGATTGAGAGAACTCTCTAATACCATCTTAGTCTGTCACGCCCCGGGGGTTTGTTTTAGCGGAAACGGTTCGCAAAAGTCACACATTTGACGTGCAAAATTTTTTTTTTTTTTTTTGTTGATGAAAAGAAAACCCTTCTTCCCCGGCGCATGCCCAGACCCGCCGCATATACAGAATCTCTCTGCGAACGGACAGAGTCTCCTCTGTATATGCACGGCGTAGCGTTTAGCACAAGTTCCAAACACAATCAACCATTCAATCACAACAGTCACTAACATACAACTAAGTACCATAATTTATTAAAACGCACGGCCAATCAATTTGAAAGGATAAATCCACAGTCGTTGAAAAAGCGCCTACCCGGCACTCAGGTTTTGAAAACGCGTTTCGAAAACAGCATAAATCCACATGGTTTTGAAAACAGTGCCCACATGACACTCGAGTTTTGAAATTCATTTTCGCAATCCATAAGTCCACAGGGTTTTGAAATCAGTGCCCACACGACACTTAAATTTTAAAAATGGTTTTCGCAGTCTCTTCTTTGGTTTTACTTCTTCTTTTCCAAACGACCAACAGAAACAAAAGGAAAAATAAATGCATACGAGGACAACCAAATGTAAACCATGCCGACATCCACACCGACCCCACGAGGGTATCGAGAACCACACAAATGACTACAAACGTAAATGAAATGTAAAGATAAAGGAGGAAATACAGTCCGGGGTCCCCAGCGACCCAGAAGCTCCTGCCCCGTCCTCACCGTCGCCTACCTCTCCCCCCGTCTGGACCCTGTCACGAAGTGGGAAGTCAGTGACGAATAATAGCAGAGCAGGAAAAAATAGTAAAACAAACCGTAAAGCCAACCGGAGCAACCACCCTCCCAAGAGGGAAAAGATAACCTCTACCCCTGTATCCTGCAATACCCGGCCACGTCGGACAACTAAACCGACGGCCCATACCGTACCTGTAAAAAACCGACCACGCCGGACAACTAAACCGACGGGTCGCACCGCTCACACCTCGGCGCCTCAAACCCCACAACTACAGGGGCCCCACTACGTCACCTCGTGGGTATACACGGGTCATAGACCGCTTTTCCGGAAAAGCGCACCCTTTTCGGTGGCCAAACCGCGGGTGCGCGTGCTGCAGCCTCGAGCAAAGTAACCATAACCGCTATCACGTTAGCATCATAATATATGAACAATAGTAAAACGGTAACATGTGTAATTAAAAGTACCCCCGCTAACATGTATAATCAAAAGGTGAACGGTAACATGTAACATTTAAGGTAGAACGGTAACATGTAATATTTAAAGTACAATGGCAATATGTGAAATCAGAAGTAAAACGACCGCCGGAGACCGACGCTAGACACCACCATAAAAACCCACCTGTCACTAGTAGCGATCCACGCTCGACTCCCCCCGCGTCCCGGCACGCTCGCCCGGACCCACTCACACACCTGCCGCAAGGGAAAAGTCAGCACTTGGACTCGAATAAATAAATTACGAACAATCCGCCTCTCCCGGTTTGCGCGCCCCGTCCGGCGCCCTGTCCTGAGCGGCTCCCCGCCCGCACACGGGGCTGTGCGCGTGTCCAGCCCCGTGCGGCTCACCGCCCGCATGCGGGGCTGGGCACGCGCCCGGCCCCGTGCGGGTTGACCCCCGCATGCGGGGCTGGGCACAGGCCCGGCCCCGTGCGGGTCACCCCCGCATGCGGGGCTGGGCGTGTGCCCGGCCCCGTGCGGGTCACCCCCGCACGCGGGGCTGGGCACGGCCCGGCCCCGTGCGGGTCGCCCCCGCACGCGGGGCTGGGCGCGCGCCCAGCCCCGTGCGGCTCGCACGGGTACGCCGCCTGCATTGGGGGGGGGGGGGGGGGGGGGGGGTTTCGCACATGCGCCGGATTCCGGGGAATCCGTCGCCTGTGCCCCCCCCCCCTTTTTTTCCGATTGCTGCGATCAAGAAGAACCAAGAATTGTAAAGCCTCTATCTCACCTTGGTTACGACGACGATGGTTGGGAGAGGAGGGATCGTCCCGTTCTTGAGTGTCCGGTTCCGAGGGAAAGGTGTGCGGTGTTCTTCCCTCTCCTCGATCGCTCCGCCGCGGCGCTCCACGCCGATCTAAGGGAAGGTTTGGGGAAAAACGTTCTTCGTCCGCGCTCAGGGTATCGTACGCCAAGGTAAGAGGAAAGAAAAGGGGGTTCCCAAACCTAATTCCCCAAACCCATTTAATCAGTCGTTTTGGCGCAAGTGGGTCTAAACCCAAAATGAAAATAAAATAAAATAAACGATCGGGCGAAAGTGAAATGGGGTGGGTAGATCTCGTACCTCAAACAGAACGACTAATCGATTTGGGTGCGAACCAGGGTCCGGTCTGCCTCGGTAATTGTGTAAGTCGCCTGAACCGTAATAAAAACTTCCGGAATTTATTTCGGGAGATTCCGGAGTCGGAATCCAAAACCGATCACGCCGCCGATCTCCGTTTCGCGAGCCTTATTATCCAAAAATACCCGCGAGCCCCGACGGTCTGCCCAGAAACAAAGAAAAAATAAGCCACCCCCGGATCCCCTTGGTCGAAAAGCGGTTTAATAAAATTCAAAGGAAAGTCCAGAAAGACAATTAAACCCGCGGTTATCACACCGATCTCATATGTGAACTAGCTCTGATGAATATGTCTACATGAAATCAGGCATTTAAATAATTAAATATGCAAAAGGGCCCGATCCTAGTGAAGTTGGATCGCTTTCTGGTCTCAACAGAGTGGGACCAAGCATTTCCATTTTCAAAAGTGGAGGCTATTCTAAGAATCACATCTTTCCACTTTTCTATCCTTCTCACCACTAGGGACAAGGCCATAAGCAAACTTTTTCATTTTGAGAAGAAGTGGCTGAATAGTGAAGATTTTCTCACTGAAGTTCCGGTGTGGTGGAAAGAAATCAAAGAGAAAGATTCGATTGTTCTAACGTTCACAACATAATTGAGGCCACTAGTGTCATAATTGGATAATAGAATGGTGTGCAGCAAGCATTTACAAAATTATAAAGGTTCAGAGGGAGATTATGCAAGAACTTTAAAAGATCAACGACGAATAGGAGCTACAAGACTTGGCACAGGACATAAGGATTTTTGGCATTGAATTAAAGTTTAACTATTTATTGTAGTCAAATAAAATTATAATTCTTTTAATTTTTGACTGGAATAGGATAGTGGAATAAATTTCTAGATAATAAGTTTTCTGATACCCACAGGTACAGAAATCTAGTTATTTAGGAATTAATTTTCCACTAGTCTTATTATTAAAGTAGATAAATTCTATGCATGTAGCGCCTTTACCCATAGGAAGGTTGAATTTATCTAATTTAAAAATTATTATCTCATAGTATGCGATAAAGTCCTATATTTATTTCATTGTTGCAGTTTCTTCCTCTACTGCATTTCTTAGTGATGTTTCTCGTATTCCTATGCTTATTGGGGATAACTATTCTGATTGAAAAGAAAGCATTCTTTTTACTTTGTGTTGTATGGATCTTGACTTGGCTCTGCGCATTGAGGAACCGCCTAAGGTAGTGGGGCCAATGACTCCACAGCAAGAATCCGCTTAGGATAAATGGGAGCGATCCAACCACTTAAGCTTGATGCTCATAAAGTCTAAAATGTCAAAAAGCATAAGAGGATCAATTCCAAAATGTGATAAAATCAAGAATTACCTAAAGGCCATTGAGGAGTAATTTGTAAGCTCCGATAAAGCTTTGGCGAGCACGCTAATGAAGCAACTTTCGGGCATCAAATACGATCGAACCAAGGGTGTGCGTGAGCATATCATGGAGAAGTGGAACATAGCAGCTCAACTGAAGGCTTTAAAAGTTGAGATCTCCGACGCCTTCTTAGTCAATCTGATTCTAAACTCATTACCGTCTGAGTTTGACCCCTTTAAGATCTCCTATAACACACATAAAGATGAATAGTCAATAAATGAATTACTGACCATGTGTGTTCAAGAAGAGGAGAGACTTAAGCAGGAGAAGCCAGAGATCATGACAGAATCTGTCAATTTGGCGACTCAGCGCAAAAGGGGAAAAGGCAAGAGTGCCTCCAATTCCAGGAAGTCAACACAATTACCAATAAAGAATTCTAGGAAAAAAGATCAATGTTACTTCTGTAAGAAAAAGGGGCACATGAAAAGGGACTGCTTAAAGTATAAAGCTTGACTCGAGAAGAAAGGTATTGAAACTATATATATTTTTTATGAATCTCATTTAGTTAATGTTCCTAAAAACACATGGTGGATTGACTCAGGCACTACTGTACATATCTTAAATACCATGTAGGGTTTTCACAACCTAAAGATACTAAAGCCAAATGAAAATATTTTATTTAGTGGAGAAGGAAATACATCTCAAGTTGAAGCTGTAAGAAACTATTTTTTAGAACTTAGCACTGGTTTTGTACTTGAACTTGAGTATACTTTTTATGTTTCTAGATTTTTTAGAAATTTAGTTTCCATTTCTAAACTAAGAAATAAAGGTTTTAAGTTTTTATTTGAAAATAAATCTTTTACTATATTCTCAGATAATGTTATTGTTGGCAATGGTAATTTGGTAGATGATTTGTACAAATTTAATTTGAGTCAATCTTTTGAGAATAACTTTAATGTTAATCATAGAATTGGTGTTAAAAGGAACATTCTTATGGAAAACTCTTCTTCTTTGTGGCATAAGCGTTTAGCTCATATCTCTTTAGAGAGAATAAAGCGATCGGTAAAAGAAAAGATCCTAAAAGATCTTGACTTTACCGATTTTGGTACTTGTGTGAAATGCATAAAGGGAAAACATACCAACACAAATACCACTAAAGGTGCTAGAAGGAGTTCTGAAATTCTTGAGATCATATATACAGATATATGTGGTGTAATGACACGACTTTTTGTAATATTTAACCCTCCTTCTAATTTAGTGTTCTTTTAGTGCTCCGGGATTATCGTATTTCTGTGAGTCGGTCGGTGTGTGGCGTGAGTATTTTTCTGTGAAAGAGCACGAAAAATAATGACCGACGGTGCGATCGGATTTGAAATCCGATGTCATGATCTCCCGGAACGAAATTTTTAGTGATGCGGTGACTAAGCGTGCATCGAAATCCGTGCAAAATATCTTGCACCCGTATGGGATAATGGGAGTTTATCTCGTAGGAATAATTAAGTAAATAATTAATTATTCGGTGACGGAAAGTAAAAACAGAATTTAATTGTACGTACGAGAGAGGAAAATCTCACTTTTCGTAAAAGAGAAAAACGAAACCCTAACCGAGAGAACGGAAAGGAAAAAAAGAGGAGGAGAAAAGGCGAAACCCTAACCGGAGGAAAGAAAGAGGAAGAAGACGACGGGATCCGATCACCCCGAACCACGTACCGGAAGCAAGAACTCGATCGGTCGATTTCCCCGTCGGATTATCCGGTGAGTGTTTTTACGTTCGTAGTATCTTCGGGGTTCTTTCGTATTTTTAGTTGTCTTCTCCGTCTCCGTCTCCATCGTCTACGCCGACCCGTCGCCGTTACCGTACAACTTAGGGCACGACGCGGGCGGGCGGACGACGCGCGGTGCCGCTAGGGCACCGCGCGGGTGGGGAAGACGCGCGGTGCCGCTAGGGCACCACGCGGGCGGACACCGCGAGGGCGGGCACCGCATGGGCGTCGCGCGGGCGCCGAGCGGGCATCGCGCGGGCGCCGAGCGGGCATCGCGCGGGCGCCGAGCGGGCGCCGCCCGGGCGCCGCGCGGACGCCGCCGCGCGGGCCCGCACCCATGCGGGCGCCGCCGCGCGGGCAGCACCCGTGGGCGCCGCGCGGGCCCGCCACCCGCGGGCGCCGCGCGGGCCCGCACCCGCGCGGGCGCCGCTCGGGCAGTCACCGCGCGGGCGCCGCGCTGGCGCCACCCGCAGGCGCACGTCACGCGGCCTTGAGCCGCGTGGGGCACCGCGGGCCGGCAGCCGTCGCGCGAACGCCGCGCGGGACGTCCGCGAACGGCGGGCAACCCCCGCGGGCGACGACACCTACGGGGGGGGATGTGCGTGCGTGTGAGGAGTCGTCAGGTGTCTTTCCAGGCGCCGTTTTGGGGTTTCGGCGCAGAGTTAATTGGGTTTCCATTTTCCGGTAATTGTATGCATTATTAACTGTTGTTTCTGGGGACTTCTTTAGGTCCAGGTGCGCAGCGGGAGAGTATCAAAGACCCCTAGTACCCCGATCTTCCCGCAACCAGGTGGGTTCTTATGCAACAAGTGCTGTAAGTGCATCATGTGCAGTGTATCATCTAAAAGCTTGTACTAACCTGTGTAATAAAGTAGATGAAGTGTTTCGAGTGAATTGACCTCTCGCATTATTATGTACCGTTCCCTTGTTGATATTTGTGGCGACCAAGTGTCGCGATGTTTAATTTACGCCGACTTCGGCAAACCAGTTTTGGATGCTGCACGTACACAGGCGGATTGGCCTCCGCATAGGTGTACTTTTCCGGAGGAGTGGTCAGAATGACCCGTGTGCCCCACGTGTGTAGGGTGGGGACCTCTTCACGATAGCTAAACATGTCGCTCACGCATCGTGAAGGGGTAGAAAGCATCGTAAGTGTCGCGTGGGGAGATCGTCGACTACCCTGACGTGACGGTGTCATTAAATTAAATAAAGTGGACTCATGACGAAGGATAGCGAAAGGTTCCGGTGCAGAGTATTTCATTTAAAGTTATTGTCCATTAATGTTGTAACATCTACTTTATTTGTCACTGACTTTACCCACTCCGTGACAGGTTCAAATAGGTATGTTCATCGGGACGGTGGTTAGGCAACGCAGTCATAACTATTGGCCGTATGAGGCCTTATGTCAGAACTTTTAGTTGGTTATTTCTATTCTCTCTCTCTAGTTTAATTTGTGTGGATGTGGATCATGCTGGATGATTGGTTAGTTGTTTGATATCACAGTAGATTTTAAATTTTTGTTCTCAATCTTTGCGGCCGTTTTACGATATAAAAAGGGGTTTCGAAAATGTCTTTCAAAATCAAGTGTCGTGTGGGCACTACTTTGAAAATCTGTGGTTTTATCCTTTCAAAACGATGTAGCCGCCTTACTGTGAATATGTAGACGTTTTTAAAGGAATGGGTGTTGAGTGGACACCGTTTGCAAACTTGTAGGTTCCTCTTAATGTGATTGAATGTTTTTACACTCTCGTACCTGTTGACTGTGACTGTGTGGTTAAAGATTGTATGTTGAATGTTGTTATTGTTGTTGTTGTAAGTATGACGCCGTGCATATACAAAGGAGACTCTGTCCGCTTGAAGAGTGAATTTGTATATGTGGCGGTCTGCCACGCACCGGGGCGAGGTCGGTACTTATTTATAAAGAAAAAAAAAATACATACGCTTTTCCGCTTATCTTTAGACCTCCGGGGCGTGACATGTGGACCCTTTTTCTATTCATTGTTTCAATGCTCAGAAATATTTTATCTCATTCATTGATGACCATTCTAGATACATGTATCTTTATCTCTTATTTAAAAAAACTGAAGCACTCAATGCTTTCAAAGCTTATAAGGTTGAGGTAGAGAAACAATTGGATAGGAAAATCAAGATTGTGAGGTCCGACAGAGGGGTGAATACTATGGAAGACATACGGATAAAGGTTAAATGACCGATCCATTTGCTCAATTCCTCAAAAGTGAAGGCATCATTACTCAATATACGATGCCTGGCACGCCCCAACAAAATGGGGTTGCCGAAATGAGGAATAGAACACTCATGGATATGGTAAGGAGTATGATTAACAACTCATATCTTCCATCATCTCTTTGGAGTGAAGCACTAAAGACAGCAGTGTATGTTTTAAATAGGATTCCATTGAAGGTTGTTTCCAAAACTCCTTGATGTATGCGCAGGTCTGAACCAGGCTTGATATAGCGCATGCAGTTGGGATGCTGGGTAGATACCAGAACAACCCTAGCCTTGATCACTAGAAAGCTGCGAAAAAGGTTATGAGATATTTACATGGAACAAAGGAATATATGCTCACCTATAGGCATTCTGACCATCTTGAGGTGGTTGGTTATTCGGACTCCGATTTTGCTGGATATATGGATTCTAGAAAATCCACTTCGGGATATATTTTCTTTCTTGCTCATGGTGCTATATCTTGGAGGAGCACCAAGCAGGATACAGTTGCTACATCCACTATGGAGGCGGAGTTCATCGCTTGCTATGAGACTTCGTCACAGACATTATGGCTGAGAAATTTTATCTCAGATTTAAGAGTTTTACAGATCGCAGCAAACATATCGATATAAAGTTTCTTGCTGTGAAAGAATACGACAAGAATAATATGGTGGATATCAAATACATTGGGACTGAGATGATGATCGCTGATCCTATGACTAAAGCATTTGTTACGGAATTTGAGTTGGCGTATTTCGTGAAAGTATTAGGTCTTGAAGATTGAAGATAAAAGAACTTTGGATCATATACCTCAATCTCAAGAAAGAAAAATTCAAAAGGATTAGATATGTTTAACTAAAGATTTTTGGTGATCCGAATACTTCTTGTAGTGTAGAAACACCTGGAAGAAAGTTTTATTGCATAAACATCAAAAACTGGACATGGGACATGTTCAGGATCCGGATCGTGCTCGGCAATCCGGATTGTTCATACACTGTTTCAATCCGGATCGCAGCATTTCATGATCCGGATCCCGAACACTGGTTTTACCTTTTGACTTGCATGATCCGGATCAGGATTTGCAATCCGGATCCCGAACGTGATGTTTGGTGAAACTGTATGAACGATCCGGATCGGGGACTACGATCCGGATCCCGAACTAGCATTTTTCTGGAAATCGTCTTTCTTGTTTCTGCAATCCGGATCGTCCAATTCCAATCCGGATCGCCGTCGGTAAAATTTCCAGAAAAGGCAGTTTTTGATCCTTATCTTCTTCCAATGGTTTCTAACCTATAAATAGACCCTATATTCATTTTCTAGGGCATCCGCAAAATAGAAAAAGATAGCCGAAAGGAAAAATCCACATATAGAGAAGAAAGGAAATCAATAGATTTATTCTATGTTTCTTCATCTATATTGATTGATTTGATTCTAGGTTTTCCATACTCACATTTTGAGTAGAATCAAATCAATGAATACTTAGATGGTATTTCCGATCTATTTCTAATCTAAGTATTCGGCGGATCATCACCACCCAAACAAACAACGATTTACCCCAAATCGGCGCGTGGACTCGCGTGGCCTTGTGGATTCAAGGTGCAACCGCTCTCGTGGATTCGGAGCGAGGTACGTTCGTGGATTCGAAGCGTGCTACTGGGTGAAGACCGTGGATTCGGTCGGACGTCGTGGACTCGACGTTGGACGCTGTGGATTCAGCGTTGGGCGCGGATCGTGGATTCGAGAAGCGTCGTGGAGCGAGCGGAGAAGATCTACTAGGAGCGTATGGTAAAAGGTTGAGTCGTCTGTGAGTACGTTATATCACCTTGTACGTGTGTTAATTCTAGTGGATTTCGCCGTGTTATCGGTCCCGTGGTTTTTTACTCCGGTTTGGAGTTTTTCCACGTAAAAATCTTGCGTGTTCTGTTTATTTCCGCATTGGGTTTTATTGCGCAATGATTTTTTGAGTGTTTATTGTTTACACCTATTCACCCCCCTCTAGGTGTTTTTTCCCCTATTTAGATCCAATTACTTATAACCCAACAAGTGGTATCAGAGCGGGAATAGGGTTGTAAACAATGGTTGAAGGTGGAAACATCAATCGACCCCCTTTCTTTGATGGAACAAATTATGCGTACTGGAAAGTACGGATGAAAGCCTTTTTAATTTCCATCGACGAAAGGGTGTGGCAATCAATTGAATTAGGATGGTCTAATCCAACTGAAATTATTGATGATGTTCGCACCTTAAAACCTAGGTCGAAATGGACCAAGGAAGAGATAGATTCATCTTCTTACAATGGCAAAGGAATTAATGCTCTATTTAATGCTTTGTCACAAACAGAGTTCTCTCGCGTCTCGGCATGTGAGACTGCGAAAGAAATCTGGGATGTTCTTCAAGTTACGCATGAGGGAACTAACCTTGTGAAGATTCAGAAACTGCAAATGCTTACGAGCAAGTTTGACTCTATCTCTATGGCAGAGAATGAATCTTTCACTGACTATTACACACGATTGCAAGACATCGTAAACTCATGTGCTAACTTGGGAGAGAAGATTCCAGAATTTAAAGTTGTAAGAAAAATTCTAAGAACTCTTCCTGAACGATTTCGCCCGAAGGTCGCAGCCATTGAAACAATTAAACACCCGGACGAAATGCGTGTAGAAGAATTAGTAGGTGCTTTACAAACTTATGAAATGACATTTCCTACTAACTATTCTTCTGGAAAGGCATCCTCTTCTAAGTCTTCAGGTTACGCATTGAAATCAACTAAAGAAGAAGACGCGGATTCATCCTCCTCGGACGACGACGAGAACCTATCTATGGAGGACTTTGAGAAGCAGCTCGCTCTCTTGACAAGGAAGTTTCGCCGCAACTTTCGAAGGGGTAATTCAAGCAAAACTCCATCCTTCGGAAAGTCGAAGAAAGGCAAAGGTTCTTCAAGCTACAAGTCAAGAAAGCAAGAGAACTTCTCAAAGGATAAGAAAAGTTCAGAGGGACAAGTTCAGTGCTTCAAATGTCGAGGCTACGGCCACATTGCAACGGAGTGTCCCAACAAGAATCCGGCAAAGAAGAAAGCGATGCAAGTCGTTACTTGGGATGACAACTCCACGTCAAATGAGTCATCCTCAAGTGATGAAGAAGACAACGCGACAGCTTTCCACGCGTCCACTACATCTTCACCCTTCATGTGCTTAATGGCAAGTACATCCGATTCCTTGTCCAACTCCTCCCTGTTGAAAAGATTGCAACGGACGATGAATCGAGCAATTCTGAAGGTGAAGATTTTGCTCTTGCCTACCATAAGCTTTTGAGGGATTCAAAGAAACTGGCAAAGCAAAACAAGGGGTTGAGAGGGAGATTGCAGGATCTCGAAGAAGAAGTAAAAAGGGTAACTTCTCTCTCAAACGCTCTTGAAGTGGAAAGGGATAATCTAGCCAAAGCAAATGTTTCCCTTCAAGAGTCCAATGAGCTTTTCGAGAAGAACATATGGATATGGTGAACAAAGCGAATTACTTCTTGAAGCTCTACGGCGAGGCTCGACAGGAAAAATGGAAATGACAAAGACCATACGCCAACTAAAGGATGACTTAAAGAGATTTTCTTCTGGAAGGAGTAAGTTGGACAGACTTCTTGGTCTTGGTCAAACAAATAAGTTCGGCCTCGGATACACTCAAACTGGAGACATTCCAAGTTCGAGTGGGACAGTATTTGTGCCTCAGTCGGTATCTCCTCCTCCGACACCGGAATTCACGACAAGCAACGACAACAAGCCTACTTCATCCTCCTCGGGATCGTCAAGAACTAAGGTATGTTTTCGTTGTGGCATTTCAGGGCACATAAGGAGAAATTGCAAGATGGGAGCCAAACGCACACCTCAAGCACCTCTTGCAATGACTACCAAAAGGTGATTCCTCGAAAATCAACTGCAAATCATTGAAGGAAAAGAGCCTTGGTAGTTCACCGCTCAAGACGACATCATCAAGGAGCAGCAATTCTTCAACAAGACGCTTTCACCTAGGAGAATCAACTTCACGACCATTACCGACGCATTCCAAAAAGGTTTGGGTGCGCAAAGGTGAAATTTTCCCTTGTCTTGTTACCAATGTTTCCTTGCATGCATATGATAGTTCGTCTTGGTATCTGGATAGCGGGTGTTCCCGTCATATGACCGGTGACAAAAACTGTTTTCAAACTTTGAGAAAAACTCCGGAGGACTTGTTGTTTTCGGAGATGGTCGGTCTTCCAAAATTGTTGGAAAGGGAACGGTAGCTATTCCAGATGGCCCGGTTCTGAAAAATGTGTTATTTGTTCATGGCCTTAAGACTAACCTCATAAGCATAAGTCAACTTTGTGATAATGGTTATTCAGTTAATTTTTCATCTGATAAATGTACTGTAACTGACAAGAACCATGCTTTCTTTTTAAAAGGGGTTAGATCAGAAAACAATTGTTATGTAGTTCCTACTAAATTTCTGAAAAATGTAACCTAGCATCTTTGAAAAATGAAACACTTTGGCATGAAAGGCTAGGTCACATAAACTTTAAGGAACTTGCTAGAATTTCGAACAAAGATGTGGTCAAGGGGGTTCCTAAACTTTCTTTTGAACAAAACATTGTGTGTGGCGGTTGCCAAAAGGGAAAACAGTCTAGGACTGCACACAAGAACTTGAACCACATAGGTACAAAACGGCCTTTGGAACTTTTGCATATGGACTTAATGGGGCCAACTCGTCAACCATCCTTGGGAGGTAAATGGTATATTTTCTTATTGGTTGATGATTTTTCTAGATATACTTGGGTAGCATTTTTAAAAGAAAAAGCTGATACTTTTGATTCTTTTCACGAAATCTGCCATCGTATTATGATTGAAAAGAATGATAAGATTACTCGAGTTAGAAGTGATAGAGGTGGGGAATTCATAAATTCCAAATTCATTGATTTTTGCACTTCTAACGGCATTAAACATGAATTCTCCGCACCTTATACACCTCAACAAAATGGTGTAGTCGAGCGCAAAAACAGGGTCGTACAGGAAATGGCACGTGTTATGCTTCATAGCCGGAACTTACCTTTATATTTTTGGGCTGAAGCGGTGAACACTGCTGTCTATGTTATTAATCGAGTGTATTTGCGCCCGGGGACTTTGAATACACCATATGAACTTTGGTTTTGTAGAAAACCTAACATCAAATATTTTCGTATCTTTGGGAGTCGGTGTTTTATTTTACGTGATCGCGAGAATCTTGGAAAATTTGACTCTCGAAGTGACGAAGGGATTTTCTTAGGTTATTCTACAAACAGCAGAGCATATCGAGTTTTTAACTTAGAATCTAAGACGATCGTAGAATCGATAAATGTTAAGGTAGATGAAGCTTTTCACTTTGAATCTGAAAAATCTACCCTCGATATCTCTCTTGATGATGATACACCTGCTAATGCATCTTCTTCTAACAATTCTTTCGATAATAATGATGCATCTAACGGTTCTTCAAGCTTATCTGATGTGCAGGAATCATCTCGTGTACCTCCGCCTACTCCTCTACCTCAAACGTTACGCATCTCCAAGGATCACCCTGAATCGAACATCATTGGAGATCCACAAGAAGGAGTTAGAACACGGAGACAATTGGTTTGCGGATTTGCATGCTATGTATCTCAAATCGAACCAAAGAATGTTGATGAAGCTCTCCAAGATGACTACTGGATTAAAGCAATGCAGGAAGAGCTCCATCAATTTGAGCGAAACAAAGTCTGGGAATTAACGAAGCCTCCGAAGCAACACAATGTGATAGGTACCAAATGGATCTTCAAGAACAAGAAAAATGAAGAAGGTACTATCATCAGGAACAAAGCAAGGTTAGTTGCTCAAGGCTACTCTCAAGTAGAAGGTATAGACTTTGATGAAACTTTCGCCCCTGTAGCTAGACTCGAGTCCATTCGTATCTTATTTGCGATTGCTTGTCATTTTAAAATCAAATTATTTCAAATGGACGTTAAGAGCGCCTTTTTAAATGGGTTTTTAAATGAGGAAGTTTATGTGGCTCAACCGAAAGGTTTTGTGGATCATAAACTACCTAACCATGTTTTTCGTCTGAAAAAGGCTCTTTACGGTCTGAAACAAGCACCGCGAGCATGGTACGAAAGGTTGACAAAGCACCTTTTGGAAAAGGGCTACACTCGAGGGGGAGCTGACAGGACTCTCTTTGTGAAGCATTATCAAAACAATTTCATAGTTGCACAAATCTATGTCGATGACATTGTATTTGGAGCAACAAGAGATAATGATGCTTCTAAATTCGCGGAGACCATGGAAAGCGAATTTGAGATGTCCATGATGGGCGAATTGACTTATTTTCTTGGATTACAAGTTAAACAAAACGATGAAGGAATTCACTTGTGTCAATCCAAGTATGCACTGGAGTTGGTCAAAAAGTTTGATCTAGAAAATTCTAAGGATTTTCCGACTCCAATGGGAACTAGCCATAAGGGACTTGGAAGTGAATCACATAGTGAGAATGTAGACGAGAAACTGTATCGCAGTATGATTGGAAGTCTACTATATCTCACGGCTAGTCGCCCGGATATATCCTTCAGTGTTGGGATTTGTGCGAGATATCAATCAGCACCGAAGGAGGTTCACCTGAAAGCGGTGAAACGGATCATCCGATATATCAAAGGTACAATCAATTTCGGAATTTGGTATCCTATGGGAACAACTTTGGATATTGTTGGATACTCAGATGCCGATTGGGCTGGATCGGTGGATGATCGGAAAAGCACGAGTGGTGCATGCTTCTATCTTGGCCATTGCCTTGTTGCATGGCACAGTAAAAAGCAGAATTGCATAGCACTCTCGACTGCCGAAGCGGAGTACATTTCTGCAGGAAGTTGTTCAACCCAATTGATTTGGATGAAAAGCGTGTTGAGCGATTTCCGGATTTCAGCAACTTCGGTAACCATTTTATGTGACAACACTAGTGCTATTAACATTTCTAAAAACCCTGTGTTGCACTCTAGAACAAAACATATTGAACTTAGATATCATTTTCTTAGAGAGCTAGTTGAATCAAATATTCTTCAACTGTCATATATTTCAACTGAGGATCAATTAGCTGATATCTTAACAAAACCTTTGGATCAAAAACGTTTTATTCACTTGCGTAAAGCAATTGGCATGCTTTCCTTGAAATAATCTCTTTTTGAAACCTTTGCTTAGGTTAGGTTTTGTTTTTGTTTTGTTCTTTATCTATGTTTTGTACATAGGACATTAATTGAGCATAAATCATAATTGACTTTAATTGCATCCTTTTATGCATTTAGAAATTTATTATGCTTTTGATATCATAATATTTCAATGTTGCAATGATCATTTACGTTAATTAAACCATCTTTTAAGTGATCAAAGTCAATTTCTCTCTCAATGATCTCTTGGTATAGTCATTATCATATTTGATTGCTTAGTCGAGTATGAATGCGAGATCAATTTTTGGTTGAATACCTTATATATTAAATAATTGATAGCCAATTGAGGGGGAGTCAATGAAATGTAAAATGCTCAAAAGATGTGGAAAGAGTTACATCCCAATGAGGAGTGTGAAAACTACCACCACATGGAGAAAATGAAAGAAAGAAAAAGATACTCCATGAATGCAAAGCAAATTTTTGTTTTAAAAATGTTGATGAAATGCATATTGAAATACTTGACTCAGTCATATTTCATGGTTGGTATAAGGTGGGATTTTTGATAAAAGATGCTCAAAGAGCCACTCCTTCAACAGATTGTCTAGATATATTATCTAACTTATCTGGGATTTCAAACATCTATTGATCTTGGTATTTCATTTTCTTTACCAAAATTGATGATTTGATAAAGGCATTACGCATAAGATCAGGATAGATGTAATTGAAGTTGTTCAACTTTAAGTGTTTTAATTTCGTAAATTTTCGTTTCATTTTTGAGTATTTTTGATAGATTTTGTATAATCTATTTCTTGTTGTATGAAACGATGATTTTTGTTTAAAGTTGACATGGTAAAGTGCTTACATACTTTTTCTGGATTTTATGGAATTTTTCTAAATTTTTCTGGAGAAAAAGTTGAAGCCGATCCGGATCGGGATAAGTGATCCGGATCCCGAACGCAGGATTCTCCTGCGGGTAGCCGATCCGGATCACATTCACGATCCGATCCGGATCACGGCTAGGGTTTATAAAGAACAAAGAGATTTGAATTTCTTTTACCCTAATCTTTTGTTCCAAGCTTCTAGAGTTTCTCTCTCTAGATTTCTTGCATCTTGGAGCTTCCAAACTCAAAGTTCTTCAATTCCAAGTAAGTTTTGTTGATCAAATCTCGGTTTTTCACAGTTTTTATATGTTTTCATCAAACGTGAGTAGAAATCATGGATCTTTTTCGTTTGTGAATGGTTTTTGATCAAATTTCTTTTGAAATAAGGACTCTGGGTCGATTAGTTTTGCTTTTATGCTGGGTTTTCTCAAGATAAACGAATTTTTGGGCTTCGATTTCTGAAAATTCTGTTTTAGGGCATAAAAGAGGAATTTTTGAAAATCATGCGATTGATCTATTTTTAAAATTCTTTTTGCAAAACTAATTTGATTCTTAGCTTCTCTACATGAATATGATTGTTTGGGTACAATTTTTCCAATTTTTCAAAATTGACGATTTTTCATGTTCTTGAGTTGCTCTTCACAGGACACTTTCTCTGAACTCAAAGCACTAGAGTCAATGGCATTCACGTGGATCATTCTTCTCCTGGTTTCGATGGTACACACTCGAGCCACGAACAAATTAAAGAGAGCTAAGAAAACACAAAAAAGGGGTGAGTTTGTTGAGGTCAGTGACACTGAAGTGGACTGTCATGAGGTAGATTGGGCTGCATTGACTGATGATGATGATGATGATTCTTTGCCTGAACAAAAGGCATCTGATAGTTCAAAAGGAAAAGCCTCCGATGGCTCAAAAGGAAAGGCAACCATGGATACAGGGAAAGCACCTATGACTGCACCAACCATCTCGGTGAAAAGGAAACGTGTGACTAAACGCTTTGGACTACGACAAGACACTGGTATTGACACGCCAACAGTTCCTGATTCGCCACCTCGAGTGGAAGAAGAATTCGTCAACATGGATCGCCTTAGAGCTTTTGAACGACGTGAATGCATCGGTGAGCGTCATGTCAACATTGAAGCCCTTCGCAATCACTCACCAGAATTTGGAACCTTAATTGAGCAAGCTTCTCTTATCCAAGTCTGCCGATTCCCTGAACTTCTTGGATATTGTTTGTATCGTGTAAGAACTTTTTACACGAATGCAAGACATCTTCGAGAAGATGAACATGGACCAATGCATTTCTTTACGAATGTCCAAGGGATGAAACTTAAGATCACTCCGCAATTAATTGGTGAAGTCCTTGGCATGGAATCTAACTCTTCAGGGGTCAATTTTTTAAAGGGCAGAAGTTTGACGAATGCCTTGTGGCAAACCGTGATCGAGAAGATTTGTTTGGAAGGAACTAAATCAGCTGATGGTAAAAGTGTAAAATCCAAGCATCTACGACTGGAGTACCGATTTCTAAACTTCATCACGTGTTACAACATTCTGCCGAACATGCAGACCAAGGTCGTGAGATGGGAGAGACTGCTGTTCTTATATCTCATAGGTCATCCCTCTGAGGCTGTCGGATTAAACATGAATATTCCGTACATAATTTGGAATAGGATGTCAAGATATATTGTGCATCCTCATCCTTCGGAGCGACTTCCGTTTCCTCTACTCATCATGAGGATCTTACAAAAGTTCAACATTGATATAAGCTCAACATCATATCAGCACAGTTGCGGAATGATAGATGAATCAACGATTGTGAAATCGCTTCACAAATTACCACATGTTACTGGAAAGAGACCTTGTGGCGGCACCTCGGCCTCACCATGTCACGCCCCGGGGTCGAAACTGCAACCCGGGCTCGCCAACAGATCCGCCACCTATGCCAAAACCCGCATAGGCGAAGCGTCTAACCTGCAAAAGATAGTACTATAGCTACACAAATATCAGAGCTGAAATGAAATGCTGTAAAATAAAATCCAATCACTGTACAACATGAGATAAAGTACAATATCCATTTCCTCAAATACAGATAATCATCATACAATGTCCTCAGTACAGCATCTCTCAACTATAAAAGGAGATAAACTAAAACTATAGTACATCCGTCTCAGTCTCTCCAAATACAAAAGATCTCTCCTCCAGATAAACAGTAAAACCAGCCAACAGCTACAGGAATCTCCAACCAGGGGATACAGCTACACTCCTCGGGTGGTACGATCTAGCTCGTGACTCCCTCGCCCCGAACAACGACCGAAGATCAGCAACTCCAAGAGGACTCTGCAAAACAGGGGGAAGAAAAGAAGGGAAACAACAGTGGGGGTGAGAACCACTAGTAAACCAGTAGCCTCCCCCTGTGGGTAAAGCCTCAAGCTCCGGCGTACCCACTAAGTCTACTAGAGGCAAGAAAAGGGCAAGGGGGTAAAGCTGTAAACAGAACTACTGAATAAAAGGGGAAACCACAACAAGTATGCCTCTAAATGCAATACCGAAGGAAATGACGGTATGAATGCATCAGGAAACAGTATCTGACCAAATAGACCCAATCTAGTGCCACCAGTAAAACTGGTACTGCCTGCTCTGCCATCACTCACAACTCACCAACTGACCGGAACCCAACACGGTCTAAAGCCTACTCCGGAGTGGCACTCGAGGGGAGCGACCCACACGAGTAAAGTATCACTGTATCAAGCATCTCTGTAACCAATATCTCACAATAGCAGGACTGGATCATGACTATGATCAAAGTGGGAAACTCCGTCCACTAATGAAACCCCGATCCGATACAATAATACTCAAAAGTGGGAAATACCATCCACTAGAGAAATCTGATACCCAATCTGATGCAATAGTAAACATCCGGTCAACCGCCCAAAGTCCGCGGTCACCGCAATAACCCACAATTGGGTGAAATAATCAAGATCCGGTCAACCGCCTACTGTCCGCGGTTGCCGCAATAACCCACAATCCAACATCAAGTACACCCTGTCACTGACCCTCAGGTCCCGGCTACACTATCCCAAACCTCTGCTCGAACTCGAGCAACATGACTCAAAAGTCCAAATGAAAAGGAGAAAGAAAGCAATCATGGTTTCTCCTAAGTCAAATCCCAATATGATAGTGTAGCAATAAAATAGTGGCCTATCTAGATGTCCAAATAAGCATGCAAAAGTCCTCAGGCAATATGAAATGGAGAATGTCAAATAACAGTTCTGCATGTGTAATAATTAATAATATCCACATAAATAAACATCATGCTAAAATCATCAGTCAACTACACATGTATATGATCCCTGATCCATAATAAATCCCCAGAGTGAAACCCGCACATATATAAGTCATTATGTCCCACCCATTAATCTTTAATCCACTTTCATAAAATCTAGGTGCTAAATAGCATGTTAATTATCACTAATAAATTATTCCAATGATCATGTTCCAACAGAATATTATCCCATAATATCCCCAACATGCTATATTCACAAAATTAATCTCAGATGATAGGCTCACATTTATATCAGGCAATCATGCATGATAATCAATCAATATGCTCAACATTGGGGGTTTTCTAATAAACTTAGTAAGTAAGCCAGGTGTAGAGGCATGCAACAACCACCCACCTGAAGCGCTAACTGTCCGGGTCCGTACAGCTGAAAATACCAAAAACTCCAATCCTGCGCTCCAACAAGAACAGTACACCCGAAACACTCCTGGCACAACACAAAGTCCACTAAATACACTTAGGCTCCCAAATAGTGCTCATACAAAAACATACAACAACAGTCCCAGAACTGTTAAATTATCACCTGCAGAAAGTGCCCAGAAAATTCCCAGAAAAATATCACAGCGATCCTCGCATCGATAGCTTCGAAACGGTACCTTGCACGCCCAAATCCGAGTTCGGTAAGTCAAGTTATAAATTCGGCAAGGTGGTAATCCAAACATCAAACTGTGAAGAAAAACTGCACACTGTACACTGAGAAAACAGTAATTTTCACCTCGAAATAAATCTCATAAAATCCCAGAAAAATCACCACTGCGTTCCTCGCGACGAGTAGATCAAAATCGACTCTTGAATCGCCTCGATCCGATGTTCCTACGCCGAGAAAAAATTCGTCGAAGGTACCGCTGTCCAAACTCCAAACAGCAAAAAGGGGGTCAAAGATGTCTCGGGAAACGTGCCAAAAGTGCGAAACGGAGCGAAGCGATCAACACGAAAATCGAAGCCTTACCTCTTAGGAACACGCTGTCGAAGAAATCGTCCAAAAACTCCTCCTGGTTTGCTCACAGCGAATTTCTGACTGAACTGCGACGGTAATGGGCCGAAATGGGGCGAAAACCGAGGCGAACTGTAAAAATGATATCGCCGTTGCCGAGCTTCCAGACATTCTGAGAATCCACCACGAGATCAAGGGCACCAAGGGGAACAACTTTCATATACAACTCTCCCTCTCATTCCCTCTCTACAGCTCGGAAAAAGAAAGGAAATGAGGGAAGTGGGCTGCCTTATATAGGCCCACCAAAACAATTCCAAAATGACCAATGGGTCCCCGGTTTCGGGCGCCCGAAAAGATTCGGGCGCAAACAGTGCGGCCCGGCCCGCACTTTCGGGCGCGCACAGTAACCCGGCCCGGCCCGGCCCACTCCGCGCACGCGATCCGGTCGGACCGCACGACCGTCCGACCCGCTCCTCGCGCCGACACGTGTCCCCGAACACCACACAGCGGATCCGGCCGCTCCCCTCGCGCCGCGTGCCGTCCCTCGGTCAACGCAGCCGTTGGCGCCAGCCAATGGCTGGCCGCCACGTGGCGCACGCGTGCGCCACGTCGGCGCCGTGGCCGCCACGCCCGCCGGCACCGCCGCCTGCCGCCTGCACGCTGCCCGCCGCCTGCCGCCCGTACGCGCACAGTAGCTCGCCCAATCCTCGCGCGCCACGTGTCCAAGGCATAATCTCGCTGACCCGGTGCACAACAACCTCAAACACCGAACCAATCCGAGGCCGCCACGTGGCGCACCCCGGTCCACCGTGCACCGCGCACCGTCCGTGCCTGCCACGCACAGTGGCGCGCCCAATCCCCGCGCGCCACGTGTCAACCCTCTCACTCGCTGCACCCGGTGCACCCGACTTCATGAACCGAACCAATGACATCCTGCCACGTGTCTTCCCGCCCAGTCCACCGTACACCACGCTTCTCCGTAGACCGCGACCTGTGAACCCTCCAATGGGAAGCCGCCACGTGGCACCGCGCTCTGGTGCATGCCGGCGCGTGGACCGCGCGCCTGCCCGCGCCCCTGCCCGCGCGCTGCGCGCTGCCCGCGCCTGCCCGCCGCCGCGCTGCCGCCTGCCCGAGGCCGCGCCGCCGCCCTCCGCCGCTGCCGGCCGCCGCCGGCGATCGCCGGAGTTACTGTTCCGGCGGTGAACAGTAACCCGTGCCCAAAAACATCAAGTGGGTAGTCCATTTTGACCGTTTTCGCGCGCTGAATCCGAATTTGACGTCCGTTTCGCCAAATTCCAACTCTAAAAATTGCCGAAGGCACCCGGAAATGCGTTCTTAGTCCAAACTTCGTGCGGAGCCCAATTTAAATATCCGATTCGCGCGAAACCACTTCTAAACCCTCCACGGGGTCCTCCGATCACTCACATGATCCATTTAAGTCCGAAGTCCAACACTTGTGTCCAATTATGCCCCAAACACCTCCAACACACCATGTAGGCCTCCAATGGCCACCCCAACGCACTGTAGCAGCTCTGCGGAGATCCGGGTCATCACATCCTCCCCCACTAAAAGAAAGTTTCGTCCTCGAAACTAAAGTCGTTCCTCAACACGGAATCTCAACCAAATAAAGGGGGTAAATATCCAATCATCCACCACTCAAGCTCCCAAGGCTGACAAGTACCTCCTCCAAAGGCGCGATGCGGTCCTCGGGTCTCCATCTAGAACAACATAAAGGCGGGCACTCCAGAAAAACCGCACCAACTCAACCAAGTGCAGCTGGGCTAACCGCTCGAGCTACCAAGTAATCTGCATCGGTACAAGCCTCCGCTCTTCCCAGGGCCTCAGATGATCCAACCACAAGTCCATCGGCACAACAAGCTCGATCCAAGTACCTCTGTACTCCCGGGGCATCCGATATAGGTCCTCCAACTGATCACGTAAACTCTGATCTCTAATCCAAAACCATCAGGGTGTAGCAACACCTCCCCAACTCTCGGGCATCAGCACACAACAATAAGCAGTTGAAAGAACCAGATCGCAAATCAATCTTCGAGAAGGCCCAGTACCCTTGCAGCTGGTAAATCCAATCCTCCAGGCTCGAGAAAGGGTACCTGCTCCAGACGATCACTTCATCAAATTTCGGGAGTTGTGTCCTCAACTCCCAAACCGTGACATGCCAGGCAACTCCGAAAGGAAAGGAGCCCTAACCAGGGGGGGGTCCTCGCCTGGTCGCTCCCAAATCTTGACCATCCGAGGGAACCATTCAGCCGAGGTCTATCATCCAAAGAGTCCTCAGTGACACCATCATACGCCACGTTTGCCTCGACAGTCCACACAGCGCCAGCTGCGGAGTCAACACTCAACCCCAAATAGCTCTCCTGCTCCGGGTATCCGCCACCACAGTGGCCCTAACGGGTGATTTGGATGCTTGCCACAAATCCAACTGTAACTTCATAGCTACTAGGGAGGCATCACTATATCTCACAAATCCATCCCCCAACACTGGCGATGCTGAAATCAGGGCTGGTATCAATCTCATCACCAATTCGTCAAGCTCTGCTGGCACTATCCGGCTCACAAGCTCCTCACCTCAACAAGTAACTGCCGGTCTCAGCCATTCTCGCAAGCATCCATTTTGGCCGGTTTCCACCACCGCCTCTTATGGCTAGACAAGTGATCCAAGAAGGTATGCTCTCGAAGCTAAAACTTGTACCACAACAACTTGGCATAGCTTCTTCCTCGCAGACCTTGTTACACCATCTACCAGTACTCCACCAGCTCTAAACCATACAGAGATGGGGTAAAATCAAAATATCCCGGAAGAATATCTCAAATAATCCTTCCAAGTGCATCAGGAACACACAATTCCTCAGTCCTAAAACGACAGGGCCTTAGTCATCCCGTTAGGCCTTACTGCACTCACAATGCCCCTACCGGGTCCAGAACACCATCTTGGCGGGATACTCAACTGTATGATCCCAAGAAGACACCTGCATCCCAAGCAGACCACTATCGGGTATAACTCCATCAAAGGTCCTAAATAACATCCAGACCTGCCTGCGGTCACCCCACACAAGGACCCTCACTGTCCTGTGCCAACGACGTGGCACTAGATCGTGTTACGGAATTTGTGTTGGCGTATTTCGTGATTGAATTAAGTCTTGAAGATTGAAGATGAAGAAACTTCGGATCGTATACCTCAATCTCAAGAAAGAAGAATTCAAAAGGATCAGGTACGTTTAACTAAATAATTTTGATGATCCGAATACTTCTTATAGTGTAGAAACACCTGGAAGAGGTTTTAATTGCTTATTCATCAAAAACTGGACATGGGACATGTTCAGGATCCGGATCGTGGACTTTCAATCCGGATCCCGAAAGGTGTTCGTTCATACATTGCTGCAATCCGGATCACAGCTTGTACAATCCGGATCCCGAATGGGATGTTTTGTGAAAATGTATGAACGATCCGGATCGTGGATTATGATCCGGATCCCGAACAGGTGATTTTCTGGAAACTGCATTCTGTGCGTCTGCGATCCGGATCGTGGCTTATCCAATCCGGATCGCCGTCGGTAAAACTTTCCAGAAAAGTTTGTTTTTGATCCGAATATTCTTCCTAGGGTTTCTAACCTATAAATAGCCCTATGGTCATTTTCTAGGGTGATCCAAATAGAGCCGTCATTTTCAAATATCATTTTATACGGCCTTAGATCCACATATAGAGAAGAAAGGAAATCAATAGATCTATTCTATGTTTCTTCATCTATATTGATTAGTTTGATTCTAGGTTTTCATACTCACATCTTGAGTAGAATCAAACTAATGAATACTTAGATGGTATTTCCGATCTACTCTTGATCTAAGTATTCGGCGGATCATCACCACCCAAACAAACAACGATTTACCCCAAAATCGGCGCGTGGACTCGCGTGGCCTTGTGGATTCAAGGTGTTATCGCTCTCGTGGATTCGGAGCGAGGTGCGTTCGTGGATTCGAAGCGTACCATTGGGTGAAGACCGTGGATTCGGTTGGACGTCGTGGACTCGACGTTGGACGCTGTGGATTCAGCGTTGGGCGCGGATCGTGGATTCGAGAAGCGTCGTGGAGCGAGCGGGAAGATCTACTAGGAGCGTATGGTAAAAGGTTGAGTCGTCTGTGAGTACGTTATATCACCTTGTACGTGTGTTAATTCTAGTGGATTTCGCCGTGTTATCGGTCCCGTGGTTTTTTACTCCGGTTTGGAGTTTTTCCACGTAAAAATCTTGCGTGTTCTTTTATTTTTCCGCATTGGGTTTTATCGCACAATGATTTTTTGAGTGTTTATTGTTTACACCTATTCACCCCCCTCTAGGTGTTTTTTCCCCTATTTAGATCCTTATTAACCTAAACCCAACAAGTGGTATCAGAGCGGGAATAGGGTTGTAAACAATGGTTGAAGGTGGAAACATCAATCGACCCCCTTTCTTTGATGGAACAAATTATGCGTACTGGAAAGTACGGATGAAAGCTTTCTTAATTTCCATCGACGAAAGGGTGTGGCAATCAATTGAATTAGGATGGTCTAATCCAACTGAAATTTTAGATGATGTTCGCACCTTAAAACCTAGGTCGAAATGGACCAAGGAAGAGATAGACTTATCTTCTTACAATGGCAAAGGGATTAATGCTCTATTTAATGCTTTGTCACAAACTGAGTTCTCTCGCGTCTCGGCATGTGAGACTGCGAAAGAAATCTGGGATGTTCTTCAAGTTACGCATGAGGGAACTAACTTAGTGAAGATTCAGAAACTGCAAATGCTCACGAGCAAGTTTGACTCTATCTCTATGGCAGAGAATGAATCCTTCACTGACTATTACACACGATTGCAAGACATCGTGAACTCATGTGCTAACTTGGGAGAGAAGATTCCAGAATTTAAAGTTGTAAGAAAAATTCTAAGAACTCTTCCTGAACGATTTCGCCCGAAGGTTGCAGCCATTGAAACAATTAAACACCCGGACGAAATGCGTGTAGAAGAATTAGTAGGTGCTTTACAAACTTATGAAATGACTTTTCCTACTAACTATTCTTCTGGAAAGGCATCCTCTTCTAAGTCTTCAGGTTACGCATTGAAATCAACTAAAGAAGAAGACGCGGATTCATCCTCCTCGGACGACGACGAGAACATTTCTATGGAGGACTTTGAGAAGCAGCTCGCTCTCTTGACAAGGAAGTTTCGCCGCAACTTTCGAAGGGGAAATTCAAGCAAAACTCAATCCTTCGGAAAGTCGAAGAAAGGCAAGGGTCCTTCAAGTTACAAGTCAAGAAGCCAGGAGAACTTCTCAAAGGATAAGAAAAGTTCTGAGGGACAAGTTCAGTGTTTCAAATGTCGAGGCTACGGCCACATAGCAACGGAATGTCCCAACAAGAATCCGGCAAAGAAGAAAGCGATGCAAGTAGTTACTTGGGATGACAACTCCACGTCAAATGAGTCATCGTCAAGTGATGAAGAAGACAACGCGACAGCTTTCCACGCGTCCACTACATCTTCTCCCTTCATGTGCTTAATGGCAAGTACATCCGACTCACTGTCCAACTCCACTGTGGAAAAGATTGCAACGGACGATGAATCAGATGATTCGGAAGGTGAAGATTTTGTTTTAGCCTACCATAAGCTTTTGAGGGATTCAAAGAAACTGGCTAAACAAAACAAGGGGTTGAAAGAGAGATTACTGGATCTTGAAGATGAAGTAAAAAGAGTAACCTCTATCTCAACCGATCTTGAAGTGGAAAGGGACAATCTGATTAAGACAAATGTTTCCCTTCAAGAGTCCAATGAGCATTTCGAGAAGAGTTATATAGATATGGTGAACAAAGCGAATTACTTCTTGAAGCTCAACGGCGAGGCCCGACAGGAAAAATTGGAAATGACGGAGACCATACGCCAACTAAAGGATGACTTACAGAGATTTTCTTCTGGAAGGAGTAAGTTGGACAGACTTCTTGGTCTCGGTCAAAGAAACAAGTTCGGCCTCGGATACACTCAAACTGGAGACATTCCAAGTTCGAGTGGTACGGTATTTGTGCCTCAGTCGGTATCTCCTCCTCCGACACCGGTGTTCACGACAAGCAACGACAACGAACCTACTACATCTTCTTCGGAATCGACAAGATCCAAGGTATGTTTTCGTTGTGGCATTTCAGGGCACATAAGAAGAAACTGCAAGACTGGAGCCAAACGCACACCTCAAGCATCTTGCAACAACTACCAAAAGGGCTATTCCTCGGAAACAACTCCAATCAAATTGACGGAAAAGAGCCTTGGTAGTACACCGCTCAAGACGACATCATCAAGGAGCAGCAATTCTTCAAGCAAGACGCTCTCACCTAGGAAATCAACTTCACGACCATTACCGACGCACTCCAAAAAGGTTTGGGTGCGCAAAGGTGAAATCTTTCCCTGTCTTGCTACCAATGTTTCTTTGCATGCATATGATAGTTCGTCTTGGTACCTGGATAGCGGGTGTTCCCGTCATATGACCGGCGATAAAAACTGTTTTCAAACATTTGAGAAAAACTCCGGAGGACTTGTTGTTTTCGGAGATGGTCGGTCTTCCAAAATTGTTGGAAAGGGAACGGTAGCTATTCCAGATGGCCCGGTTCTAGATAATGTATTATTTGTTCATGGCCTTAAGACTAACCTCATAAGCATAAGTCAACTGTGTGATAGTGGTTATTCAGTTAATTTTTCATCTGATAAATGCACTGTAACTGACATGAACCATGCTTTCTTTTTAAAGGGGGTTAGATCAGAAAACAACTGTTATGTAGTTCCTTCTAAGATTTCTGAAAAATGTAACCTAGCATCTTTGAAAAATGAAACACTTTGGCATGAAAGGCTAGGTCACATAAACTTTAAGGAACTTGCTAGAATTTCAAATAAAGATGTGGTCAAGGGGGTTCCGAAACTTTCTTTTGAACAAAACCTTGTGTGTGGCGGTTGCCAAAAGGGAAAACAGTCTAGGACTGCACACAAGAATTTGAACCACATAGGTACAAAACGGCCTTTGGAACTTTTGCATATGGACTTAATGGGGCCAACTCGTCAACCATCTCTGGGAGGTAAATGGTATATTTTTTTGTTGGTTGATGATTTTCTAGATATACTTGGGTAGCCTTTCTAAAAGAAAAAGCTGATACTTTTGATTCTTTTCTCGAAATCTGCAATCGTATTATGATTGAAAAGAATGAAAGGATTACTCGAGTTAGGAGTGATAGAGGTGGGGAATTCATAAATTCCAAATTCATTGATTTTTGCTCTTCTAATGGCATTAAACATGAATTCTCCGCACCTTACACACCTCAACAAAATGGTGTAGTCGAGCGCAAAAACAGGGTCGTACAGGAAATGGCACGTGTTATGCTTCACAGCCGGAACTTACCTTTATATTTTTGGGCTGAAGCGGTGAACACTGCTGTCTATGTTATCAATCGAGTGTATTTGCGCCCGGGGACTTTGAATACACCATATGAACTTTGGTTTTGTAGAAAACCTAACATCAAATATTTTCGCATTTTGGGAGTCGGTGTTTTATTTTACGTGATCGCGAAAATCTTGGAAAATTTGACTCTCGAAGTGACGAAGGGATTTTCTTAGGTTATTCTACAAACAGCAGAGCATATCGAGTTTTTAACTTAGAATCTAAGACGATCGTAGAATCGATAAATGTTAAGGTAGATGAAGCTTTTCATTTTGAATCTGAAAAATCTACCCTCGATATCTCTCTTGATGATGATACACCTGCTAATGCATCTTCTTCTAACAATTCTTTCGATAATAATGTTGATGCATCTAACGGTTCTTCAAGCTTATCTGATGTGCAGGAATCATCTCGTGTACCTCCGCCTACTCCTCTACCTCAAACGTTACGCATCTCCAAGGATCACCCTGAATCGAACATAATTGGAGATCCACAAGAAGGAGTTAGAACACGGAGACAATTGGTTTGCGGATTTGCATGCTATGTATCTCAAATCGAACCAAGGAATGTTGATGAAGCTCTCCAAGATGATTATTGGATTAAAGCAATGCAGGAAGAGCTCCATCAATTCGAGCGAAACAAAGTCTGGGAACTGACGAAGCCTCCGAAGCAACACAATGTGATAGGTACCAAATGGATCTTCAAGAACAAGAAAAACGAAGAAGGTACTATCATCAGGAACAAAGCAAGGTTAGTTGCTCAAGGCTATTCTCAAGTAGAAGGTATAGACTTTGATGAAACCTTCGCCCCTGTAGCTAGACTCGAGTCCATTCGTATATTGTTTGCGATCGCTTGTCATTTTAAAATCAGATTATTTCAAATGGACGTTAAGAGCGCCTTTTTAAATGGATTTTTAAATGAGGAAGTTTATGTAGCTCAACCGAAAGGTTTTGTGGATCATAAACTACCTAACCATGTTTTTCGACTGAAAAAGGCTCTTTACGGTCTGAAACAAGCACCGCGAGCATGGTACGAAAGGTTGACAAAGCACCTTTTGGAAAAGGGCTACACTCGAGGGGGAGCTGACAGGACTCTCTTTGTGAAGCATTATCAAAACAATTTCATAGTTGCTCAAATCTATGTTGATGACATTGTTTTTGGAGCAACGAGAGATAATGATGCTTCTAAATTCGCGGAGACCATGGAAAGCGAATTTGAGATGTCCATGATGGGCGAATTGAATTATTTTCTTGGATTACAAGTTAAGCAAAACGATGAAGGAATTCACTTGTGTCAATCCAAGTATGCACTGGAGTTGGTCAAAAAGTTTGATCTTGAAAATTCTAAAGATTTTCCAACTCCAATGGGAACTAGCCATAAGGGACTTGGAAGTGAATCACAAAGTGAGAATGTAGACGAGAAACTGTACCGCAGTATGATTGGAAGTCTACTATATCTCACGGCTAGTCGCCCGGATATATCCTTCAGTGTTGGGATTTGTGCGAGATATCAATCAGCACCGAAGGAGGTTCACCTGAAAGCGGTGAAACGGATCATCCGGTATATCAAAGGTACAATCAATTTCGGAATTTGGTATCCTATGGGAACGACTTTGGATATTGTTGGATACTCAGATGCCGATTGGGCTGGATCGGTGGATGACCGGAAAAGCACGAGTGGTGCATGCTTCTATCTCGGCCACTGCCTTGTTGCATGGCACAGTAAAAACAGAACTGCATAGCACTCTCGACTGCCGAAGCGGAGTACATTTCTGCAGGAAGTTGTTCAACCCAATTGATTTGGATGAAGAGCGTGTTGAGCGATTTCCGAATTTCAACATCTTCGGTAACCATTTTATGTGACAACACTAGTGCTATTAACATTTCTAAAAACCCTGTGTTGCACTCTAGAACAAAACATATTGAACTTAGATATCATTTTCTTAGAGAGCTAGTTGAATCAAACATTCTTCAACTGTCATATATTTCAACTGAGGATCAATTAGCCGACATCTTAACAAAACCTTTGGATCAAAAACGTTTCATTCACTTGCGAAAAGCAATTGGCATGCTTTCCTTGAAATAAACTCTTTTGAAACCTTTGCTTAGATTAGGTTTTGTTTTTGTTCTTGTTTTTGTTTTGTTCTTTATCTATGTTCTGTACATAGCACACTAATTGAGCATAAATCATAATTGACTTTAATTGCATCCTTTTATGCATTTAGAAATTTATTATGTTTTTGATGTCATAATGTTTCAATGTTGCAATGATCATTTACGTTAATTAAACCATCTTTTGTGATCAAAGTCAATTTCTCTCTCAATGATCTCTTGGTATAGTCATTATCATATTTGATTGCTTAGTCGAGTATGAATTCGAGATCAATGGTTTGGTTGAATACTTTATATATTAAATAATTGATAGCCAATTGAGGGGGAGTCAATGAAATGTGAAATGCTCAAAAGATGTGGAAAGAGTTACATCCCAATGAGGAGTGTGAAAACTACCACCACATGGAGAAAATGAAAGAAAAAGATACTCCATGAATGAAAAGCAAACTTTTGTTTGAAAAATTGTTGATGAAACTCATATTGAAATACTTGACTCAGTCGTATTTCATGGTTGGTATAAGGTGGGATTTTTGATTAAGATGCTCAAAGAGCCACTCCTTCAACAGATTGTCTAGATATATTATCTAACTTATCTGGGATTTCAAACATCTATTGATCTTGGTACTTCATTTTCTTTACTGAAATTGATGATTTGATAAAGGCATTACACATAAGATCAGATAGATGTAATTGAAGTTGTTCAACTTTAAGTGTTTTAACTTTCGTAAATTTTCGTTTCATTTTTGGATATTTTTGATAGATTTTGCATAATCTATTTCTTGTTGTATGAAACGATGTCATTTGTTTAAAGTTGACATGGTAAAGTGCTTACATACTTTTTCTGGATTTTATTGTATTTTTCTAAATTTTTCTGAAGAAAAAGGTGTAGCCGATCCGGATCGTGGCAAGTGATCCGGATCCCGAACGCAGGATTTTTCCTGCGGGTGCCGATCCGGATCACATTCTCGGCCGATCCGGATCACGGCTAGGGTTCTATATAGAAACTTTCAGATTCGAGATTTCTTTACCCTAATTTCTGGTTTTCAAGCTTCTAGAGTTTCTCTCTCTAGATTTCTTGCTTCTTGGTGCTTCAAAACTCAAAGTTCTTCGGATTCAAGTAAGTTTTCATGATCAAAACTCGGTTTTTCACAGTTTTTGTTTTTTCATCAAACGTGAGTTGAAAAGTTGGATTTTTTTCGTTTGTGAATGGTTTTTGATCAAATTTCTTTTGAAATAAGAACTCTGGGTCAATTAGTTTTACTTTTATGCTGGGATTTCACTTGATTAACGAGTTTTTAGGCTTCGATTTCTAAAAATTCGGTTTTAGGGCATAAAAGAGGAATTTTTGTAAATCATGGATTTGATCTATTTTTAAAATTCTTTTTGGAAAACTAATTTGATTCTTGGCTTCTCTATATGATTATGATTGTCTAGGTACAATGTTTTCAAATTTTTCAAAATTGACAATTTTTCATATGTTCTTGAGTTGGTCTTTCACAGGACACTTTCTAAAAACTCAAAGCACTGACAAAATGGTGATCACCTGGATCATTTTCCTGCTCACTGCCATGGTTCATGTGAAGGACTCTGCAAAGCCGAAGAGAAGCAAGAGGACAAAAAGAGCAAAAGCTGACTCCGATACTGAATCGGAAACTGAATCGATTGACTGGGACACAATTGAAGTTGAAGGGGCTGTCCCAACTTCTGCAAAGGGGAAGGCTCCTGCTGAAGCTCCCAAATCTAAACCTCCTCCTACTGCAGCTGAGAAAGGAAAGGCGCCAATGGAGCCTACCGGAAAAAGAGTGAAAACCTCGGCAAGGAAAAGAAGTGGTGCCCAAGGTATTTCAATCAATGAACCTATGGACAACCTGCCACCATTTCAGGGATTCGTCAGCTCCACACGAATCAAAGATTTTGAAAAGAGGGAATGCATAGGAGAACGACATGTCAATGTACAACAGATGAGGAATAGATCTGCAGAGTTTGGAGCTCTGTTTGATCAAGTTGGTCTTGGTCCGATCTGCAACTTTCCTGAGAAAACTGGGTACTGTCCACACTCAGTTCGGATCTTCTATCAGAATGCAGCAGGTCTTATTGATGAAGTTGATGGACGCCGAGAATTTCATACCTTTGTAAAAGGTATCAAGATCAAAGTCACTCCCCAACTGATTGGAGAGGTGCTCGGTATGACAGCCATCTCAGACGGAGTTCATTATTTGAAGACTCAGGTCTTCACAGCAAATCTTGGAGAATAGTAGTCAATGGAACCTGCTCTCCGGATACTACGTCTGCCGGAAATTCAGTTTACTCCAGGGAACTCAAGAAGGAGTACAAGTACTTAAACTTCATTATTTGCTACAACATTCTTCCCAACATGAACACGAAAATCGTCCGATGGGATAGGTTGCTATTTCTTTATCTTCTTGGAAACCCAACTGCAGCAATGGGAGCAAACTGAACATCCCCTACCTCATTTGGAATAGGATGACGCGGTATGTCGAACACTCACATCCCTCTGAGCGACTACCATATCCAATGATTATAATGCGCATCCTTAGGAGATTTAAGGTGGATACGAGCGCGAGTTCGTATTTGTATAGTTTGGGGACAATAAATGAGACAACCATTGTCAAGTCTTTGACAACAAAGCAGGATGATCCCCCTTCTCCTCCAATTGGCCAACGAGTTCGAACTCATGCAACTTCTTCCACTGCCCCCGTTCCTCCGAAACAGAAGGCACCTGCATCTACTTCTGACGATGATGCCTCGGTGACATCCATCTTCAAAGAACAACAGCGGCTTTCAAATGAACAGGAACGTATGTCCGCTGAATTTACTGAAATGAAAGGCGATCTTCATGTTATGAAAAATGAGATGGAAATTATCACAGCTTCTCAAGTCACTTTGACCAAGTCAGTCTCTTCAGTAAAGAAACTTGTGAAGAAGTTGTTTGCGAAAATGGGTTGCACGACCTCTGATGACTCCGACTCTCAGGAGTAAATCTATGTTATAATCATTTTCCTCTGACTTTGCTTTTTGTTCTGTTTTGCAGGTTTATGATGTGTGTTTATGTTGTTAACTCTCCTTTTGTTGTAATTATTTGGCTTTGTTTTGTGACAAAAAGGGGGAGAGAGTTAGCGAAAACAATGAACAATGAGAACTTTGAACAAAACAATGATTTGAACAATGATTGTGAATATCGATAATATCAAGGTAAGTATGAATCTCAACTCAACTTTGGTTTTCTTTTGTGATTTGTGACATGCTTCTATACTAACTATTCGACTAACTATTTGGGCATGTAATATGACTAACAAGTTGATGTTGGACTAACATACTTTGACATTTGGTTTTCGACTGCTTAGAAGATATGTTGGTTTTAACTATGTTTCTTTCACATATCTGATTCTTTTAAATGTCATGATGAGATCAAACTCTATCTCTGTACTTGGTTTTTCTATGTTCCAATTCTTGAGGTATCTAACGAATTTGTTTGTCAAGAATGTTTTCTGTGTGCAGAGTTACAGATGTCTAAGTCTAGAGTCTGTCTTAGGAGTTTATCTCATGTTTTAATTTCTGGAACTCTTTTGTAAATTTTTGTTGTATGGTGATAGCAACAAAAATATCTTTTTGAATTTTCTTTGTGGATCTGTGTTTTGTCACGAAACCGCCAAAGGGGGAGATTGTTACGGAATTTGAGTTGGCGTATTTCGTGAATGATTAAGTCTTGAAGATTGAAGATGAAGAAACTTCGGATCGTATACCTCAATCTCAAGAAAGAAGAATTCAAAAGGATCAGGTACGTTTAACTAAATAATTTTGATGATCCGAATACTTCTTATAGTGTAGAAACACCTGGAAGAGGTTTTAATTGCTTATTCATCAAAAACTGGACATGGGACATGTTCAGGATCCGGATCGTGGACTTTCAATCCGGATCCCGAAAGGTGTTCGTTCATACATTGCTCGCAATCCGGATCACAGCTTGTGCAGTCCGGATCCCGAATGGGATGTTTTGTGAAAATGTATGAACGATCCGGATCGTGGATTATGATCCGGATCCCGAACAGTGATTTTCTGGAAACTGCATTCTGTGCTCTGCGATCCGGATCGTGGCTTATGCAATCCGGATCGCCGTCGGTAAAACTTTCCAGAAAAGTTTGTTTTTGATCCGAATATTCTTCCTAGGGTTTCTAACCTATAAATAGCCCTTCTATTTCATTTCTAGGGCAATCCAAAGAGCCGTCATTTTCAAATATCATTTTATACGGCCTTAGATCCACATATAGAGAAGAACGGAAATCATTAGATCTATTTAATGGTTCTTCATCTATATTGATTAGTTTGATTCTAGGTTTTCATACTCATATCTTGAGTTGAATCAAACTAATGAATACTTAGATGGTATTTCCGATCTACTCTTGATCTAAGTATTCGGCGGATCATCACCACCCAAACAAACAACGATTTACCCCAAAATCGGCGCGTGGACTCGCGTGGCCTTGTGGATTCAAGGTGTTATCGCTCTCGTGGATTCGGAGCGAGGTGCGTTCGTGGATTCGAAGCGTACCATTGGGTGAAGACCGTGGATTCGGTCGGACGTCGTAGACTTCGACGTTGGACGCTGTGGATTCAGCGTTGGGCGCGGATCGTGGATTCGAGAAGCGTCTGTGGAGCGAGCGGGAAGATCGACTAGGGGCGTATGGTAAAAGGTTGAGTCGTCTGTGAGTACGTTATATCACCTGTACCGTGTGTTAACTCTAGTGGATTTCGCCGTGTTTATCGGTCCCGTGGTTTTTTCCTCCGGTTTGGAGTTTTCCACGTAAAAATCCTTGTGTGTTCTTTTATTTTTCCGCATTGGGTTTTATCGCCAATGATTTTTTTGAGTGTTTATTGTTTAACACCTATTCACCCCCCTCTAGGTGTTTTTTCCCCTATTATCCTTATTAACCTAAACCCAACAGATCGACAGACCCTCGATCC
>CM054932.1:6987418-7047195 GCA_029168755.2 Tillandsia fasciculata | reverse complement strand
GTCGACGCCTCGCAGCCTTCTTCTTCTGTGCCCGAGGAGGAGGACTCGGGACAGGGACATCAGAGTGAGGTGCAGGAGCTTCGTGCCCAGTTGGCGCAGATGTCTGAGGCTGTTCAGCGCCAGGAGGAGACTCCAGAAGGAGACCTTCAGCGTCGGAGGAGACCAGGAGGAGGCCTCGCAGCGCCAGGAGGAGGCTTCCCGACGCCAGGAGGAGGCCTTGAGTCGGATGATGCTTATGTTAGAGCAGAGGTCACAGCCTGTGGTAGCACCCCCTGAGAGCTCACCTGTGCCCTCTTCGCCAGCTGCAGCGCCCCCTGTGATTCCGTCAGCACCAGCAGTCCCTGTCGAGCCGGTTTCCTGCAGACCACCGTCTGAGTCGCGGGACCTTTTACTTCTTCTGAGCAGCGGCAGCGGTGGATCTGTTGATGAGATTCCGCCAGTTCGATCCACCCCGTTTCTCTGGTCTGGGTGCTGAGCCGTGGGAGGCCGAGACTTGGGTTACGGCCATGGAGCGTCACTTTGAGAGTTTGTTCGTCGAGGATCGGTTTCGGGTCTTCTTGGCAGCGCATTTTCTGGAGGGCAACGCCGAGGCCTGGTGGCGGCGTGTGCGACCCGCTGGTCCGCCTGGGACGCAGCTTCTTACCTGGGCGGAGTTCCGCAGTCTTCTTTTGGGGCCTTCTTTCCTGAGAGTGTCCGCCAGAGATTGGAGGAGCAGCTGAGAAATCTCCGCCAGGGAGATCGGCCCGTGAATGTATACATAGCCGAATTCAATCAGCTGTTGGCTAGTATGCCTCACGTGGCCAGGGACGAGTCTCACCGGATCTACATGTTTGAGCGGGGGCTGCGCCGGGACATTTATCAGCTTGTTCGCTCCCGCAGATTGCAGACATTAGAGGCCTCGATGGAGCAGGCGTTATATGTTGAGTCTGGAGAGGTAGTTATGGATGAGGTGGCTCCAGCCCCCGTAGAGACTCCAGGGGCGAAGCGCCCGGCGCCGGTGGATGAGGGGCAGTCGAGTAGGCAGGGACCCCCGAGACCCCCACGATTCCATCCTCAGGGTCGTGGACGCCAGGGGCGCCAGAGATCTGGATCATCTCGTCAGTCTTCGCAGCAGCGTCGACCACCTCGACCCCAGCAGTCATCTCAGCAGCAGCAGACTTCGCGGCAGTCCCGGCAGGATCGTTGTATCTTTTGTGGAGGGCCGCACTTACCGATGCATTGTCAGCAGAGGCACGGCCGTTGCTACCGTTGTGGGCAGGCCGGTCACATTCAGAGCTCGTGCCCCAGAGCAGGTTCTCCAGCTCCTTCCACCGCTTCAGCACCTTCTCTTCCTCATCAGACGGCAGGGCCTTCTGTGGCCTATGGTAGGCCTGATCATGCTCCATCTTCCTCGCGGCAGCCAGATCGACGACCACCAGCACCGAGCGGGCGTGTCTATGCCGCCCAGATTGAGGATGCTTCTGCCGCAGATCACGTCGTCGCAGGTATTATTTTGATTTCTGCAGTTCATACCCGAGCACTTTTTGATACTGGCGCATCGCACTCATTCATTAGTAGAGCATTTGCATCCCTACATGGTATAGAGGTAGTTCATTATCGCATGCATTAGAGGTTCAGATTCCAGGCCATGTCTTGCATGTCGAGGAGTGTTGTAGGGATTGCCCTGTACAGTTGGGACCCTGGGTCCTGCCGGCAGACTTGCTCGTCTTGCGGCAGCTCCAGGATTTCGACGTGGTACTTGGCATGGATTGGTTAGCTCGGTATTTTGCCACCATTGACTGCAGAGAGAGGACGGTGACCCTCCGCGAGCCTGGACAGGAGGAGTTCGTTTACAGAGGCTGCCAGAGTACTTTATTTGCCATGACTATATCTTCGGCGAGAGCCCGGCGGATGATGAGTAGGGGTTGTACCGCCTTCCTGACGACGATTGTAGAGGTGCCTACGGCGGCACTGGGACTCGAGGATATCCCTATTGTCCGCGAGTTCCCAGATGTGTTTCCCTCAGAGTTGTCGACCATGCCGCCGGAGAGGGAGATTGAGTTTGTGATTGATGTGGTTCCAGGAACCGCACCAATCTCGAAGGCACCTTATAGGATGGCCCCTGCTGAGCTGAGAGAGCTGAAGGCCCAGTTGCAGGACTTGATGGATGTGGGCTTTGTGAGGCCCAGTGTATCTCCGTGGGGAGCGCCAGTTTTATTTGTGAAGAAGAAGGATGGGTCGCTTCGATTATGTGTGGACTACAGAGAGCTGAATAAAGTGACCATCCGGAACAAGTACCCCCTTCCACGGATTGATGATCTGTTTGATCAGTTGCAGGGAGCGTCTGTGTTCTCCAAGATTGATCTCCAGTCAGGTTACCACCAGCTGAGGGTGAGGGCCGAGGACATTCCCAAGACGGCTTTTAGATCCCGGTACGGGCATTATGAGTTTACAGTTATGCCTTTTGGATTAACTAATGCCCCTGCAGCATTCATGGATTTAATGAACCGGGTATTTCAGCCGTACTTGGATCGGTTTGTCGTTGTGTTTATTGACGACATTCTGATTTACTCCCGGAGTGATTTGGAGCATGAGGAGCACTTGAGGATAGTGCTGCAGCTTCTGCGAGAGAAGAAGCTGTATGCCAAGTTTAAAAAGTGCGAATTTTGGCTCCGGGAGGTTGCTTTTCTAGGCCACGTTGTATCAGCCGCAGGAGTGGCAGTGGACCCGACGAAGATTGATGCTGTTCGGGATTGGCCTAGACCGACGACGGTTACTGAGGTCCGTAGCTTTTTGGGATTAGCAGGTTACTACCGTCGCTTTGTAGAGGGCTTTGCGAAGCTCTCTACTCCCCTGACCAGTTTGACCAGAAGGGGATAAAGTTTGTTTGGACTGAGCGGTGCCAGGAGAGCTTTGAGGAGCTGAAGAGGAGATTGATCTCGGCACCAGTTTTAGCACTTCCAGTGATGGGCGATGGATTTGTGATCTACAGTGACGCCTCTCACAGCGGCTTGGGATGTGTTCTGATGCAGCATGGTAGGGTAATTGCTTATGCTTCACGGCAATTAAAGGATTATGAGAAGAATTACCCTACTCATGATTTGGAGCTTGCAGCCGTGGTGTTCGCGCTGAAGTTGTGGCGGCATTACCTCTACGGGGAGCATTGTGAGATTTACACTGATCATAAGAGCTTGAAGTACCTGTTCACACAAAAGGAGCTGAATTTGAGGCAACGCCGGTGGTTGGAGTTGCTAAAGGACTATGATGTGAGTATTCTTTATCACCCCGGCAAGGCCAATGTAGTGGCAGATGCTTTGAGTAGGAGGTCAGCGCAGAGCTTGAGCATGTTGATCACCCAGCAGGCACCGCTTGTGGAGCAGATGAGGCGCTTACAGATTGAGGTTGTATCCCCTGGGGTCTCTGCTAGACTCATGTCTATGGTCTTGCAGCCCACTCTGTTGGAGAGGATTAGAGAGACACAGAGTGAGGACCCCCACTTGACTCGGATTAGATCGCAGATTCAGGCTGATCAGTTAGGGGATTTTGCAGTGGATAGCTCGGGAGTACTGCGGTACAGGGACCGAGTGTGTGTGCCTATGGACACTGAGCTCAGAGATCAGATTTTGAGGGAGGCCCATTATACACCTTATACCATTCATCCTGGTGGTACTAAGATGTATAAGGACCTCAAGGCACATTTTTGGTGGCCCGGAATGAAGCGGGATATTGGAAGATTCGTGGCTCATTGTTTAACTTGCCAGCAAGTGAAGGCAGAGCATCGTGTTCCTGCTGGCAAGTTGCAGAGTCTTCCAATTCCCGAGTGGAAGTGGGACCACATCACCATGGACTTCGTCACTGGACTGCCGAGGGCGCAGAGTGGGGCCGATGCGATTTGGGTTATCGTGGATAGACTCACCAAGTCTGCACACTTTTTGCCTGTACAGATGACTTTGCCGTTGGAGCGACTTGCGCAGTTATACTTGGATGAGGTAGTGAGACTGCACGGTATACCCACCTCGATTGTATCAGATAGGGACCCGAGGTTCGTTCACACTTCTGGGGGAGTCTTCAGTCAGCCTTGGGGACCCAGCTCCGTTTTAGCACAGCATTCCACCCACAGACCGATGGACAGTCTGAGCGCACCATACAGACCCTTGAGGACATGTTGAGAGCGTGCGTTATGGATTTTGGAGGAGGGTGGTACCGGCACTTAGCATTGGTTGAGTTTGCGTACAACAACAGCTATCAAGCGAGCATCCAGATGGCTCCGTTTGAGGCGTTGTATGGACGCAAGTGTCGGTCACCCCTGTATTGGAGTGACGTGGGTGAGAGGAGGACTTTGGGACCGGACTTACTGCTGGAGGCAGAGGAGAAAGTCAGATTGGTTCGCCGACATCTTGAGATAGCCCAGAGTCGCCAGAGGAGCTACGCTGATACTCGGCGGCGAGACCTAGAGTTTCAGATTGGTGATCATGTCTTTTTGAAGGTCTCGCCTTCGAAAGGGGTCAGGAGATTCGGAGTTCGGGGAAAGCTCAGTCCCCGCTTTATTGGACCCTTCGAGGTACTTGAGAGGATTGGCCCTGTGGCCTATAGAGTTGCTCTTCCACCTCGCCTGGCCGGAGTTCACGACGTCTTCCACGTCTCAGCTTTGAGGAGATATGTTTTCGACCCCTCGCACGTGATCGACTTCACTTCTTTGGAGATCGGAGAGGATCTTGGCTACGAGGAGCGCCCGTTGCGAATTCTCGCTCGAGAGGTGAGAGAATTGCGCAACCGGGCCATACCTTATGTGAAGGTTTTGTGGAGCAATCACGAGGAGCGGGAGGCTACTTGGGAGCTGGAGACGGTGATGCGGGATACCTATCCCTTCCTGTTCGAGACTTCTGACTGAGGTACGCCTGTTTGTTTCTTGTTTCGAGGACGAAACTCCCTTTTAGTGGGGGAGGATGTGGTGGCCCAGTTTCCCATGCAGCTTTTCTGGTGAATCCATTGTTTAGAACACCTATTGTTGGTGTGTCTGGCCCATTGTGCGTCAATGAGATGCTACAGATGGACCCTGTGAGATATCTACAGCTGTGTTGGCTTTCGGCTGTGTTTGCGAAATTTTGAAAAGGTTTTTGGCCAAACGGAGGTTGGAAATGGATTCAGCGCGGAAAAACGCTTGAAAACGGCTATTTGCTTGTTAAATTCTGAGTCCGGATGCCCAAAAACGGACTCCCGGAAGTTTTCGGTGAATTTCGGTGCATGGGAGGGGCCGTGGACCGCCGGCTGCCACGTGGCAGCCCAGGATTGGCCGGTCTGCAGTGCGCGGTCCACAGAGAGCCGCGGCTGGGTACACGGACCCGGCGCATGACACGTGGCGCCGCCTGATTGGCGGGCCCGTGAGGCGCGGTCTACAGAATTTTGCGCGGCGGTGCATGGACCGGGGCGGGGGGACGCGTGGCATCCCGCGGTTGGTCGGTGCACGCGGCGCGGTCCACGGAACACTATTTCTGGTGCGTGGACCAGGTGCACGGGACACGTGTCACCACGCTATTCGCGGGCTCACGAGGCGCGGCGCACGGAGTGGCGGTGGAGCGCCTCGGGGCGCGTGCGTGGCAGGCGGCGCCCTGCCCGCACGTGTGACCGCGACAGTGGCAGGGCCACGTGTCGCCCTGCCACTGGCGGGCGCCACCTACCCGCTTTGACCGCGGGGAGGGGCACGTGGCGGCATTTGGCGCGCCCCGCACAGCTGTTCGCTGTGCGGGACGCGTGTCGGGCGGGGAGGCGCGCGACGTGGCCGCCGCGCAGTGGATCCGCCCGCTGTTGCCTGTTGGTCGGGCTACGTGGCGGCCAGGGAAGTTTCGGGCGCGCACAGTGTTGGGCCGGCCCAACACTGTAGCCGCCCGAAAACTTTCGGGCGCCCGAAAGTGGGGACACGCCCGTCATTTCTCCAATTGTTTAGTGCGGCCTATATAAAGCCCGAGCCGCGTTTCCTTGCCCATTTTTGGCATTTCTGAGCTTCAAACCGAGGAGAGTTCTTCACCAAAGTTGATCCTCACATCTTCAAGCTTCCATCTGCAGATTTTGGGAATTTCTGGGGGCACGCTTTTCGAGATTCTCATTTTCTTGGCGCGGCGCGACGCTCGTTCTTCGGCGTTTCTTCCGTCGCTCTTCGGTGTACGAGCTCCCCCGACCTACTCCGACCATCTTTTCGAGCGATTTCTTCGCCTCTAGATTCGTAACAGGTGAGGCTACGATTTTGGGTTTCACGTACATTTTCAGATTTCGCGTTTTTCGAGGTGTTTTCTCGTGCTCATTGGGACCCTTTTTGCTGTGAGCTTTTGGTGAGGATAGCAGCTTCTTTTGTGGATATCTTCGCGCACAAATCTCGGATCAGGACGTGCTTATAGACTTTTTTCATCTACTCGACGCGAGGATCATCGTGGTATTTTTTTGGAATTTTTCTGAGATCTTCCCGGAGGTATACCTCTCCCTTCTTTATCTGTGCAAGATTTTACAGTTATGTGGATGTATGTTTTCGCGCGCTCGTGTTGTGGAATTTATATCTTGGCCTACGGAACTCCGATTTGGGCGTGCAGGTACTTGTTTCGAAGCTATCGACGCGAGGAACGCCGGGGTATTTTTGTTGGAATTTACTGAGCACTATCTACAGGTGAAATTTCAGCATCTGTACAGCTGAAATTCAGCATGTGATATTTGGATAGATTTTTGGGGATTTGTGTATAACTGTAGCCTATGTTGTACCCAGGTGGGATTTTGGACTGTATTGGGCATACTGGACAGTGAGTTGCTGTTGTTCTGGTATTATCAGCTGTAGGACTTGGACAGATCAGCGCATCAGGTGGGTGACCTCACTTTCAAGATCAACGGACTGTGTACTAATTCTAGCTATATAGGGACTTTCATTTTATGATGTATCATGTGTAGCATGCTAGAATGTAGGAATTAATGTTCCTGTTGTGGCTAGTTGATCCTGTGATAATTTTCTTCCCTACAAGCTGTTAATTATTGTTTATCTTGGAACTTGACCTAGCACCACTGCCATATGATGCATGTTCAGCCAGACTGTAGAAAACCTCAACTTGGGCTAGGTTTTTATTGCTCTAGACATTCCCACGCACTATTCTTTTTCACTCTGGACTTAGAGTTCTACTCGCCCAAGTAGTGGGCCGAGAGGTCGGATTATTGTGGGATGCATTTACACTCGTGTCTGGGGACCGAGTGGAGTTGTTAGCAGTCTATAGACCAGGTTTCTTTGGGAGAGTGACTTTGGTGTTAGATCTGGGATCTTGGGAGCCATTTGAGTGACAGTGGGTCTCGGCTGTGCAGTTTTCCAGCCTGTGAGTGAGACAGTGTTCCTTTGGTTACAGCCGATCTTGTTGATCGAGGATTTGGATTATAGCCTGCATGAGCCACATTTGAGCTCGACAGAGATGCGCGGATACTTTCCTCGTTGGGGTCGCGCCCCTCGAGAGCCACTCCGGAGTTGGGCCTGTTCTTCTATCGCGACTTGTCGACGCAGTTTTCCCTCTGGCTGGGCCAGTTAGTAGCAGTCACGGACACAGTCCCTCTGGCTGGGCCAGTTAGTGGCAGTCACGGACGCCCTACGTAAGTCCGGTCCCCCGGGACGTGACGGCAGTAGGTAGGCGCAGGTTTGACTGGACCCTATGCGGCAGTCAGTTGTGATTGGGTGATTTGAGTCGAGAGCTAGTTGTAGCATTATGATCTTTCTGTTCCACTTTTGAGCATCTAGATAGAGGCATAGTAGCTGTAGAGTTTACTTTACCAGCATTTTCCCTTTCCGCACTGCATTATTACTTTTGCCTCTAGTAGACTTAGTGGGCAGACCGTCGGGCTTGTTGGCGGCACCCACTGAGAACTACTTGGGACGTAGTTCTCACACCCGTCGTGGTGTTTTCTCCCCAGGGACTTCTTCTTCTGCTCCAGTTCCTGCCGCACCTGTTGCTGACCCGACTGATCGAGGTAAGGGAGTCGCGAGATAGATCCCTACCAGTGTCGCCTGAGAGTAGATGTACCTCCCTACTTTTGAGAGTTCATGTCGAGTGACTTTGTAGTGAGGATTGAGTTGTACTCTTCTTATTTTGAGAGATATTTATATTTGGGTGAGGACTCTGGTTGTATACTTTGTGAGAGTTGTTTTTATTTTATCCAGTTTTTACTTTTCAGCTCTGATATCTGTTTAGCGTAGATCTCTTTTGCAGGTTAGTCGCTACGTCTATGCGGGGCTTCCCATATGGGCGGCGGATCTGTTGGCGAGCCCGGGTCGCAGTTTCGACCCGGGGCGTGACAAGGACACTTTTCCCTGGCTGAGTTACCAGGAGGATACTTTCCACTGGCCGAGCTACCAGATGGGTACATACCCCTGACCGAGTTACCAGGAGGGTACATGCCCTGGCCGAGTTACCAGGTGGTTGCTTTAGTGAGATTGAGATGGTCTGACAGGACGCCGAGATTTGGAGGCATCGAGTTCGTCCTGTTGGACTACCGGGAGCGCAGTTGTTGACTTGGAACCAGTTTCGTGCTTTGCGGCTCAAGGACTTCCTTCCCGACAGTGTAAGCAGAAACTAGAAGGGGATCTTAGACTCCTGCAGCAGGGGAGTCGACCTCTTCTGGAGTATGTTCGCGAGTTTTGTGATTGTTGAGCGGTGTACCCCATGTCGCCTGGATGAGGCCCAGGAGGTTGAGTTAGTTGAGAAAGGACTCCATCGGAATATCTATCACTTGGTGTATTCTCGACGGGTGCCGACGTTAGATGCAGCGATTGAGCATGCTTAGCGGGTTGACCGAGGATCAGTGATCATGTCAGAGAGTAACGGAGCGCCAGGGACCAGCTCCGGGGAGAGGCATCTAGTGCCGCCTGTGTTTGGACAGTCGAGTAGATCGAGACCCCCGGGGCCGCCACGATCCCAGTCTGAGGGTCGTGAGACTCAGAGGAGACAGAGACCAGGAGGTTCTCCACAGCCGATGTATCAGCGGCAGCAGCGGGATGACTGTGTCATTTGTGGTGGGCCACATTCTGCGCCGCAGTGTGACCACAGGCAGGGGCGATGTTTTTCGTGTGGACAGTCGGGACATTTTCAGGCAGATAGGGCCACTTCTTCGCGGAAGTCCGACGGGCGACCACCCCCGAGCGGGAGCGTTATTTGTTACCGGAGCATCGCATTCTTTTCTTCTGTATGGCTAGAGATAGGACCCTTAGCTTGTGCTCGTGAGGTTCAGATACCTGATCACGTGTTGCACATAGATGAGTGTTGTTGGTCCTGCCCAGTGCAGTTGGGGCCCTGATTTTTGCCTGTTGATCTTTTGGCCCTTCCTCAGCTCTGGGATTTCGAGGTAGTGTTGGGTATAGGACTATGAGGATCTGAGGCCTTGATGCTTGAGTGATGCCACACCGTTGATACACGGTGGTGATGCCACACGTTGATACACGGTGGTGATGCCACACCGTTGATACACGGTGGTGATGCCACGCCGTTGGTGCACGGCAGTGATGCCACGCTGTTGGTGCACGGCAGTGATGCCACGTTTTAGGTACACAACGGTGAGAGTTTTTTTTTGGATGGTTCGGACTTTTGACCGCGAGTTTGGGCATCAGCTTTATGATCGCCTTGCGAGCCAGTTTTCAGTCCCGTTCACCGACGGTTTGGTCCCCGTCAGGGTGTTCTTTCTTTGTTGAGGGATCGACTTCGACCCGTGTGTCCGTTGGGGTTTTGATAGCATGTTGAATGACCAACTGTGGCATGGGATTGTGTCTCTTGAGGATCCCTTTTGAGGTTAGCCTGCAGTTGAGTAGTCCACTCGGGTGGTTTTGGATCGGGAAGTAACCGAGTGAAGACCCCAGCTTATTGGATTCCTTTCCTTATTGGATGAATGTGTGGGTTTGCTTCGGGTCTCCTTGTTGAGGTTGGCACCATGATGTGATGTGGTACGTGTTGCACTAGTGGTCTTTTTCGTTTCCCCCAGCCTTTTATTGGAGCCCTTGGGTATTTCACGTCTCAGCTCAGGAGTGATGTATTTTTTTTTCCTCGCCCGTGATTTACTTGCCCCTTTGAGATCTGTGATTGTTGGAGTACGAGGGACGCCCGTTGCAATTTCTGGCTCGAGAGATGAGAGAATTGCACATCGGGCCATACCGTACTTGTTGTTGTTGTTGTTGCGGAGTAATCACGGGGAGTGAGTGGTGTTTCGGGAGCTGAAGGCGTATTGATGGAAACCTACCCGCGGTATTTGTGACTCCTGATGGACTTGATATAGTTTCGAGGACGAAACTTTCTTTTAGTGGGGGAGGGTGTGAGGTCCGAAAATTTCCCGCGTAGGGTCTGCTGGTTGTTGGGCAGCTGTTAGTGGCCGTTGGGAGTGTTTGTGCGCATGTCGGCCCCGAGAAATAGATTTGTGGTGCAATCTGGGAATTAGTTGCATCACTGGAGGCCTGCGTGGTGTGTTGGTGGTGTTTGCGCGCAATTTGGACACAAGTGGTGGACTTCGGGCTTAAAAGGAGATCCCGTGGGAATTTGGAAGACCCGTCGGGTGTTTAGAAGTGGTTTCGCGCGATTCAGATGTCAAAATTGGACTCCGGGCGAAGTTTGGATAAAGGATTACCTCTCCGGTCGCCTTCGGGAATTTTTAGAGTTGGAATTTGGCAAATCGGACTTCAGAAATGGACCCGGCGCGAAAATCGGATCAAGTAGGCTATCCGGGGACATTCGGCAATTTTTCGGATGAGAATTTGGAGAAACGGACATCGTTTTTGGATTTAGCGCGCGAAATCACTAAGATTGGACTATTTACTTGTTTGTTTTGGAGCCCTATTGATGTGCGCATTTTTCGAGACGACGCGGCACGAGAATCGGGGTGTTGCACGGCACGATTCTCGAGGCGACTGCGGCGCGGAGTTCGAGGCACGCGCGTACGGCGCGGCAGGCGCGCTGGGGAAGCGCGCCTCTGCGCGGAGCGCGCGGGGGCCGCCACGTGGCGGGCCCCAGTTGGCGCCCGCGCGGGCGCGGGGGCACGCGCGCCCGGTGTGGCGTGCGCGTGTCCCGCGCCTAGGGTAGCGCGGTGTAACGCGCCCGTGTGGCGGGCACGTTACCGCGCGCCGCGTGGCGCTGTGGGCGCGCGCGTGGACCGGGCGCGCGCGCCCATGGGCCGTGGACCGCGGATGGAGGCTCCCCGTTGGCTGGCGCCGTGGATCGGACCCGTGGACCGAGTCCGTGGACCACCCCCTTTCTCTTTTTCTTCTTCTTCTTCTTCTTTCTCCCCCGAGCGCCATTTCTCCTCCTTTTTCTTTTCTTCCTTCTTCACCCGAGCGAGAGAGGGAGTGAGGAGGAGATTTTTGGGGGTTGTGGCGGTGCGCCGTGGACCTCGCGGAGCGCGCGAGGTATTCCAAACGGGTCGGTTGTGTTGATTTTTGGATCCCAAAGGATCTAAATAGGTACTATCAAACACCTAGAGGGGGGTGAATATGTGTAATATTTAAAAAACAAATCTCAGTGCAAAATGAAAACCAATGCGGAAATAAAAAACAGCACACCGAGATTTACGTGGAAACTCCAATCCAGGAGAAAAACCACGGGACCAACACGCAATAACAATCCACTAAGAAAAGAAGAACAACAAGGTGATTACCGACTCCACGGACTCAAACCCCTCCTTCAACTTCTTCGGATCTTGCGCTCCACCGATTGCACGTCCACTGCACACGTTCGAATCCACGAACGCCACTCGAATCCACGACCACACGTTTCGAATCCACGAAACGCCTTTAGCACACCGAATCCACGATGCCACGTCGAATCCACGACGCAAACTCAGCCGGTAAGAATATTGGCTTCGATGGTGATCCTTTGCTTAGATTATCAATGAAGATCCATGGGAGAATTCTCTAAGCAAAGATTAGATCAATTCGACAAAAGATATGTTCTTGAAAGAACCATCGAATTGACCTAAGAGAGGCTATAAAGAAGAACGATAAAAACCTAGCCTCTAGGGTTGCTCTCAAGTGTTTTATAAATTGATCGGTCTTGATCCCACATTTTTGAGAAACCCTAAATGTCTATTTATAGTTTAGAAACCTTTGGAAAGAGATAAGAATCAAAAACTTACCTTATCTGGAATTTTTCAGGACGGCGATCCGGATCGGATTTACTGCGATCCGGATCGTCGTAACGAGATTGACAATTCCAGAAAAACAAGGGTTCGGGATCCGGATTGCAAAGCCCGATCCGGATCGTTCATACATTTCAGCAAAATCCCATGTTCGGGATCCGGATCAGAATTGGCTTGGATCCGGATTGGATTTGCCAATGAACTAATACCCTTCGGGATCCGGATTGGACTGTCTGATCCGGATCCTGAACATGTCCCATGTCCAGTTTTTGATTTTTATGCAATTAAAAATTCATCCAAGTGTTTCTACACTATAAGAAAGTATTCGGATCACCAAAATTATTTAGTTAAACATACCTGATCCTTTTGAATACTTTCTTCTTGAGATTGATGTAACTGATACACAATTCTTCATCTTCAATCTTCAAGACTCAAAACACTGAGTGTCAACTTGAGCTCTTGTTGAATCTTCTCTAAGTCTTTGATTGCTGATTGACAATTTGATCCCTTTAAGACTCCGACTCAACTCACTGACTTGACTCACGAAATATGCCAACACCAAAATGCCGTAACAATCTCCCCCTTTGGCAATTTCGTGACAAAACCCAAAAATACATAAAAACGCTCAAGTCACTCATCTTAAACCAAAAAATTGAAATTCAATGTTATCACCAAAACATTGATTTTCTTTGCGTGAAAGATCCAATAAATACAAAATTACATTTGAACCAAACAGTCCTAGAACATACTCTATGACTTAGGACTTGGAGTCTTAAAGTGATGTAATTCCTGCAAAACAAAACTCCAAACAAAATCAAACGTTAGTCGTTAGAAATTAAAATCCTACATTTGATTCGTCCTTTTGGTTCATTTGTTTTTCGGCTCTTTCAATCTTTATCTCCCCCTATCTTGAGCATCTCTAACATGTTATCTTGAGCATCTCTAACATGTTCTCCATGTTCTCCCCCTGTCTTGAGCATTTATGTTCTCCCCCTTTGTGATACGATCATTATTTTCTGTTCTCCCCCTTTTTGTCACAAATTGTCAAACAGTGAACATACTAGACAAAAGGAAATCACTAACAACATTAGTTCATAGAGAAAGAGAGATAAAAGCTCAGTTCCGGTATATAACAAAAATGCAGATTGCGTACCGGTACCAGAAAGCAAAAATCAAATAATTTCTTGAAACAAATCCAGATTTTAGAATCTTTTCAAATACCGATTTGTATTCCATCAAGAAATCAATTTAAGTGCTTTAACCAATGAATTCACACAGATGTCATTCAATCCAATTAATTTCACAAAATTAAAAAGATTTACTCCTAAATCATGAAAAACAAAGATAAAACATTATAAACAGTTTTTCATGTTATATTCATCAAACACAAGTCATCAAAAATAATCTTGAGATCCAAACTCTATCAAGATGTAACGGATTTACAAAGATGACTTACGGAGATTTCCAAATGACATCAATCTTGAATTCTACCCTTTCTTGAGATTGAGGTATATGATCCAAATTTCTTTCATTAGAATAATTTAGAAAAATTCCATAAAACCAGAAAAAGTATGTAAGCACTTTAGCGCATCAACTTTAAACAAAAGTCATCGTTTCATGCAACAAGAAATAGATTATACCAAATCTATCAAAAATACTCAAAAATGAAACGAAAATTTATGAAAATTAAAACCCTTAAAGTTGAACAACTTCAATCACATCTAACATGATCTTATGCGTAATGCCTTTATCAAATCATCAATTTGGTAAAGAAAATGAAATACCAAGATCAATAGATGTTTGAAATCCCAGATAAGTTAGATAATATATCTAGACAATCTGTTGAAGAGAGTGGCTCTTTGAGCATCTTTCATTAAAATTCCACCTTATACCAACCTTGAAATTTGACAGAGTCAAGTATTTCAACATGCATTTTATTTAATCAAAAATTGAAAAACCATGCTTGGTATACATGTGGTAGCTGCACACAGTACTCGGACGACCGAGGTGGTAGCTCTTTCCTCCATGTGGTGGTAGTTTTCACACTCCTCATTGGGATGTAACTCTTTCCACATCTTTTGAGCATTTTACTTTTCTTTGACTCCCCCTCAATTGGCTATCAATTATTTAAGATATAAGGTATTCAACCAAAAATTGATCCCGCATTCATACTCGACTAAATAGTCAAATAAGATAATGACTATACCAAGAGATCATTGAGAGAGAAATTGACTTTGATCACTTAAAAGATGACTTAATTAACATAAATGATCATTGCAACATCGAAATATTATGATGTCAAAAGCATAATAGATTTCTAAATGCGTGAAAAGATGCAATTAAAGTCAATATGACCAATGCTCAATTAAAAAAAAAAACTATAATGAAGTATCTTCAAGATTATGATTATGGAGTAAAGTTGATAATCCATATAAAATTAATTTGGAGTGAATGAACGTGAAACCCTTTTTATTCAATGCACTTGTTCGTTAAAAACCTTTTGTTCAAAAACAAAGTATAAAAACAAGAGCATTGAAAAACATGTAATGCAAAGATTAAGAAAAATATGAAGGGAAAACCAATCAAAGCATTACATACAGTCAAAAGCTATTTAGAACTTAAAACAAGGAAAGATATCACCTTTCCGAATCCAAAATCGCTGGATTTTGGGTTGTCTTGATTCGTTGTGGCCGGGGGTTGTCCGCTTTGACTGTTGATCCACCTTAGGTCTTTGCCTTGCAATGATCCACTTGTATGATTGATGTTGTGACTCGGACCTTTAGTGGGTTGAGTGAACTCCTTTAACTTGATGCGTCTTTTGATTCCGTTGAGTCCGCTCCGTAGATGAAGTTGCCGAAGGATTTTTCTTTCTCTTTTTCGGGCAATTCTTCACCAAGTGTCCTTCAAGTCCACATAGGTGACAAGTTCTTCCTTTCAATTTCATTGTGGAACTTGAAGCCTTCACAGTTTGGTTCTTTTTAAATCCCAAACCAACCTTGCTTGTTTGACCTAATCCGGACATACAATCTAGTTTCTTGGAACCGGTTGAAAGCCTTTGTATGTCGGATTTGAGTTGATGAACTTGCTTGGTCAAAGCTTGGTTGGTGACATGAATTTCTTCAAACTGCTTTTCAAGAAAACCAATCTTGTCCATATATGATTTTGCGTTGTCTCCGATTGGTTTAACTTTTCTTGGAGGATTTTATTGTTATCCAATAACCGTCCTTGTTCCTCCTCGAGATCATGAAGTTTGATCTTTAAAGCTTGATTCTCGTCTTGAACCTCAAGTCGTTGCTTCCTCAACTTCTTGATATGCTTGGCCATCTTCTTTGATTCCGCAAGAAGTTGTTGGTATGCCTCAACGAGTTCTTCTTCGTCCGACTCCCCCTCACTTGATGACTCTCCTCCGGATGTTGATGTTTCATGCAAAATCAAAGGAATAGAGTCAGTGACTAAAGATGATAAGCACAAATTAGAAGAGGGAATTTGAGAGGCATGAAAAGCAACAATTTTTTTTTTTCCTCTTCACTTGAGGTCGATTCATCGAAACTAGAATCGTCCCAAGTTTTTGCTTGCAAAGCCTTCTTTTTGTATGATTTCTTAGAAGGACAATCCGTTGAAATATGGCCGTAGCCTTTGCATCGATAACATCGGATTTCCCCTTCGAAATCATCTTTTTCTTTTTCTTTAGAAGGTTTTGCAACGCCTTTGAGTTTAGAGGATTTAGAACCCGATGATCCTTTAGATGGTTTCGTGGATGAAGATCCATCGGTTCGATTCTTCCAAAATTTCCGACGAAATTTCTTTGTGATCCGCGCCAATTGTTCTTCAAAATCGGCAAAAGAGATTTCATCGTCGGAACTCGATTCGTCATCTTCTTCCTTTGTTGATTTGAATGCAATACCTGTAAGCTTAGAAGAAGACTTGGAAGAAATTTGATTAGTAGGAAAAGTCATCTCATAAGTTTGCAAAGCACCTACTAATTCCTCTACACTCATCTCATCCGGATGACTAACGGTTTCAATGGCGGTAACCTTTGCCCTAAACCGTTCCGGAAGAGTCCGAAGAATCTTTCTTACAATTTTCGACTCCGGGATCTTTTCTCCTAAATTAGCACATGTATTAATTACATCTTGAAGTCTAGTGTAATAATCTGTAAACAATTCATGCTCTTCCATATGAATAGAGTCAAATTGACTTGTAAGCATCTGGAGCTTTTGAATTTTTACAAGATTAGTACCCTCATGTGTAATTTTGAGAATATCCCAAATTTCCTTCGCGGTTTCACACGCGGAAATTCGTGTAAACTCAGTCGAGGAAAGAGAATTATATAAAGCGTTCATACCTTTCCCATTGTAAGAAGATCTTTCGATTTCCTCTTTGACCATCTAGAGCGAGGTTTTGGGGTAGTAGAATTTCCTACTTCCTCAACAGGATGCACCCAACCGTATTCAACGGTTTGCCAAACACGCTCATCAATTGAGATGAGAAAAGCTCTCATCCGCACTTTCCAATATGCATAATTGGTCCCATCAAAAAGAGGAGGTCTAAAAATATTACCACTTTCACCCGACATGATAGATAAACCTAAAACCCGCTCTGATACCAATTGTTGGTTTTTAGGATCCACAAGGATCTAAATAGGTACTATCAAACACCTAGAGGGGGGTGAATAGGTGTAATATTTAAAAAACAAATCTCAGTGCAAAATAAAAACCAATGCGGAAAATAAAAATCAGCACACCGAGATTTACGTGGAAACTCCAATCCAGGAGAAAAACCACGGGACCAACACGCAATAACAATCCACTAAGAAAAGAAGAATAACAAGGTGATTACCGACTCCACGGACTCAAACCCCTCCTTCAACTTCTTCGGACCTTGCGCTCCACCGATTGCACGTCCACTGCACACGTTCGAATCCACGAACGCCACTCGAATCCACGAGCACACGTTTCGAATCCACGAAACGCCTTTAGCACACCGAATCCACGATGCCACGTCGAATCCACGACGCAAACTCAGCCGGTAAGAATATTGGCTTCGATGGTGATCCTTTGCTTAGATTATCAATGAAGAACCATGGGAGAAATCTCTAAGCAAAGATTAGATCAATTCGACAAAAGATAGATCTTGAAAGAACCATCGAATTGACCTAAAAGAGGCTATAAAGAAGAACGATAAAAACCTAGCCTCTAGGGTTGCTCTCAAGTGTTTTATAAATTGATCGGTCGTGTCCCACGTTTTTGAGAAACCCTAAATGTCTATTTATAGTTTAGAAACCTTTGGAAAGAGATAAGAATCAAAAACTTACCTTATCTGGAATTTTTCAGGACGGCGATCCGGATCGGATTTACTGCGATCCGGATCGTCGTAACGAGATTGACAATTCCAGAAAACAAGGGTTCGGGATCCGGATTGCAAGGCCCGATCCGGATCGTTCATACATTTCAGCAAAATCCCATGTTCGGGATCCGGATCAGAATTGGCTTGGATCCGGATTGGATTTGCCAATGAACTAGCACCCTTCGGGATCCGGATTGGACTGTCTGATCCGGATCCTGAACATGTCCCATGTCCAGTTTTTGATTTTTATGCAATTAAAAATTCATCCAAGTGTTTCTACACTATAGGAAAGTATTCGGATCACCAAAATTATTTAGTTAAACATACCTGATCCTTTTGAATACTTTCTTCTTGAGATTGATGTAACTGATCCACAATTCTTCATCTTCAATCTTCAAGACTCAAAACACTGAGTGTCAACTTGAGCTCTTGTTGAATCTTCTCTAAGTCTTTGATTGCTGATTGACAATTTGATCCCTTTAAGACTCCGACTCAACTCACTGACTTGACTCACGAAATATGCCAACACCAAAATGCCGTAACAGGTTGGGCGGCGCGACGCGTCGGGGTAGGTTCCGCGCGTTGTTTTTACGGTATTTTTGGCACAGTTTTGAGGCGTTCTTTGGACAGTAAATTGACCCCCTTTTTGCTCTTATATGTGTTAGGGACCGTATTTTTACTGCTCCGTTTTGCGTGCGGACCCCGGCGGCGTGCACCGTTTTGCGTGCGGACTCCGTTTTGCGCGTGGGTTTCGGCACCGTGCTCCGTTTTGCATGCGAACTCCGGCGGCGTGCATCGTTTTGCGTGCGGACTCCGGTGGCGTGCATCGTTTTGCGTGTGGACTCCGTTTTGCGCGCGGTTTTGGCACCGTGCTCCGTTTTGCGTGCGGACTCCGGCGGCGTGCACCGTTTTGCGTGTGAACTCTGTTTTGCTCGCGGGTTTCGGCACCGTGCTCCGTTTTGCGTGCGGACTCCGGCGGCGTGCGTCGTTTTGCGTGTGGACTCCGTTTTGCGCGCGGTTTGTTATGGCACAGTGCTCCGTTTTGCGTGCGGACTCCGGCGGCGTGCACCGTTTTGCGTGCGGACTTCGGTGGAGGCAGGATTCGCGTGGAGGCCAATTGCAAGTGTCTACGAGCAATTGGTGGCAAATCGAGGTGGGTGGCCTTATCTCCAAGTTTTATGGACTGTACAGTAATTCTACTGTTGTAGGACTATGCTGATAGTTTATTTCCTTGTGTAGCATGCTAGATTGTAGGAATTGTTATTCCTTTTATTATCTGTTAATATAGTTATCTTGGAACTTGACCTAGCACCCCCGTCATATGTTGCATGTGTAACCAGACCAGTAGAAAACCCTCACTTGGGCTAGGGTTATTTATGTTAGACACCCACACTGTTTTTCTATTCCTGGACATAGTGTTATCCTCGCCCGGGTAGTGGGCCGAGAGGTCGGGACTTTCTTTTAGTGTGGGATGCATTTGCACTCGTGCTTGAGAGCAGAGTGGAGTCTGGTAGTTGTAGTAGGTTGCTTATCTGTGCCGGGAGCCGTTTGGGTAAACGGTATTCCCGGGAGGTCTTGTATCCCTGTTATGCTGTCGTGGGAGGGAGCCGTTGCGCAGACGGCAGTCCCGGGCCGTCGAGTATCTTCCGGTCAGTGTTGTTGGGAACCGTTGGGGTTGACGGTGGTCCCAGGTCGTTGAGTGTTGTCCGACCGGTATTGTTAGCCTGAGTTGTGGGTCGTTCCTGGCTGTGGAGTACCTCCAGCCAGTGTGCTTTGTGCTGCGAGCTGTTGGAGAGGCTAGTGTCTCGTGTTTCATGGGAGCTGATCAGCTGAGTCGTCGAGAGTGCTCCGACTGTTGTGCGAGATAGTTTGGGGATCTTGAGTCCTACCATTCTGAGAGTGAGCGTGGATTTTCACTATAGCCTGCTTATGCCAATTTTTGATACTCTATGCCGCGCCGTTTTCCTCAGTTGGGGTCGCGCCCCCTGAGATGCCGCAGTGGATGCGATGGTTGGCCTGTTGAGGCAGTTTTGCAGTGGATGCGATGATGGGCCTGTTGAGGCAGTTTGCGCGAGGGGTGAGTTAGTCGGACAGGACGCCCCACGTAAATCCCGTCCTCATGTGGATGTGTGGTAGTGGGCAAGTGCGTTCCTAGTCGACAGGCGCAGGCTTGACTGGACCCTATGTGACACCCCCAGTTTAAATAGTCCTATGTATAAATGATATAATAGGACTATCTTAGCTATAGCCTTTTGGATGGTGACGAGGTTATGTGAGTTAATTTACGAGAGTTTCTAGGATGGGTGACTGTTCGTCACACCCTTTGAGGCAGTCAGTTCATTTGGGTCGATTGAGCACCTGGGTGCGAGTGGTCACATTTACTTTCATCTGTTCCACCTTTGAGCATCTAGATAGAGGCATAGTAGCTGTAGAGTTATCCTTTTCAGCTCTTTTCTTTCCGTATTACTTTGTTACTTTATGCCTCTAGTAGACTTAGTGGGCAGACCGTTGGGCTTGTTGACGGCACCCACTGAGAACTACTGTGGGAAGTAGTTCTCACACACCGTCGTGGTGTCTTTCTCCAGGGACTTCTTCTCCTGTTCCTGTGTTCCTGTTGCTGATCCTTCTGACCGAGGCGAGGGAGTCGCGAGCTAGTTCCCTACCCGTCATTGGAGTGTAGCGGTACCCCTTCAGAGGAGAGCTCCAGTTGATTAGTTACTTCTTTTCCCTCTGTTGAGAGACCTTTGTTGTGAGGTATAGAGTTGTACTTTATTTTATAGTTTGAGAGACTGATGTAGTGAGGATATTTTTGTATTGAGAGCTTGTACACCGATGTATTTATTGGAGATATCTCCCTTTTGAGTTTTGTATCAGAGGACTTTTAATACGATCGTATTTGGAAGATGGATATTGTATTATTTTCAGTTGTACAGTGTTTGGATTACAGCTTTTAGTATTTTACTTTCAGCTCTGATATCTGTTTAGCTGTAGTTGTATTCTTTCTGCATGTTAGACGCTTCGTCTGTACGGCAGTTTCCGTACAGATGGCGGATCTGTTAGCGAGCCCGGGTCGCAGTTTCGACCCCGGGGCGTGACAACACCACAACAAACAACAAACAACACAACTCACTAATCAATACCACCAAACATACACTCGCTATTTTTCCAAAATAGCTCAAGGAAGGGCATTCTCACCTCCAGGCAGCGCTCCAAAAATTCCAGAAGATTCACGGTTGCGATCCTCACGACGAGTAGCACCAAAACGAGAATTTACACGCCCCGTTCCGACACCTGTAGGCCAGTTACAAGTTTATACAATGTGGGGGCCGGTAATCCACAAAACTGCGAAACAGCCTCAAAGATGTGAAATTTCCACCTGCAGAACGGACACGGAAAAATCCAACAAAAATACTGTCGTGTTCGTCGCGTCGATACCTTCGAAACGAGTACCTGTACGCCAAATTCCGAGCCCCGTACCTCAAGTTAAAAATCCAACAAGGTGACCCTCTCAAAAGGATCCTGTACAAAAAAAACTGTAGCACATAGCTCTGGAAAAAAGGGGTTTTCACCTTCGGGAAAAAACTCAGAAAAATCCAGGAAATTCGAGGACGTTCCTTGCGATGTGTAGATGAAAAAAGTGTACAGGGGGCACGTCTCCATCCGATTCCGAGCGCGGAGATAGAAAATCGACAAGCCTCCGCTGTCAAAAACCTCATAGCAAGAAAAGGTCACAGAAACACCTCGGGAACTGTGCCAAAAACTCGAAATGGAGGGAAGGAACAACACGGAAACGAAGACTACCTCTCGTGAACGCGGTGCCGCAAAAATCGGCTCAAAATCATCCATCGGGGGGGGGCAAATCGGGTGATCCGGTGGGCCTCGCGGACTGAAGAACGATGGTAATAGCGAAAATCCAAAGTGCGTCACTGTGCGGCGCGTGCGTAGATAATGCCGACGCCGGAGTCTCCAAAAATGCCCAAGATCCAAGGGAGGGTACAGAACATAGTGTAGAAGCCTCTGTGAAAGAGGGAGCTCCAGAAATGCCAAAAAAACCCGCTCAATAGGCCTCAACTGCCTATTTATAGGCTGAAGAAAAAGGGAAAAAGCACACTTCCTGGTGCAATTTCGGGCGCTCGGAACTTCCGGGCAAACAGAGCCCCCAGATCCGCCGTTCATCGCGCGCAAGACCGAAAGTGCTAGATCGCACCACGTCACCCCTAACAGGGAACAGCCGACGTGACCACCCGCCGCGCCCACGTGGTCCAACCTGCTGCCGACAGTTGGCGTCACGCCCAACGCGCGGGAAACCGCGGTCAGCGCACCACTTCGCGCCTGCGACGCCGCCTGCACCAATGTACGCACGCGCTCCCGAGGTGTCCCCCACATGCTCCGTGGACCCGGTCCACCGCTCTAACCACTCGCGTCACGCCACGTGGCCAGCCTCCGGTGCACTCCGGCCCTGTCCGCAGCCGCCCACCTGCCCCGCGCGCCCATGGCGCCTGCCCCGGCCCTGCCCGCGCCTGCCCCGCCGCCCGCAGCCTGCTTCAGCGCCGCGCGCTCCGCCGCTGCCCGCCGCCGCCGGCTGCGCCCGCCGCTGCCGGAACAGTAACTCTGCCTCGAAATCCGTGCCGGATCATCCGGGCTCCGAAAAATACAAGGTAGTAGTCCTTTTCATCGTTTTCCCCCGCGCGCTGAATTCCAAATCCGAAGTCCGTTTTGCCAAATTCCAACTCTAAATTACCGAAGGCATCCGAAAGGTGTCCTTGGTCAAACTTCGCGCTAAGCCCAATTTTAATATCCATAGCGCGCGAAACCACTTCTAAACATCCGACGGGGTCATAAGACTACTCCCGTGATCCATTTAACACCACCCGAGTCCATTACGAGTGTCCAATTGGTGCACAAATACCACCGACACGCTACAAAGGCCTCCAGAAGTTGCTTCACCAGTATTCTCGTCATGGGGATCCAGGTCCTCACATCAACCGCACTGGACATGATCCACAAGCCCTCATCCACATGCACACCCAACAGTAACCTGTACCTCTAGTGCACGTGGTAACAACTCTGCCTTTAGTCCATGCAGGAATGTAGAGGTGCTTCTAACTCCGATTGCTGTGATGGAAATCACACCTGGACGACCCAATCCACTCTGCCTGTTGCCTCCAACCAGGCGGCACTGTCACGCCCCGGGGTCGAAACTGCGACCCGGGCTCGCTAACAGATCCGCCATCTGTACGGAAACTGCCGTACAGACGAAGCGTCAAACCTGCAAAAAGAAACATCTACAGCTAAACAGATATCAGAGCTAAAAGTAAACTACTGCAAAGACTGAAATCTAACACTGTACAACTGAAAAATAGAATAATATCCATCTCCCAAATACGATCATATAAAGAGTCCTCTGATACAAAACTCGAAGGGGAGATATCTCCAATAAATACATCAGTGTACAAGCTCTCGATACAATAAATATCCTCACTACAACAGTCTCTCAAACAAAAGAACAAAAGGTACAACTCTATACCTCACTACAAGGTTCTCTCAACAGAAGAAAAAGTAGCAACCCAACTACTGAAGCTCTCTCCTGAAAATGGGTACCTCTACTCTCCGACGACGGGTAAGGAACTAGCTCGCGACTCCCTCGCCTCGGTCAGAAGGATCAGCAACTGAAGCACACAAACAGGAGTAGAAGCCCCTGGGGAAAAAGACACCACGACGGGTGTGAGAACTACTTCCCACAGTAGTCCTCAGTGGGTGCCGTCTACAAGCCCAACGGTCTGCCCACCAAGTCCACTAGAGGCATAAAGTAACAAGGTACATGGAAAGAAAGGAGCTGGGGAAAAGATATCTCTACAGCTACTATGCCTCTATCTAGATGCTCAAGCAGTGGAACAGAAGATGATGTGATGTCTCTACTCACTACTGACAGTATGATGCATCTACTCACTACTGACAATATGCCACAAGTACTATGCTCAAGGAAAGCTCTACTATGACACATGCTATACCAACACTCTCCCAATGTCACCCAATCTCTATGACTGCCACATATGGTCCAGTCAAGCCTGCGCCTGTCGACTAGGATCGCACCTACCCACCACCACACATCCACATGAGGACGGGATTTACGTGGGGCGTCCTGTCCGACCATCTCAAGCGAACTCTAGTGTATCAACTAGTCGCATCATCGCAGCCTCGTCAGGCTCGGTATCATCATCGCACCCGGGGCGTAGCTCGAGGGGAGCGACCCCAACGAACTCAAGTAACTCAAGTATCCCATAACCGGCAAAAAGCCGGGCTCAGCAGGCTATAATCCGCGATCAAACCGATCGGTAACTCAAGCTCGAACCACAACTCAGTCGGAAAGAAACCTCGACTCAAACATGAAAAGCCCAACCACTCTCACGGCTATGTCGGAGAACCCTCAACGACGCAACTCACAACACTAACTCGCTAGAGAAGGAACTACACAGCTGGGACCACCGTCACTCCCAACGGCTCCCACAACAACACCCCGCTCATAGACGAGAAGAACCGACTGACGCGGCATAGGTCCGAGAATCCGTTAGACCGGTGCCTAGAACCCCAATCAAACAAGAACAGACTCTAGGCTCAGCCTATCGAAGTTCTCAATCCTATACCGTTCAGGGATTCGGCCCCTCTCGGTTAAAGTGGGAAACTAACATCAATACACTGAACTCACGGGCTGGAGATGCTCCACAGCCAGAACCGCAAAGAGTCCGAAAACCCCGGGAAACTAATACCTACGTCCCCAATCAAACAAGAACAGGCTATAGGCGTAGCCTCCCGTTGTTTTCGACCCGAGAATGAAATCAGCCCTTAGAACCCAGATCACTCACCCCGGTCGGGTGAGGAAGTTTAGAAAAGAGATGACATTTATTATAAAACATCGCTTCCACTCAACCCCCTTGGGTGGGGAGAAAATTACTCTTTTTCTTGAAAACCGACTTGAAATGAGAAAACCAATTTTTATAGATTTTAGTTCTTGAAAAACATCAGTTAAAACGAGTTTACTTTTCCGAACTTCCAAGGGTCGGTGTCGTCGCCCAATCAAACAAGAACAGGCTTCGACGCCCCTAGAATTTCGGAAGAAAATACTGGTTTTACTAAAATCATGAGTGTCCAAAAACATTCTGGGTTCAAGGTCCTGACAACCCACGTGCACCACGATCACAACACGGTGGTGACGAGCAAAACGGAGAATAACCAGAAACCCGGGACCCCGTTTACTCAAAACGGTTCCCCAAAAATACTAACACTGGCCTAACACGGCCACCAGACTCCACTCGGCCCCCAGGCCCGAGTGCAACTCATCCCACAATACCCTGACCTCTCGGCCCACTAACCGGGCGAGGAACTCTATGTCTGAAGGAAATGCAAAGTGTGGGATGTCTAAGCAAAAAGAACCTAGCCCAGATTTAGGTTTTCTAAGGTCTGGTCAAACACATGCAACATATGACGGGGGCGCTAGGTCAAGTTCCAAGATTTCTACATTTAAACCGATAAAAGAGAGCAAGGAGGTCACATGAACCTCAGATAATAACAGGAATAAGAATTCCTACAATCTAGCATGCTTTACATGAAAAATAAACTAGCATGCAAAGTCCTACAGCAGTAGAAATACTGAACAGTCCATAAAAGCTTGGAGATAGGGCCACCCACCTCGATTCGCCACCAATTGCTCGTAGACACTTGCAATTGGCCTCCACGCGAAACGGTGCCCGCTGCCGAAGTCCGCACGCAAAACGGAGCACACCGCCGCTGGACCGCACGCAAAACGGAGCACGCTGCCGAAACCGCACGCAAACGGTCCGCACGCAAAACGGTGCAGAAAAACACAGTCTCTAATCCCCGAACAGCTCCTCCTGGTACATCATACAGTCCAAGGTTACACTTATTCCAACACTTGACCAAATGCACTCAGTATGAAATTCAACCCCAAAGATGTAATTATTTCACCTGCTGGAGGAGTTCCGAAAAATCCAAAAATAATACCACAGCGTTCCTCACGTCGATAGCTTCGAAACGAGTACCTGCACGCCCAAAACGGAGTCCCGTAGGCCAAGTTACAAATTCCACAATATCGGCGCGCAGAAATCCAAAACCAAATAACTGTAAACTCCTGTACAGATAAAAGGAAAGTGTACACCTTCGGGGAAGCCTCCAAAAATCCAAGAAAAAATACAGGGACGATCCTTGCGTCGAGTAGATGAAAAAAGTCTATAAGAGCGTCTCAATCCGATGCCCGGTTGCGGAGATAAAAATCCGGCAAGGTGTCGCTGTCCAAAACTCCATCAGAAAAAGGGGTCCCAGTAAGTATGGAGAAACTCCTCGAAACGAGCAAAACTGGGGAAGTAGAAAATACCAATATCGTAGCTCTGCCTGTTACGAATCCAACGGTGCAAGAATCGCCTGAATCGGAGGTCGGAGTAGGCCGGGGGAGCTCGTGCACCGAAACGCGACGAAGAAGAACACAAACGGACGAGTGTCGCGCCACGCAACCGCTCCAACGAAACACCTTGCACGCAAAACGAGGTTCGCGACGCGCCGCCGCACCTCACGCAACCTCCTCCCTCACTCCCTCTCGCTCACGGTGAAGAAGAAAGAAAGAAAAACGGAGAAGAAAGGCCTGCGGGGAAGAAGAAGAAGAAAAAGGGAGGTGCGGTCCACCAGGCCGGTCCACGGCCCCGGTCCACCGCGCCAGCCAACCGGGGAGCTCCACCGGCCGGTCCACAAGAAACGGGCGCGCGCGCCCGGTCCACGCGCGCGCCCGAGGCGCCACGCGGCACGCGGTGACGCGCCCGTTACACGGGCGCGTTACACCGCGGCCGCGTGAGGCGCGGGACACGCGCGCGCCACACCGGCGCGCGTGTCCCCGCCCGCGCGGCGCCAACGGGGGCCCGCCACGTGGCGGGCCCCGCGCGCTTCCCGCCGAGGCGCGCCCTGCCGCGCCTTGGGACGCGCGCCGCCCGCCGTACACCCTCGAAAACCGCGCCAACCTCGAAAAACGTGCCGCTCGCCTCGAAAAACGCGCAAATTCCCCGGGCTCCAAAACCAACAAATAAATAGTCCATTCTTAGCGATTTCGCGCGCTGAATCCAAAAACGATGTCCGTTTCTCCAAATTCTCGCCCGAAAATTTGCCGAATGCCCACTCGATCCGATTTTCACGCCGGGTCCACATCTGAAGTCCGATTTGCCCCATTTCAACTCTAAAAATTCCCGAAGGCAACCGGAGAGGTAAACTTTTATCCAAACTTCGCCCGGAGTCCAATTTTGACATCTGAATCGCGCGAAATCACTTCCAAACACCCGACGGGTCCTCCAAATTCCCACGAGATCTCCTTTTAAGCCCGCGGTCCAACACTTGTGTCCAAATTGCGCACAAACACCACCGACGCACCACGCAGACCTCCAGTGATGCAAACTAAGTCCCAAATTGCACCACAAACCAATTCTGGGCCCCAACACGCACACAAACACCCCCAACGGCCACCGAAAGCTGCCGAACAACCAGCAAACCCTACGCGGGGGATTCCGGGACCTCACACTCTCCCCCACTAAAAAAAGTTTCGTCCTCGAAACTAACACAGCTCAAAAGGGGAGTTTCCAAAGCCACAGGTAAGTATCCATCAACACTGTCCCCATCTCCCCAGCCGCCACGCACACTCCGCGAAGCGAGTGCACACGGCGAGGAGTCCAAAAGCTGGAAAAACCTACAATTCCAAGGGACAGGGAGAAACGACCAACTCTACTCGTCCAAAACTACGCGAATTACGCCAACACCACCAACAAGAAAGGTAGAGGCCCCATCAGCAGGAAAGTCGTCAACCACAACTCTCAGTTTAGAAAACGGCTGAAATTAACGAAAGGTCCGAAAATCCCGAAAGGACCAGTGCCCTTGCCCCAATCAAACAAGAACAGGTTCGGGCACCGTCTCCATTTCTGGAGCAGTCTTTCGAAGTTTTCGTCCCGTTCAAAAATTTCAGCACCCAGACAAGAAAAAGGGAGAGAAGGGTTGAAGTCGTTCCTGCCGTGGCTACAAAGCGAAAGCTACGATCTAACCGTAACCCCTAAGGACACAACCTCTAGTCCTAATCGTCACCAACGATCCAAAGGTAGCACCAAGCCGCAAACCGCTGAAGCCACAGCTGCAGGAAAGATACCCCGGTGATCTGAGAAAAAGAACTCCTCTAGTCCAACCCGCGGAAGGGTAACCGATCTCATTTCCCCAAACAGCAGTTGCACTATACCGCACCAACTGGTCCATCCTGTATGCTCAATCTGAGTCGTGGAGCTGCCACTGAACCGTAACACCTGCCAATATAATTCCGAGTCTCAACTGTACTGGACACAATCCACAAGGCTCCCCCACTTGCACAATACCAACAGAAATCTGTACCTCTAGTGCACGTGGTAACAATTCTACCTCCAGTCCAGGCAGGGAAGCCGAAAACACTCAACTCAAACTGCTGTAAAGAAATCATGCCCGCGACAACCTGGTCCACTGCCGTAGCGCCCTCCAACCGGGCGGTACAGACTCATCCGCTCGAGTAGATGGTCGTCGCTCAGTCCACCCCGACGTCGTGTCCCTATCTGCTTGGCGGTAATCGGAGGAACTCTTTCATCCCGAAGAGGTAGCGGGGTGCCGTCGCAAGCGGTATCGTCGTAGTCACTGCTCGAGGGCATGCTGCCTGAAAAAGTCCCGACTATCCACCCGAAAACATCACCTCTGCCTACGGTAACACTGCGGCGCAGAAAACGGCCCACCACAAATGGCGCAATCATCCTGCTGCTGCTGCTGATACAACGGCTGTGGAGAACCTCTTGGTCTCTGTCTCCTCTGAGGCTCACGACCCTCAAACTGGGATCGTGGCGGCCCCGGGGTCTCGATCTACTCAACTGTCCCAACTCAGGCGCCTCTGGATGCCTCTCCCCGGAGCTGGTCCCTGGCGCTCCGTCTCTCTCTGACATGATCACTGATCCTCGGTCAACCCACTGAGCCTGCTCAATCGCTCAATCGCTGCATCTAACGTCGGCACTCGCCGAGAATGCTCTAAGTGATAGATATTCCGATTCAGTCCTCTCTCAACTAACTCAACCTTCTGGGCCTTATCCAGGCGATAAGGGGTACACCGCTCAACAATCACCAAACTCGCGAACATACTCCTGAGGAGGTCGACTCCCCTGCTGCAGGCGTCTCAAATCCCTTTCCAGTTTCTGCTTACACTGTCAGGAAAGGAGGCCCTGAACAGCAAAGCACGAAACTCGCTCCAAATCAACAACTGCGCTCCAGGTGGTCCAACAGGACGAACTCGACGCCACCAACTCTCGGCGTCCTCTTCCAAAAGTGCGTAGCCAAAAGCACCTGATGCTTCTCCATTGCTGCTGTCCAGATTTCAGCCTCCCACGGCTCCAAGCTCAATCCCGTCAATCGGGATGGATCAAACTGCCGGACTGGCTCAATCAATCGATGATGTCCCAAAGTTCATCGACTATCCGCCATCCACCCTACCTCGGTGCCTCGGCACGACTCGTCGGCACGGAGGGGGCTGCTCGCTCCACCGGTGCCACTGGTACAACTGAATATGCCACCGCATAGGAAGAAAGTACTGGGAACTCTCAGCAGTACTGCAACCAGCTGTGCTCTCTGCTCCAACAGGCGCATCAAATGTTCCATGGCTTCCTCCTGGCATCGAGCAGCCTCCGACATCGGTGCCATTGGGTCCATAACTCCTGGGTCTCGCTCTGCTCTGACAGCTCTGCCTCCCGCTGCTCGGGTACTCATCGGGTGCGGGGTGTGTCCTCTTCACAACACGACATCTCAGGGGTATCGTAATCCGCTGCAAAATAACAAACATCAGGACACAACAACCATACGACCCAATCCAGCGAAAGTCTAAGGCATGCCACCCATCCCATGGCATTATGTTGTCTGCAGCCAACATAATCGCTTAGGAGAATAAACATGCCAATCACTCATCCCGTCTCTTGGGAGAGGTAAAAAACTCAATCAGGACTCTCGCTAAAAGTCACGACTCTCACGTAGTCATCCTAATGTCCAACCACAAGCCTAGGGTTTCTAAGTCTACCTCGACCTAAAACCTAGGCTCTGATACCACTCTAATCTGTCACGCCCCGGGGTCGAAACTGCGACCCGGGCTCGCTAACAGATCCGCCATCTGTACGGAAACTGCCGTACAGACGAAGCGTCTAACCTGCAAAAAGAAACATCTACAGCTAAACAGATATCAGAGCTAAAAGTAAACTACTGCAAAGACTGAAATCCAACACTGTACAACTGAAAATAAATAATATCCATCTCCCAAATACGATCATATAAAAGTCCTCTGATACAAAACTCGAAGGGAGATATCTCCAATAAATACATCAGTGTACAAGCTCTCGATACAATAAATATCCTCACTACAACAGTCTCTCAAACAAAAACAAAAGGTACAACTCTATACCTCACTACAAGATTCTCTCAACAGAAGAAAAAGTAGCAACCCCACTACTGAAGCTCTCTCCTGAAAATGGGTACCTCTACACTCCGACGACGGGTAAGGAACTAGCTCGCGACTCCCTCGCCTCGGTCAGAAGGATCAGCAACTGAAGCACACAAACAGGAGAAGAAGCCCCTGGGGAAAAAGACACCACGACGGGTGTGAGAACTACTTCCCACAGTAGTCCTCAGTGGGTGCCGTCTACAAGCCCAACGGTCTGCCCACCAAGTCCACTAGAGGCATAAGTAACAAGGTACATGGAAAGAAAGGAGCTGGGAAAAGATATCTCTACAGCTACTATGCCTCTATCTAGATGCTCAAGCAGTGGAACAGAAGATGATGATGATCATACTGATATGCATCTACTCACTACTGACAATATGCCACAAGTACTATGCTCAAGGAAAGCTCTACTACGACACATGCTATACCAACACTCTCCCAATGTCACCCAATCTCTATGACTGCCACATAGGGTCCAGTCAAGCCTGCGCCTGTCGACTAGGATCGCACCTACCCACCACCACACATCCACATGAGGACGGGATTTACGTGGGGCGTCCTGTCCGACTATCTCAAGCGAACTCTAGTGTATCAACTAGTCGCATCATCGCAGCCTCGTCAGGCTCGGTATCATCATCGCACCCGGGGCGTAGCTCGAGGGGAGCGACCCCAACGAACTCAAGTAACTCAAGTATCTCATAACCGGCAAAAAGCCGGGCTCAGCAGGCTATAATCCGCGATCAAACCGATCGGTAACTCAAGCTCGAACCACAACTCAGTCGGAAAGGAACCTCGACTCAAACATGAAAAGCCCAACCACTCTCACGGCTATGTCGGAGAACCCTCAACGACGCAACTCACAACACTAACTCGCTAGAGAAGGAACTACACAGCTGGGACCACCGTCACTCCCAACGGCTCCCACAACGACACCCCGCTCATAGACGAGAAGAACCGACTGACGCGGCATAGGTCCGAGAATCCGTTAGACCGGTGCCTAGAACCCCAATCAAACAAGAACAGACTCTAGGCTCAGCCTATCGAAGTTCTCAATCCTATACCGTTCAGGGATTCGGCCCCTCTCGGTTAAAGTGGGAAACTAACATCAATACACTGAACTCACGGGCTGGAGATGCTCCACAGCCAGAACCGCAAAGAGTCCGAAAACCCCGGGAAACTAATACCTACGTCCCCAATCAAACAAGAACAGGCTATAGGCGTAGCCTCCCGTTGTTTTCGACCCGAGAATGAAATCAGCCCTTAGAACCCAGATCACTCGCCCCGGTCGGGTGAGGAAGTTTAGAAAAGAGATGACATTTATTATAAAACATCACTTCCACTCAACCCCCTTGGGGTGGGGAGAAAATTACTCTTTTTCTTGAAAACCGACTTGAAATGAGAAAACCAATTTTTATAGATTTTAGTTCTTGAAAAACATCAGTTAAAATGAGTTTACTTTTCCGAACTTCCAAGGGTCGGTGTCGTCGCCCAATCAAACAAGAACAGGCTTCGACGCCCATAGAATTTCGGAAGAAAATACTGGTTTTACTAAAATCATGAGTGTCCAAAACATCCTGGGTTCAAGGTCCTGACAACCCACGTGCACCACGAGCACAACACGGTGGTGACGAGCAAAACGGAGAATAACCAGAAACCCGGGACCCCGTTTACTCAAACGGTTCCCCAAAAATACTAACACTGGCCTAACACGGCTACCAGACTCCACTCGGCCCCCAGGCCCGAGTGCAACTCATCCCACAATACCCTGACCTCTCGGCCCACTACCCGGGCGAGGAACTCTATGTCTGAAGGAAATGCAAAGTGTGGGATGTCTAAGCAAAAAGAACCTAGCCCAGATTTAGGTTTTCTAAGGTCTGGTCAACCACATGCAACATATGACGGGGGTGCTAGGTCAAGTTCCAAGATTTCTACATTTAAGCCGATAAAAGAGAGCAAGGAGGTCGCATGAACCTCAGATAATAACAGGAATAAGAATTCCTACAATCTAGCATGCTAAACATGAAAAATAAACTAGCATGCAAAGTCCTACAGCAGTAGAAATACTGAACAGTCCATAAAAGCTTGGAGATAGGGCCACCCACCTCGATTCGCCACCAATTGCTCGTAGACACTTGCAATTGGCCTCCACGCGAAATGGTACCCGCTGCCGAAGTCCGCACGCAAAACGGAGCACGCCGCCGGAGTCCGCACGCAAAACGGAGCACGGAGTCCGCACGCAAAACCGCACGGAGCACGCAAAACGGTGCAGAAAAACACAGTCTCTAATCCCCGAACACCTCCTCCTGGTACATCATACAGTCCAAGGTTACACTTATTCCAACACTTGACCAAATGCACTCAGTCTGAAATTCAACCCCAAAGATGTAATTATTTCACCTGCTGGAGGAGTTCCGAAAAATCCAAAAAATAATACCACAGCGTTCCTCACGTCGATAGCTTCGAAACGAGTACCTGCACGCCCAAAACGGAGTCCCGTAGGCCAAGTTACAAATTCCACAATATCGGCGCGCAGAAATCCAAAACCAAATAACTGTAAACTCCTGTACAGATAAAAGGAAAGTGTACACCTTCGGGGAAGCCTCCAAAAATCCAAGAAAAAATACGGGGACGATCCTTGCGTCGAGTAGATGAAAAAAGTCTATAAGAGCGTCTCAATCCGATGCCCGGTTGCGGAGATAAAAATCCGGCAAGGTGTCGCTGTCCAAAACTCCATCAGAAAAAGGGGTCCCAGTAAGTATGGAGAAACTCCTCGAAACGAGCAAAACTGGGGGAAGTAGAAAATACCAATATCGTAGCTCTGCCTGTTACGAGTCCAACGGTGCAAGAATCGCCTGAATCGGAGGTCGGAGTAGGCCGGGGGAGCTCGTGCACCGAAACGTGACGAAGAAGAACACAAACGGACGAGTGCCGCGCCACGCAACCGCTCCAACGGAACACCTTGCACGCAAAACGAGGTTCGCGACGCGCCGCCGCACCTCACGCAACCTCCTCCCTCACTCCCTCTCGCTCACGGTGAAGAAGAAAGAAAGAAAAACGGAGAAGGAAAGGCCTGCGGGGGAAGAAGAAGAAGAAAAAGGGAGGTTGCGGTCCACCAGGCCGGTCCACAGCCCCGGTCCACCGCGCCAGCCAACCGGGGAGCTCCACCGGCCGGTCCACAAGAAACGGGCGCGCGCGCCCGGTCCACGCGCGCGCCCGAGGCGCCACGCGGCACGCGTGACGCGCCCGTTACACGGGCGCGTTACACCGCGCCGCGTGAGGCGCGGGACACGCGCGCGCCACACCGGGCGCGCGTGTCCCCGCGCCCGCGCGGCGCCAATGGGGGCCCGCCACGTGGCGGACCCCGCGTGCTTCCCGCCGAGGCGCGCCCTGCCGCGCCTTGGACGCGCGCCGCTGTCGCCTACACCCTCGAAAACCGCGCCAACCTCGAAAAACGTGCCGCTCGCCTCGAAAAACGCGCAATTTCCCCGGGCTCCAAAACCAACAAATAAATAGTCCATTCTTAGCGATTTCACGCGCTGAATCCAAAAACGATGTCCGTTTCTCCAAATTCTCGCCCGAAAATTTGCCGAATGCCCACTCGATCCGATTTTCACGCCGGGTCCACATCTGAAGTCCGATTTGCCCCATTTCAACTCTAAAAAATTCCCGAAGGCAACCGGAGAGGTAACCTTTTATACAAACTTCGCCCGGAGTCCAATTTTGACATCGGAATCGCGCGAAATCACTCCCAAACACCCGACGGGTCCTCCAAATTCCCTCGAGATCTCCTTTTAAGTCCGCGGTCCAACACTTGTGTCCAAATTGCGCACGAACACCACCGACGCACCACGCAGACCTCCAGTGATGCAAACTAAGTCCCAAATTGCACCACAAACCAATTCTGGGCCCCAACACGCACACAAACACCCCCAATGGCCACCGAAAGCTGCCGAACAACCAGTAAACCCTACGCGGGGGATTCCGGGACCTCACAGGCACAGTCTCATTTGCTCGATGCAGGTGGTCGTCGCTCAGTCTGCCAGAAAAATATCTGGACCAATCACAAAGGGAGCACGACCTCTGTCTCTGCTCATACTGAGGCGACGGATATGGTCATCCGCAGACAACAAATCCACGCTACCGCTGCGCTACTTTGATATAGATGCTGATGCTGCCATCGGGGTCCACCCGACCTCTGATGTCTCAGAAATCCACTACGCTGGAGAAAAATCAGGAATGCCACTGCCGGCCAATCTGTCCTCCATCACCTTGTGCCAACCGCCTCCATCCAGAACTTGCCTCTAGCGGCAAATCCCCATCCAAAGGTACTACAGCGCCCAGCTCCAAACACAATGCCTACTCTATCGAGGCATCCAAAATCCAAAATCTGTACAGGAGGGACCAAATCAACTGAAAGGTATCCTGGCGCAATCCACTCCCAGTCACACATATCCTACGCGCCTCGTCCCTCGAAACCTGGCGCGCGCAGTTCAACAGCTGTAATGACACGGTTTTTTTATAGTATGTTACCCTCCTTCTAATAAAGTGTTCCTTTAGTGGATCGAAATTATCGTATTTCTGTAAGTCGGTCGGTGTGTGGCGTGAGTATTTTTCTGTGAAAGAGCATGAAAAATGATGACCGACGGTGCGATCGGATCTGAAATCCGATGTAGTGATCTCCCGGGATGGAATTTTTAGTGATGCGGTGACTAAACGTGCATCGGAATCCGTGCAAGCACCCGTATGGGATAATGGGAGTTTATCTCGTAGGAATAATTAATTAAATAATTAATTATTCGGTGACGGAAAGTAAAAATGAAATTTAATTGTACGTACGAGAGAGGAAAATCCCACCATTCGTAAAAGAGAAAAACGAAACCCGAACCGAGAGAACGGAAAGAAAAGAGAAAAGAAAAAAAAGGGAAAAGGCGAACCCTAACCCGAGGAAAGAAAGAGGAAGAAGACGGCGGGATCCGATCACCCCGAACCACGTACCGGAAGCAAGAACGCGATCGGTCGACTGCCCCGTCGGATTATCCGGTGAGTGATTTTACGTTCGTAGCATCTTTGGGGTTTTTCATACTTTTGTTGTCTTCTCCGTCTCCGTCTCCATCGTCTCCGCCGGCCCGCCGTCGTCGCCGTGCAACTTAGGGCACGACGCGGGCGGCGGACGACGCGCGGTGCCGCTAGGGCACCGCGCGGGCGGGGAAGACGCGTGGTGCCACTAGGGCACCACGAGGGCGGACACCGCAAGGCGGGCGCCGCGCGGGCGTCGCGCCGGCGCCGCGCGGGCGCCGCCGCGGGTGGCACCGCGAGCACCGCGCGGGCGCCGCCGCGCGGGCAGCACCCTCGGGCGCCGCGCGGGCCGCACCCGCGCGGGCGCCGCGCGGTCCGCACCCACGGGCGCCGCACGGGCAGTCACCGCGCGGGCGCCGCGCTGGCGCCACCCGCAGGCACACGTCGCGCGGCCTTGAGCCGCGCGGGTCACCCGCGGGCCGGCGGCCGTCATGCAAGCGCCGCGCGGGACGTCCGCGGACGGCGGGTAACCCCCGCGGGCGACGACGCCTGCAGGGGGGGGATGTGCGCGCGCACGAGGAACCATCGAGTGTAGTTGTTGGCGCCGTTTTGGGATTTTCGGCGTGGAGTTAGTTGGGTTTCCGTTTTCCGGTATTAGTATGCGTTATTAACTGCTGTTTCTGGGGATTTCGTTAGGTCCAGGTGCGCAGCGGGAGAGTGTCACAGACCCCAAATACCCCGATCTTCCCGCAATCAGGTGGGTTCTTATGCAACAAGTGCTGTAAGTGCATTGTGTGCAGTGTATCATCTTAAAGCTCGTACTAACCTGTTTAATAAAGTAGATGAGGTGTTTCTAGTGAATTAACCTTTTGCATTACTATGTACCATTCCTTTGTTGATATTTGTGGCAACCAAGTGTCGCGGTGCTTAATTTACGCCGACTTCGGCAAACCAGTTTTGGATGCTGCACGTACACAGGCGGAATGGCCCCCGCATGGGTGTACTTTTTCGGAGAAGTGGTCGGAATGACCCGTGTGCCCCACGTGTGTAGGGTGGGGACCTCTTCACGATAGCTAAACATGTCGCTCATGCATCGTGAAGGGGTAAAAGGCATCGTAAGTGTCGCGTGGGGAGATCGTCGACTACCCTGACGTGACGGTGTCATTACATCAAATAAAGTGGACTCATGACGAGGGATAGCGAAAGGTTCCGGTGCAGAGTATTTAATTTAAAGTTACTATTCGTTATTATTGAAACATCTACTTTATTTGTCACTGACTTTACCCACTCCGTGACAGGTTCAAATAGGTATGGTCAGCGGGACCGTGGTGAGGCAACGCAGTCATAACTGTGGCCGTATGAGGCCTTATGTCAGAACTTTTATTTTGGTTATCTCTATTCTCTCTCTTTAGATTAATTGTAGTTTAATTTGTGTGGATGTGAATCATGCTGTATGGTTGGTTAGTTGTTTGATTTCACCGTAGATTTAAATTATTGTTCTCAATCATTGCGGCCGTTTTACGATATAAAAAGGGGTTTCGAAAATGCCTTTCAAAAATGAAGTGTCGTGTGGGCACTACTTTGAAAACCTGTGGATTTATCCTTTCCAAACGATGTAGCCGCCTTACTGCGAATGTGTAGACGTTTTTAAAGGATTGGTTGTCGAGTGGACACCGTTTGCAAACTTGTAGGTTCCTCTTAATGTGATTGAATGTTTTACACTCTTGTACTGGTTGACAGTGACTGTGTGGTTAAAGTTTGTGTGATGAATGATGTTGATGTCGTTGTTGTAATCGTGACGCCGTGCATATACAAAGGAGACTCTGTCCGTTTGAAGGGTGAATTTGTATATGTGGCGGGTCTGACACGCACCGGTGGGCGAGGTCGATCACTCGTTTTCATCCCCGTATTTCAAAAAAAATGAACACGTTTTCCGCTTATCTTGAGACCTCCGGGGCGTGACAATAGCTGCATAAACCGTCAGCACACGGAGGCTCTCAATAAGTCTCTCCATCACCACCAACCACGATTCTGCCTCCAAAGGCACCAACTCAATTCCACGAATCGGGGTGGTTCGTCTGCCAAAACTGGCTTCATCGATCGATGAGGTCCCACAGCTCATCAGCTGTCAGCTATCCACCCCGCCTCGGTGCCTCGGCACTAAACATTAGGATGGAGGGGGCTACTCGCTCCATCGGCGCCACAAAAATCACTGCCACTGAGGATACAGCAACCAGGTGGTCTCAGGAAAAAAGCATTATCGGGCTGCCCACTGCTCCGACAACTGTGTCACCTAGACCAGCTGCTCACTCTGCCGCTGATAAGCCTCTGACAATCCTGTCATCTGGGTCCGGAGCTCTCTGACCTCAATCCGGGTATCCAGCCCAAATCCAACCGCTCAAGGTCAACTGCTGTGACAGGATGGACACGGGTCAACACCCAGCTGTTACGGCATTTTGGTGTTGGCATATTTCGTGAGTCAAGTCAGTGAGTTGAGTCGGAGTCTTGAAGTGATCAAATTGTCAATCAGCAATCGAAGACTCAGAGAAGATTCAACAAGAGCTCAAGTTGACACTCAGTGTTTTGAGTCTTGAAGATTGAAGATGAAGAATTGTGGATCAATTACATCAATCTCAAGAAGAAAGTATTCAAAAGGATCAGGTATGTTTAACTAAATAATTTTGGTGATCCGAATACTTTCTTATAGTGTAGAAACACTTGGATGAATTTTTAATTGCATAAAAATCAAAAACTGGACATGGGACATGTTCAGAGTCCGGATCAGACATTCCAATCCGGATCCCGAAGGGATAGTTCATGGCAATCCAATCCGGATCCAGGGAATTCCGATCCGGATCCCGAACATGGAATTTGCTGAATTGCATGAACGATCCGGATCGGGAAATTTCAATCCGGATCCCGAACCCTTCTTTTCTGGAAAAAGTCTGTTTCGTTGAGACAGTCCGGACCGTCGTCCTGAAAAATTTCAGATAAGGTAAGTTTTTGATTCTTATCTCTTTCCAAAGGTTTCTAACCTATAAATAGACACTTAGGGTTTCTCAAGAACGACCGATCAATTAAGAAAACACTTGAGAGCAACCCTAGAGGCTAGGTTTTTACCGTTCTTCTTTTTAGCCTCTTTTAGGTCAATTCGACGGTTCTTCCAAGATCTATCTTTTGTCGAATTGATCTAATCTTTGCTTAGAGATTCTTTCTACGGTTCTTCAATGATAATCTAAGCAAAGGATCACCATCGAAGCCATATTCTTATCGGCTGAGTTTGCGTCGTGGATTCGACGTGGCACCGTGGATTCGGTGTGTTGAAGGCGTTTCGTGGATTCGAAACGTGTGCTCGTGGATTCGAGTGGCGTTCGTGGATTCGAACGTGTGCAGTGGACGTGCAATCGGTGAGCGCAAGGTCCGAAGAAGTTGAAGGAGGGGTTTGAGTCCGTGGAGTCGGTAATCACCTTGTTATTCTTCTTTTCTTAGTGGATTGTTATTGCGTGTTGGTCCCGTGGTTTTTCTCCTGGATTGGAGTTTCCACGTAATCTCGGTGTGCTATTTTTACTTCCGCATTGGTTTTTATTTTTGCACTGAGATTTGTTTTTAAATATTACACCTATTCACCCCCCTCTAGGTGTTTGATAGTACCTATTTAGATCCTTGTGGATCCTTAAATAAAAACCTACAATTGGTATCAGAGCGGGTTTTAGGTTTATCTATCATGTCGGGTGAAAGTGGTAATATTTTTAGACCTTCTCTTTTTGATGGGACCAATTATGGATATTGGAAAGTGCGGATGAGAGCTTTTCTCATCTCAATTGATGAGCGGGTTTGGCAAACCGTGGAATACGGTTGGGTGCATCCTGTTGAGGAAGTAGGAAATTCTACTACCCCAAAACCTCGCTCTAGATGGTCCAAAGAGGAAATCGAAAGATCTTCTTACAATGGGAAAGGTATGAACGCTTTATATAATTCTCTTTCCTCGACTGAGTTTACACGAATTTCCGCGTGTGAAACCGCGAAGGAAATTTGGGATATTCTCAAAATTACACATGAGGGTACTAATCTTGTAAAAATTCAAAAGCTCCAGATGCTTACAAGTCAATTTGACTCTATTCATATGGAAGAGCATGAATTGTTTACAGATTATTACACTAGACTTCAAGATGTAATTAATACATGTGCTAATTTAGGAGAAAAGATCCCGGAGTCGAAAATTGTAAGAAAGATTCTTCGGACTCTTCCGGAACGGTTTAGGGCAAAGGTTACCGCCATTGAAACCGTTAGTCATCCGGATGAGATGAGTGTAGAGGAATTAGTAGGTGCTTTGCAAACTTATGAGATGACTTTTCCTACTAATCAAATTTCTTCCAAGTCTTCTTCTAAGCTTACAGGTATTGCATTCAAATCAACAAAGGAAGAAGATGACGAATCAAGTTCCGACGATGAAATCTCTTTTGCCGATTTTGAAGAACAATTGGCGCGGATCACAAAGAAATTTCGTCGGAAATTTTGGAAGAATCGAACCGATGGATCTTCATCCACGAAACCATCTAAAGGATCATCGGGTTCTAAATCCTCTAAACTCAAAGGCGTTGCAAAACCTTCTAAAGAAAAAGAAAAAGATGATTTCGAAGGGGAAATCCGATGCTATCGATGCAAAGGCTACGGCCATATTTCAACGGATTGTCCTTCTAAGAAATCATACAAAAAGAAGGCTTTGCAAGCAAAAACTTGGGACGATTCTAGTTTCGATGAATCGACCTCAAGTGAAGAGGAAAAAGAAAAAATTGTTGCTTTTCATGCCTCTCAAATTCCCTCTTCTAATTTGTGCTTATCATCTTTAGTCACTGACTCTATTCCTTTGATTTTGCATGAAACATCAACATCCGGAGGAGAGTCATCAAGTGAGGGGGAGTCGGACGAAGAAGAACTCGTTGAGGCATACCAACAACTTCTTGCGGAATCAAAGAAGATGGCCAAGCATATCAAGAAGTTGAGGAAGCAACGACTTGAGGTTCAAGACGAGAATCAAGCTTTAAAGATCAAACTTCATGATCTCGAGGAGGAACAAGGACGTTTATTGGATAACAATAAAATCCTCCAAGAAAAGCTAAACCAATCGGAGACAAACGCAAAATCATATATGGACAAGATTGGTTTTCTTGAAAAGCAGTTTGAAGAAATTCATGTCACCAACCAAGCTTTGACCAAGCAAGTTCATGAACTCAAATCCGACATACAAAGGCTTTCAAACGTATGTCCGGATTAGGTCAAACAAGCAAGGTTGGTTTGGGATTTAAAAAGAACCAAACTGTGAAGGCTTCAAGTTCCACAATAAATTGAAAGGAAGAACTTGTCACCTATGTGGACTTGAAGGACACTTGGTGAAGAATTGCCCGAAAAAGAGAAAGAAAAATCCTTCGGCAACTTCATCTACGGAGCGGACTCAACGGAATCAAAAGACACATCAAGTCAAAGGAGTTCACTCAACCCACCAAAGGTCCGAGCCACAACATCAATCATACAAGTGGATTATTGCGAGGCAAAGACCTAAGGTGGATCAACAGTCAAAGCGGACAACCCCCGGCCACAACGAATCAAGACAACCCAAAATCCAGTGATTTTGGATTCGGAAAGGTGATATCTTTCCTTGTCTTAAGTTCTAAATAGCTTATGACTGTATGTAATGCTTTGATTGGTTTTCTCTTCATATTTCTTCTTAATCTTTGCATTACATGTTTTCAATGCTCTTTGTTTTTATACTTTGTTTTTGAACAAAAGGGTTTTTAACGAACAAGTGCATTGAATAAAAAGGGCTTCACGTTCATTCACTCCAAATTAATTTTATATGGATTATCAACTTTACTCCATAATCATAATCTTGAAGATACTTCATTATAGGAGTTTTTGATAGTTATAAGCATCAAATTTTAGAAATCATGTGTGATCTTTAGATGCTTAATCTATCTCGGTTGTGTGAATTCATTGTGACAAACGTGAGACAACCGATAGACTAAAATTGGGATTTAATTCTTTCACGTAAGAGATTGCCTTCTTACAAGGTAAAAATGAATTTAAAAAGATGTGGAAAGAGTCATCCGAAAGGAGTGTGAAAACTACCACCACATGTAGGAAAGAGCTGCCACCCCGGTCGTCCGGTTTGTGTGTGAAGCTACCACATGTATGGATGCATGGAAAATATTTTATGAGAAAATCTTTAGTTGAAGCATTCGGAGATTTAAATTCAAAGTTCTTATTTTGAACAATCTCCTGGTTGGTATAAGGTGGGATAGTTGAAAAAGATGCTCTGTGACACCCCCGGAATTTGGATTAGTCCTCTATATAAATGATATAGTAGGACTAAATCTCTAACCCGGCTATAGCATTTTGGATGGTAGCAAGATCCAAGAGGAACGTGAGAGTTAAGCGTGCTAGAGCTAGAGTAGTTCTAGGATGGGTGACCCCCTGGGAAGTGGGGCGTCACAGTTGGTATCAGAGCCATTCACCAGCCGGAAATGTGAGATGAGTCTCGGCTGAGCCAGGGTTATATAGCGGGTAGAGCGAGGCTCCCCGGCTAATGACCGTTGTGAGTGGAGTGCAGCTCCTCACAAGGTCGGCTAAGGCTAGCGAGACGAGTCTCACATCGCCTGGTGCTTGTGAGTGTGCTTGAGCCTGACGTGGACGTCAGGGCTTAAAGGGGGAAGAATGTGACACCCCCGGAATTTGGATTAGTCCTCTATATAAATGATATAGTAGGACTAAATCTCTAACCCGGCTATAGCATTTTGGATGGCAGCAAGATCCAAGAGGAACATGAGAGTTAAGCGTGCTAGAGCTAGAGTAGTTCTAGGATGGGTGACCCCCTGGGAAGTGGGGCGTCACATGCTCAAAGAGCCACCCTTAGGTAATTTAGTGCTTATCTCAATTTGAAAGGGTAGAATTCAAGATTGATGTCATTTGGAAATCTCCGTAAGTCATCTCTGTAAATCCGTTACATCTTGATAGAGTTTGGATCTCAAGATTATTTTTGATGACTTGTGTTTGATGAATATAACATGAAAAACTGTTTATAATATTTTATTTTTGTTTTTCATGATTTAGGAGTAAATCTTTTTAATTTTGTGAAATTAATTGGATTGAATGGCATCTGTGTGAATTCATTGTTTAAAGCACTTAAATTGATTTCTTGATGGAATACAAATCGGTATTTGAAAAGATTCTAAAATCTGGATTTGTTTCAAGAAATTATTTGATTTTTGCTTTCTGGTACCGGTACGCAATCTGCATTTTTGTTATATACCGGAACTGAGCTTTTATCTCTCTTTCTCTATGAACTAATGTTGTTAGTGATTTCCTTTTGTCTAGTATGTTCACTGTTTGACAATTTGTGACAAAAAGGGGGAGAACAGAAAATAATGATCGTATCACAAAGGGGGAACATAAATGCTCAAGACAGGGGGAGAACATGGAGAACATGTTAGAGATGCTCAAGATAGGGGGAGATAAAGAAAAGATTGAAAGAGCCGAAAAACAAAAGAACCAAAAGGACGAATCAAATGTAGGATTTTAATTTCTAACGACTAACGTTTGATTTTGTTTGGAGTTTTGTTTTGCAGGAATTACATCACTTTAAGACTCCAAGTCCTAAGTCATAGAGTATGTTCTAGGACTGTTTGGTTCAAATGTAATTTTGTATTTATTGGATCTTTCACGCAAAGAAAATCAATGTTTTGGTGATAACATTGAATTTCGATTTTTTGGTTTAAGATGAGTGACTTGAGCGTTTTTATGTATTTTTGGGTTTTGTCACGAAATTGCCAAAGGGGGAGATTGTTACGGCATTTTGGTGTTGGCATATTTCGTGAGTCAAGTCAGTGAGTTGAGTCGGAGTCTTAAAGTGATCAAATTGTCAATCAGCAATCGAAGACTTAGAGAAGATTCAACAAGAGCTCAAGTTGACACTCAGTGTTTTGAGTCTTGAAGATTGAAGATGAAGAATTGTGGATCAATTACATCAATCTCAAGAAGAAAGTATTCAAAAGGATCAGGTATGTTTAACTAAATAATTTTGGTGATCCGAATACTTTCTTATAGTGTAGAAACACTTGGATGAATTTTTAATTGCATAAAAATCAAAAACTGGACATGGGACATGTTCAGGATCCGGATCAGACATTCCAATCCGGATCCCGAAGGGATAGTTCATGGCAAATCCAATCCGGACCAAGGGAATTTCGATCCGGATCCCGAACATGGATTTTGCTGGAATTGCATGAACGATCCGGATCGGGCTTTCAATCCGGATCCCGAACCCTTCTTTTCTGGAATTGTCTGTTTCGCTACGACGTCCGGATCGCAGTAATTCCGATCCGGATCGTCGTCCTGAAAAATTCCAGATAAGGTAAGTTTTTGATTCTTATCTTTTTCCAAAGGTTTCTAACCTATAAATAGACACTTAGGGTTTCTCAAGAATGACTGATCAATTAAGAAAACACTTGAGAGCAACCCTAGAGGCTAGGTTTTTACCGTTCTTCTTTTTAGCCTCTTTTAGGTCAATTCGATGGTTCTTCCAAGATCTATCTTTTGTCGAATTGATCTAACTTTGCTTAGAAATTCTTTCTACGGTTCTTCAATGAAAATCTAAGCAAAGGATCACCATCGAAGCCTATATTTCTTATCGGCTGAGTTTGCGTCGTGGATTCGACGTGGCATCGTGGATTCGGTGTGTTGAAGGCGTTTCGTGGATTCGAAACGTGTGCTCGTGGATTCGAGTGGCGTTCGTGGATTCGAACGTGTGCAGTGGACGTGCAGTCGGTGAGCGCAAGATCCGAAGAAGTTGAAGGAGGCGTTTGAGTCCGTGGAGTCGGTAATCACCTTGTTATTCTTCTTTTCTTAGTGGATTGTTATTGCGTGTTGGTCCCGTGGTTTTTCTCCTGGATTGGAGTTTCCACGTAAATCTCGGTGTGCTGTTTTTATTTTCCGCATTGGTTTTTATTTTGCACTGAGATTTGTTTTTAAATATTACACCTATTCACCCCCCCTCTAGTTGTGTGATAGTACCTATTTAGATCCTTGTGGATCGTTATATATTAAAAACCTACACCAGCGTCGGGGAGACACAGCTCACCACGACAAAACTGCAAATCAGCACAACACAAACACTCGACCCAATCCAGCGAAAGTCTAGAGCATGTCACCCATTCCACAGCGTTATGTTGTCTGCAGCCAACATAATCACTTAAGAGAATAAACATGCCGATCACTCATCCCATCCCTTGGGAGAGATATAAAACTCAATCAGGACTCTCGCTAAAAATCACGACTCTCACGAAGTCATCCTAGGGTCCAACCACAAGCCTAGGGTTTCTAAGTCCACCATGACCTACAACCTAGGCTCTGATACCACCCTAATCTGTCACGCCCCGGGGTCGAAACTGCGACCCGGGCTCGCCAACAGATCCGCCGCCTATGCAAAACCCCGCACAGGCGAAGCGTCCAACCTGCAAGAATTGGTACTACAGCTTACAGATATCAAAGCTATAATTAAAAATCTGCTGTAAAACTAAAATCAGCCATTGTACAACTAGAAATAATGAAGATACAAAGTCCATCTCCCATAAATGATAATCATACAATATCCTCAAAATACAAAAACTCAGAACTCAACAGGGAGGTAATCCTGAAATAAATAGTATATCAGTGTACAGGCTCTCAATACAAGTAATAACCTCACTACAGTAATCTCTCAAAAGCAGAAATAAAACTGATCTACTGACTGTACTCAGGATCTCCAATGTAGGGGTACCGCTACTCTCCACAGACGGGTAGGGATCTAGCACGCGACTCCCTCGCCTCGCACAGCAACCGCAGAATCAGCAACACCTGCTAAGACTCTGCAAAACAAAGGAGAGAGAAAGGGGAGGGGGAAAACCCCCAATGGGTGTGAGAACTATACCAAAAAGGGAGTTCTCAGTGGGTACCACCGCCAGGCCCAACAATTTGCCCACTAAGTCCACTAGAGGCATAAGATAACCAATGCAGTAAAAACTGAACAAGAAAGCTGGAGACACTCAACAGCTACCATGCCTCTATCTAAATGTTCAAATGGGGAAACTCTGATAAAGATATGCAACACTCGCACACGAGGTGCTCAATCGACCCGATCGAGCTGACTGCCACATCGGGTCCAGTCAAACCTTCGCCCACCTACAACCACCTCCCGCTAACAGGCAGGAATTACGTAGGGCGTCCAAACCGACTAACTCTTTATCGAATAGTGGCTCATGCAGGCTATAGTCGAAATCCACGCTCTCTCTCTCAGAACGGATAGACTCAAGATGCTCAACCTCTCACACAATGGTCAAAGTACTCACAACGACAAGGGACCACCGTCAAACCAAACGGCTCCCAACAACACTAGCACTGGTCTAAACACAGCTACTAGACTCCACTCAGCCCCCAGGCACGAGCGCAACAATAAAAGTATCTGACCGAAATAAACCCAGTCAAATGAACCGGTATAAAACCGGTACTTCCTGCTCTGTCATCAGTCTCACGAACTCAGTATCTCCACTGTCCTACTGACCGAAACCCAACTCGGTCTGACCGGCACCAAACACGGTCTAAAGCCTACTCCGGAGTGCACTCGAGGTGAGCGACCCACACGAGTAAAGTATCACTATAACCAGTATCATATGTATCATAATATAGCAGGACTGGATCACGACTCTGATCAAAGTGGAAAACCCATCCACTAAAGGGAAACTCGATCCCTAAACTGATACAACAGTAAACAATAAGTGGGAAACTCCCTTCACTAAAGGAAAATCTAATACCCAATCTGATGCACAAGTATAAATTCAGTCAACCGCCCAATATCCGCGGTCGCCGCAAAACCCCACAAGTCCACAACTAATCCAACCTGTCCCAGACACAAAGTCTCGACTACATTATCCCAAACCCCTGCTCGAACCCGAGCAACACGGATCTAGAATCTAGAAAGGAAGGAGAAAGAACAAACATGGTTTCTCCTAAGTCAGATTCCAACATGATAGTGTAGCAATAAAAGAAGGCCTATCTAGATGTCCATACAAGCATGCATTTGTCCTCAAGAAAAAGAAAGGGAGTAAATCACATAATAGCTCCATAACCCAGGGTCCATCAAAAGAATGATCAGAATAATACCCGCACATATATATAGCCTCCTACTCCATCGAGTAATCATAACATAAAAGACTATGTGCAACATGGCATGCTAAAAGATCACTACTATAGTATATCAATTTGCATGATTTAGGCCATTCCAGTAGCTTCCATTTCGATGCTAAATGTTGTACAATTAAACATGCATGCTAACAATCACACAGGGTAAATCCCTTTAGGTAAGCTTTTACTATTTATTTTCATGGATATACAAATCTAGCAAGTCCTCAATAATATATAGCATGAATATTCACTTATAATTTCTTGTACAACTGTCATCCCTAAGCTTACCCCTTAATCACAAATATTGTACCCTAAACATGCATGTATTCAAACATACAGAATTAGAGAACCGTCCACCGGCTCTGGAGATCAAGCAACCCACCTGAAGCGCTTTCTACAAGCAAAGCCGAAGTCGGTGAAGAGGGTGGCCACTTGCTAACAAAATCTGCTGAACCCGCATCCTCGGTACATGTCGCGCAAGCCTCAGCTCCAAACAACATCACCCCAACATGCAACACCACAACAAACAACACACTAATCAAGACCCCACACATGCACTTGCTGCTTTTTTTTCCAAAACAGCACAAAAAGGGAAATTCTCACCTCCAAGCAGTGCTCCAAAAATCTTAGAAAAATCACGGTTGCGATTCTTGCGACGAGTAGCCCCAAAACGAGTATTTATACGTCCCGTTCCTGTTACGGAATTTGAGTTGGCGTATTTCGTGGAAAGTGTTAAGTCTTGAAGATTGAAGATGAGAAAACTTTGGATCATGTACCTCAATCTCAAGAAAGAAGAATTCAAAAGGATCAGGTATGTTTAACTAAAGATTTTTGGTGATCCGAATACTTCTTGTAGTGTAGAAACACTTGGAAGAATTTTTTATTGCATAAAAATCAAAAACTGGACATGGGACATGTTCAGGATCCGGATCATACCTTGCAATCCGGATCCCGAAGGGTGATTGTTCATTGGCAATTTCAATCCGGATCCTAGGCCATTCCGATCCGGATCCCGAACATGGGAGTTTGCTGAATTGCATGAACGATCCGGATCGGACCTTGTGATCCGGATCCCGAACCCTGTTTTTCTGGAATCGTCATCTCGTTATGACGATCCGGATCGCAGTAATTCCGATCCGGATCGCCGTCCGTAAAATTTCCAGAAAAGGCAGTTTTTGATCCTTATCTTCTTCCAATGGTTTCTAACCTATAAATAGACCCTTTATTCATTTTCTAGGGTATCCGACAATCGGAAAATATAATAGAAAAATATAGCCGAAAGAGAAAATCCACATATAGAGAAGAAAGGAAATCAATAGATTTAATTCTATGTTTCTTCATCTATATTGATTGATTTGATTCTAGGTTTTCCAAACTCAGATTTTGAGTAGAATCAAATCAATGAATACTTAGATGGTATTTCCGATCTATTTCTAATCTAAGTATTCGGCGGATCATCACCACCCAAAAAAACAACGATTTACCCTAAATCGGCGCGTGGACTCGCGTGGCCTTGTGGATTCAAGGTGCAACCGCTCTCGTGGATTCGGAGCGAGGTACGTTCGTGGATTCGAAGCGTGCTACTGGGTGAAGACCGTGGATTCGGTCGGACGTCGTGGACTCGACGTTGGACGCTGTGGATTCAGCGTTGGGCGCAGATCGTGGATTCGAGAAGCGTCGTGGAGCGAGCGGAGAAGATCTACTAGGAGCGTATGGTAAAAGGTTGAGTCGTCTGTGAGTACGTTATATCACCTTGTACGTGTGTTAATTCTAGTGGATTTCGCCGTGTTATCGGTCCCGTGGTTTTTTACTCCGGTTTGGAGTTTTTCCACGTAAAAATCTTGCGTGTTCATTTATTTTTCCGCATTGGGTTTTATTGCGCAATGATTTTTTGAGTGTTTATTGTTTACACCTATTCACCCCCCTCTAGGTGTTTTTTCCCCTATTTAGATCCATATTAGTATAACCCAACAAGTGGTATCAGAGCGGGAATAGGGTTGTAAACAATGGTTGAAGGTGGAAACATCAATCGACCCCCTTTCTTTGATGGAACAAATTATGCGTACTGGAAAGTACGGATGAAAGCCTTTTTAATTTCCATCGACGAACGGGTGTGGCAATCAATTGAATTAGGATGGTCTAATCCAACTGAAAATATTTCTGATGTTCGCACCTTAAAACCTAGGTCGAAATGGACCAAGGAAGAGATAGATTCATCTTCTTACAATGGCAAAGGAATTAATGCTCTATTTAATGCTTTGTCACAAACAGAGTTCTCTCGCGTCTCGGCTTGTGAGACTGCGAAAGAAATCTGGGATGTTCTTCAAGTTACGCATGAGGGAACTTGTTGGGTTATAAGTAAATGGATCTAAATAGGGGAAAAAACACCTAGGGGGGGTGAATAGGTGTAAACAATAAACACTCAAAAAATCATTGCGCAAATAAACCCAATGCGGAAAAATAAAATAACACGCAAGATTTTTACGTGGAAAAACTCCAAACCGGAGTAAAAAACCACGGGACCGATAACACGGCGAAATCCACTAGAATTAACACACGTACAAGGTGATATAACGTACTCACAGACGACTCAACCTTTTACCATACGCTCCTAGTAGATCTTCCCGCTCGCTCCACGACGCTTCTCGAATCCACGATCCGCGCCCAACGCTGAATCCACAGCGTCCAACGTCGAGTCCACGACGTCCAACCGAATCCACGGTCTTCACCCAATGGCACGCTTCGAATCCACGAACGTACCTCGCTCCGAATCCACGAGAGCGGTTGCACCTTGAATCCACAAGGCCACGCGAGTCCACGCGCCGATTTTGGGGTAAATCGTTGTTTGTTTGGGTGGTGATGATCCGCCGAATACTTAGATCAAAGATAGATCGGAAATACCATCTAAGTATTCATTGATTTGATTCTACTCAAAATGTGAGTATGGAAAACCTAGAATCAAATCAATCAATATAGATGAAGAAACATAGAATAGATCTATTGATTTCCTTTCTTCTCTATATATGTGGATTTTTCTTTTCGGCTATTTTTTCTATTTGCCGATAATAGCGATGATGCCCTAGAAATGAATACAGGGCCTATTTATAGGTTAGAAACCCTTGGAAGAATATTCGGATCAAAAACAGCCTTTTCTGGAAAGTTTTACCGACGGCGATCCGGATTGGATTTGGCGATCCGGATTGCAGAAGCACAAAAGACGGTTTCCAGAAAATTGCTTGTTCGGGATCCGGATCGTAGTCCCCGATCCGGATCGTTCATACAGTTTTACCAAAACATCATGTTCGGGATCCGGATTGCAATTCCTGATCCGGATCGAGGAAGCAACAGGTAAAACTAGTGTTCGGGATCCGGATCAGAGGATGCTGCGATCCGGATTGAACCAGTGTATGAACAAACACCCTTCGGGATCCGGATTGCCGAGCACGATCCGGATCCTGAACATGTCCCATGTCCAGTTTTTGATGTTTAAGCAATTAAAACCTCTTCCAGGTGTTTCTACACTATAAGAAGTATTCGGATCATCAAAATTCTTTAGTTAAACGTACCTGATCCTTTTGAATTCTTCTTTCTTGAGATTGAGGTATACGATCCAAAGTTTCTTCATCTTCAATCTTCAAGACTTAATACATTCACGAAATACGCCAACTCAAATTCCGTAACAATCTCCCCCTTTGGCGGTTTCGTGACAAAACACAAATCCACAAAAGAAAATTCAAAAAGATATTTTTGTTGCTATCACCATACAACAAAAATTTACAAAAGAGATCCAGAAATTAAAAACATGAGATAAACTCCTAGAACAGACTCTAGACTTAGACATCTGTAATCTCTGCACACAGAAAACATTCTTGACAAACAAAATCGTTAGATACCTCAAGAATTGAAACATTCAAAACCAACTACAGAGATAGAGTTTATTCTCATCATGACATTTGAAAAATTCAGATATGTAAGAGAATCATAGTTAAAACCAACATATCTTCTAAGCAGTTGAAAACCAAATGTCAAAGTATGTTAGTCCAACATCAACTTGTTAGTCATATTACATGCCCAAATAGTTAGTCGAATAGTTAGTATAGAGGCATGTCACAAATCACAAAAGAAAACCAAAGTTGAGTTGAAGTCATACTTACCTTGATATTCACAATCATTTTTCATTGTTCAAAGTTCATTGTTAACTCTCTCTCTAACTCTCTCCCCCTTTTTGTCACAAAACAAAGCCAAAACGTAGCAAGAGCTACAATATGTAAGGAGAGTAAAAAAAATTCTATTAATATGCACAAATTGAGAACTAAACTAAAAGTATCAATAAGACTAAAACCTAAAAATCCTGCACAAAAAGAAATGAGTCAAAAAAAAATCAGTTGTCAGAATCTGAGTCTTCAGAACTTGTGCAACCCATCTTGTAGAACATCTTTGTCATCGCTTGTGCACAGAGTTGACCTTTTTAGTGATAGTAATGTGAGCTGCCGTGACTATCTCAAGCTCATTGCAAATTTTTGTTGCTCTTTCAAGATCTGTTCTTGCTTGACAGATAGTTGTTGTTGCAACTTGAAGATCGAAGTCAATGATGCTTCATCATCCGTGCCGGGTTCTTGTCGAGACGTTGAGGCCGAGGTGCCGTCACAAGGTTTCTTTCCAATAACATGAGGCAATTTGTGAAGTGACTTCACAATGTTGATTCATCTATCATCCCGCAACTGTGCTGATATGATGTTGAGCTTACATCAATGTCAAACTTTCTTAAGATCCTCATGATGATAGAGGAAACGGAAGTCGCTCAGAAGGATGAGGATGCACGATGTATCTTGACATTCTGTTCCAGATTATATAGGGAATATTCATGTTCAATCCAATAGCCTCAGAGGGATGACCTATGAGATATAGGAATAGCAGTCGCTCCCATCTCACAACCTTGGTCTGCATGTTGGGCAGAATGTTGTAACATGTTATGAAGTTTAGAAAACGGTACTCCAGTCGTAGATGTTTGGATCGACACTTTTGCCGTCAACTGATTTAGTTCCTTCCAAACAATCCTGTCGATCACAGTTTGCCACAATGCAGTTGTCAAACTTTTTCCTTTCAAAAAGTTAAGCCCCGATGTGCTAGATTCCATTCCAAGGACCTCACCAATCAACTGCGGTGTGATCTTAATCTTCATTCCTTGGATGTTTGTATAGAAATGCATAGACCCATTTTCATCCTCTTGAAGATGTCTCGCATTCGTGTAGAAGGTTCTCACACGATACAAACAATATCCTAGAAGTTCAGGGAATCGGCAGACTTGAAGAAGAGAAGCTTGTTCAATTAAGGTTCCAAATTCTGGTGAATGATTGCGAAGGGCTTCAATGTTGACATGACGTTCTCCGATGCATTCACGTCGTTCAAAAGCTCGAAGACGGTCAGTATTAACGACTACCTCTTCAACACGTGGCGGAGAGTCAGGAGCTATTGGTGTGTCAATATTAGTGTCTCGTCTTAATCCATAACGTCGAGCAAGTCGTTTTCGTTTCACAGAGATAGTTGGAGCAGACATAGGAGCTTTCCCAGTGTCCATGGGTGCTTTTCCTTTTTCAGGAGCCTTTTGTTCAGATTTAGTGGGCAATACCTCATCATCATCATCATCTGTCAACATATCCCAGTGTACTTCATCAGGGTTTTCTTCAAGTTCCGTGTCACTTATAACTTCAACTTCACCTTTTCGCTGGAGTTTCTTGGCTCTTTTCAGCTTGTTGGTTGCTCGAGTATGTACCATCGAGACCAGTAGAAAATGATCCAAGAGAAAGCCATTGAACAAGTGCTTTGAGTTAAAAAAAAACGTCCTGTGAAGAACCAACTCAAGAACACAATGAAGAATTGTCAATTTTGAAAAATCTGAAACAATGTACCTAGACAATCATAATCATGTAGAGAAGCTAAGTATCAAATCAATTTTGCAAAAAGAATTTTAAAAATAGATCAATTCCATGATTTTCAAAAATTCCTCTTTTATGCCCTAAAACCGAATTTTTAGAAATCGAAGCCTAAAAACTCGTTAATCAAGAAAAACCAGCATAAAAGCAAAACTAATCGACCCAGAGTCCTTATTTCAAAAGAAATTTGATCAAAAACCATTCACAAACGAAAAAGTTTCAATATTTCAACACACGTTTGAAGAAAAACCATAAAACTGTGAAAAACCGAGATTTTGATCAATAAAACTTACTTGAATCCGAAGAACTTTGAGTTTGGAAGCTCCAAGATGCAAGAAATCTAGAGAGAGAAGCTCTAGAACTTGAAAACAGAAAATTAGGGTAAAAGAAATCAAATCCTCTTGTTCTTATAAAAACCCTAGCCGTGATCCGGATCGGATCGAGAATGTGATCCGGATCGGCTACCCGCAGGAAGAATCCTGCGTTCGGGATCCGGATCACTTACCCCGATCCGGATCGGCTTCAACTTTTTCTCCAGAAAATTTAGAAAAATTCCATAAAATCCAGAAAAAGTATGTAAGCACTTTACCATGTCAACTTTAAACAAAAGACATCGTTTCATACAACAAGAAATAGATTATGCAAAATCTATCAAAAATACCCAAAAATGAAACGAAAATTTACGAAAGTTAAAACACTTAAAGTTGAACAACTTCAATTACATCTATCCTGATCCTATGTGTAATGCCTTTATCAAATCATCAATTTTAGTAAAGAAAATGAAGTACCAAGATCAATAGATGTTTGAAATCCCAGATAAGTTAGATAATATATCTAGACAATCTGTTGAAGGAGTGGCTCTTTGAGCATCTTTTACTAAAAATCCCACCTTATACCAACCATGAAATACGACTGAGTCAAGTATTTCAATATGCATTTCATCAACATTTTCAAAACAAAAATTTGCTTTTCATTCATGGAGTATCTTTTTCTTTCTTTCATTTTCTCCATGTGGTGGTAGTTTTCACACTCCTCATTGGGATGTAACTCTTTCCACATCTTTTGAGCATTTTACATTTCATTGACTCCCCCTCAATTGGCTATCAATTATTTAATATATAAAGTATTCAACCAAACCATTGATCTCGAATTCATACTCGACTAAGCAATCAAATATGATAATGACTATACCAAGAGATCATTGAGAGAGAAATTGACTTTGATCACTTAAAAGATGGTTTAATTAACGTAAATGATCATTGCAACATTGAAATATTATGACATCAAAAGCATAATAAATTTCTAAATGCATAAAAGGATGCAATTAAAGTCAATTATGATTTATGCTCAATTAATGTCCTATGTACAAAACATAGATAAAGAACAAAACAAAAACAAAAACAAAACCTAACCTAAGCAAAGGTTTCAAAAAGTTTATTTCAAGGAAAGCATTCCAATTGCTTTACGCAAATGAATAAAACGTTTTTGATCCAAGGGTTTTGTTAAGATATCAGCTAATTGATCCTCAGTTGAAATATATGACAGTTGAAGAATGTTTGATTCAACTAGCTCTCTAAGAAAATGATATCTAAGTTCAATATGTTTTGTTCTAGAGTGCAACACAGGGTTTTTAGAAATGTTAATAGCACTAGTGTTGTCACATAAAATGGTTACCGAAGATGTTGAAATCCGAAAATCGCTCAACACGCTTTTCATCCAAATCAATTGGGTTGAACAACTTCCTGCTGAAATGTACTCCGCTTCGGCAGTTGAGAGTGCTATGCAGTTCTGTTTTTTACTATGCCATGCGACCAGGCAATTGTCACGCCCCGGAGGTCTCAGGATAAGCGGAAAAACGTGTATATTTTTTTTTTTTTTTTTTTTTGAATTAGATAATCAACAACCCCGCCTGCCGGTGCGTGCCAGACCCGCCACATATACAAATTCACCCTGCACATGGACAGAGTCTCCTTTGCACATGCACGGCGTCTCAACTACTTTTACATGAATCACATTACACGGCATTGATCACACAGTCACCGAGAATAAGTACAACAAGTATCAACATTGAAAGCACCTAAGAGTTCGCAAACGGTGTCCACTCGACACCCAAGTATTTAAAACATCTAACATTCACATGCAGGCGGCTACATTGTTTTGAAAGGATAAATTCCCAGGGTTTTCAAAGTGGTGCCCACACGGCACCCTATTTTTTGAAAAGCGTTTTCGAAATTCTTTTTCGTCGCAAAACGGCCGCACAGTTAACATAAAACATAACCATAACTAAACATTTTAAAAACACATGTCCACATATCCAGCATGATCCACATAACCACACAAAATAGCATAATGAGGAAAAAGAGAGATAACCAAACTAAAAGTCTCAACAAAGGGCCTCATTCGGCCACGCTAAATCTGCGGCACCTCACCACCGTCCCGATGTACTCACCTAATAGGACCTGTCACGGAGTGGGTAAAGTCAGTGACAAATAAAGTAGATGCTTAAACAATAGTACACAAGAGTTTAGAAAGAAATACACCGCACCGGAACCTTCGCTATCCTTCGCCCTGAAACTTACTTTCATTACTTTGTTTGCTTTAGTTACCACCGTCCCGTCAGGGTAGATCGATGATCTCCCCACGTGACAATCCCGTCAGAGATCGATGATCTCCCCACGTGAACCCTAACCCCTTCACGATGCGTGGGCGACACGTTTAGCCATCGTGAAGTGGTCCCCAATCAACACACGTGGGGCACACGGGTCTTATAGACCACTTCTCCGGAAAAGTACACCATTGCGGGGGCCTATTCCGCCAGTGTACGTGCAGCATTCAAAACAGGGATGCCGAAATCGGCGTAAATTAATTATTACAAAAAAACAATGCGAAGGATTAACACCTGTCATCTACTTTATTAACCGGTTAGCAATAAACATTTTAGTGACATGTTGCACTCAATGCACTTACAGCACTTGATGCAAAGAACCCACCTGGTCGCGGAAAAATCGGTCACTACGAGTCTCGGGCACTTTCCCGCTGCACACCTGGACCTAAGAAAAGTCCACAAGGTCAAATTAACACCTTACCCTACTTAGGTTAAATCAGTGGTCCCCACCCACTGCAACAATGAACCCACAAAACCAAAATCATCATACCTAGGGGACCGCGACGTCAATCGAAAACCAACAAGTCAAAACCATCGAGTGAAACCGAAAACATCAACGACTAACAACCACCGGACCGCGACCACCTCGTCGCGGCCTCCGTCGGAACCCAAAACCGCTAACGGAAACCAACAAAACTCATTCCTCAACCGATAGCCCACTCGGGGTATCAAAGGTTAAACCAGGAGGGCCCCGACGGCAGAACGGTGAGGAAAGAGTCCCAACGGCGCGCCCCCGACAATTTCGTCGAGGCGCGGAGCGTCGGCGAAAACTACACCCAACAAAATAAATCGGTGACCAAGAAGGTCCAAGGCGGCCATGACAAGAAAGCCACGGAAATAACGATCCCAACGGCGAAGACCGCGCTCAAAACGGTGGAAAAACGGGCAAAAACGGAGCAAAAGACTTCCGGGCTGTCGGATGGTGCACGGGGGCAACCATGGACCGGGCTCACCACACAGTGAAGGCGGCGGCGCAGACCCGGCTCACCCAGGAGTCGTGCACCCAGCGGAATGGGCCGGGCCGCGCACAGCCCTTGCGCGCACCGGGTCCACGGCCGCGGAGCGCCGCGGCGCGCACCGGGTGCACGCAGGAGGCGTGCACCATGCGGTGCGGGCCGGGCCGCGCACAGCGCTTGCGCCGGGTCATGTCCCTCGGCCGCAAGCGCGTGCGCCGGGTGCACGCCTGGGCGTGCACCGCGCAGGATGCAGCAGGCGCACGTTTCGTGCGCCGGGTCTGCGCTTCCGGGGTTGCGGGCGTGCACCGGGTGCACGCCCGGTCCGTGGACCGCGCCGGACGGACAGCTACAGTACCCTAGTTTTTTCCGCCGTTTTCGGCGCCCCGCTTCGCGATTTCTTCTCCGTTTTCGCTCCCGTGCGACTCCCGGCGAGACCCCGTGACCATGGTAACGACGGCGGCGGCCTCCCGTTAAAAAACGGCGGCGGCGGCCTCCCGTTAACCCACAACGTTCCGACGAAGTCGCCCCAAAAATTCCCGAAAAATTCCCGGTAAATCTAACGATTAAACCGTTGATCAACGAACATCCAAAACCGATCGGACCCGTCCAATCAAGACCGATAAAAATCATCGATCACATCCGAATCAAGAAAACGAACGAGACATTGATCGAAAACCAAAATCGAAAATCCGTGATCAATGTACCGATTGAAAGGACCTTACAAGAATACGAAAAACCCCCGATTAAATTCTACGGAAGGATCTACAACCACTAACCTCACTTAATCGGAAAATAAAGAACCGATCTTGGTTCTCGCGTCGTCGGAGATCCGGATCCGCTCCCCGTAGACGATGGCGTCTCGTTCTCCGATCTCCGGCACGTAGAACGGGGCAATCGGGTTCCTCTGCCTCTTCCTTCTTTTCTTCCGATTAGGGTTTCGCCCTTCTTCTTTTCTTTCTTTTCTCTCCGCTCTTACGGCTAGGGTTAGAATTCTCTTTTCTTACGGCTAGGGTTAGAATTCTCTTTTCTTAACGAGGGGAAGAACTTATATTATCCAATTATCTTAAATCTTTAATTTCCCCAATTCTGTTATTTTCCGATTCGTACGTAGGGAAAATCTAATTTTCCCATCACCGGATAATTAATTAATTGGCTTAATTAATTAATTATCCACACGAGATAACCCCCATTATCCACAAACGGGTGCAAGATATTTTGCACGGGTTTCGATGCACGACTAATCACCGCATTACTAAAAATCCCGTTCCGGGGGTTCCCGACATCGGATTTTCGATCCGATCGCACCGTCGGTCATTATTTTTCGCGCTCTTTCGCAGAAAAATACAAGCACCACACACACCGACCGACAAACCAAAAGTAATATTCCCGGAGTACTAAAAGAACACTAAAATAGAAGGAGGGTTAAATATTACAAATACCGTGTCATTACACCACTCACACTTTATAAAAAGTTTCGTCCCCGAAACTTAAATACAACCCTCGCTAAACAGCTCGGGAAAACACTCCCGCATTTTCGATTCCAGCTCCCACGTCGCCTCGCGTTCCTCGTGGTTGCTCCATTGGACCTTCACGTAAGGGATGGTCCGGTTACGCAGTTTCTTGTCTTCTCGCGCCAGGATCCGCACCGGTGTCTCTTCGACAGTTAGATCCTCCTGAAGCTTGATCGTGGATAAGTCCAGGGCGTGAGAGGGATCGGGTAGGTACTTTCGGAGCATCGATACGTGGAACACGTTGTGTACTCGGTCCAGGCTTGGCGGCAAGGCCAAGCGATAAGCCACCGGACCCACACGCTCTAGAATCTCAAACGGTCCCACGTACCTCGGACTTAGTTTCCCTCTCAGGCCGAAACGTCGGGTCCCTTTCGAAGGCGACACTCGCAGCAACACGTGCTCGCCCACCGCGAATTCCAATTCCCGTCGCCTGCGGTCTGCGTAACTTTTCTGTCTGCTCTGGGCGGTCAGCAGTCGCTGCCTGATGAGGCGCACCTTTGCCTCGGTTTCTTCGACCAAATCCGGTCCCAACCATTTGCGCTCTCCCAAGTCATCCCAGCATAAAGGCGACCGACAGCGGCGCCCGTACAAGCTTCGTATGGCGCCATCTTTATGCTGGCTTGGTAACTGTTATTATAGGCGAATTCCACAAGTGGCAGATATTGAGACCATCCGTCGCCTAGGTCTAGCACGCATGCCCGCAGCATGTCTTCAAGGATCTGGATCACCCGCTCTGATTGTCCGTCGTTTGCGGGTGAAAGGCCGTGCTGAAATGCAGCTTGGTCCCCATTGCTCGCTGCAACTGTGCCAAAAACTCGACACGAACCGCGTGTCTCTGTCCGACGTGATGGACACCGGTACACCATGCAACCTTACTATCTCATCTATGTAGGTTCGTGCCAGTCGCTCCCGGTCCACGTCGTATGAATCGGCAGGAAGTGGGCGGATTTCGTCAAACGGTCCACTATGACCCATATCGCGTCGTGCCCTTGGGATGATCTCGGAAAACCAGTCACAAAATCCATCGTGATCATCTCCCACTTCCACTCCGGCACGGGCAACGGCTGCAACTTCCCTGCTGGGCGCTGGTGTTCAGGCCTTCACCTGTTGCATACCAGGCAGTGTGCCACGAATCGAGTCACATCTTCCTTCATCTTGGGCCACCAGAAGGTTTGTTTGACATCCTTGTACATCTTTGTTCCCCCGGGGTGCACCGCATAAGGGGGCGGTATGCGCCTCCCTCAGGATCTCTTCCTTGAGTTCCGGTAGATCCGGCACGCAGATTCGTCCCCGAAAACATATCGTGCCGTTAGCATTTATCGCGAAATCACCTCCTTGGTCTGTGGGTAGCCTATCACGCACAAGTTGTAGCTGGGTATCCGTCGATTGCCCTTCACGGATTCTGTCCAATAGGGTGGGTCGGACCACCAGGTCAAAGTCGTGCGACCGTTCCTGCTGGTACCACCTCCAGTCTTAATTGTGCAAATTCTCGCAATCAAACGATCCTGTTGGGTGAGGGCGTTCGTCACCGATTCCGCTGTCTGCCCTTTGCGGCTCAAGGCATCCGCCACCACGTTCGCCTTCCCAGGGTGGTAATGGATGGTTAAATCGTAATCCTTTAGTAATTCGAGCCACCGCCTTTGCCGCAAATTCAGCTCCTTCTGGGTGAAAAGGTACTTTAAGCTCTGATGGTCTGAGTACACGTTGCAGTGTGTCCCATACAGGTAGTGCCTCCATAACTTGAGGACGAAAACAACCGCTGCAAGCTCCAGATCGTGCACGGGGTAGTTCCTCTCGTACTCCTTGAGTTGCCTCGACGCATAGGCTATAACCCTACCCCGTTGCATGAGCACGCCACCAGACCGCTTCGCGACGCGTCGCAGTACACCTCATAGTCCTCGCCAGGTTCCGGCAGAGCGAGCACCGGGGCTCGCGTCAACTTGTCCTTGATTTCTTCGAAACTCTTCTGGCATTGCTCCGTCCATATGTACTTTTCTCCTTTACGGGTCAGGCGAGTGAGGGGCAAAGCTATCTTGGAGAAGCCTTCCACGAAGCGTCTATAATACCCTGCTAGCCCCAGAAGCTTCTAATCTCAGTTACCGTCGTCGGTCTGGGCCAGTCGGTTCACCGAATCAATCTTCTTTGGGTCGACCGCGACCCCAGCAGCCGACACGACATGCCCCAGAAAGTCCACCTCACGAAGCCAAAACTCACACTTTTTGAGTTTGGCGTAGAGTTTCTGTTCTCGTAAGGTTGGAGGACTACGCGTAGGTGCTTTTCGTGCTCCTCATCCGTATGGAGATAGATGAGGATGTCGTCAATGAGACTACCAGAAAACGTCCAGAAGGGTTTAAACACCCTATTCATCATGTCCATGAATACCGCTGGGCATTGGTGACCTAAACGGCATTACGGTGAACTCGAAGTGGACCATAGCGAGTCCGAATGCTGTCTTCGGATGTCCTCGCCCCCTACCATCGGAGCTGGTGGTAACCGGACTGC
>CM054932.1:6950417-6987318 GCA_029168755.2 Tillandsia fasciculata | reverse complement strand
CTCTACTTTCCGAAGGATGGAGTTTTGCTTGGATTGCCCCTTCGAAAGTTGCGGCGAAACTTCCTGTCAAGAGAGCGAGCTGCTTCTCAAAGTCCTCCATAGATAGGTTCTCGTCATCGTCCGAGGAGGATGAATCCGCGTCTTCTTCTTTAGTTGTTTTCAATGCGTAACCTGAAGACTTAGAAGAGGATGCTTTTCCAGAAGAATAGTTAGTAGGAAATGTCATTTCATAAGTTTGTAATGCACCACTAATTCTTCTACACGCATTTCGTCCGGGTGTTTAATTGTTTCAATGGCTGCGACCTTCGGGCGAAATCGTTCAGGAAGAGTTCTTAGATTTTTCTTACAACTTTAAATTCTGGAATCTTCTCTCCCAAGTTAGCACATGAGTTTACGATGTCTTGCAATCGTGTGTAATAGTCAGTGAAAGATTCATTTTCTGCCATAGAAATAGAGTCGAACTTGCTCGTGAGCATTTGCAGTTTCTGAATCTTCACAAGGTTAGTTCCCTCATGCGTAACTTGAAGAACATCCCAGATTTCTTTCGCAGTCTCACATGCCGAGACGCGAGAGAACTCTGTTTGTGACAAAGCATTAAATAAGCATTATCCCCTTTGCCATTGTAAGAAGATGAATCAACCGCTTCCTTGGTCCATTTCGACCTAGGTTTTAAGGTGCGAACATCAGAAATAATTTCAGTTGGATTAGACTGTCACGCCCCGGGTGTAAACCAGAACCGGGGCCCGTCCACAGATGCGCCGTATACACGGAATTTCCCGTGTATACGAAGCGCTGGTAACCTGCTCAGATATAGATGATATAATAAAAGAGCATAAACAGAGCTAAACTACAACTAATACATCTCAGATAAAGCAGAAAGTAAAGTGCAGAAGTAAACTCTCAATAATACATATGTCTCTCCCAGCTCACTAATCAAATACAACCAGCTGGCCGAAGCCAGACCCAAAAGAAATGAAAAGTAGAGTATCTGAGAGTATCGGGGTACATCTAGTAACTGCACTGGTGCCTGGGTAGACCGCTATCTAGTCCGCGATCCTCTTACCTCGATCCGCTGCGGAGGGTCCTGCAACTCCCGCAGACGACTCTGCAAAACAAAGGGGAAGAGCAAAAGAAAAGCAGTGGGGAGTGAGAACTACTATAAACAGTAGCCTCCTCCTAGTGGGTAAGCCTCAACTCAAATGTGCCCACTAGGACTATAAGAGGCGGAAAAGATGAACAAAGGTGGTAAGCTGTAAATAAAACTGCTGATGATGATAGAGCTACCACTACATGCCTCTAATGAGCTAACTGATAGTATAGCTATATGTATGCATCAGAATGTAAATGCCTGCCTGTCTAGACCCAATCGATACACCAGTAAGCACTGGTACTGCCTGCTCTGCCTGCCAAATCGGGTATGCCAGCCTACGCATAACACCGATAGGAAAGAGAGTCTCGAAGACTCGAAGCCTGTAAAAACGCACACTCCGGAGTGGCACTCGAGGGGAGCGACCCACACGAGTATAATGCCTGGTAACAAGTACCAAATCAGCAGGACTGGATCATGACTCTGATCAAGTGGAAAAACCCATCCACTAAAAGAAGCCCAAATCCTCTATCCCAATCTGATGCAATAACCACTGTCCGGTCAACCGCCAAAGATCCGCGGTTGCCGCAATGCCCTGCCCTCACAGCCTGCCTGTCCCAAAGCCCACAACTGTCTGACTACACTATCCCAGCCCCTGCTCGAACCCGAGCGCACTATCCCCCAAATGTAGATAAAAGAAGAGAAAAGCATGGTTTCTCCTAAGTCAATTCCAGCATGATAGTGTAGCAGAAAAAGGTGGCCTAACTAAATGTCCATTCAAGCATGCAAAGTCCTTTATTTAAAAACAGGGTTTAAGTATTATGATCTTTCACAATATAGAGGTATGCCACTAATTAAACTTCCATTTTCCAAGTTATCCCATATCCATTTATCACATAAGCATAAGAGGTCCCAAAGTGTACAAACAATATAGTCCATTCTAGCAAAACTCCCCCCCCCTCGTGAGGTTTAGGTGACATACTATTATAAGAATTATCCGTTAATTAATACTTAGTCCATTTTAAGATGCAGCCCTAACCGTAAGTCCAATTCTCAGTCAACATGCCATTTTCACTTTTACCGGTTCATTTAGCAATGTAATAGCGAAGCAACTCAAATAGGCCTAGTGGGGACATCACAAGTAGGAGGTAAACAACGGTACCCACCTCGAGCGCTAAATCCGGTCCTCGAAGGCTAAGTCCGCGCTCGATCCGAAAATCCCGCAACACTGCACCAAAGTCCCACAGAAACACACATATTACTATCCCCATTTAATCCAAAATCTGTCCCTAAAGTGTCAGCTGAACATTTAGCCATTTTTACCTGCGAAACGTGCCCACAAAATTCCCAGAAAAATACACTGCGATCTACGCGACGATCCGGTCGAAACAAGTACCTGCACGTTCCCACACGATTTTCCTATGCTGAGAACCAAAATCGACAAGGGAACCACCCCGAACAATGCATTCATCCAAAACTGCGATATAAAATTCTGTAAAAAGGGATTCTCACCTTCAGGGAAATTCCACAAAATCCAAGAAAATTCAGGGAGATTCCTTGCGATGCGTAGATGCAAATCCCCTTTTGAATCGCCCTGATCCGACGTCCGAGCGCAAAGTTATTGCCAAAACAAGGTAGCGCTGTCCCAAAACTCCGCGACGGAAAAAGGGTCAAAATGAGGCCACAGAAACTCCAACAAAACCTCGGAATCTGAAGAAACTCACAAAATCGAAAATGAAGCCCTACCTGTTAAGAATCCAACGGCGCAAAAATCGCGAAAATAGGATGTCGGGGTGAGCCGGGGGAGCTTGAACACCGAAATGCGACGAATCTGGTTGCCGTAGAACGATCGTCGCGCCGCGCCGGAAAAATCACCAACCTTGGGATCCGAGCCTCCTAAATTCTTGAGATTGCTACAGTAGATGTAGGATTGGGAGAGGAACAAATCTTAGAAGGGGCCTCGGGGTGAAGTGAACAGAAGAGGAAAAATCGGCCTCAAATGCCCTTAAATAGGCAAAAAAAGTGCAATGGGGCCCTTGCGGATTCGGGCCCACTGTTGGGCCCGGATCCGCCAGGGCGGGTCGGACGCGCCCCGTCCGACCGGGCGGAGCCAATCAAATGGCGACACGCGTCCCCGCGGGTGATCGGCGCGCATCCCGCACAGCGAACAGCCGTGCGGGGCGCGCCAGCTGCCGACGCGTGTCCCGACCGCACAGTCAACCCCGCAGGCGCCAGCGAATGAGGAGGCGACGCGCGTCCCGGCACTGTGCGGTCAGGCGCGCGGGCAGGCGCAGCCTGACCGGCCGCAGGCGCTGTCCCCCCCGTGCGCCGCTCCCGTGAGCCCGCCAGTAGCCATGCGCCACGTGTCCCTGCGCCGGGCCTATGCACCCGCGCAGGGAACTCCGTAGACCGCGCCCTGGACCGCCAACCAGCGGCCGACACGTGGCTCCCGCCCGTTGCCGTGCACCGCCGCTCGAACCCTGCACCGGCCGCCTCCATTCCGTGGACCGCGCACGAAGACCCGCCAATGGCGCCTGCCACGTGGCCCTGCGCCGGGCCGTGCACCCCGCCGCGCCGTTCCATGCACCGGGCGCTGCGGGCCGGCCAATGAGGGCCCGCCACGTGGCATCCGGCGGTCCACGAACTCCCCCCATGCACCAGAAACCACCAGAAACTTCCGGGAGTCCGTTTTTGGGCATCCGGACTCCGAATCCGGCAAATAAATAGCCGTTTTCAAGCGTTTTTCCGCGCTGAATCCAAAAACGCCCTCCGTTTGGCCTAGAAACCTTTCTAAAATTCGGCAAATCCCGCCGAAGGCCAAACTAACAATAAATACCGCCACGGACCCATCTGTGCTGTCCCTTTGACACACTGTGGATCAAACACCATCAATAGGTGTGTCACACATGGATTCACGGGAAAAACAGTGCATGGAACCTGGATCATCACATCCTCCCCCACTAAAAGAAAGTTTCGTCCTCGAAACTAAAATCATACCTCAAGCCGGGGCCTCGAACAAGTGGGGGTGGGCATCCATCATCGCTGACTCCAGCTCCCAAGTAGCCTCGCGCTCGCCCTGGTTGCTCCACAGAACCTTCACATAAGGGATGGCCCGACTGCGCAGCTCTCTAACCTCGCGGTCCAAAATCCGCAGTGGCCGCTCGACATAGCTCAAGTCCTCCGCAACCTCCAGTGGGGCGAAATCAATGATGTGCGACGGGTCATGAACATATCTCCTCAGGGTGGATACATGAAACACGTCGTGAACACCAGCCAATCTGGGAGGAAGTGCAAGCCGGTAGGCAACTGGCCCAATGCGCTCCAATACCTCAAAAGGTCCAATATAACGAGGGCTCAGTTTTCCACGAATCCCAAATCTCCGAATCCCCTTCGAAGGCGAGACTTTCAAAAAGACATGATCGCCCACCTGAAACTCCAAGTCTCGTCGTCGGGTATCTGCATAACTCTTCTGCCGGCTCTGAGCTGTCTCCAGATGTCGTCGAATCAGTCTGACCTTCTCCTCTGCCTCCAATAGTAGATCAGGACCCAAGGTCTTCTTCTCACCCACATCACTCCAATATAGGGGTGACCGACACTTGCGCCCATACAACGCTTCAAACGGAGCCATCTGGATGCTCGCTTGATAGCTGTTGTTGTACGCAAACTCAACCAATCCCAGATGTCGGTGCCACCCGCCCCCAAAATCCAGAACGCATGCTCGCAGCATATCCTCGAGAGTCTGAATGGTGCGCTCTGACTGTCCGTCCGTCTGTGGGTGAAATGCTGTGCTGAAGCGAAGCTGTGTCCCCAGGGCCGTCTGTAAACTCCTCCAGAAGTGCGAGACAAACCTCGAGTCCCTATCCGATACAATGGAAATGGGTATCCCGTGCAATCTGACCACCTCAGCCAAGTACATCTGTGCCAGTCGATCCAATGGCCAAGTCATCTGAACCGGTAAAAAGTGAGCGGATTTGGTGAGTCTATCCACGACCACCCAGATCGCATCCGCTCCAGTCTGAGCTCTCTCGGCAATCCCGTGACAAAATCCATAGTGATATGATCCCACTTCCATTCAGGGATTGGGAGACTCTGCAACTTGCCAGCAGGTACACGATGCTCGGCCTTCACTTGCTGACAAGTTAAGCAGTGCGCCACAAATCTGCCAATATCTCTTTTCATGCCGCTCCACCAGAACTGTGCCTTGAGGTCCTTATACATCTTAGTCCCACCAGGATGGATGGTATAAGGTGTATAATGAGCCTCCCGCAAGATCTGCTCTCGAATCTCTGAGTCCATAGGCACGCAAGCTCGGTCCCTGTACCGTAGTACTCCCGAAGCATCAACTGAGAAATCCCCTGTCTCGCCAGCCTGAATCTGCTCTCGAATCCTCATCAGATGGGGGTCCTCACTCTGTTTCTCCCGAATCCTGTCCAACAGAGTGGGCTGCACGACCAAGGACAACAGTCTAGCAGAAACCCCAGGGGACACCACCTCAAGCTCTAACCGCCTCATCTGCTCCAGTAATGGCGCCTGATCGGTGATCATCAAAGATAAGCTCTGCACTGCTCTCCTGCTCAGGGCATCAGCGACCACGTTTGCCTTGCCGGGATGGTAGAGTATGTCCACATCGTAGTCCTTTAACAGCTCCAACCATCTGCGCTGCCTCAAATTGAGCTCCTTCTGTGTGAACAGATATTTCAGGCTCTTGTGGTCGGTGTAAATCTCGCAGTGCTCCCCATACAGATAGTGGCGCCACAACTTCAGTGCGAAGATCACAGCCGCTAGCTCCAAGTCATGGGTAGGGTAATTCTTCTCATAATCCTTGAGTTGCCGCGAAGCATAAGCGATTACCTTACCCTCCTGCATCAGCACGCAACCAAGTCCACTGTGCGATGCGTCACTGTAGATCACGTATCCTTTCCCCATAACAGGGAGGGAAAGGATAGGAGCTGACATCAATCTGCTCTTCAGTTCCTCGAAGCTTCTCTGGCAATCCTCACTCCAGATGAACTTAATTCCTTTGCGCGTCAAACGAGTGAGTGGTGCGGAAAGTTTCGCAAAACCCTCCACAAACCGACGGTAATATCCTGCCAAGCCCATAAAACTGCGAACCTCTGCTACCGTCGTCGGTCGGGGCCAATCCCGGACTGCCTCAATCTTCGCCGGGTCTACCGCCACTCCTGCGGCTGAGATCACATGGCCCAAAAAGGCAACCTCTCGAAGCCAAAACTCGCACTTAGACAGCTTGGCATACAACTTCTTCTCCCTTAGAAGTTGCAGCACAATCCTCAGGTGCTCCTCGTGCTCCACATCGCTCCGAGAATAAACCAGGATGTCATCGATGAACACTACCACAAACCGGTCAAGATAAGGTCGAAAGATCCTGTTCATCAAATCCATAAATGCGGCAGGGGCATTAGTCAATCCAAAAGGCATGACAGTGAACTCATAATGCCCGTACCGAGTCCTGAATGCTGTCTTCGGAACATCCTCGGCCTTCACCTTCAGTTGGTGGTAACCAGACTGTAAGTCGATCTTAGAGAAGACACAAGACCCTTGCAGCTGATCAAATAAGTCATCGATGCGCGGCAAAGGGTACTTGTTCTTGATGGTCACTTTATTCAGCTCCCGGTAATCCACACAAAGTCGAAGTGAACCATCCTTCTTCTTCACGAACAGCACCGGTGCTCCCCAAGGTGATACACTCGGCCTCACAAAACCCTTATCCAATAAATCCTGGAGTTGCGCCTTCAACTCCCGCAGCTCCGCCGGTGCCATTCGGTAAGGGGCCTTGGAGATTGGCGCAGTTCCTGGGACTACGTCAATCAAAAACTCGATCTCCCTATCCGGCGGCATACTAGTCAGCTCTGGTGGGAAAACATCCGGGAACTCGTGGACTATAGGGATATCCGCGAGTCCCGGTGCCGCAGCCGGCCCCTCAACCACACTGGCCAAAAAGGCCACGCATCCACTGCGCATCATCTGCCTCGCACGAGAAGTCGAAACTATCGCGGCGAAGAAAGTACTCTGGCAACCTCTGTACACAAAGACCTCCTGGACTGGCTCGCTAAAGGTCACCGTCCTCGCGGCACAGTCAATAGTCGCATAATAGCGAGCCAGCCAGTCCATCCCAAGTACCATATCAAAGTCTCGCAGCTGACTCAGGACCATCAGGTCCGCTGGCAAAATCCACGACTCGATCTGCACAGGGCAAGACCGACAACACTCCTCTACCAATAGAGTATGCTCCGGAACCTGTACCTCTACCGCACGTGGCAACCGACCTAACTCTAGTCCATGGGATGATGCAAATGCTCTACTGATGAAAGAATGTGATGCACCGGTATCAAATAAAGTGCGAGCTCTACTGCCAGAAAGTAAAACGATACCTGCCACCACGTGGTCGGCTGCCAGGGAGTCCTCAACCTAGGCGGCATAAACCCGCCCGCTCTGTGCCGGTGGTCGGTGGTCTGCCGGGTGGGAAGAAGGGCCCTGCTCGCTGGAGCATAGGACCGCTGCTGGGGCGCCGGTGGGGCTGATGCTGAGGAAGGAGCCGGTGCTGGCGCATAGGGGCAAGTAGCTCGAACGTGGCCCGACTGTCCGCACCGGTAACAGCGGCCAAACCTCTGGTCACAAGTATCGGGAGAATGCTGTCCCCGGCAGAAAATGCACCTGGCTGGGGTCTGGGGCTGCCTCCCCTGCTGCTGCTGCCTCTGCCGCTGAGATCCCTGCTGCCGGGACTGCGACCTCTGCTGCTGAGAATGCTGCTGCTGTCGTGAGTGCTGCTGCTGCTGCTGTGGGGGCCTCTGGGATCCACCAGGCCCTCGCCGCTCCGAACGCCCGCGGCCTGAGAACTGAGGCGGCGGGGGTCGGGGCGGCCTCCAGGAGCTGGCCTGTCCCCCATCATCCTGCGCTGGCCGCTTCCTGTCCGATCCCTGAGCGACCAGGCCCCCACGTCTGGCGACAACGTGGTCTCCTCTCTCGATCCACTGTGCATGCTCTGCCGCCTCCTCCAGGGTCTGTAGTCTCTGCGCATGCACCAAGGTATAGAGCTCCGGGCGCAGGCCCGACTCGAAGAGCTCCACCTGATGTGGTCCATCCCTGGCGACGTAGGGAACGCAGCTGAGCAGCCGCGAAAACTCCTGGAAGTAGTCCCATGCCGACCGGTCGCCTTGCTGGAGATTCTTCAGATCATCCTCTACCTTTTTCTTCACGCTGGTGGAAAAGTACGTGTCCAGGACCATCCTCTTGAACTCTGCCCAAGGTAGCTGCCGGGTGATCTGAAACTCCAGGGGCTCCACCCGACGCCACCACGTATCAGCATCCCCATCCAGACAATGCACAGCCATGTGTACCCGGTACTTCTGATCGATGAAGAAGTCTCGGAACAACTTCTCCATTGCTGAAAGCCAAGTCCCAACCTCCCAAGGGTGAGTGCTCCGCCCCGAAAATCTAGGCGGTCCCCGCTTGCAGAAATGGGTGAGTTTATCAGTGAACTCCTGCTCCTCCTCGGGGGTCAAAGGTCGGATCGCTCCCGGGGCCCCGCTGCTCGAAGATGGTGCCGCAGGCACAAGCGGTATAGTCGGTGGTACAACAGGTGGTGCGGGGGCCTCAGTAGTAGTAGGGGGAGGGGCCCCAACCTGAGCAAGCAGCTGCTCGATCCTCTGCTCCTGCCGGCGGTGACCCTCCGCCAGCTGGGCCACCATGGCCCTCAACTCAGCAATCTCTGAAGGTCCGGACTGCTCCGGCCCCTCCGGGGGTGTAGGGGTACCCCGGGTAGGAATCCGCCGCCTGGGAGGCATCCTGCCACACAAGAAACCACAGATCAGTAACGAAACCACACTCGACCCAATCTAGCGAAAGTCAAAGGCATCCTCCTATTTCTGTAACCTTATGTTGTCTGCAGCCAACATAATAGTTCGCCAGAAATAGGACATGCCAATCCCTCTTCACTCACTGGAAGAGTCAAAATAACATACGACCAAATTGCCGACTTTCGCATAATGTCACGTCACTCACGCCCTGCCTTCCTAGGGTCTGCCAAAAGCCTAGGGTTTCCTAAGTCCCAACTGACCTATCCCTAAGCTCTGATACCAACTTAATCTGTCACGCCCCGGGTGTAAACCAGAACCCGGGCCCGTCCACAGATCCGCCGTGTACACGGAATTTCCCGTGTACACGAAGCGCTGGTAACCTGCTCAGATATAGATGATATAATAAAAGAGCATAAACAGAGCTAAACTACAACTAATACATCTCAGATAAAGCAGAAAGTAAAGTGCAGAAGTAAACTCTCAATAATACATATGTCTCTCCCAGCTCACTAATCAAATACAACCAGCTGGCCGAAGCCAGACCCAAAAGAAATGAAAAGTAGAGTATCTGAGAGTATCGGGGTACATCTAGTAACTGCACTGGTGCCTGGGTAGACCGCTATCTAGTCCGCGATCCTCTTACCTCGATCCGCTGCGGAGGGTCCTGCAACTCCCGCAGACGACTCTGCAAAACAAAGGGGAAGAGCAAAAGAAAAGCAGTGGGGAGTGAGAACTACTATAAACAGTAGCCTCCTCCTAGTGGGTAAGCCTCAACTCAAATGTGCCCACTAGGACTATAAGAGGCGGAAAAGATGAACAAAGGTGGTAAGCTGTAAATAAAACTGCTGATGATGAATAGAGCTACCACTACATGCCTCTAATGAGCTAACTGATAGTATAGCTATATGTATGCATCAGAATGTAAATGCCTGCCTGTCTAGACCCAATCGATACACCAGTAAGCACTGGTACTGCCTGCTCTGCCTGCCAAATCGGGTATGCCAGCCTACGCATAACACCGATAGGGAAAGAGAGTCTCGAAGACTCGAAGCCTGTAAAACGCACACTCCGGAGTGGCACTCGAGGGGAGCGACCCACACGAGTATAATGCCTGGGTAACAAGTACCAAATCAGCAGGACTGGATCATGACTCTGATCAAGGTGGAAAACCCATCCACTAAAAGAAATCCAAATCCTCTATCCCAATCTGATGCAATAACCACTGTCCGGTCAACCGCCAAGGTCCGCGGTTGCCGCAATGCCCTGCCCTCACAGCCTGCCTGTCCCAAAGCCCACAACTGTCTGACTACACTATCCCAGCCCCTGCTCGAACCCGAGCGCACTATCCCCCAAATGTAGATAAAAGAAGAGAAAAGCATGGTTTCTCCTAAGTCAATTCCAGCATGATAGTGTAGCAGAAAAAGGTGGCCTAACTAAATGTCCATTCAAGCATGCAAGGTCCTTTATTTAAAAACAGAGTTTAAGTATTATGATCTTTCACAATATAGAGGTATGCCACTAATTAAACTTCCATTTGCCAAGTTATCCCATATCCATTTATCACATAAGCATAAGAGGTCCCAAAGTGTACAAGCAATATAGTCCATTCTAGCAAACCCCCCCCCGTGAGGTTTAGGTGACATATTATTATAAGAATTATCCATTAATTAATACTTAGTCCATTTTAAGATGCACCCTAACAGTAAGTCCAATTCTCAATCAACATGCCATTTTCACTTTTACCGGTTCATTTAGCAATGTAATAGCGAAGCAACTCAAATAGGCCTAGTGGGAACATCACAAGTAGGAGGTAAACAACGGTACCCACCTCGAGCGCTAAATCCGGTCCTCGAAGGCTAAGTCCGCGCCCGGTCGAAAATCCCGTAACACTGCACCAAATCCCACAGAAAGCACACATATTAATTATCCCCATTTATTCCAAAATCTGTCCCTAAAGTGTCCGCTGAACATTTAGCCATTTTTACCTGCGAAACGTGCCCACAAAATTCCCAGAAAAATACACTGCGATCTACGCGACGATCCGGTCGAAACAAGTACCTGCACGTTCCCACACGATTTTCCTATGCTGAGAACCAAAATCGACAAGGGAACCACCCCGAACAATGCATTCATCCAAAACTGCGATATAAAATTCTGTAAAAAGGGGTTTCTCACCTTCAGGGAAATTCCACAAAAATCCAAAAAATTCAGGGAGATTCCTTGCGATGCGTAGATACAATTCCCCTTTTGAATCGCCCTGATCCGACGTCCGAGCGCAAAGTTATTGCCAAAACAAGGTAGCGCTGTCCCAAAACTCCGCGACGGAAAAAGGGTCAAAATGAGGCCACAGAAACTCCAACAAAACCTCGGAATCTGAAGAAACTCACAAAATAGAAAATGAAGCCCTACCTGTTAAGAATCCAACGGCGCAAAAATCGCGAAATTAGGATGTCGGGGTGAGCCGGGGGAGCTTGAACACCGAAGTGCGACGAATCTGGTTGCCGTAGAACGATCGTCGCGCCGCGCCGGAAAAATCACCAACCTTGGGATCCGAGCCTCCTAAATTCTTGAGATTGCTACAGGAGATGTAGAATTGGGAGAGGAACAACTTCTTAGAAGGGGCCTCGGGGTGAAAGTGAACAGAAGAGGGGGAAATCGGGCTACAAATGCCCTTAAATAGGCAAAAATAGTGCAATGGGGCCCTTTGCGGATTCGGGCCCACTGTTTGGGCCCGGATCCGCCAAGGCGGGTCGGACGCGTCCCGTCCGACCGGGCGGAGCCAATCAAATGGCGACACGCGTCCCCGCGGGTGATCGGCGCGCATCCCGCACAGCGGACAGCCGTGCGGGGCGCCTCAGCCTGCGACGCGTGGCCTGACCGCACAGTCACCCCGCAGGCGCCAGCGAATGAGGAAGCGCCGCGCGTCCCACGGCACTGTGCGGTCAGGCGCGCGGGCAGCCGCAGCCTGACCGGCAGCCAGGCGCTGTCCCCGTGCGCCGCGTCCCGTGAGCCCGCCAGTAGTCATGCGCCACGTGTCCCTGCGCCGGGTTCATGCACCCGCGCAGGGGACTCCGTGGACCGCGCTCCTGGCACCGGCCAACCAGGGGCCGAAACGTGTCTCCCGCCCGTTGCCGTGCACCGCCGCACCGAACCCTGCACCGGCCGCCTCCATTCCGTGGACCGCGCACCGAAGACCCGCCAATAGGCGCCCGCCACGTGGCTGTGCGCCGGGCCCGTGCACCCCGCCGCGCCGTTCCATGCACCGGGCGCTGCGGGCCGGCCAATGAGGGCCCGCCACGTGGCATCCGGCGGTCCACGACCTCCCCATGCACCAGAAGCCACCAGAATCTTCCGGGAGTCCGTTTTTGGGCATCCGGACTCCGAATACGGCAAATAAATAGCCGTTTTCAAGCGTTTTTCCGCGCTGAATCCAAATACACCCTCCGTTTGGCCTAGAAGCTTTTCTAAAATTCGGCAAATCCCGCCGAAGGCCAAACTAACAATAAATACTGCCACGGACCCATCTGTGCTGCCCCTTTGACACACTGTGGATCAAACACCATCAATAGGTGTGTCACACATGGATTCACGGGAAAAACAGTGCATGGAAACCTGGATCATCACATAGACCATCCTAATTCAATTGATTGCCATACCCTTTCGTCGATGGAAATTAAAAAGGCTTTCATCCGCACTTTCCAGTACGCATAATTTGTTCCATCAAAGAAAGGGGGTCGATTGATGTTTCCACCTTCAACCATTGTTTACAACCCTATTCCCGCTCTGATACCACTTGATGGGTTATACTAATAAGGATCTAAATAGGGGAAAAAATACCTAGAGGGGGGTGAATAGGTGTAAACAATAAACACTCAAAAAATTATTGCGCAATAAAACCCAATGCGGAAATAAAAAGAACACGCAAGATTTTTACGTGGAAAAACTCCAAACCGGAGTAAAAAACCACGGGACCGATAACACGGCGAAATCCACTAGAATTAACACACGTACAAGGTGATATAACGTACTCACAGACGACTCAACCTTTTACCATACGCTCCTAGTAGATCTTCTCCGCTCGCTCCACGACGCTTCTCGAATCCACGATCCGCGCCCAACGCTGAATCCACAGCGTCCAACGTCGAGTCCACGACGTCCGACCGAATCCACGGTCTTCACCCAGTAGCACGCTTCGAATCCACGAACGTACCTCGCTCCGAATCCACGAGAGCGGTTGCACCTTGAATCCACAAGGCCACGCGAGTCCACGCGCCGATTTTGGGTAAATCGTTGTTTTTGGGTGGTGATGATCCGCCGAATACTTAGATTAGAAATAGATCGGAAATACCATCTAAGTATTCATTGATTTGATTCTACTCAAAATCTGAGTATGGAAAACCTAGAATCAAATCAATCAATATAGATGAAGAAACATAGAATAAATCTATTGATTTCCTTTCTTCTCTATATGTGGATTTTTTTCTTTCGGCTATATTTTTCTATTAAGTCCCATACCCTAAAAATGAATCATAGGGTCTATTTATAGGTTAGAAACCATTGGAAGAAGATACGGATCAAAAACAACCTTTTCTGGAAATTTTTACGGACGGCGATCCGGATCGGGTTACTGTGATCCGGATCGTCGTAAAGAGATTGACGATTCCAGAAATCCAAGGGTTCGGGATCCGGATCGGATTGCCTGATCCGGATCGTTCATACAATTTGGAAAACATAACATTCGGGATCCGGATCAAATCTTCTACGATCCGGATTGAAGTATTGTATGAACAACAACCTTCGGGATCCGGATCACTGGCTCTGATCCGGATCCTGAACATGTCCGATGTCCAGTTTTTGATTTTTATGCAGATAAGAATTCTTCCAGGTGTTTCTACACTACAAGAAGTATTCGGATCACCATTAATCTTTAGTTAAACATACCTGATCCTTTTGAATTCTTTTTCTTGAGATTGAGGTATATGATCCAAAGTTCTTTCATCTTCAATCTTCAAGACTTAACACTTTCCACGAAATACGCCAACTCAAATTCCGTAACAATGCTGTTGGATTTTGGGGGTACTATAGAAGTGTTAGTTTCACGCCCCGGGGTCGAAACTGCGACCCGGGCTCGCCAACAGATCCGCCATCTGTACGGAAACTGCCGTACAGACGAAGCGGCTAACCTGCAGAAAGAAACATCTACAGTAAACAGATATCAGAGAGCTGAAAATAGACTACTAAAAGTGCAATCCGAACACTGTGCAACTGAAAATAAAACCATATCCATCTCCAACATACGATCGTATACAACGTTCTCTTATACAAAACTCAAAAGGGAGGTATGTCCAATATATACATCAGTGCACAACTCTCGATACAAGAATATCCTCACTACAACAGCCTCTCAAACTGTAAAAGTAAAATACAACTCTATACCTCACAACAAAGGTCTCTCAACAGAGTAAAAGAAGTAAACTAATCAACTGGAGCTCTCCTCTGAAGGGGTACAGCTACACTCCGACGGCGGGTGGGGAACTAGCTCGCGACTCCCTCGCCTCGGTCGGAAGGATCAGCAACAGGAGCACAGGAACAGAAGAAGAAGTCCCTGGGGAAAAAACACCACGACGGGTGTGAGAACTACTTCCCACAGTAGTTCTCAGTGGGTGCCGTCAACAAGTCCAACGGTCTGCCCACCAAGTCTACGAGAGGTAAAAGATAACAGGCAAGGAAAACAGAATAAGAAAAGCTGGATCTACTCTACAGCTATCATGCCTCTATCTAGACACTCAAAAGTGGAACAGAAGAAAGTAAATGAGACCACTCGCACCCAAGGTGCTCAATCGTCCCAATCCTACATCAGTAGAAATACTGTACAGTCCATAAAAGCTTGGAGATAGGGCCACCCACCTCGATTTGCCACCAATTGCTCGTAGACACTTGCAATTGGTCTCCACGCGATCCGCACGCAAACGGGCACGCCGCCGGAGTCCGCACGCAAAAACGGAGCACGCCGCCGGAGTCCGCACGCAAAACGGAGCATGCCGCCGGAGTCCGCACGCAAAACGGAGCACGCCGCCGGAGTACGCACCAGAAACGGAGTCTGCACATAAAACGCTGCACGGTGTCAGGATCCGCACGCAAAACGGGGTCCGCATGCAAAACGGTGCACAGTGCCGGAGTCCGCACGCAAAACGGTGCACGATGCCAGGATCCACACGCAAAACGAGGTCCGCACGCAAAACGGTGCACAGTGCCGGAGTTCGCAAGCAAAACGGTGCACGATGCCAGGATCCACACGCAAAACGAGGTCCGCACGCAAAACGGTGCACAGTGCCGGAGTCCGCACGCAAAACGGTGCACGGTGCCAGGATCCACCCGCAAAACGGGGTCCGCACGCAAAACGGTGCACAGTGGGGGCAATAACAGTCTAAAAAAAATGTTCCATAAACTGTACAAAAATACAGTAAAATACAAATGCGGGACTTACTCGACCGCGCCGCCGCCGCCAATCGCTTCCATCGGAAGCTTCGCGCGTTCCACGAGGCCCGCGATGCAAAACGGCACCTCCCACAACCTCTTCCCTCACTCTCCCTCACTCTCGGGCTCCTCAGAAGAAAAAAGGGAGAAAAATGGCGCTTGCGGGGAGGAAGAAGAAGAAGAAAAGAGAAAGGGAGAGGGAGGCGGGTCCATGGTGCACCGGTCCACGGTGCACCGGCCGTCCACCGCACCCGCCCGGTGCACCCGGTCCGAGCAACGCGGCAGCGGGCCACGTGGCCGAATCCCCGCACGCCACGCGGGCGCACAGCTCACGCGCCACACGGGCGCGTGACACCGCGCTGCCCACAGGCGCGGGACACGCGCCCGTGACACGGGCGTGCGCCCCAGCGCCCGCGCGGGCGCCAACGGGGGTCCGCCACGTGGCGGCCCCCGTTGGCCCGCGCAGGGGTGCGCCTGCGCACCTGACGCGCGCAGAGGCGCGTCCCGTCACGCGGCCTCCTCGGGATCCGAGCCACGCACGCCTCGACTTGCGTGCCGCGCATGCCTCGATTTGCGTGCTGCTTCGCCTCGAAAAGCGCGCACACCTACCGGGCTCCAAAACCAACAAATAAATAGTCCATTCTTAGCGATTTCGCGCGCTGAATCCAAAAACGATGTCCGTTTTCCCAAATTCTCGCCCGAGAAATTGCCGAATGTCCACTCGATCCGATTTTCGCGCCGGGTCCATTTTTAAAGTCCGATTTGCCAAAATCCAACTCTAAAAATTCCCGAAGGCGATCGGAGAGGTAAACTTTTATCCAAACTTCGCCCGGAGTCCAATTTTGACATCCGAAACGCGCGAAACCACCCCTAAACACCCGACGGGTCATCCAAATCCCACGGGGCCTCTGTTTAAGCCCGAAGTCCACCACGCGTGTCCAAATTGCGCGCAAACACCAACGACCATCCCGCAGGCCTCCAGCGATGCAACCAAAACCCAAATTGCATCGCGAATCCAATTCTTGGGCCCGACACGCGCACCAACACCCCCAATGGCCACTAAAAGCTGCCCAACAACCGGCAACTCCAACGCGGGGGATTCCGGGACCTCACATCCTCCCCCACTAAAAGAAAGTTTCGTCCTCGAAACTAGATCAAGCCCATCCGGAGTCAAGAATACCACGGCTAGGTATCTAACAATACGCCTCCAGCTCTCTAAACCCCACTCGCTCCTCGTGATTACACCGCAACAACAACAAGTACGGTATGACCCGTTGTGCAATTTTCTCATCTCTCGAGCCAGAATTTGCAACGGGCGTCCCTCGTACTCCAATAATCACGGGTCTCAAAGGGGCAAGTAAATCACGGGCGAGGAAAAACACATCACTACTGAGCCGGGACGTGGAAAACCAAAGGGCTCCTCAAAAAGGCTGGGGGAGACGGGAAAAACCCACTAATTCAACACGCACCAAACTACATCAGGGTGCCAACCTCAACCAGGCGATCCGAAGCATACTCGCACATCCATCCAATAAGGAAGGGAAACCAAAAAGTTGGGGTCTTCACTCGGTTACTTCCGATCCAAAACCACCCGAGTGGACTACTCAACTGCAGGCTAACATCAAAGGGATCCTCAAGAGACACACTCCCATGCCGCAGTTGGTCACTCAACATGCTATCATAACCCCAACGGGCCCACGGGTCGAAGTCGAGCCCTCAACTACAAGAGAACACCCTGACGGGATCTAAACCGTCGGTGAACGGGACAGAGAACTGGCTCGCAAGGCGATCATAAAGCTGATGCCCAAACTCGCGATCAAAAGTCCGAAACATCCCCAAAAACTCTCACCGTTGTGTACCTACAACGTGGCATCACTGCCGTGCACCCACGGCGTGGCATCACTGCCGTGCACCAACGGCGTGGCCCCACTGCCGTGCACCAACGGCGTGGCATCACCACCGTGTATCAACCGTGTGGCATCACTGCCGTGCACCAACGGCGTGGCCTCACTGCCGTGCACCAACGGCGTGGCCTCACTGCCGTGCACCAACGGCGTGGCATCACCACCGTGTATCAACGGTGTGGCATCACCACCGTGTATCAACGGTGTGGCTTCACTGCCGTGCACCAACGGCGTGGCCTCACTGCCGTGCACCAACGGCGTGGCATCACCACCGTGTATCAACGGTGTGGCATCACTGCCGTGCACCAACGGCGTGGCCTCACTGCCGTGCACCAACGGCGTGGCCTCACTGCCGTGCACCAACGGCGTGGCATCACCACCGTGTATCAACAGTGTGGCATCACCACCGTGTATCAACGGTGTGGCTTCACTGCCGTGCACCAACGGCGTGGCCTCACTGCCGTGTACCAACGGCGTGGCATCACCACCGTGTATCAACGGTGTGGCATCACCACCGTGTATCAACGGTGTGGCATCACTGCCGTGCACCCACGGCGTGGCATCACCACCGTGTATCAACGGTGTGGCATCACCCAAGCATCAAGGCCTTAAATCCTCACAGTCCTATACCCTCGAAAACTCCAGAGCTGAGGAAAGGCCAAAGGATCAATAGGCAAAAACCAGGGCCCCAACAGCACAGGGCAGGACCAACAACACTCATCTAAGTGCAACACGTGATCGGGTATCCGAACCTCACGAGCACAAGCTAAGGGTCCTATCTCCAGCCCATACAACAATGTAAAAGCTCTAGCACTCTCACAGCCATGTCGGAGAACCCTCAACGACTCAACTCACAACAACACCCCACTCATAGGCGAGAAGAACCGACTGACGCGGCAAAGATTCGAAAATCCCGATAGACCGGTGCCTAGAACCCCAATCAAACAAGAACAGACTCTAGGCTCAGTCCATCGAAGTTTTCGCTCCTTTATCGTTCAAGGATTCGGTCCCTTTCGTTTAAAGTGGGAAACTATCTCAACACGCAACTCACGGCTGGAGACACTCCACAGCCTGATCCACGAAGGGTCCGAAAATCCCGGGAGACCAAAACCTGTGTCCCCACGCAAGAAGACACCGCCCTTAGAACCCAGATCACTCGAATCATCTCGGGTGAAAAAGTTTACAAGAAACAGTGACGTTGTTACAGAAGATCATTTGATCTGAAAGAAATCCATCTTCATAATGATTTTTAGTCTTTTAGGCAAACAATTGCAAACAAGCTTTATGTCCAGACCTCGAAGAGCAACTGCCCTCGTCCTATCAAACAAGAATAGACTCAGGCAACCCTGCGGGCTTGGAAGAAAGCATTGGCTGACTAAAATCATATGTTCGTCCAAAAAGGTTCTGGGTTCAAGGTCCGGCTAACACACGTACACCACGATCACAACATGGTGGTGACGAGAAGGACAACGAAAACTAAAAGCCCACTAAGCATGCTCAAATGATGCATCTAACGTTGGCACCCGCCGAGAATACACCAAGCGTTAGATATTCCGATGCAGTCCTTTCTCAACTAGCTCCACCTCCTGGGCCTCATCCAGGCGACATGAGGTACTCCACTCAACAATCGCAAATCTCGCGAACATAATCCAGAAGAGGTCGACTCCCCTACTGCAGGAGCCCAAGATCCCCTTTTCAGTTTCTGCTTACACTGCCGGGGAAGAAGGCCCTGAGCCGCAAAGCACGAAACTAGTTCCAAGTCAACAACTGCGCTCCATGTAGTCCAACAGGATGAACTCGACGCCACCAATCTCGGCGTCCTGTCAGACCATCTCAATCTCACTGAAGCAACCACCTGGTAACTCGACCAGGGCATGTGCTCACCTGGTTATAGCTCCGCCAGGGCAATGTGTCCATCTGGTAACTCGGCCAGTGGAAAGTGTCCTCCTGGTAACTCAGCCAGGCATGTGTCCTTCTAGTAACTCGGCCAGGGCATGTGCCCACCTGGTAACTCAGCCAGGGGCAATGTATCCATCTGGTAACTCGGCCAGTGGAAAGTATCCTCCTGATAACTCAGTCAGGGAAAATGCCCTCCTGACAACTCGGCCAGGGAAAACGTTCTCCTGGTAACTCAGCCAGGAAAAATGCCCTCCTGGCAACTGGGCCAGGGAAAATGCCCTCCCGGCAACTCGGCCAGGGAAAACGTCCTCCTGGTAACTCAGCCAGGGAAAATGCCCTCCTGGCAACTCGGCCAGGAAAAACGTCCTCCTGGTAACTCAGCCAGGTAAAATGCCCTCCTGGCAACTCGGCCAGGGAAAACGTCCTCCTGGTAACTCAGCCAGGAAAAAATGCCCTCCTGGCAACTCGGCCAGGAAAACGTCCTCCTGGTAACTCAGCCAGGGAAAATGCCCTCCTGGCAACTCGGCCAGGGAAAATGCCCTCCTGGGTCTCGCACTGCTCTGATAGCTCCGTCTCCCGCTGCTCGGGTACTCATCAGGTGCGGGGTGTGTCCTATCACAACACGACGTCTCAGGGGTATCGCAAACCGCTGCACGATAACAAACGTCAGGACACAACAACCATACGACCCAGTCCAGCGAAAGTCTAAGGCATGTCATCCATTCCATAGCATCGTGTTGTTCGGCAGCGAACATAATCGCTTAGGAAATTAAACATGCCAATCTCTCATCCCGTCTCATGGGAGAGGTAAAAACTCAATCAAGACTCTCGCTAAAGTCACGACTCTCACGTAGTCATCCTAAAATCCAACCACAAGCCTAGGGTTTCTAAGTCCACCACGACCTACAACCTAGGCTCTGATACCACTCTAATCTGTCACGCCCCGGGGTCGAAACTGCGACCCGGGCTCGCCAACAGATCCGCCATCTGTACGGAAACTGCCGTATAGACGAAGCGGCTAACCTGCAGAAAGAAACATCTACAGTAAACAGATATCAGAGAGCTGAAAATAGACTACTAAAAGTGAAATCCGAACACTGTACAACTGAAAATAATACCATATCCATCTCCCAAATACGATCGTATACAAAGTCCTCTGATACAAAACTCAAAAGGGAGGTATCTCCAATAAATACATCAGTGTACAACTCTCGATACAAGAATATCCTCACTACAACAGCCTCTCAAACTGTAAAAGTAAAATACAACTCTATACCTCACAACAAAGGTCTCTCAACAGAGTAAAAGAAGTAAACTAATCAACTGGAGCTCTCCTCTGAAGGGGTACAGCTACACTCCAACGACGGGTAGGGAACTAGCTCGCGACTCCCTCGCCTCGGTCAGAAGGATCAGCAACAGGAGCACAGGAACAGAAGAAGAAGTCCCTGGGGAAAAGACACCACGACGGGTGTGAGAACTACTTCCCACAGTAGTTCTCAGTGGGTGCCGTCAACAAGTCCAACGGTCTGCCCACCAAGTCTACTAGAGGTAAAAGATAACAGGCAAGGAAAACAGAATAAGAAAAGCTGGATCTACTCTACAGCTATCATGCCTCTATCTAGACACTCAAAAGTGGAACAGAAGAAAGTAAATGAGACCACTCGCACCCAAGGTGCTCAATCGTCCCAATCGAACTGACTACCTCAAAGGTCCAGCCAAGCCCGCGCCTGTCGACTAGGAACGCTCCTGCCCACTACCACACGTCCACATGAGGACGGGATTTACGTGGGGCGTCCTGTCCGACTAACTCATCCCTCGCGCAAAACTGCCTCAACAGGCCAACCATCGCATCCACAGCGGCATCTCAGGGGGCGCGGCCCCAACTGAGGAAAACGGCGCGGCATAGAGTAATCACACATTGGCATATGCAGGCTAGTCCAAATCCACGCTCACTCACAGAACGGTAGGACTCAAGATCCCCAAAAATCTCGCCCAACAGTCGGAGCACTCTCGACGACTCAGCTGATCGGCTAACTCAAAACACGAGACACTAGCCTCTCCAACAGCTCGCGGCACAAAGCACACTGGCTGGAGATACTCCACAGCCAGGAACGACCCACAACTTAGGGTAACAAAACAGGTCGGACAACACTCAACGACCTGGGGCCACCGTCAACCCCAACGGTTCCCAACAAGACGGACCGGAAGATACTCGACGGCCCGGGACTACCGTCTACTCCACGGCTCCTTCCTACGACAACGAAAAAGGAAACAAGACCTCTCGGGACTACCGTTTACCCAAACGGCTCCCCGCACAGATAAGCAACCCGCTACAACTACCAGACTCCACTCTGCTCCCAAGCAAGAGTGCAAAAGCATCCCACACTAAAAGCAAGTCCCGACCTCTCGGCCCACTACCCGGGCGAGAAAAACACTATGTCCAGGAATGAAAGAACAGTGTGGATGTCTAAGCATAAATAACCCTAGCCCAAGTGAGGGTTTTCTACTGGTCTGGTTACACATGCAACATATGACGGGGGTGCTAGGTCAAGTTCCAAGATAACTATATTAACAGATAATAAAAGGAATAACAATTCCTACAATCTAGCATGCTACACAATGAAATAACTATCATGCATAGTCCTACATCAGTAGAAATACTGTACAGTCCATAAAACTTGGAGATAAGGCCACCCACCTCGATTTGCCACCAATTGCTCGTAGACACTTGCAATTGGCCTCCACGCGATCCGCACGCAAACGGGGCACGCCGCCGGAGTCCGCACGCAAAACGGAGCACGCCGCCGGAGTCCGCACGCAAAACGGAGCATGCCGCCGGAGTCCGCACGCAAAACGGAGCACGCCGCCGGAGTCCGCACCAGAAACGGAGTCTGCACATAAAACGGTGCACGGTGTCAGGATCCGCACGCAAAACGGGGTCCGCACGCAAAACGGTGCACAGTGCCGGAGTCCGCACGCAAAACGGTGCACGGTGCCAGGATCCACACGCAAAACGAGGTCCGCACGCAAAACGGTGCACAGTGCCGGAGTCCGCACGCAAAACGGTGCACGGTGCCAGGATCCACACGCAAAACGAGGTCCGCACGCAAAACGGTGCACAGTGCCGGAGTCCGCACGCAAAACGGTGCACGGTGCCAGGATCCACCCGCAAAACGGGGTCCGCACGCAAAACGGTGCACAGTGGGGGCAATAACAGTCTAAAAAAAATGTTCCATAAACTGTACAAAAATACAGTAAAATACAAATGCGGGACCTACTCGACCGCGCCGCCGCCGCCAAATCGCTTCCATCGGAAGCCTCGCGCGTTCCACGAGGCCCGCGATGCAAAACGGCACCTCCCACAACCTCTTCCCTCACTCTCCCTCACTCTCGGGCTCCTCAGAAGAAAGAAAGGGAGAAAAATGGCGCTTGCGGGGAGGAAGAAGAAGAAGAAAAGAGAAAGGGAGAGGAGGCGGTCCACGGTGCACCGGTCCACGGTGCACCGGCCGGTCCACCGCACCCGCCCGGGTGCACCCGGTCCGAGCAACGCGGCAGCGGGCCACGTGGCCGAATCCCCGCACGCCACCCGGGCGCGCAGCTCACGCGCCACACGGGCGCGTGACACCGCGCTGCCCACAGGCGCGGGACACGCGCCCGTGACACGGGCGTGCGCCCCAGCGCCCGCGCGGGCGCCAACGGGGGCCCGCCACGTGGCGGCCCCCCGTTGGCCCGCGCAGGGGTGCGCCTGCGCACCTGACGCGCGCAGAGGCGCGTCCCGTCACGCGGCCTCCTCGGGATCCGAGCCACGCACGCCTCGACTTGCGTGCCGCGCATGCCTCGATTTGCGTGCCGCTTCGCCTCGAAAAACGCGCACACCTACCGGGCTCCAAAACCAACAAATAAATAGTCCATTCTTAGCGATTTCGCGCGCTGAATCCAAAAACGATGTCCGTTTTCCAAATTCTCGCCCGAGAAATTGCCGAATGTCCACTCGATCCGATTTCCGCGCCGGGTCCATTTTTAAAGTCCGATTTGCCAAATTCCAACTCTAAAAATTCCCGAAGGCGATCGGAGAGGTAAACTTTTATCCAAACTTCGCCCGGAGTCCAATTTTGACATCCGAAACGCGCGAAACCACCCCTAAACACCCGACGGGTCATCCAAATCCCACGGGGCCTCTGTTTAAGCCCGAAGTCCACCACGCGTGTCCAAATTGCGCGCAAACACCAACGACCATCCCGCAGGCCTCCAGCGATGCAACCAAAACCCAAATTGCATCGCGAATCCAATTCTTGGGCCCGACACGCGCACCAACACCCCCAATGGCCACTAAAAGCTGCCCAACAACCGGCAACTCCAACGCGGGGGATTCCGGGACCTCACAGTTAGTGTGTGGTGGGTGTTGGAACTACCTGTAGAGTGTGGGTGTATTGTGGACAATCTGAGCTTAATGTGTTTATGTGGAGCTTAAAGTGTTATGTGTTATTTGCTTGTGGCTTTTGGGTTTGAGGTGTAAACAAAGGGATTTTGTGCACCTAGCAACTGTTGTTGGACTTATGAGGGCTATGAGAGTGTATTGTGGGTTACCTTTAGTATGATAGTCTTGGATTTATTTGATTTGTGAATCTAGTGTGTATTACTGAATTTGTGTTTTTCCTTTGAGTACATTTGGAACAGGTGGAATTTTGTATGGTGCTTAAGAGGAGTTGTATTTTTATTGGAGTGTGGTGGCTTGTGGAGGGTTGCAGGTGTTGTGATTAAGTATTTTCCTTGTGGACCTTATTTACTTGTATGCATTAGAGCTTGTGTGCTTGTGCTGCTGGTTGGCTGTTGAGGAGCAGAGAGAGAGAGAGTGCCATGGTTTTGGGCTTGTGTGTGTGAGAGTATGTTTTTTAATTTGGGGAGTTTTTGTGAACAATTTAATGGTGGAATTAAGTGAATAGTATTATGTGGGCATTATGGATTTAGTATGCTGAGGCTTTTGTGAAGGCAATGAGGCTTGTGATTTGTGTTAATGCAGAGAGATGTATGTGTGGTTGGACTTAAGTTATTGATGATTATATGATCTAGTTCTTTTATGTGTGTTGTGGATTTTTGGAGAATGAATTGGTGAGTGTGTAATTTTTTGTGCTGCACTGAGGGCCTTTGGGATTTCTGTTGGTGTGGTGGATTATGGTGTGTACTGCTGGGTTTAAATGGATGGTTGGAGTTTTATAATGTGCTGTTAGTGATGTAATGGGCCTTGGACACTGGTTTGGTGCTGTGTAGGCAGTTGTGTGAGCCGGTTGCGCGCAGGAAATTGTAGAGGACTCGAGTGAATTTTTGGAGCCTCCGGGGAATTTTCCGGGGTTCGCAACAGTGCGCGCGCGCGGTGCGACCTTCGAAATTTTAGTCAGTTGTGGATTCGGCGCTACCCCGACTTCAGCGTTGCCTGCGAAAAGCATTCCAGGTAGGTTGGAATTTCTTCGAGATTTATGGAATGCCCTTTAATTCTTCTGTAAGTATATTGATCATGTTTAGCTTAATTATTATATTGATAATCTGATAGTTGTCTAGAAATTGTAGAATGACATTCTTGAGCCCCTGACTTTTTTAGTATGATCTAGAGGTTATTTGACACTAGACTGTATGTTCATTTGAGATTCTGGCTGCATTTGGACCTTCATATATTTTTAGTACCCCGTTTTAAGTAAAACTCCATTTTAAAATGGTTTTTAATTTTGAGAACATTATGAATGGTCCAGATTGTTCGAGTTGATTGTGTACTCGTGCCAGAGGGCCGAGTGTATTCTTAGAGCATCGTCTGTCGAGTTCTAGTGTCATGAGGGTTCTTCTTCCTTGTTGGGATGATGGGTTTATTCTAGATCATGGGTTGTGTTTATGATTTAGTGGTGGAGGTAGTTCTCCCACTTAGTTTTGAGGATATTTGGGGTTCTGGCAGATCGAATCGCGGGGGTTTTCCCGGCTCAGCCATGGTCATGCACTATCAGATTGAGTCGTTGAGGGTTCTCCGACATAGCTGTGAGAGTGTTTGGGCTATTCATGTTTGAGTCGAGGTTCTTTTCCGACTGAGTTGTGTTTTCGAGCTTTGAGATACCGATTTGTTTGATCGTGGATTATAGCCTGCATGTGCCGCATATTTGAGACAGTGAGACAGATGTGATACTTGAGTTCGGTGGGGTCGCTCCCCTCGAGCTACGCCCCGGGTGCGATGATGATACCGAGCCTGACGAGGCTACGATGATGATGCGCCTAGTTCATATACTAGTGGTCGCTTGATACCCCTGGCCGAGTTACCATGGGGTCACTTTGTGTGAGATTGAGATAGTCGGTTTAGGATGCCCCACGTAAATCCCGTCCTCTTGTGGACGCGTGGTAGTGGGCAGGTGCGTTCCTAGACGACAGGCGCAGGCTGGACTGAGCCAGTTTTGGCAGTCATTGAGATTGGGTGTTATGAGCGGGTGGTTACATATTATGTTCTTAGATGGTTTTTCCTTTGAGCATTGATACTGGGACATATTAGCTGTAGTTTTCCTTCAGCTTATCTATCTATCTATCTATCTATCTGCATACCTATCTATTTGTTTGCCTCCGGTAGACTTAGTGGGCATACCGTGGATATTGGGACGGTACCCACTGAGATCTGCCTTCTGCAGTAGATCTCACACCCGCTGCGGTGACAGGTTGAGGTTGCTGTTCCGGCTTGGTTCGCGCGGAGGTAGCAGATCGAGGTGAGGACGTGGCCGATTAGTTCCTTACCAGCAGTGAGAGTCAGACGTAGATGTACCCATTTTTTTTTTTTATTTTATGACTCCACTTTTGTACTGGACATTCTGTGAGACTTGTGAGGATTGTATTATTTTTTTTCATAGCTTATTAGACTATGTATTGAGGACTTTCATTTATCCAGATGTTCAGTTGATTTCTATAGCTTTTAGTTCTTTTTCAGCTCTGATACATGTTAGCTATAGATCTTTTGCAGGATAGACGCTTCGTCTGTGCGGCAGTTTCCGCACAGACGGCGGATCTGTTGGCGAGCCCGGGTCGCAGTTTCGACCCCGGGGCGTGACAGCCCGTGCCCGGCGCACGTGCGCCAGCCAGCCGCGCAGCGCCACGTGTCCTGACACGCGGGCGTGCGCGGCTGCGCCCGGCCAACCGCGGGGCACCACGTGGCGCCCCCACGTCGCCCCCATGACGCCATGCCGGTACGGACACCTGCCCCCCGCCACTGCGTGAATCGTGCGCATAAGGACCCGCCAACCACGAGCTGCCACGTGGCCACCCCCTGTGACACCCCCGGAATTTGGATTAGTCCTCTATATAAATGATATAATAGGACTAAATCTCTAACCCGGCTATAGCATTTTGGATGGTAGCAAGACCCAAGAGGAACATGAGAGTTAAGCGTGCTAGAGCTAGAGTAGTTCTAGGATGGGTGACCCCCTGGGAAGTAGGGCGTCACAGTTGGTATCAGAGCCATTCACCAGCCGGAAATGTGAGATGAGTCTCGGCTGAGGCAGGGTTATATAGCGGGTAGAGCGAGGCTCCCCGGCTATTGACCGTTGTGAGTGGAGTGCAGCTCCTCACAAGGTCGGCTAAGGCTAGCGAGACGAGTCTCACATCGCCTGGTGCTTGTGAGTGTGCTTGAGCCTGACGTGGACGTCAGGGCTTAAAGGGGGGAAGAATGTGACACCCCCGGAATTTGGATTAGTCCTCTATATAAATGATATAATAGGACTAAATCTCTAACCCGGCTATAGCATTTTGGATGGTAGCAAGATCCAAGAGGAACATGAGAGTTAAGAGTGCTAGAGCTAGAGTAGTTCTAGGATGGGTGACCCCCTGGGAAGTAGGGCGTCACACCCCCGGTCCACCGTACACCCGCGCCAATCCTTGGACCGCGCCTACAGAACTGGCCACTCACAAGATGCCACGTGTCTCAGCCCCATGGTGCACGCCGGCCCCGCAGACCGCGCGCCTGCCCGCGCGCCCGTGCGCCTGCCCGCGCGCCCGTGCGCCTGCCCGTGGCCGCTCCGCCGCCTGCCAGAGCCCGCGCCGCCACGTTCCGCCGCCCGCCGGTGCCGGAACAGTACAAGCTGCCTCGAAATTCGTGCCGGGTTATCCGAGCTCCGAAAAATCCAAGTAAATACCCCGTTTCGATCGTTTTCGCGCGCTGATTCCAAATTCGATGTCCGTTTGGCCCAATTCTGCTTCTAAAATTTGTCGAAAATTTCCAGAAAAGTAAACTTGATCTATTTTTCTTGCCGGGTCAATTTCTTGGTTCCAATACGCGCGCAAAAACCTCAATTATCCAATATGGGCCTCCTGTTAAGCAATCTTGCTCTATTTACACCAGGAATCCATTTCTTGGGCCCGACACGCGTACAAACACTCCCAGAAGCCACTAATTCATCAATAAACTCTTAAGTGGGGATTCGGGTCCTCACAAGTAGCCTGTTAGAGGCGTTAGGGAATCATGATAATAGTGGCATGCGTAGAAGATAAATATTAGTTTATGATTGATATGGAAATAATTGCATGCGTAGAAGTAGACAATTAACTATTATTGTGATCATGTTAGGGTGTAACCCTAGGAACCATGTGAAAGCATAAGGGAAAGGAAATGCATGTTGGTAGTGAGACTTAGGAGAAAACCTAGATTTAGGTTTAATGAGTGGCATGATAACCTAGGAGATACACCTAGATGGACGAGTGGCATTATTTTAGGAAATAACCTAAGGTTGAGAATAGAGTATTAAACATAGAGTCAGAGAACTCTAGGTTAAACTGGGTATGGAACTTAGATAAAGGAACCTAAGGTGAACTAGTGGAGTTAAACTCTAGTGATGCAATAGAGTTAGTGCAACCCTAAGTTAAATATGGAACAGGAAAATAGAGTTAGTATAACTCTAGGATTCAGTGAGAAATCAGGGAAAAAGGGGATTAGATCCCAAAGTTAAAAGAATTAAACAAATATAATCCCAGAAAGTCATAGGACGTCTGGGTAAATGGACAGATTAGTTTAACTTCAATCTGAGTTAAATAAAGTAAAATGGGAATTAATCAAGTGTGGAGACATGAAAGGAAAGATAATGGGAAATAAAGTTAATAAACTCTAAGTTAGATAAATTTGAAAGTGACTAGTGTCCTTGAGACATAGTGTAACCTTAAGGGTAATTGAGACATAGGGTTGTGAATTGAGAACAAGTAAGGAAAAAGTTTAAAAAGGGACTAGGAAACTAAAGATAATGCCAAGTGGCAAAATAAGTGGAAATGTAAATGAACAAGATGTTCAAACCTAAATTGGTGTTAGAGACACCCAAATTATCCTAGAGTAAAGAACTTAGGATAAAAGAGATAAAGCTTAAGTGAAAGCTAAAAGTGATTAATAAGCAAGACAAGCAAATTGCTCGAGAGAGAGCTAAAAGTGGTTAATAAGCAAGACAAGCAAATTGCTTGAGATAAAAAGAGAAAAGTAAAAAGAAACATTGAGGCATGAATGCTAACGGGAGGGTTGAGCATATGTCACTCCTGGGTGGATGAGTGCCAAGGTGCCTTAAACTCATCTGAACCTAAAGTGTAAAGAGAATGGTTAAAGAAGAGTATGATTAAAGAAAGGTAAAAAGGATAAGATAAAATACATTGGGCCGAGCACTACGGGAGGCGATGCTACAACCTGTTCTTGTTTGATTGGGGTTGTAGGCATCCGTCTTTTGGAACCCTCGGACTCGGTAAAATGTAAGCTGTAAAAAGAAAAGCTAAGTTGCCAACGGGAGGGTTGAGCATATTTCACTCCTGGGGAAGTGTGTGAGCAAGACTCAGCTTCCCAAAGTAAAGGCAAAGTAAAGAGCTAAAGGCCAAAAGAAAAGAAAGAAAAGATAAAGAAAAAACGGGCGTACCTTCGGGGGTGAAACGTAGCCCTTGTTGGAGTTGTAGGCAGTGTCCCTCTCCCGGGCAGTGACCCGTCTGGCACGTTTCTCCCGTAGGACGGGGTAACACTTGCGGGTGTTATCGGCAACCTTAGAAATCTTATATTGTGGTAGCATGACTACCGGGCTGAGGCCCGTTGGATAAGGATTTCTGAGGGTTAACTTGAACTAAAGCACCAAAATGTAAGAATAAAGAGAAAATAGAGTGGCCAAGGTGGCCGGGTTAGTTGTAACCCTATATAGCGGCATAGTGGCCGAGTTGGTGCATAGCAGCCTGGTAGGGCTGGACAGAGTAGTATTGGGTTGGTTAGTATACACAGATAGTGTAGTGACCCATTATATCAGCATTTTGATATTGAGGATTTTAGTTTCCTAGCATTCTATTATTATTGCTTCCATTGGACCAAGTGGTGTAGGACATTTTTTCTCGGTAGTTGAACCCACTGGGAACTTTAAGTAATTCTCAAACCCTCGGGTGACCATTTTTCCAGGTTCAGATGCAGACAGCGAGGCATACGACAGGGGCAAGGGCCCAGCAGCATAGAGACCTAGAGGGTCTAGCAGAGGTACCCTTTTTATATTTCTTGAGTGAACCTTGTATGGTGAGGAAATGATGTAAAAGGAATTGTAATAATTTTAATTGCAAAGTTCAGTAATATAAAGTGTAATAAATTTATTTATGGTTCACTCTTGTATGGTTTCATTTCCATTTAATTGTTTGTTATTGAATGAAAGTTTTAAATTAGTAGTGATTTTTAGTACTCTGATATTGAGCTTCCGCATACACTTGTTGTATTAGTATGGATGTTACCGTTCCTTTCGAGTACTGAGAGGTCATACTCGATTGGCGGGTCTGTTGGCGTGTCCGAACTGACCAAATTGGCGGACTCGGGGCGTGACATTCAACTTACCTTACCTTCAACTTACCTTCAAAGTTCAATGTCAAGGTTTCAAGTTCAAACTTTGCTCAAAGTTCTATCTATTCTATAGTCTCTCCCCCTTTTTGTCACAAAAATTCAGCCAAAATGAAAAAGAAGGGACTGCAAAGTTCACAAAAACTAAAAACCTGCAAAAGAAATCGTCAAATCAACAAAAGAAAATGATCAGTTGAGTCGTTGTCGTCCAGAGCTTGCTACAACCAAGCTTGAGAAAATTTTTCTTGACCAATTTGGCAAGAGATTTGTATTACTTCTTCATTTCCCTTTGGGTGGCAGTAATCACTGCAAGGTCTGTAGAGATCCGATTCTGTTCAATCGCAATCCGCTCTTGTTCCGACGATAACCGTTGTTGTTCACGGTAAATTGACGTAACAGAGGCTTCGTCATCTGATGGCTCAAAAGGTCCAAGACCTGTAGCTGTTGCTTGTGCTACTGTTGCTGCTGGTGCTGCTGCTATTGATGGTCGCTTGCCTCGAGGAGGTGTTGGTGTATCATTTGGCTTCTTGGGGTGTGACTTCACAACCGTTGTGTCGTTGATGGTCCCCAAGCTATGCATGTAACTTGACGATCGAATATTGACGTCAAATTTTCTCAAAATCGCATAATGATCATAGAGAAAGGAAATCTTTTCGTTTGATGAGGATGCTCCACATATCGTGTGGTGACCCGGATCTCTACAGGGCTTTTATAGTGTGACCAGCAGCTTCTGGAGGCTTATGTGGGTGTCAGCGGTGTTTCTGCACCAATTTGGACACAAGTGATGGACTTCGGGTGTTAAATGAATCACGTGGGTAGTCGGATGATCCCGTCGAATGTTTAGAAGTGGTTTCGCGTGAAACGAATATTAAAATTGGACTCAGCACGAAAATTTAGAGTAAGAACACCTTTCTGGATGCCTTCGACAAATTTTGGAATTGGAATTTGGCAGAACGGACAGTGGATTAGGATTCAGCGTGCGAAAATGATCAAAATGGACTATTTACTTGTATTTTTCGGAGCCCGGATGCCAAAGCACGGATTTCGAGGCATGTGGGGCACTGTTTCGGCCGACGGGCAGCGCCGGCGGCGACGACAGGCGGCGGAGCGCGGCGGCGGGCTGAGGCGCAGCCGCCCGGTCCACGGGCGAGGCGTGCACCAGGGGAGGGACGCGTGGCGGCTCCCGGTTGGCAGGCGCAGCGCGCGCAGTTCATGGGGCGCGCGGTCTGGTGCATGGACCCGCGGGGGACACGTGGCAGCTTGTGGTTGGTTGGTCTTCGTACGCCGGGTGCACACAGCGCAGCGGAGCAGGCCGGGGCAGGTGGCCATACGGCGGGGCTGGTGGTCGTACACGCGGGGTAGGCGCGCGACGTGCGTGGGGGCAGCCCCGGTCGGCGCGCGACGTGCGTGGGGGCAGCCCCGGTCGGCGCCACGTGGCGCGACCGCAGCGGCTGGCGCCGCTGTGCGCTGTGCGACGTGCCACGTGGCACTCAGGGATTGGCCCATTTGCTGTTTGCTGTTCGGGGACACGTGGCACTCCAGCGTTGATTCGGGCTTTGACGGTTTGGGGTACGTGTTCGGTGTACTGTAGCAGCCCGAAAGATTCGGGCGCCCGAATGTGGGGACACAGATGGAATTATCTGAATTGTTTGGTTGGGCTATATAAACCTCCTCTTGGGCCGCGGATTCGAGCCCTTTCCCGAGCCCATCTTCAGCTGAGGCTTGAAGAGAAAATGTTCTTCATCTTGTGCTCTATCTACTGAGGGATTTGAAGATTTTTTTGGAGGCCTCGATATCCGCGCTTTCTGCGACGCGGCGCACTGCGACGTTTCTTGGATTTTGGCTTCCACCGTCACTTTTCGGTCTGCGAAGCACCCTGGATCACCCCGATGGTATTTTGAGTCGATTTTCATGGCAGCACGTTCATGAGAGGTATTTCTTAATTTTCCTTGTTGATCACTTCTCCGTATTTCGAGTTTTTGGCACAGTTCCCAAGGTGTTTTTGTGACCCCTTTTTTCTGCTGTGAGATTTTGGACAGCGGAGGCTTGTCGATTTTCTATCTTGACCTACGAGCATTTGAATGAGGCGTTTAAGGTCTCGATTGACATCTACTCTTTGAGAGGAACACGCCTGTATTTTTATTGGAATTTTCTGAGGAATCTTCAAGGGTGAGAATTAAGCTTCTTTGGGTTGTATCCCCGCAGTTTTTGCAGTATTGTGGTTCGCCGATGGCACCGCCTTGTTGTATTTATATTTGGCCTACAGGTGTCGGAACTGTTGGGTTATACTAATATGGATCTAAATAGGGGAAAAAACACCTAGAGGGGGGTGAATAGGTGTAAACAATAAACACTCAAAAAATCATTGCGCAATAAAACCCAATGCGGAAAAATAAATGAACACGCAAGATTTTTACGTGGAAAAACTCCAAACCGGAGTAAAAAACCACGGGACCGATAACACGGCGAAATCCACTAGAATTAACACACGTACAAGGTGATATAACGTACTCACAGACGACTCAACCTTTTACCATACGCTCCTAGTAGATCTTCTCCGCTCGCTCCACGACGCTTCTCGAATCCACGATCTGCGCCCAACGCTGAATCCTCAGCGTCCAACGTCGAATCCACGACGTCCGACCGAATCCACGGTCTTCACCCAGTAGCACGCTTCGAATCCACGAACGTACCTCGCTCCGAATCCACGAGAGCGGTTGCACCTTGAATCCACAAGGCCACGCGAGTCCACGCGCCGATTTAGGGTAAATCGTTGTTTTTTTGGGTGGTGATGATCCGCCGAATACTTAGATTAGAAATAGATCGGAAATACCATCTAAGTATTCATTGATTTGATTCTACTCAAAATCTGAGTTTGGAAAACCTAGAATCAAATCAATCAATATAGATGAAGAAACATAGAATTAAATCTATTGATTTCCTTTCTTCTCTATATGTGGATTTTCTCTTTCGGCTATATTTTTCTATTATATGCGGATGTTTGCCGATGTGTGCGGATACCCTAGAAAATGAATAAAGGGTCTATTTATAGGTTAGAAACCATTGGAAGAAGATAAGGATAAAAAACCTACCGTTTCTGGAAATTTTACGGACGGCGATCCGGATTGGAATTACTGCGATCCGGATCGTCATAACGAGATTGACGATTCCAGAAATCAGAGGGTTCGGGATCTGGATCACAAGGTCCGATCCGGATCGTTCATGCAATTCAGCAAACTCCCATGTTCGGGATCCGGATCGGAATGGCCTAGGATCCGGATTGAAATTGCCAATGAACAATCACCCTTCGGGATCCGGATTGCAAGGTCTGATCCGGATCCTGAACATGTCCCATGTCCAGTTTTTGATTTTTATGCAATAAAAAATTCTTCCAAGTGTTTCTACACTACAAGAAGTATTCGGATCACCAAAAATCTTTAGTTAAACATACCTGATCCTTTTGAATTCTTCTTTCTTGAGATTGAGGTACATGATCCAAAGTTTTCTCATCTTCAATCTTCAAGACTTAACACTTTCCACGAAATACGCCAACTCAAATTCCGTAACAATCTCCCCCTTTGGCGGTTTCGTGACAAAACACAAATCCACTAAAGAAAATTCAAAAAGGATATTTTTGTTGCTATCACCATACAACAAAAATTTACAATGAGATCCAAAAATTAAAAACATGAGATAAACTCCTAAAACAGACTCTAGACTTAGACATCTGTACTCTCTGCAAAAAGAAATCATTCTTGACAAAAAGAAATCGTTAGATACCTCAAGAATTGAAACATACAAAACCAAGTACAGAGATAGAGTTTATTCTCATCCATGACATTTGAGAATTCAGATATGTAAGAGAATCATAGTCAAAAACCAACATATCTTCTATGCATTCAAAAACCAAATGTCACAAAATGTTAGTCCAACATCAACTTGTTAGTCATATTACATGCCCAAATAGTTAGTCGAATAGTTAGTAGGGACATGCAACAACAAATCACAAGATAGAAACCAAAGTTGTAATACTTACCTTCCACCAAAGTCAAAGTTGATTCGTTCAAATTTCAACTTTCCCAAACTTTCACTCAAACTTTCACAAGTTTTCTCTTACTCTCTCTCCCCCTTTTTGTCACAAACAAAGCCAAAAATGTAGTCAAAACTACAAAGTTTAAAGGAGAGCTAAAAGTTCCAATATCATGAAAACCTGAGAACTAAAAGCGAGACAAAACTAAGACCTAAAAAGTAAAAATCCTGCACAAAATCTTTGTTTAGTCTGAAGTGTCTGAACTGGTACAGCTCAGCTTGCTTAAAATCCCTTAAGCATCTTCGAAATATTGAATATTTCTTCTTGATCTTCTTATGCTCAGAGGAAATGTGCTGAAGTTCTCTCGACATTCTTTCTGTTCAGCAGAAAGTCTTTGTTGTTCTTGACGAATGGATTCCAATGCTCTGTTTCAGCAGTCATTCTCTTTGAGGTTGATGGATTCTGCGTAGATGCAGATGGTGCATCCTGGCCCTCAATCCATGGTGATTCAGTTTGTTGAATTCCAGAAAGTGAGCGTGCTCTAGTAAGAGGCTCACTAGTGAATGCCCTCCTTCTTTGACATTCTTCCGTCTTGTATATTGTTTCGTTGTTGAGGCAGATTTCATTAGCTTTTCCTTTGACAATTGTCTATCCTCCTCATCAATTTTTTGTTGAACATCTTTAAAAATTCTTCCCATTCCTCTTCATCAAAGTCAGAGCTGTCTACATCATCAGTTTTTGTCTGTCTCGAGGTGAGTCCTCTTGTTCCTTTTTAACAGATGCACGAGTGTGCACCATTGTGACCAACAGGAGAATGAACCAAGAGAATGCCATTGTTGACTAGTGCCTTGAGTTTAGAAAGTGTCCTGTGAAGACCAACTCAAGAACACATGAAAAATCGTCAATTTTGAAAAATTTGAAAAATTGTACCCAAACAATCATAATCATGTAGAGAAGCCAAGAATCAAATTAGTTTTGCAAAAAGAATTTTAAAAATAGATCAATTGCATGATTTTCAAAAATTCCTCTTTTATGCCCTAAAATAGAATTTTCAGAAATCGAAGCCTAAAAACTCGTTAATCTTGAGAAAAACCAGCATAAAATCAAAACTAATCCACCCAGAGTCCTTATTTCAAAAGAAATTTGATCAAAAACCATTCACAAACGAAAAAGTCCATAATTTCTACTCACGTTTTGAGCAAAATAAGGAAAACTGTGAAAAACCGAGATTTTGATCAATAAAACTTACTTGAAATTGGAAGAACTTGAGTTTGGAAGCTCCAAGATGCAAGAAATCTAGAGAGAGAAACTCTAGAGGCTTGAGAACAAAAGATTAGGGTAAAAGAAATCAAAACCTCTTGTTCTTATTAAAACCCTAGCCGTGATCCGGATCGGATCGAGAATGTGATCCGGATCGGCTACCCGCAGGAAAAAGCCTGCGTTCGGGATCCGGATCACTTACCCCGATCCGGATCGGCTTCAACTTTTTCTCCAGAAAAATTTAGAAAAATTCAATAAAATCCAGAAAAAGTATGTAAGCACTTTACCATATCAACTTTAAACAAAAATCATCGTTTCATACAACAAGAAATAGATTATACAAAATCTATCAAAAATACTCAAAAATGAAACGAAAATTTACGAAAATTAAAACACTTAAAGTTGAACAACTTCAATTACATCTATCCTGATCTTATGCGTAATGCCTTTATCAAATCATCAATTTTGGTAAAGAAAATGAAATACCAAGATCAATAGATGTTTGAAATCCCAGATAAGTTAGATAATATATCTAGACAATCTGTTGAAGGAGTGGCTCTTTGAGCATCTTTTATCAAAATCCCACCTTATACCAACCATGAAATACGACTGAGTCAAGTATTTCAATATGCATTTCATCAACAATTTTTAAAACAAAAATTTGCTTTGCATTCATGGAGTATCTTTTTCTTTTTTCTTTTTCCTCCATGTGGTGGTAGTTTTCACACTCCTCATTGGGATGTAACTCTTTCCACATCTTTTGAGCATTTTACATTTCTTTGACTCCGACTCCCCCTCAATTGGCTATCAATTATTTAATATATAAGGTATTCAACCAAAAATTGATCTCGCATTCATACTCGACTAAGCAATCAAATATGATAATGACTATACCAAGAGATCATTGAGAGAGAAATTGACTTTGATCACTTAATAGATGACTTAATTAACATAAATGATCATTGCAACATTGAAATATTATGATATCAAAGCATAATAAATTTCTAAATGCATAAAAGGATGCAATTAAAGTCAATTATGATTTATGCTCAATTAATGTCCTTATGCACAGCATAGATAATGAACAAAACAAAAACAAACAAAACCTAACCTAAGCAAAGGTTTCAAAAAGAGGTATTATTTCAAGGAAAGCATGCCAATTGCTTTACGCAAGTGAATAAAACGTTTTTGATCCAAAGGTTTTGTTAAGATATCAGCTAATTGATCCTCAGTTGAAATATATGAAAGTTGAAGAATATTTGATTCAACTAGCTCTCTAAGAAAATGATATCTAAGTTCAATATGTTTTGTTCTAGAGTGCAACACAGGGTTTTTGAAATGTTAATAGCACTAGTTTGTCAAGATGTTAATATGCTGAAATGGTTCGCTCAACACGCTTTTCATCCAAATCAATTGGGTTGAACAACTTTCTGCAGAAATGTACTCCGCTTCGGCAGTCGAGAGTGCATGCAATTAAAATTTTTACTGCCATGCAACAAGGCAACCAAATAGAAGCATGCACACTCGTGCTTTTCATCCACTGATCCAGCCCAATCGGCATCTGAGTATCCAACATATCCAAACTTG
>CM054932.1:6818110-6950317 GCA_029168755.2 Tillandsia fasciculata | reverse complement strand
GGATAGCCGAAAAGAAAAATCCACCTATATACCAGATAAGAAAGGAAATCAATAGATTTATTCTATGTTCTTCATCTATATTGATTGATTTGATTCTAGGTTTTCCATACTCACATTTTGAGTAGAATCAAATCAATGAATACTTAGATGGTATTTCCGATCTATCTTTAATCTAAGTATTCGGCGGATCATCACCACCCAAACAAACAACGATTTACCCCAAAATCGGCGCGTGGACTCGCGTGGCCTTGTGGATTCAAGGTGCAACCGCTCTCGTGGATTCGGAGCGAGGTACGTTCGTGGATTCGAAGCGTGCCACTGGGTGAAGACCGTGGATTCGGTTGGACGTCGTGGACTCGACGTTGGACGCTGTGGATTCAGCGTTGGGCGCGGATCGTGGATTCGAGAAGCGTCGTGGAGCGAGCGGGAAGATCTACTAGGAGCGTATGGTAAGGTTGAGTCGTCGTGAGTACGTATATCACCTTGTACGTGTGTTAATTCTAGTGGATTTCGCCGTGTTATCGGTCCCGTGGTTTTTTACTCCGGTTTGGAGTTTTTCCACGTAAAAATCTTGCGTGTTCTTTTATTTTTCCGCATTGGGTTTATTTGCGCAATGATTTTTGAGTGTTTATTTGTTTACACCTATTCACCCCCCTCTAGGTGTTTTTTCCCCTATTTAGATCCATATTACCTAAACCCAACAAGTGGTATCAGAGCGGGAATAGGGTTGTAAACAATGGTTGAAGGTGGAAACATCAATCGACCCCCTTTCTTTGATGGAACAAATTATGCGTACTGGAAAGTGCGGATGAAAGCTTTTTAATTTCCATCGACGAAAGGGTGTGGCAATCAATTGAATTAGGATGGTCTAATCCAACTGAAATTTTAGATGATGTTCGCACCTTAAAACCTAGGTCGAAATGGACCAAGAGAAGAGATATCTTCTTACAATGGCAAAGGGATTAATGCTCTATTTAATGCTTTGTCACAAACTGAGTTCTCTCGCGTCTCGGCATGTGAGACTGCGAAAGAAATCTGGGATGTTCTTCAAGTTACGCATGAGGGAACTAACCTAGTGAAGATTCAGAAACTGCAAATGCTCACGAGCAAGTTTGACTCTATCTCTATGGCAGAGAATGAATCTTTCACTGACTATTACACACGATTGCAAGACATCGTAAACTCATGTGCTAACTTGGGAGAGAAGATTCCAGAATTTAAAGTTGTAAGAAAAATTCTAAGAACTCTTCCTGAACGATTTCGCCCGAAGGTCGCAGCCATTGAAACAATTAAACACCCGGACGAAATGCGTGTAGAAGAATTAGTAGGTGCTTTACAAACTTATGAAATGACATTTCCTACTAACTATTCTTCTGGAAAGGCATCCTCTTCTAAGTCTTCAGGTTACGCATTGAAATCAACTAAAGAAGAAGACGCGGATTCATCCTCCTCGGACGACGACGAGAACCTTTCTATGGAGGACTTTGAGAAGCAGCTCGCTCTCTTGACAAGGAAGTTTCGCCGCAACTTTCGAAGGGGAAATTCAAGCAAAACTCCATCCTTCGGAAAGTCGAAGAAAGGCAAGGGTCTTCAAGCTACAAGTCAAGAAAGCAAGAGAACTTCTCAAAGGATAAGAAAAGTTCTGAGGGACAAGTTCAGTGCTTCAAATGTCGAGGCTACGGCCACATTGCAACGGAGTGTCCCAACAAGAATCCGGCAAAGAAGAAAGCGATGCAAGTCGTTACTTGGGATGACAACTCCACGTCAAATGAGTCATCCTCAAGTGATGAAGAAGACAACGCGACAGCTTTCCACGCGTCCACTACATCTTCACCCTTCATGTGCTTAATGGCAAGTACATCCGATTCCTGTCCAACTCCTCCTGTTGAAAAGATTGCAACGGACGATGAATCAGATGATTCGGAAGGTGAAGATTTTGCTTTAGCCTACCATAAGCTTTTGAGGGATTCAAAGAAACTGGCTAAGCAAAACAAGGGGTTGAAAGGGAGATTGCAGGATCTTGAAGAAGAAGTAAAAAGGGTAACCTCTCTCTCAACCGATCTTGAAGTGGAAAGGGATAATCTGATTAAAACAAATGTTTCCCTTCAAGAGTCCAATGAGCAACTCGAGAAGAATTATATGGATATGGTGAACAAAGCGAATTACTTCTTGAAGCTCAACGGCGAGGCTCGACAGGAAAAATTGGAAATGACGGAGACCATACGCCAACTGAAGGATGACTTAAAGAGATTTTCTTCTGGAAGGAGTAAGTTGGACAGACTTCTTGGTCTTGGTCAAAGAAATAAGTTCGGCCTCGGATACACTCAAACTGGAGACATTCCAAGTTCGAGTGGGACAGTATTTGTGCCTCAGTCGGTATCTCCTCCTCCGACACCGGAATTCACGACAAGCAACGACAACAAGCCTACTACATCCTCCTCGGAATCGACAAGATCTAAGGTATGTTTTCGTTGTGGCATTTCAGGGCACATAAGGAGAAATTGCAAGACGGAAGCCAAACGCACACCTCAAGCACCTCTTGCAATGACTACCAAAAGGTATTCCTCGAAAACAACTGCAAACAATTTGAAGGAAAAGAGCCTTGGTAGTACACCGCTCAAGACGACATCATCAAGGAGCAGCAATTCTTCAAGCAAGACGCTCTCACCTAGGAAATCAACTTCACGATCATTACCGACGCATTCCAAAAAGGTTTGGGTGCGCAAAGGTGAAATTTTCCTTGTCTTGCTACCAATGTTTCCTTGCATGCATATGATAGTTCGTCTTGGTATCTGGATAGCGGGTGTTCCCGTCATATGACCGGCGATAAAAACTGTTTTCAAACATTTGAGAAAAACTCCGGAGGACTTGTGGTTTTCGGAGATGGTCGGTCTTCCAAAATTGTTGGAAAGGGAACGGTAGCTATTCCAGATGGCCCGGTTCTAGATAATGTGTTATTTGTACATGGCCTTAAGACTAACCTCATAAGCATAAGTCAACTTTGTGATAGTGGTTATTCAGTTAATTTTTCATCTGATAAATGCACTGTAACTGACATGAACCATGCTTTCTTTTTAAAGGGGTTAGATCAGAAAACAATTGTTATGTAGTTCCTACTAAGATTTCTGAAAAATGTAACCTAGCATCTTTGAAAAATGAAACACTTTGGCATGAAAGGCTAGGTCACATAAACTTTAAGGAACTTGCTAGAATTTCGAACAAAGATGTGGTCAAGGGGGTTCCGAAACTTTCTTTTGAACAAAACCTTGTGTGTGGCGGTTGCCAAAAGGGAAAACAGTCTAGGACTGCACACAAGAACTTGAACCACATAGGTACAAAACGGCCTTTGGAACTTTTGCATATGGACTTAATGGGGCCAACTCGTCAACCATCTCTGGGAGGTAAATGGTATATTTTCTTATTGGTTGATGATTTTTCTAGATATACTTGGGTAGCATTTTTAAAAGAAAAAGCTGATACCTTTGATTCTTTTCTCGAAATCTGCAATCGTATTATGATTGAAAAGAATGAAAGGATTACTCGAGTTAGGAGTGATAGAGGTGGGGAATTCATAAATTCCAAATTCATTGATTTTTGCACTTCTAATGGCATTAAACATGAATTCTCTGCACCTTACACACCTCAACAAAATGGTGTAGTCGAGCGCAAAAACAGGGTCGTACAGGAAATGGCACGTGTTATGCTTCACAGCCGGAACTTACCTTTATATTTTTGGGCTGAAGCGGTGAACACTGCTGTTTATGTTATTAATCGCGTGTATTTGCGCCCGGGGACATTGAATACACCATATGAACTTTGGTTTTGTAGAAAACCTAACATCAAATATTTTCGTATCTTTGGGAGTCGGTGTTTTATTTTACGTGATCATCTTGGAAAATTTGACTCTCGAAGTGACGAAGGGATTTTCTTAGGTTATTCTACAAACCTAAGAAAGCAAAGAGAACCAAGCGAGCTGAGAATGATTCCGACACGGATTCGGAAACGGACTCGATTGACTGGGATAACCTAGAGATTGAGGAAGATGTCCCTATTGTACCAAAGGGAAAGCACCTGCAGAAGCCTCAAAGAAGACAAAGGTTCCTCCTACTGCTGCAGAAAAGGGAAAAGCTCCCATGGAACCAAGTCAAATTAGAACACGAACAAAGACTGGCGTAAGAAAACGAGGCAGTACAACGGGAATTTCAATTGAGGAACCAATTGCTAGCCAGCCCCCTCCTCCGGAATTCATTAGCTCCACAAGAATCAAAGATTTTGAAAAGAGGGAATGCATTGGGGAAAGACATGTTAATGTCCAACAGATGAAGAATCGATCTGCAGAGTTTGGAGTTCTGTTTGACCAAGTCGGGCTTGCTCCAATTTGCAACTTTCCTGAATCAACTGGGTACTGTCCACACTCAGTTCGCATGTTTTATCAGAATGCTGCGAGTCTAATTGATCATGACGACGGACGTCGAGAATTTCATACCGTGTTAAAGGTATCAAATCAAAGTCACTCCCCAACTGATTGGAGAGGTGCTTAATATGAAGCAAGATCTGATGGAATCCACTACCTCAAGACTCAAAGCTTCAACGCCAACTCCTGGAGAGTTGTAGTCAATGGAATCTGCGTTCCGGATACTTTGTCTACCGGAAATTCTGTTTTCTCCAAAGAACTTAAGAAAGAGTACAAGTACATAAACTTCATTGTCTGCTACAACATTCTTCCCAATATGAACACGAAAGTCCTTCGATGGGATAGAATGCTCTTTCTCTATCTTCTTGGCAACCCGACCATTTTGATGGGAGCAAATATGAATATTCCGTATCTCATTTGGCATAGGATGACGCGGTATGTCGAACACTCTCACCCCACAGAGCGACTACCATACCCAATGATTATCATGCGCATCCTTAAGAAGTTTAAAGTGGATACAAGCGCGAGCTCTTATATGTATAGTTTGGGGACAATAAATGAGACAACTATTGTAAAGTCTTTGTCAACAAAGCAAGATGATCCCCCATCTCCTCCAATCCGGCAACGAGCTCGACAACCAGCAACTACTTCCACAGCCCCAGTTCCTCCTCCACAGCAGGCACCTCCATCCACCTCTGACGATGATGCCTCTGTCACCTCTATCCTTAAAGAACAACAGCGGCTGTCGAATGAACAGGAACGTATGTCGGCTGAGTTCACTGAAATGCGAGGAGACCTTCATACTATGAAAAATGAGATGGAAATCCTCACAGCTTCAAATCACTCTGAATAAGTCCGTCTCATCAGTGAAGAAACTAGTGAAGAAGTTGTTTGCTAAAATGGGATGCACAACATCGATGACTCCGACTCTCAGGAGTAACTTTATGTTTTAATCGTTTTGCTCTAACTTTGCAGGTTTTTCAATTTGATCTTTGTTGTTTGCAGGTTTTAATTTTTGTTTATCTTTTTAACTCCTTTGTTTTGTAATTATTTGGCTTTGTTTTGTGACAAAAAGGGGGAGAGAGTTAGAGTTAGAGAGAGTTATCGAGAACTTTGAACAATGAACAATGATTGTGAATATCAAGGTAAGTATGACTTCAACTCAACTTTGGTTTTTCTTTGTGATTTGTGACATGCCTCTATACTAACTATTCGACTAACTATTTGGGCATGTAATATGACTAACAAGTTGATGTTGGACTAACATACTTTGACATTTGGTTTTCGACTGCTTAGAAGATATGTGGTTTTAACTATGATTCTCTTACATATCTGAATTTTTCAAATGTCATGATGAGAATAAACTCTATCTCTGTAGTTGGTTTTGAATGTTTCAATTCTTGAGGTATCTAACGATTTTGTTTGTCAAGAATGCCTTCTGTGTGCAGAGATTACAGATGTCTAAGTCTAGAGTCTGTTCTAGGAGTTTATCTCATGTTTTTAATTTCTGGATCTCTTTTGTAAATTTTTGTTGTATGGTGATAGCAACAAAAATATCTTTTTGAATTTTCTTTTGTGGATTTGTGTTTTGTCACGAAACCGCCAAAGGGGGAGATTGTTACGGAATTTGAGTTGGCGTATTTCGTGAATGTATTAAGTCTTGAAGATTGAAGATGAAGAAACTTTGGATCATATACCTCAATCTCAAGAAAGAAGAATTCAAAAGGATCAGGTACGTTTAACTAAAGAATTTTGATGATCCGAATACTTCTTATAGTGTAGAAACACCTGGAAGAGGTTTTAATTGCTTAAACATCAAAAACTGGACATGGGACATGTTCAGGATCCGGATCGTGGCTTGCAATCCGGATCCCGAAGGGTGTTCGTTCATACACTGGTTCAATCCGGATCGCAGCATCCTCTGATCCGGATCCCGAACACTAGTTTTACCTGTTGCTTGAACGATCCGGATCAGGAATTGCAATCCGGATCCCGAACATGATGTTTTGGTAAAACTGTATGAACGATCCGGATCGGGGACTACGATCCGGATCCCGAACAGCAATTTTCTGGAAACCGTCTTTTGTGCTTCTGCAATCCGGATCGCCAAATCCAATCCGGATCGCCGTCGGTAAATCTTTCCAGAAAAGGCTGTTTTTGATCCGTATATTCTTCCAAGGGTTTCTAACCTATAAATAGGCCCTATATTCATTTCTAGGGCATCCGCAAAGAAATAGAAATAGAAAAAATAGCCGAAAAGAAAAATCCACATATAGAGAAGAAAGGAAATCAATAGATTTATTCTATGTTTCTTCATCTATATTGATTGATTTGATTCTAGGTTTTCCATACTCACATTTTGAGTAGAATCAAATCAATGAATACTTAGATGGTATTTCCGATCTATCTTTAATCTAAGTATTCGGCGGATCATCACCACCCAAACAAACAACGATTTACCCCAAAATCGGCGCGTGGACTCGCGTGGCCTTGTGGATTCAAGGTGCAACCGCTCTCGTGGATTCGGAGCGAGGTACGTTCGTGGATTCGAAGCGTGCCATTGGGTGAAGACCGTGGATTCGGTTGGACGTCGTGGACTCGACGTTGGACGCTGTGGATTCAGCGTTGGGCGCGGATCGTGGATTCGAGAAGCGTCGTGGAGCGAGCGGAGAAGATCTACTAGGAGCGTATGGTAAAAGGTTGAGTCGTCTGTGAGTACGTTATATCACCTTGTACGTGTGTTAATTCTAGTGGATTTCGCCGTGTTATCGGTCCCGTGGTTTTTTACTCCGGTTTGGAGTTTTTCCACGTAAAAATCTTGCGTGTTCTTTTATTTTTCCGCATTGGGTTTATTTGCGCAATGATTTTTTGAGTGTTTATTGTTTACACCTATTCACCCCCCTCTAGGTGTTTTTTCCCCTATTTAGATCCATTTACTATAACCCAACAAGCATCAACACGCAACCCAGTCCACTGTGTGATGCGTCACTGTAGATCACATATCCTTTCCCCATAACAGGGAGGGAAAGGATAGGAGCAGTCATCAGTCTGTCCTTCAGCTCCTCGAAGCTCTTCTGGCAGTCCTCACTCCAGATAAACTTACCACCCCTTTCGCGTCAACCGAGTGAGGGGTGTGGAAACCTTCGCAAAGCCTTCCACAAACCGACGATAATAACCAGCTAATCCCATGAAGCTGCGCACCTCTGATACAGTCGTCGGTCGGGGCCAATCACGAACTGCCTCAATCTTCGCCGGGTCTACAGCTACACCGGCGGCGGAAATCACATGGCCCAAGAAAGCTACCTCCCGAAGCCAAAACTCGCACTTTGCCAGCTTGGCATACAACTTCTTCTCCCGCAGAAGTTGTAGCACAGTCCTCAAGTGCTCCTCATGCTCGGCCTCGCTCCGGGAGTAAACCAGGATATCATCTATGAACACCACCACAAATCGATCCAGGAAATGGCCGAAATATCCTGTTCATCAAGTCCATAAAGGCGGCAGGGGCATTAGTCAATCCAAATGGCATAACTGTAAACTCATAATGCCCGTACCGTGATCTGAAAGCAGTCTTAGGAATATCCTCGGCCTTCACCTTTAATTGGTGGTAACCAGACTGTAGATCAATCTTGGAAAAGACACAAGACCCTTGCAGCTGATCAAAGAGATCGTCGATGCGCGGCAGAGGGTACTTGTTCTTAATGGTCACTTTATTCAGCTCCCTATAGTCCACACACAGTCTAAGTGACCCATCTTTCTTCTTCACGAATAGCACCGGTGCTCCCCAGGGCGACACACTGGGTCTAATGAAACCCTTATCCATCAAGTCTTGCAACTGTGCTTTAAGCTCTCTCAGCTCAGCCGGTGCCATCCGATACGGGGCCTTAGAGATTGGCGCAGTTCCTGGGACTACGTCAATCACAAACTCAATCTCTCTGTCGGGCGGCATACAAGTCAGCTCAGGTGGAAACACATCCGGGAACTCGCGGACGATAGGGATATCCCCGAGTCCCGGTGCCACTGCAGGCCCCTCAACAACACTAGCCAAAAAGGCTACACATCCTCGGTGAATCATCCGCCTCGCTCGGGAAGTCGAAACCATAGAGGCAAAGAAAGCGCTCTGACATCCCCGGTACACCAACACCTCCTGGTCTGGCTCTCTAAAAGTGACAGTCCTCTCGGCACAGTCAATAGTCGCAAAATACCGAGCCAGCCAGTCCATCCCGAGAATCACATCAAAATCCTGCAGCTGTCTCAAGACCAACAGGTCTGCTGGCATAATCCAGGACTCGATCTGCATCGGGCAGGACCAACAACACTCCTCCACGTGCAAAGTGTGATCGGGAATCTGTACCTCTCGTGCACGTGGCAAAAGTCCTACCTCTAACCCATGTAATGATGCAAAAGATCTACTAATGAAAGAATGCGATGCTCCAGTATCAAATAAGGTGCGAGTCCTAATGCCAGAAAGTAAGTGATACCTGCCACCACATGGTCTGCTGCTGAAGAATCCTCTACCTGTGCAGCATACACTCGCCCACTCTGAGCTGGAGGGCGATAATCTGTGGAATGGGAAGAAGATGGCCTGCTCGCTGGAGCATAAGGCCGCTGAGCCGTCGACCGCTGCTGCGATGATGCTGGGGCAGATGCTGAAGAAGGGGCGGCTGAGGTCGAAAAGGGGCACGCAGCTCGAATGTGCCCTGGCTGTCCACATCCATAGCAACGACCCCACCGCTGGTCGCAGGTGCCGGGGAAGTGCGGACCTCCACAGAAAATACAACTGCTGGGAGCCCGTGACTGTCGGGACTGCTGCTGCTGAGACTGTCGCTGTCGCTGTGGCTGCCGCTGAGACCCGCGCTGCGACGACTGCGATCTCTGCTGCTGCTGCTGCTGGGGCCTCTGGGATCCACCAGGCCCTCGCCGCTCCGAACGCCCACGGCCCGGAAACTGAGGCGGTGGCGGTCGGGGCGGCCTCCAAGTACTGGCCTGTCCCCCTCATCCTGGGCTGGTCGCTTTCTGTCGGAGCTCTGAGCGACCGCGGCCCGCTGTCTGGCCACCACCTGATCACCTCTCTCCACCCACTGCGCATGCTCTGCGGCTGCATCCAGAGTCTGAAATCTCTGGGCATGCACCAGGGTGTAAATCTCTGGACGAAGGCCTCCCTCGAACATCTCAACCTGGTGCGGCCCGTCACCAGCGACGAAGGGCACGCAGTTCAACAACTCCATGAACTCCTGGAAATAGGCATGGGCCGATTGCTCGCCCTGCTGCAGGTTCTTCAAGTCGTCCTCCAACTTCTTCTTCACACTGGTCGAAAAATAGGTGTCCAGCACCAACCGTCGAAACTCCTCCCAAGGCAGCTGCCGAGAAATTCGGAACTCCGGTGGCTCTACCCGCTGCCACCAAAAATCTGCATCCCCGTCCAAACAGTGCACCGCCATGTGCACTCGATACTTCGGGTCGATGAAGAAGTCCCGAAAAAGCTTCTCCATCGCAGAAAGCCATTTCCCAACAGCCGAGGGCGGAGCATCCCGCCCTGAGAATCTAGGTGGTCCCCGCTTGACAAACTGGGAGAGTTTGTCAGCAAAATCCTGCTCCTCCTCCGCAGTCAAAGGCTGAATAGCTCCAGGAGCCCCGCTACTCGAAGATGGCGCTGACGGCACAAAAGGTGCAACAGGAGGCACGAAGGCCTCAGGAACAGCTGGGGGTGGCGTCTCTCTCTGAGCAAGCAGCTGATCAATCCTCTGCTGCTGCTGACGATGGCTCTCTGCCAATTGGGCCACCATGGCCCGCAGCTCACCAATCTCAGTGGATCCTGTCTGCTCCGGCTCAACAGGGGGTGTAGGGGCACCCAGAGCGGGAATCCGACGCCAGGGAGGCATCCTGCCACAAGAAATCACGAATCAGTAACATAACCCCATACGACCCAATCTAGCGAAAGTCAAAGACATCCCCCAATTTCTGCGACTTTATGTTGTCTGCAGCCAACATAACGGTCCACCAGAAATTGGGTATGTCGATCCCTCTTCACTCACTGGAAGAGTCCAATAAATAAATCAACGACTTTCGCGAAATGTCACGCCTCTCACGCCCTATCATCCTAGGGTCTGCCAAAAGCCTAGGGTTTCCTAAGTCCCATCTGACCTATCCCTAAGCTCTGATACCAACTTAATCTGTCACGCCCCGGGGGTAACCAGAACCCGGGCCCGCCAACAGATCCGCCGTGTACACAGAATTTTCCATGTACACGAAGCGCTGGTAACCTGCTCAGATAGATAATATACAATAAAAGAGCATAAACAGAGCTGAACTAATAGAACTAACAGTAATCTCAGACTGAAATAAACTGTAAACTGAAATAAAAGTACAATATACTCCCAGCTCACCATAAATAATACAACCAGCTGGCCACAGCCAGACCCAAAAGTAAACTACTATAGTCTGAGATACAAAAGGGGAGTACAGTAAAAGTCTAGCTAAACTCTCGCTCGGGGTAGACGATCTAGCTAGTCGGCGATCCTCTTACCTCGATCTGCCGCTGAAGGCCCAGCAGCTCCCACAGTCGACTCTGCAAAACAAAGGGGAAAAAGAACAAGAAACAACAATGGGGGTGAGAACTACTAGATAAACCAGTAGCCTCCCCTAGTGGGTAAAACCTCTGATGCTGACGCACCCACTAGGAATAAAGAGGCAAAAAGGAAAGAACAGTGGTATGCAATAAAGACTGCTGAAAAGAAACTACCACTACTATGCCTCTAAATGCAGTGCCAAAAGATGACTGTATAGATGCAACTATAAAGCTGACTGCCCAAAGAAACCCAATCAGAGGGCCAGGAAATACTGGCACTGCCTGCTCTGTCATCACTCACAACTCACCAACTGACCGGCACCCATCACGGTCTAAAAGCCTACTCCGGAGTGGCACTCGAGGGGAGCGACCCACACGAGTAAAGTATCTCTGTATCAATCATCTCTGTAACCGATGTCTCACAATAGCAGGACTGGATCATGACCATGATCAAAGTGGGAATACTCCATCCACTAATGCAACCCCGATCCCCAATCTGATGTGATAATAACACCCGGTCAACCGCCCAAAATCCGCGGTTACCGCTGAACCCATAGACCCCAATCTGATAAAGTAAAAACATCTGGTCAACCGCCTAACATCCGCGGTTGCCACTATGCCCCACAATCCCCTAAGACAATCCCAACTGTCCCAAACTCAAGGTCCAGACACCACTATCTCAAAATCCCGATCAGACTCGAGCATCATGCATCGATAGAGAAGAATAACAATAACACATGTTTTCTCCTAAGTCAAGTCCCATAATATAGTGCTGCAGTAAGATAGTGGCCTAACTAGATGTCCAATGAGCATGCAAGTGTTCTCTTTTAAAAACATTTAAAAGGAACTAAGTTTCATGTGAAGAATAATTTTAGAACTATTTTAAAAATATTGTTGGGTTACTAATTTGCATGCGGTTCACGATATAGCAATTGTCCAATTTTCTTGTCCCAGATTTATCACATAGAAGCTACTAAATTAATTTAGGGGCCAAATGCAATAGGTTCATATACCACAAGTTATCTATCACATGTATAATTGGGAACTCTTTTATTCCTAGTGTGCAAGTCAACAAAGAGGGATACGCAACCACCCACCTCGAAAAGCGTGCACAATGCACCCAGAAAATACCCGCTGTCCTCTAAACACACCGTCAGCTGAAACAATATCCTACAACATCACACAAGTGTACACGGTGTAAAAATACAATTTCCAAACACACATTTGCTGTTTTAAAATCAGCACGCAAAACGAGGAATTTCACCTCTGTCCCGAGCTCCTAAAATCCCAGAAAAATCACGGTTGCGTTCCTCGCGAAAAATAGCCCAAAATCGACTCTTGAATCGCCTCGATCCGATATTCCTACGCTGAGAAACAATTCGTCGAAGTCGCCGCTGTCCAAAAATCCAAACAGCAAAATAGGGGGTCAAATCACCTCGGGAATCGTGCCAAGGAATCGGAATCCAGAGAAACCATCAACACGAAAAACGAAGCCCTACCTCTTAGGAACACACTGGCGAAGAAATCGTCGAAATCGGACTCCTGTACTGCGCAGGGGACTCCTCGGACTGAAATGCGACGATAACGGGCCGAAATGGGGGAAAACCGAGGCACACTGTAAAATCCGGAACGCCGCTGTCGATCTTCCCAAAAATCTGGGAACGCACCACGAGGTAGAAAAATGTGAGAGGAAAAACTTCTCTTCAAAACCTCCCCTGGTTCTCTCTCTATCTCTCGGAAAAAGCCCAGAAGAGAGGGGAGGAAGGCCTATTTATAGGCCCAAAAAACAATTGGGAAAATTCCCATGTGTCCCCACTTTCGGGCGCAGGGGAACTTTCGGGCTGCTACAGTGCGGCCCGGCCCACAAGATTCGGGCGGCTACAGTGCGGCCCAGCCCAACCCGGGCCGCACACGGGATCCCCGCCCGTCCGACCTCCCGTCCGACCCGGCCCAGGGCCCGCCACGCGTCCGCCAAACAGGCGGCAGCCGTGCGGGCCCAGCGGGGACGCGCCACGCGTCCCCCTGCGGGGCGGCGGGGTGGGTGGCGCCCGCCAATGGCGGGGCGCCACGTGGCCCCCGCTTTCCCGCCCGACACGGCCGCCGGCGGCCCCTGCGCGCCGCCTGCACGCCTGCGGCGCGTGTGCGTACGGCCGCAGGCGCGCGCCTGCGGGTGCGCCGCGCGCACGTGCACCCCCCAACCCGGGGCCGCCACGTGGCGCGCCCCGGTGCACCGTGCACCGCGCCCCACCCCGCGCCTGCCCGGCCTGCCCGCGCTGCCCGCGCACCCCCCGTGCGCCGCGCGCCCTGGACCGGACCAACCGGCGCCTGCCACGTGGCCCGCCGGTGCACCGTGCACCGGCGGCCCATTCCGTGGACCGAGAGCCGTGCGCCGGCCCAATAACAAGGTGCCACGTGTCCCTGGCCGGTCCACCAGTCCCCCCGTGCACCATTTTGCACAGAAAACTTTCGGGGGTCCGTTTTTGGGCATCCGGACTCTAAATTAAATAAGTAAATAGCCGTTTTCAAGCGTTTTTCCGCGTTGAATCCAAATACGGCCTCCGTTTAGCCTGATTCCACTCCAAAAATTCAGTAAAGTCAGCCGAAGGTCAGGCTTGTTTCCAAATCTGCTCTAAGTCCAAACAACACATCCCTTTGACATGTTGGGGCCCAACACACCAACACTAGGTGTTCCACACCCCGAACAGGGGAAAAACACAGGGGAAAAACTGGGACACTACACGCGGATTCATCCTCCTCGGACGATGACGAGAACCTATCTATGGAGGACTTTGAGAAGCAGCTCGCTCTCTTGACAAGGAAGTTTCGCCGCAACTTTCGAAGGGGTAATCCAAGCAAAACTCCATCCTTCGGAAAGTCGAAGAAAGGCAAGGGTTCTTCAAGCTACAAGTCAAGAAAGCAAGAGAACTTCTCAAAGGATAAGAAAAGTTCAGAGGGACAAGTACAGTGCTTCAAATGTCGAGGCTACGACCACATTGCAATGGAGTGTCCCAACAAGAATCCGGCAAAGAAGAAGGCGATGCAAGTCGTCACTTGGGATGACAACTCAACGTCAAATGAGTCATCGTCAAGTGATGAAGAAGACAACGCGACGGCATTCCACGCGTCCACATCTTCACCCTTCATGTGCTTGATGGCTAGTACCTCTGATTCCATGTCCAACTCCTCCCATGTTGAATAGAACGCTACGGACAGCGAATCGAGCAATTCTGAAGGTGAAGATTTTGCTCTTGCCTACCATAAGCTTTTGAGGGATTCAAAGAAACTGGCAAAGCAAAACCGAAGTTTGAGAGGGAGATTCTAGGATCTCGAAGAAGAAGCAAAAAGAGCATCTTCTCTCTCAAACGCTCTTGAAGTGGAAAGGGATGATTTAGCCAAAGCAAATGTTTCCCTTCAAGAGAAAAATGAGCTTTTTGAGAAAGAACATGAGAAATTGGTGGATAAAGCGAATCATTTCTCAAAGCTCTACGACGAGGCTCAACGGGTTAAAATGGAAATGACTAAGACCATTCTCCAGCTAAAGGACGATTTAAAGCGATTCTCTTCAGGAAGGAGTAAGTTGGATAGACTTCTTGGTCTTGGTCAAACAAATCGGTTCGGCCTCGGATACACTCAAACTGGAGACAGTCCAAGTTCGAGTGGGACAGTATTTGTGCCTCAGTCGGTACCTGTGATGATCCGAAATTCTACAGGGCTTTTACAGTGTGACCGCCAGCTTCTGGAGGCCTTTGGGGCATGTCGGCGGTGTTCGGGCGCCAATTTGGACTCAAGTGATGAACTTCGGACTTAAATGGATCACGTGGGTGATCGGGTGACTCCGTCGGATCTCTGGAAGTGTTCTCGGGCGGAACGAATATTCAGATTGGGCTCAGCGCGAAATTTGGACTAAGAATACCTTTTCGGGGCATTCGGCAATTTTTAGGGTGAGAATTTGGCGAAACGGATGTCAAATTCGGATTCAGCGCGCGAAAACGCTTCAGATGGACTATTTACTTGATTTTTCTGGGCTCGGGTTACTGTTCACGCCGGAACAGTGTTTCCGGCGGCCGGCCGGCGGCGGGCAGTGCCGGCGGGCGGCGGCGCGGCCTCGGGCAGGCGGCACAGGGCGGCGCGCGGCGCGGGCAGGGCGCGGGCAGCGCGCGGGCAGGCGACCGGTCCACGCGGCGGGCGTGCACCAAGGCGGGGACACGTGGCAGAGTTTTATTGGATCGGCGTTGTGGTCTAGGAGCACGGAGCAGACTGGAGGTGTCTGGTGGACCGAGGTGGACACGTGGCGTCTGGTGGTTGGCCGGCTCACAATTTGCGGTCTACGGAGTATTTTGGTGGCTCACGGTTCATGGTGCACCGGACGTGACACGTGGCTGAATTTGGTTGGTTCGGTCCACAAGATTTTGTGCACCGGGTGCACCGAACAGTGGAAGGGACACGTGGCGCTTCCCCACTGGCGGGTCAACTGTGCGGGCAGCCGGTCAGAGGCGCGTCTGGGCGCGGGCAGGCGCGGTCGGGGGGGGGGGGGGGGGGCCACGTGTCGCAACGTGAGTGGGGGGTTTTGCTGTTTCGTGTTATGCAGAACACAGTGGTAATTATTGGAAAAGATTTTCTGGTTTTTCCTATTAATTCCATCCGAGAGCCATTCAAGAAGGGTTTTCTCCATTTTCGAGGCTCCATCTCCCTTAGAGGTGAGAAGATGAAATCTTCATCAAGAAGAGAGGAAGCATCCTGTGAAGTTTGAGGATTTTAGGAGGCTCGGATCCCGAGGTTTGGGATTTTTCCGGCGCGACGCGACGATCATTCTCCGGCAACCCGATTCGTCGCATTTCAGTGTTCAGGCTCCCCGGACTCACCCCGACCTCCTATTTTCACGATTTTTGCGCCGTTGGATTCTTAACAGGTAGGGCTACGTTTATTATTTCTACTGGTTTTTCCCCATTCCGAGGTTTTCATGGGTTTTTCGGATTATCTTGTGACCCCATTTTGCTGTGATGGAGTTTTGGACAGCGGTTCGGTATTTCAGCGATATCTCCGCAACCGGGCATCGGATTGGGGTGATTCAACAGGGAATTTGCATCTACACATCGCAAGGAGTCTCCCTGAATTTTCTTGGATTTTTGGGAATTTTTCCCGAAGGTGAGAAACCCCTTTTTACAGAACTTTGTAGCACAGTTTTTGGGTGAAAGTATTGTTCGGGGTGGTCCTCTTGTCGATTTTGGTTCTCAGTATAGAAAAATCGTGGGAAAACGTGCAGGTACTCGTTTCGACCGGTTCGTCGCGTAGATCGCAGTGGTATTTTTCTGGGAATTTCTAGAGCAGATCTCGCAAGTGAAAAAGGCAAAACTGTGGACTGATTGTTTTATGGACAGATTTCGGTGTGAGCATTGTGTGTTAATTGTGCTTGTTCTTTTGGGCATTTTGTGCAGTACCGTGGTGATCGTTGAGACCGGGCGCGGACTTCGCTGTTGGGATCAGGATTTAGCGCTCGAGGTGGGTGGTTGTTTCTTGCCTCTATTTTGACATGCTCACTAGGAATATTAGAGTGATCCCCTTTATTGGACATCTTGATTAATCATGATTGGGGTTGGGTTCATACATGCCGGTGTGGGAATAGGGTTGCTTTGATAGCGGTTAACCTTGCATGTGGAATGGAATATTTATTTTGGACTATATGATTATTGATAGCGGTTAACCTTGCATGTGGAATGGAATATTTATTCTGGGCTTTATGATTATCCTGTTGATGGTACTACTTGAGGGTAGACGACATGCGTAGGTGGATACTGTTAATGATTAATGCCTTTAATTATATTTCCTTGAGAACACTTGCATGCTTGTATGGACATCTAGATAGGCCATCTTTTATTGCTACACTATCATATTGGGATTTGACTTAGGAGAAACCATGATTGCTTTCTTTCTCCTTCTTACTTAGACTTTCGAGTCATGTTGCTCGGGTTCGAGCAGGGGTTTGGGATAGTGTAGCCGGGACCTTGGGGTCGGAGACAGGGTGTACTTGATGTCGGACTTGGGGATTATTGCGGCAACCGCGGACAGTAGGCGGTTGACCGGATATTGATTATTCTACCCGATTGTGGATCTTGGATTTTGGGACAGGCAGGCTTGATGGCAGGGTATTGCGGCAACCGCGGACCTTGGGCGGTTGACCGGAGGTTGCTTATGCATCAGATTGGGTATCAGGTCTTTAGTGGATGGGTTTTCCACTTTGATCAGAGTCATGATCCAGTCCTGCTGATCTATGATACTTGTTACTCAGGCATTTTACTCGTGTGGGTCGCTCCCCTCGAGTGCCACTCCGGAGTGTGCGATATTACAGGCTTCGAGTCCTCGGGACTCTCATCCCCTATCGGTGTTATGCGTAGGCTGGCATACCCGATTTGGCAGGCAGGCAGAGCAGGCAGTACCAGTGCTTACTGGTGTATCGATTGGGTCTAGGCAGGCAGGCATTTATATTCTGATGCATACATTTAGCTATCTCTTTAGCTTGGCATTTTAGAGGCATAGTAGTGGTAGTTTCTTTCTTCAGCAGTCATCATTGCTTACCACAGTTATTCCTTTTCTTGCCTCTGGTAGACCTAGTGGGTGTGTCAGGGTTTGAGGTTTTACCCACTAGGGGAGGCTACTGGTTTACTGGTAGTCTCACCCCCATTCTTCTTTCCTCTTTTTCTTCTCCCTTGTTTTGCAGTGTCTTCTGCGGGTGCTGCTGGGTTTTCAGCGGCGGGTCGAGGAGAGAGGACGGCTGAGTAGATAGACTTCGAGGCAGGATGAGCGTGTTAGCTGGACTGTTGGTGTACCCGTGTTTCCTCAGACGATTGTACCTTTACTTTGGGACTGGCTTTTGCCAGCAGGTTGTATTTATTTTGATGAGCTGGGAGAGACAGATGTATCATTTATACAGATGTATTGTATTTTATTTTCCAGCTTCAGTCTGAGATGTATTAGTTTTAGTTCAGCTCTGCTTTTATTGCTCATTTATTATTATCTCTTATATATCTGAGCAGGTTTGGCGCTTCGTGTACGCGGAAAATACCGTGTGCACGGCGGATCTGTAGACGGGCCCGGGTTCTGGTTTACACTCGGGGCGTGACAGATTAAGTTGGTATCAGAGCCATTCACCAGCCGGAAATGTGAGATGAGTTTCGGCTGAGCCAGGGTTATATAGCGGGTAGAGCGAGGCTCCCCGGCTAATTACCGTTGTGAGTGGAGTGCAGCTCCTCACAAGGTCGGCTAAGGCTAGCGAGACGAGTCTCACATCGCCTGGTGCTTGTGAGTGTGCTTGAGCCTGACGTGGACGTCAGGGCTTAAAGGGGGGAAGAATGTGACACCCCCGGAATTTGGATTAGTCCTCTATATAAATGATATAATAGGACTAAATCTCTAACCCGGCTATAGCATTTTGGATGGTAGCAAAATCCAAGAGGAACATGAGAGTTAAGCGTGCTAGAGCTAGAGTAGTTCTAGGATGGGTGACCCCCTGGGAAGTGGGGCGTCACATCAGCGTTGCCTGCGAAAAGCGTTCCAGGTGGGTTGGAATTTCTTCGAGATTTATGGAATGCACTTTAATTCTTCTGTAAGTATATTGATCATGTTTAGCTTAATTATTATATTGATAATCTGATAGTTGTCTAGAAATTGTAGAATGACATTCTTGAGCCCCTGACTTTTTTAGTATGATCTAGAGGTTATTTGACACTAGACTGTATGTTCATTTGAGATTCTGGCTGCATTTGGACCTTCATATATTTTTAGTACCCCGTTTTAAGTAAAACTCCATTTTAAAAGGGTTTTTAATTTTGAGAACATTATGAATGGTCCAGATTGTTCGAGTTGATTATGTACTCGTGCCAGAGGGACGACAGGCGCAGGCTGGACTGAGCCAGTTTTAGCAGTCATTGAGATTGGGTGTTATGAGCGGGTGGTTACATATTATGTTCTTAGATGGTTTTTCCTTTGAGCATTGATACTGGGACATATTAGCTGTAGTTTTCCTTCAGCTTATCTATCTATCTATCTATCTATCTATCTGCATACCTATTTATTTGTTTGCCTCCGGTAGACTTAGTGGGCATACCGTGGATATTGGGACGGTACCCACTGAGATCTGCCTTCTGCAGTAGATCTCACACCGCTGCGGTGACAGGTTGAGGTTGCTGTTCCGGCTTGGTTCGCGCGGAGGTAGCAGATCGAGGTGAGGACGTGGCCGATTAGTTCCTTACCAGCAGTGAGAGTCAGAGGTAGATGTACCCATTTTTTTTTTTTTATTTTATGACTCCACTTTTGTACTGGACATTCTGTGAGACTTGTGAGGATTGTATTATTTTTTTTCATAGCTTATTAGACTATGTATTGAGGACTTTCATTTATCCAGATGTTCAGTTGATTTCTATAGCTTTTAGTTCTTTTTCAGCTCTGATACATGTTAGCTATAGATCTTTTGCAGGATAGACGCTTCGTCTGTGCGGCAGTTTCCGCACAGACGGCGGATCTGTTGGCGAGTCCTGACACGCGGGCGTGCGCGGCTGCGCCCGGCCAACCGCGGGGCGCCACGTGGCGCCCCCACGTCGCCCCCATGACGCCATGCCGGTACGGACACCTGCCCCCCGCCACTGCGTGAATCGTGCGCATAAGGACCCGCCAACCACGAGCTGCCACGTGGCCACCCCCGGTCCACCGTACACCCGCGCCAATCCTTGGACCGCGCCTACAGAACCGGCCACTCACAAGATGCCACGTGTCTCAGCCCCACGGTGCACGCCAGCCCCGCAGACCACGCGCCTGCCCGCATGCCCGTGCGCCTGCCCGTGGCCGCTCCGCCGCCTGCCAGAGCCCGCGCCGCCGCGTTTCGCCGCCCGCCGGTGCCGGAACAGTACAAGCTGCCTCGAAATTCATGCCGGGTTATCCGAGCTCCGAAAAATCCAAGTAAATACCCCGTTTCGATCATTTTCGCGCGCTGATTCCAAATTCGATGTCCGTTTGGCCCAATTCTGCTTCTAAAATTTGTCGAAAATTTCCAGAAAAGTAAACTTGATCCATTTTTCTTGCCGGGTCAATTTCTTGGTTCCAATACGCGCGCAAAAACCTCAATTACCCAATATGGGCCTCCTGTTAAGCAATCTTGCTCTATTTACACCAGGAATCCATTTCTTGGGCCCGACACGCGTACAAACACTCCCAGAAGCCACTAATTCATCAATAAACTCTTAAGTGGGGATTCGGGTCCTCACAAGTAGCCTGTTAGAGGCGTTAGGGAATCATGATAATAGTGGCATGCGTAGATGATAAATATTAGTTTATGATTGATATGGAAATAATTGCATGCGTAGAAGTAGACAATTAACTATTATTGTGATCATGTTAGGGTGTAACCCTAGGAACCATGTGAAAGCATAAGGGAAAGGAAATGCATGTTGGTAGTGAGACTTAGGAGAAAACCTAGATTTAGGTTTAATGAGTGGCATGATAACCTAGGAGATACTGTCACGCCCCGGGGGTTTTATTTTAGCGGAAACGGTGCCCAAAGTAGGCGTAAGGTGCGTACAAAATTTTTCTTTTGAAACCTCCTTCCCCGGCGCGTGCCCAGATCCGCCACATATACAGATTCACTCAAAAACCGGGCAGAGTCTCCTCCATATATGCACGGCGTCGCGGCTATTACAACCGTCAAGCACAAGCAATCAATTTCTATTTAGTCACAACAGTACGGTGCATGAAGCCTAAACAATACCCGTGGCCAGTCAAGTTGAAAGTATAAACTCACTGTTTTGAAAACAGGCCCACACGGCCTTAGGTTTTTGAAAACAGTTTACAAAGTCCTTTTTCTTTTGCTTTTTAGTTGGTTTGTTTAGAAAACGGCCGACCGGGAATAATAAAGGAAACAGTAATGCGTAAAGGAAATGAAAGTACTCAACATCCACACGACCCCACGAGGGTATCGAGAACCACATAATAACCTACAGTTCCAAATGAAATGCAGAGCAAGGTAAATAAAACAGCATACTAGGGCCCCCTCGGCCCGACTGTTACCACCTCGGCCTCACCGTCGCCTACCTCTACCCCCTGGAGGTACCTGTCACAGAGTGGGTAGTCAGCGACACTATCATAAAGAAAAAGTACTAAAGCAGTAAAGTAGTACCAAACCATAAAGTAAGACTAGCTGGAGCAACCACTCCTCTCAAACGGGTAACACCTGTAACACCTGTAATACCTGTAATACCTGTAACACTTTTATCACCTTTACCCCTGTAACACCTTTAACACCTGACCTCATCGGGATCCAATCCCGACGGTCGCACCGCTCACACCTTTGTGCCTCAAACCCCACATCTACGGGGGCCCCACTACGTCACCTCGTGGGTAAACACGGGTCAGAGACCGCCTTTCCGGAAAAGAGCACCCTTTGCGGTGGCCAAACCGCGGATGCGCGTGTCGCACTCGAGCACAGTAACAAAACACGGGGTAATATAGTAAATCATAGAAGCCGTCAGTGTTAGTACAGGTCAACATAATATTTAACATCCTCCCCGGAACACTAACATTACTAAACCTCGGGAGAAAAAACCCACCTTGTTGTCGCGCTCCTGACTGCTGTTAGGTTCTCTCGCGTCTCGAGTGCCCCGGACCTACACGAATCTGTCATATAGGAGTCAGGAATTTAAGACTTGTCAGATTAACGACTAGGACGCCCGGCGCCCCCCCCCCCCACCTTGTGCACAAATCGCACACGTATGCGCCTGGTCTCGCACGGTTGGGCGGCGTACTAACTGCGCGCGGCGCTGTCCGCATGCGGTGACGCCCGCATGCGGCGTCGTCCGCATGCGGTCCCGCATGCGGCAGCGCCCGCAAGCAGCGGCGCCCGCATGCGGCAGCCGCATGCGGTGCCGCCCGCACCCGCATGCGGGGGCGCCCGCAAGCGGCGGCGCGCATGCGGTGCCGCCCGCACCCGCATGCGGGGGCGCCCGCAAGCGGCAGCCGCTTGCGGTGCCGCCCGCACCCGCATGCGGAGGCGCCCACATGCGGCGGCGCCCGCATGCGGCGGCGCCCGCATGCGGCGGCCATCATGCGGTGCCGCCCGCATGCGGAGGCGCCCGCGAGCGGCGGCGCCCGCATGCGGCAGCCCGCATGCGGTGCCGCCCGCACCCGTACACGGGGGCGCCCGCATGCGGCGGCGCCCGCATGCGGCAGCCCGCATGCGGTGCCGCCCGCATGCGGAGGCGCCCGCGAGCGGCGGCGCCCGCATGCGGCAGCCCGCATGCGGTGCCGCCCGCACCCGCACGCGGGGGCGCCCGCATGCGGCAGCCCGCATGCGGTGCCGCCCGCACCCGCATGCGGGGGCGCCCGCAAGCGGCGGCGCCCGCATGCGGCAGCCCGCATGCGGTGCCGCCCGCATGCGGAGGCGCCCGCTAGCGGCGGCGCCCGCATGCGGCAGCCCGCATGCGGTGCCGCCCGCACCCGCATGCGGGAGCGCCCGCAAGCGGCGGCGCCCGCATGCGGCAGCCCGCATGCGGTGCCGCCCGCACCCGCAGGCGGGAGCGCCCGCATGCGGCAGCCCGCATGTGGTGCCGCCCGCCTGCGGAGGCGCCCGCGAGCGGCGGCGCCCGCATGGGTGGCTCCGGGTGGTGGCGACTTCCCTCCCTTGTTCCTAAGAGAACCAAGAAACGACCAAAACAAGAACCCTAAGCCATGCTTACCTCGATTTCGTTGGCTAGGGTGATCTAGGGGATGATCGTCCTGTTCTTGGGTGAAAGGTATGCCGGCGATCTTCCTTCTCCTCACCCACTCCGCCTTGCTTCTCCTCTCGATCGATTGGGGAAAGGGTACGCTCGGTTGGGAAACTGGAAGTTTGGGGAATTGGGTTTCTTTTTTTTCGTTCCTTTGGGGTTTCGTACGCAGGGGGGGGGTTTAAGGGGAGTTGTGGGGAAGTGGCCGGTAGTTGGGGGAAGTGGTGGGAAGTGGGGCGGTTAGTGGGTAGTTGTGGGGAAGTGGTGGGAAGTTGGGGGAAGTGGTGGGAAGTGGGGCGGTTAGTGGGTAGTTGTGGGGAAGTGGTGGGAAGTTGGGGCGGGAGTTGTACGACGGAAAAAAAAAAACGCGGGAATGATTAAAACGGGTGCGAACCGGGGTCCGACCCGCCTCAAAAACCGTGCTGGTTGCCTGAATCGTTAGCCAACTTCCGGAATTTATTCTGGAAGCACCCGACGTCGGAATTCAAATCCGATTGCACCTCCATTCTCCGTTTCGCGAGCTTTATTAACTAAAAATACCCGCGAGTCCCGACGGTCTGACCGGGAACAAGAAATTATGGATCACCCTCCGGGTCTAATTGGAAATAAATAAAACCAAAGGTGGACCCAAGTAATTATTTTAAACCAGCGGTTACTACATCACTCACCTCTTAAAGCGAGTTTCGTCCTCGAAACTCATTCCTGGTTCTCGCTGAAGAGATGGGGGTAACCCTCCCTCATCTTCGATTCCCGCTCCCATGTCGTCTCTCGCTCCTCGTGGTTGTTCCAGAGCACTTTCACGTAGGGGATGACTCGGTTTCGGGGTGTCTTGCTTTCTCTTGCTAGGATTCGTACCGGGGTTTCCTCGAAGCTTAGGTCCTCCTTTAGTTTGAGCGTCGAGACGTCCAGGACATGCGACGGGTCGGGAAGGTATTTCTTAAGCATCGAAACGTGGAACACATCGTGAATCCGGTCGAGGTTCGGTGGTAGGGCGAGGCGATAGGCTACTGGGCCAATCCGTTCCAGGATCTCGAATGGCCCCACAAACCGCGGCTCAATTTGCCTTTTAACCCGAATCGCCTGATTCCCCTCGACGGCGAGACCCGCAAAAACACGTGTTCCCCCACCTGGAATTCTAAGTCGCGGCGTCTCCGATCCGCGTAGCTCTTTTGTCGACTCTGGGCGGTTAGTAAGCGCTTTCTGACGAGGCGCACCTTCTCTTCTGTTTCCTCCACCAATTCGGGTCCCAAAAATTTCCGTTCTTCAATTCCGGGTTATCCGGCATGCAGATCCGTCCGCGAAATCGTAGGGTGCCGTCGTCTTCCGCTGAAAAATATCTCCTTCCCGATCCAGTGCGATCTCGTCTCTTACGAGCTGTAAATACGAGTCCGCCTGCTGCCCTTCTCGTATCTTCTCGAGTAGGGTTGGCTTGACCACCACAGTTAGAAGTTGCGCAACCGTGCCCGCTGGCACTACTTCCAACCTTAGTCGTGCGAATTCTGCAATCAAACTGTTCTGCTCAGTTATCGCACCTGCTGATTCCCCTTTCCGGTCGCCCCTTCCTGCTCAAAGCGTCCGCTACCACGTTTGCTTTCCCGGGGTGGTATTGAATTGTTAGATCGTAATCCTTTAGTAACTCAAACCACTGCCTCTGCCGCAGGTTTAGTCCCTTTTGGGTGAATAGGTATTTAAGACTCTGGTGATCTGAGAAGATGTTACAATGAACACCAAAGAGATAGTGTCCATAACCTACCAATCACCCTCACTTGAATCATCCACCTACACCTGCCCAAGAATCCTCAAATGATGTTCTCCCACAACACGTCTCACAACATCGCACTATGACGGTACATCCCCCCCCTTAAGCAAGGTTAAATGCTAAAACAACGTCCATGAAGCATGTAAAAGTTTCAACATGTCAGGTTTTCATTATAATGTTTTCCACATGATAGGCTCATAATGATCTAGTTAAGCATGCACATCCATTAAGCGACCATTCGACATGTCCAACAAAGGGCTTACTCTAATATTCCTAGTGGTTATAACAGAAAGGAGGAGTAAATTACCCATAAAGACCATCCTAACCCAGATCCGACATCCGATCAGCCGCCTGCTATCCCCTGTTCTGGGATTCCGCATCACTGCTTCCCGGGGCGGCTGGGGAGATCCGTTCACAACCTCTGGGCCAGCCTCGTTCGGCGAGGCGGGATGGGGACTCGGTATCAGAAGAGTCCGTCAGGCGTAGGGCGTCAGGTCTCGGTGCCAGGGGTCTGGTGACGGCCGGCTTCCGGGGGCAATCGTAACGCGTGTGGCCCGGCTTGCCACACCGGAAGCAATGTTCGTCCCGCCAAGGGCAATTCACCATTGGATGCGCACCATCGCAAATGACACATGGCTTTGGTGGCTCAGGTCCCCCCCTCGTCGCCTGCCCGAGCTTCGGCCCTTTCCTCTGTCGTTTAGTTGCTCTGCCGCTCGGGTATGGGCCCACTGTCGGCCCAGGGTAGGGGTGTGCCTGTCGTGTACGCTCTAGTTCCGCGCGCACGGCCAAGTTGACCGCTCCCTGAAAGGTAGCAACGCCAGTTGGTGGTATCCCACAAGAGTTAAATCCACCGGTGCCGTGCAGGGCGCGGTCGACACTCTCAAGCTCCTGGGTCAGTATACCCACGCGCTCCGCAAGGTTTAGCAGCTGCCCAGCCACGTCGCGCAGCTGGTTGCGAAGCAAGCGGTTCGCCTCTGCCGCAAGGTCCATGTCCGGCAGCAGTTACCTACCCAAAACCGAGCTTCTATCTGTCCACACCAAGGAAACACATCAGTCCCAATATACCTAGGAAAAACTGAGCGGAAACAAATCACACTAGTTTCCCTCCCCCCGTTCACTCACGTCCTAACCCTTAAACCCTGCATATTTCATTTATTCGTAGTTAGGTGTGATATCTCGGTGGATGTTGGGCCGTCACTGTTGTGATTTAAGCAAAGGGCTCTGATACCATCTTAATCTGTCACGCCCCGGGGGTTTTATTTTAGCGGAAACGGTGCCCAAAGTAGGCGTAAGGTGCGTACAAAATTTTTCTTTTGAAACCTCCTTCCCCGGCGCGTGCCCAGATCCGCCACATATACAGATTCACTCAAAAACCGGGCAGAGTCTCCTCCATATATGCACGGCGTCGCGGCTATTACAACCGTCAAGCACAAGCAATCAATTTCTATTTAGTCACAACAGTACGGTGCATGAAGCCTAAACAATACCCGTGGCCAGTCAAGTTGAAAGTATAAACTCACTGTTTTGAAAACAGGCCCACACGGCCTTAGGTTTTTGAAAACAGTTTACAAAGTCCTTTTTCTTTTGCTTTTTAGTTGGTTTGTTTAGAAAACGGCCGACCGGGAATAATAAAGGAAACAGTAATGCGTAAAGGAAATGAAAGTACTCAACATCCACACGACCCCACGAGGGTATCGAGAACCACATAATAACCTACAGTTCCAAATGAAATGCAGAGCAAGGTAAATAAAACAGCATACTAGGGCCCCCTCGGCCCGACTGTTACCACCTCGGCCTCACCGTCGCCTACCTCTACCCCCTGGAGGTACCTGTCACAGAGTGGGTAGTCAGCGACACTATCATAAAGAAAAGTACTAAAGCAGTAAAGTAGTACCAAACCATAAAGTAAGACTAGCTGGAGCAACCACTCCTCTCAAACGGGTAACACCTGTAACACCTGTAATACCTGTAATACCTGTAACACTTTTATCACCTTTACCCCTGTAACACCTTTAACACCTGACCTCATCGGGATCCAATCCCGACGGTCGCACCGCTCACACCTTTGTGCCTCAAACCCCACATCTACGGGGGCCCCACTACGTCACCTCGTGGGTAAACACGGGTCAGAGACCGCCTTTCCGGAAAAGAGCACCCTTTGCGGTGGCCAAACCGCGGATGCGCGTGTCGCACTCGAGCACAGTAACAAAACACGGGGTAATATAGTAAATCATAGAAGCCGTCAGTGTTAGTACAGGTCAACATAATATTTAACATCCTCCCCGGAACACTAACATTACTAAACCTCGGGAGAAAAAACCCACCTTGTTGTCGCGCTCCTGACTGCTGTTAGGTTCTCTCGCGTCTCGAGTGCCCGCCCGGACCTACACGAATCTGTCATATAGGAGTCAGGAATTTAAGACTTGTCAGATTAACGACTAGGACGCCCGGCGCCCCCCCCCCCCACCTTGTGCACAAATCGCACACGTATGCGCCTGGTCTCGCACGGTTGGGCGGCGTACTAACTGCGCGCGGCGCTGTCCGCATGCGGTGACGCCCGCATGCGGCGTCGTCCGCATGCGGTCCCGCATGCGGCAGCGCCCGCAAGCAGCGGCGCCCGCATGCGGCAGCCCGCATGCGGTGCCGCCCGCACCCGCATGCGGGGGCGCCCGCAAGCGGCGGCGCGCATGCGGTGCCGCCCGCACCCGCATGCGGGGGCGCCCGCAAGCGGCAGCCCGCTTGCGGTGCCGCCCGCACCCGCATGCGGAGGCGCCCGCATGCGGCGGCGCCCGCATGCGGCAGCCCGCATGCGGTGCGCCCGCATGCGGTGCCGCCCGCACCCGTACGCGGGGGCGCCCGCATGCGGCGGCGCCCGCATGCGGCAGCCCGCATGCGGTGCCGCCCGCATGCGGAGGCGCCCGCGAGCGGCGGCGCCCGCATGCGGCAGCCCGCATGCGGTGCCGCCCGCACCCGCACGCGGGGGCGCCCGCGTGCGGCGGCGCCGCATGCGGCAGCCCGCATGCGGTGCCGCCCGCACCCCGCATGCGGGGGCGCCCGCAAGCGGCGGCGCCCGCATGCGGCAGCCCGCATGCGGTGCCGCCCGCATGCGTAGGCGCCCGCTAGCGGCGGCGCCCGCATGCGGCAGCCCGCATGCGGTGCCGCCCGCTCCCGCATGCGGGAGCGCCCGCATGCGGCAGCCCGCATGCGGTGCCGCCCGCACCCGCAGGCGGGAGCGCCCGCAAGCGGCGGCGCCCGCATGCGGCAGCCCGCATGTGGTGCCGCCCGCCTGCGGAGGCGCCCGCGAGCGGCGGCGCCCGCATGGGTGGCTCCGGGTGGTGGCGACTTCCCTCCCTTGTTCCTAAGAGAACCAAGAAACGACCAAAACAAGAACCCTAAGCCATGCTTACCTCGATTTCGTTGGCTAGGGTTGATCTAGGGGATGATCGTCCTGTTCTTGGGTGAAAGGTATGCCGGCGATCTTCCTTCTCCTCACCCACTCCGCCTTGCTTCTCCTCTCGATCGATTGGGGAAAGGGTACGCTCGGTTGGGAAACTGGAAGTTTGGGGAATTGGGTTTCTTTTTTTTTCGTTCCTTTGGGGTTTCGTACGCAGGGGGGGGGTTTAAGGGGAGTTGTGGGGAAGTGGCCGGTAGTTGGGGGAGTGGTGGGAAGTGGGGCGGTTAGTGGGTAGTTGTGGGGAAGTGGTGGGAAGTTGGGGGAAGTGGTGGGAAGTGGGGCGGTTAGTGGGTAGTTGTGGGGAAGTGGTGGGAAGTTGGGGCGGGAGTTGTACGACGGAAAAAAAAACGCGGGAATGATTAAAACGGGTGCGAACCGGGGTCCGACCCGCCTCAAAAACCGTGCTGGTTGCCTGAATCGTTAGCCAACTTCCGGAATTTATTCTGGAAGCACCCGACGTCGGAATTCAAATCCGATTGCACCGCCATTCTCCGTTTCGCGAGCTTTATTAACTAAAAATACCCGCGAGTCCCGACGGTCTGACCGGGAACAAGAAATTATGGATCACCCTCCGGGTCTAATTGAAAATAAATAAAACCAAAGGTGGACCCAAGTAATTATTTTAAACCAGCGGTTACTACAGATACACCTAGATGGACGAGTGGCATTATTTTAGGAAATAACCTAAGGTTGAGAATAGAGTATTAAACATAGAGTCAGAGAACTCTAGGTTAAACTGGGTATGGAACTTAGGTAAAGGAACCTAAGGTGAACTAGTGGAGTTAAACTCTAGTGATGCAATAGAGTTAGTGCAACCCTAAGTTAAATATGGAACAGGAAAATAGAGTTAGTATAACTCTAGGATTCAGTGAGGAATCAGGGAAAAAGGGGATTAGATCCCAAAGTTAAAAGAATTAAACAAATATAATCCTAGAAAGTCATAGGACGTCTGGGTAAATGGACAGATTAGTTTAACTTCAATCTGAGTTAAATAAAGTAAAATGGGAATTAATCAAGTGTGGAGACATGAAAGGAAAGATAATGGGAAATAAAGTTAATAAACTCTAAGTTAGATAAATTTGAAAGTGACTAGTGTCCTTGAGACATAGTGTAACCTTAAGGGTAATTGAGACATAGGGTTGTGAATTGAGAACAAGTAAGGAAAAAGTTTAAAAAGGGACTAGGAAACTAAAGATAATGCCAAGTGGCAAAATAAGTGGAAATGTAAATGAACAAGATGTTCAAACCTAAATTGGTGTTAGAGACACCCAAATTATCCTAGAGTAAAGAACTTAGGATAAAAGAGATAAAGCTTAAGTGAAAGCTAAAAGTGATTAATAAGCAAGACAAGCAAATTGCTCGAGAGAGAGCTAAAAGTGGTTAATAAGCAAGACAAGCAAATTGCTTGAGATAAAAAGAGAAAAGTAAAAAGAAACATTGAGGCATGAATGCTAACGGGAGGGTTGAGCATATGTCACTCCTGGGTAGATGAGTGCCAAGGTGCCTTAAACTCATCTGAACCTAAAGTGTAAAGAGAATGGTTAAAGAAAGAGTATGATTAAAGAAAGGTAAAAAGGATAAGATAAAATACATTGGGCCGAGCACTACGGGAGGCGATGCTACAACCTGTTCTTGTTTGATTGGGGTTGTAGGCATCCGTCTTTTGGAACCCTCGGACTCGGTAAAATGTAAGCTGTAAAAAGAAAAGCTAAGTTGCCAACGGGAGGGTTGAGCATATTTCACTCCTGGGGGAAGTGTGTGAGCAAGACTCAGCTTCCCAAAGTAAAGGCAAAGTAAAGAGCTAAAGGCAAAAGAAAAGAAAGAAAAGATAAAGAAAAAACGGGCGTACCTTCGGGGGTGAAACGTAGCCCTTGTTGGAGTTGTAGGCAGTGTCCCTCTCCCGGGCAGTGACCCGTCTGGCACGTTTCTCCCGTAGGACGGGGTAACACTTGCGGGTGTTATCGGCAACCTTAGAAATCTTATATTGTGGTAGCATGACTACCGGGCTGAGGCCCGTTGGATAAGAATTTCTGAGGGTTAACTTGAACTAAAGCACCAAAATGTAAGAATAAAGAGAAAATAGAGTGGCCAAGGTGGCCGGGTTAGTGTAACCCTATATATAGCGGCATAGTGGCCGAGTTGGTGCATAGCAGCCTGGTAGGGCTGGACAGAGTAGTATTGGGTTGGTTAGTATACACAGATAGTGTAGTGACCCATTATATCAGCATTTTGATATTGAGGATTTTAGTTTCCTAGCATTCTATTATTATTGCTTCCATTGGACCAAGTGGTGTAGGACATTTTTTCTCGGTAGTTGAACCCACTGGAAACTTTAAGTAATTCTCAAACCCTCGGGTGACCATTTTTCCAGGTTCAGATGCAGACAGCGAGGCATACGACAGGGGCAAGGGCCCAGCAGCATAGAGACCTAGAGGGTCTAGCAGAGGTACCCTTTTTATATTTCTTGAGTGAACCTTGTATGGTGAGGAAATGATGTAAAAGGAATTGTAATAATTTTAATTGCAAAGTTCAGTAATGTAAAGTGTAATAAATTTATTTATGGTTCACTCTTGTATGGTTTCATTTCCATTTAACTGTTTGTTATTGAATGAAAGTTTTAAATTAGTAGTGATTTTTAGTACTCTGATATTGAGCTTCTGCATACACTTGTTGTATTAGTATGGATGTTACCGTTCCTTTCGAGTACTGAGAGGTCATACTCGATTGGCGGGTCTGTTGGCGTGCCCGAACTGACCAAATTGGCGGACTCGGGGCGTGACATTCAACTTACCTTACCTTCAACTTACCTTCAAAGTTCAATGTCAAGGTTTCAAGTTCAAACTTTGCTCAAAGTTCTATCTATTCTATAGTCTCTCCCCCTTTTTGTCACAGAAATTCAGCCAAAATGAAAAAGAAGGGACTGCAAAGTTCACAAAAACTAAAAACCTGCAAAAGAAATCGTCAGATCAACAAAAGAAAATGATCAGTTGGAGTCGTTGTCGTCAGAGCTGCTACAACCAAGCTTGAGAAAATTTTTCTTGACCAATTTGGCAAGAGATTTGTATTACTTCTTCATTTCCCTTTGGGTGGCAGTAATCACTGCAAGGTCTGTAGAGATCCGATTCTGTTCAATCGCAATCCGCTCTTGTTCCGACGATAACCGTTGTTGTTCACGGTAAATTGACGTAACAGAGGCTTCGTCCTCTGATGGCTCAAAAGGTCCAAGACCTGTAGCTGTTGCTTGTGCTACTGTTGCTGCTGGTGCTGCTGCTACTGATGGTCGCTTGCCTCGAGGAGGTGTTGGTGTATCATTTGGCTTCTTGGGGTGTGACTTCACAACCGTTGTGTCGTTGATGGTCCCCAAGCTATGCATGTAACTTGACGATCGAATATTGACGTCAAATTTTCTCAAAATCGCATAATGATCATAGAGAAAGAAAATCTTTTCATTTGATGAGGATGCTCCACATATCGTGTGGTGACCCGGATCTCTACAGGGCTTTTATAGTGTGACCAGCAGCTTCTGGAGGCTTATGTGGGTGTCAGCGGTGTTTCTGCACCAATTTGGACACAAGTGATGGACTTCGGGTGTTAAATGAATCACGTGGGTAGTCGGATGATCCCGTCGAATGTTTAGAAGTGGTTTCGCGTGAAACGGATATTAAAATTGGACTCAGCGCGAAAATTTAGAGTAAGAACACCTTTCTGGATGCCTTCGACAAATTTTGGAATTGGAATTTTGGCAGAACGGACAGTGGATTAGGATTCAGCGCGCGAAAATGATCAAAATGGACTATTTACTTGTATTTTTCAGAGCCCGGATGCCAAAACACGGATTTCGAGGCATGTGGGGCACTGTTTCGGCCGGCGGGCAGCGCCGGCGGCGACGACAGGCGGCGGAGCGCGGCGACGGGCTGAGGCGCAGCCGCTCGGTCCACGGGCGAGGCGTGCACCAGGGGAGGGACGCGTGGCGGCTCCCGGTTGGCAGGCGCAGCGCGCGCAGTTCATGGGGCGCGCGGTCTGGTGCATGGACCCGCGGGGGACACGTGGCAGCTTGTGGTTGGTTGGTCTTCGTACGCCGGGTGCACACAGCGCAGCGGAGCAGGCCGGGGCAGGTGGCCGTACGGCGGGGCTGGTGGTCATACACGCGGGGTAGGCGCGCGACGTGCGTGGGGGCAGCCCCGGTCGGCGCCACGTGGCGCGACCGCAGCGGCTGGCGCCGCTGTGCGCTGTGCGACGTGCCACGTGGCACTCAGGGATTGGCCCAATTTGCTGTTTGCTGTTCGGGGACACGTGGCACTCCAGCGTTGATTCGGGCTTTGACGGTTTGGGGTACGTGTTCGGTGTACTGTAGCAGCCCGAAAGATTCGGGCGCCCGAATGTGGGGACACAGATGGAATTATCTGAATTGTTTGGTTGGGCTATATAAACCTCCTCTTGGGCTGCGGATTCGAGCCCTTTCCCGAGCCCATCTTCAGCTGAGGCTTGAAGAGAAAATGTTCTTCATCTTGTGCTCTATCTACTGAGGGATTTGAAGATTTTTTTGGAGGCCTCGATATCCGCGCTTTCTGCGACGCGGCGCACTGCGACGCTTCCACCGTCACTTTTCGGTCTGGGAAGCACCCTGGATCACCCCGATGGTATTTTGAGCCGATTTTCATCGCAGCACGTTCATGAGAGGTATTTCTTAATTTTCCTTGTTGATCACTTCTCCGTATTTCGAGTTTTTAGCATAGTTCCCGAGGTGTTTTTGTGACCCCTTTTTCTGCTGTGAGATTTTGGACAGCGGAGGCTTGTCAATTTTCTATCTTGACCTACGAGCATTTGAATGAGGCGTTTAAGGTCTCGATTGACATCTACTCTTTGAGAGGAACACGCCCGTATTTTTATTGGATTTTTCTGAGGAATCTTCAAGGGTGAGAATTAAGCTTCTTTGGGGTTGTATCCCGCAGTTTTTGCAGTATTGTGGTTCGCCGATGCACCGCCTTGTTGTATTTATATCTTGGCCTACAGGTGTCGGAACTGTTGGGTTATACTAATATGGATCTAAATAGGGGAAAAAACACCTAGAGGGGGGTGAATAGGTGTAAACAATAAACACTCAAAAAATCATTGCGCAATAAAACCCAATGCGGAAATGTAAATGAACACGCAAGATTTTTACGTGGAAAAACTCCAAACCGGAGTAAAAAACCACGGGACCGATAACACGGCGAAATCCACTAGAATTAACACACGTACAAGGTGATATAACGTACTCACAGACGACTCAACCTTTTACCATACGCTCCTAGTAGATCTTCTCCGCTCGCTCCACGACGCTTCTCGAATCCACGATCTGCGCCCAACGCCGAATCCTCAGCGTCCAACGTCGAGTCCACGACGTCCGACCGAATCCACGGTCTTCACCCAGTAGCACGCTTCGAATCCACGAACGTACCTCGCTCCGAATCCACGAGAGCGGTTGCACCTTGAATCCACAAGGCCACGCGAGTCCACGCGCCGATTTAGGGTAAATCGTTGTTTTTTTGGGTGGTGATGATCCGCCGAATACTTAGATTAGAAATAGATCGGAAATACCATCTAAGTATTCATTGATTTGATTCTACTCAAAATCTGAGTTTGGAAAACCTAGAATCAAATCAATCAATATAGATGAAGAAACATAGAATAAATCTATTGATTTCCTTTCTTCTCTATATGTGGATTTTCTCTTTCGGCTATATTTTTCTATTTATGCGGATTTCCGATGTGCGGATGCCCTAGAAAATGAATAAAGGGTCTATTTATAGGTTAGAAACCATTGGAAGAAGATAAGGATCAAAAACTGCCTTTTCTGGAAATTTTACGGACGGCGATCCGGATTGGAATTACTGCGATCCGGATCGTCATAACGAGAAAGACGATTCCAGAAATCAAGGGTTCGGGATCCGGATCACAAGTCCGATCCGGATCGTTCATGCAATTCAGCAAACTCCCATGTTCGGGATCCGGATCGGAATGGCCTAGGATCCGGATTGAAATTGCCAATGAACAATCACCCTTCGGGATCCGGATTGCAAGGTCTGATCCGGATCCTGAACATGTCCCATGTCCAGTTTTTGATTTTTATGCAATAAAAAATTCTTCCAAGTGTTTCTACACTACAAGAAGTATTCGGATCACCAAAAATCTTTAGTTAAACATACCTGATCCTTTTGAATTCTTCTTTCTTGAGATTGAGGTACATGATCCAAAGTTTTCTCATCTTCAATCTTCAAGACTTAACACTTTCCACGAAATACGCCAACTCAAATTCCGTAACAATCTCCCCCTTTGGCGGTTTCGTGACAAAACACAAATCCACTAAAGAAAATTCAAAAAGGATATTTTTGTTGCTATCACCATACAACAAAAATTTACAATGAGATCCAAAAATTAAAAACATGAGATAAACTCCTAAAACAGACTCTAGACTTAGACATCTGTACTCTCTGCAAAAAGAAATCATTCTTGACAAAAAGAAATCGTTAGATACCTCAAGAATATTTAGCAATCAAAACCTAGTACAGAGATAGAGTTTATCTGATTACCATGACATTTGAGAATTCAGATATGTAAGAGAATCATAGTCAAAAACCAACATATCTTCTATGCATTCAAAAACCAAATGTCACAAAATGTTAGTCCAACATCAACTTGTTAGTAATAATACATGCCCAAATAATTAGTCGAATAATTAGCAGGGACATGCAACAACAAATCACAAGATAGAAACCAAAAGTTGTAATACTTACCTTCCACCAAAGTCAAAGTTTGAGTTCGTTCAAAGTTTCCAAACTTTCCAAACTTTCCACTCAAACTTTCACACAAAGTTTTCTCTTACTCTCTCTCCCCCTTTTTGTCACAAACAAAGCCAAAAATGTAGTCAAAACTACAAAGTTAAAGGAGAGCTAAAAGTTCCAATATCAAGAAAAACCTGAGAACTAAAAAGCAGAGAACAAAACTAAGACCTAAAAAGTAAAATCCTGCACAAAATCTTGTTTTAGTCTGAAGTGTCTGAACTGGTACAGCTCAGTTTGCTTAAAATCCCCTTAAGCATCTTCGAAATACTGGAATATTTCTTCTTGATCTTTTTATGCTCAGATGAAATGTGCTGAAGTTCTCTGGACAGTCTTTCCTGTTCAGCAGAAAGTCTTTGCTGTTCTTGACGAATGGATGCCAATGCATCTGTTTCAGCAGTCATTCTCTTTGAGGTTGATGGATTCAGCGTAGATGCAGATGGTGCATTCTGGCCCTCAATCCATGGTGATTTACTCTGTTGAATTCCAGAAAGTGAGCGTGCTCTAGTAAGAGGCTCATTGAGTGGAATGCCTCCTTCTTTGACATTCTTCCGTCGTGTGTATTGTTTCGTTGTTGAGGCAGATTTCTTTAGCTTTTTGTTCTTCACAAATTGTCTATCCTCCTCATCAATTTTTTGTTGAACTTCTTTGAAAAATTCTTCCCATTCCTCTTCATCAAAGTCAGAGCTATCTACATCATCAGTTTTTGTCTTATCTCGAGGTGAGTCCTCTTGTTCCTTTTTAACAGTTGCACGAGTGTGCACCATTGTGATTAACAGGAGAATGATCCAAGAGAATGCCATTGTTGACTGTGCCTTGAGTTTAGAAAGTGTCCTGTGAATACCAACTCAAGAACACATAAAAAAAATGTTAATTTTGAAAAATTTGAAAAATTGTACCCAAACAATCATAATCATGTAGAGAAGCCAAGAATCAAAATAGTTTTGCAAAAAGAATTTTAAAAATGGATCAATTGCATGATTTTCAAAAATTCCTCTTTTATGCCCTAAAATAGAATTTTCAGAAATCGAAGCCCAAAAATTCGTTAATCTTGAGAAAAACCAAGCATAGAATCAAAACTAATCCATTCAAAGTCCTTATTTCAAAAGAAATTTGACCAAAAACCATTCAAAAACGAAAAAGTTCCATATTTCTACTCACGTTTTGAGCAAAATAAGGAAAACTGTGAAAAACCGAGATTTTGATCAATAAAACTTACTTGAATTGAAGAACTTGAGTTTGGAAAGCTCCAAGATGCAAGATTTCTAGAGAGAGAAACTCTAGAGGCTTGAGAACAAAAGATTGGGTAAAAGAAATCAAAACCCTCTTGTTCTTATTAAAACCCTAGCCGTGATCCGGATCGGATCGTGAATGTGATCCGGATCGGCTACCCGCAGGAAAAAGCCTGCGTTCGGGATCCGGATCACTTACCCCGATCCGGATCGGCTTCAACTTTTTCTCCAGAAAAATTTAGAAAAATTCCATAAAATCCAGAAAAAGTATGTAAGCACTTTAGCATATCAACTTTAAACAAAAATCATCGTTTCATACAACAAGAAATAGATTATACAAATCTATCAAAAATACTCAAAAATGAAACGAAAATTTATGAAAATTAAAACACTTAAAGTTGAACAACTTCAATTACATCTAACTGATCTTATGCGTAATGCCTTTATCAAATCATCAATTTTGGTAAAGAAAATGAAATACCAAGATCAATAGATGTTTGAAATCCCAGATAAGTTAGATAATATATCTAGACAATCTGTTGAAGGAGTGGCTCTTTGAGCATCTTTTATCAAAAATCCCACCTTATACCAACCTTGAAATTTGACTGAGTCAAGTATTTCAATATGCATTTCATCAACAATTTTTAAAACAAAAATTTGCTTTGCATTCATGGGGTATCTTTTTCTTTTTCTTTTTCCTCCATGTGGTGGTAGTTTTCACACTCCTCATTGGGATGTAACTCTTTCCACATCTTTTGAGCATTTTCCTTTTCTTTGACTCCCCCTCAATTGGCTATCAATTATTTAATATATAAGGTATTCAACCAAAAATTGATCTCGCATTCATACTCGACTAAGCAATCAAATAAGATAATGACTATACCAAGAGATCATTGAGAGAGAAATTGACTTTGATCACTTAAAAGATGACTTAATTAACATAAATGATCATTGCAACATTGAAATATTATGATATCAAAAGCATAATAAATTTCTAAATGCATAAAAGGATGCAATTAAAGTCAATTATGATCAATGCTCAATTAATGTCCTATGCACAAGCATAGATAATGAACAAAACAAAAACAAAACAAAACCTAACCTAAGCAAAGGTTTCAAAAGAGGTTATTTCAAGGAAAGCATTCCAATTGCTTTTCGCAAGTGAATAAAACGTTTTTGATCCAAAGGTTTTGTTAAGATATCAGCTAATTGATCCTCAGTTGAAATATATGAAAGTTGAAGAATATTTGATTCAACTAGCTCTCTAAGAAAATGATATCTAAGTTCAATATGTTTTGTTCTAGAGTGCAACACAGGGTTTTTGGAAATGTTAATAGCACTAGTGTTGTCACATAGAATGGTTACCGAAGTTGCTGAAATCCGGAAATCGCTCAACACGCTTTTCATCCATATCAATTGGGTTGAACAACTTCCTGCAGAAATGTACTCCGCTTCGGCAGTCGAGAGTGCTATGCAATTCTGCTTTTTACTGTGCCATGCAACAAGGCAATGGCCAAGATAGAAGCATGCACCACTCGTGCTTTTCCGGTCATCCACTGATCCTGCCCAATCGGCATCTGAGTATCCAACAATGTCCAAACTTGTTCCCATAGGATACCAAATTCCGAAATTTATCGTTCCTTTGATGTATCGGATGATCCGTTTCACCGCTTTCAGGTGAACCTCCTTCGGTGCTGATTGATATCTCGCGCAAATCCCAACACTGAAGGATATATCCGGGCGACTAGCCGTGAGGTAAAGTAGACTTCCAATCATACTTCGATACAGTTTCTCGTCTACATTCTCACTATGTGATTCACTTCCAAGTCCCTTATGGCTAGTTCCCATTGGAGTTGGAAAATCCTTAGAATTTTCTAAATCAAACTTATTGACCAACTCCCTTGCATACTTGGATTGACACAAGTGAATACCTTCATCGTTTTGTTTAACTTGTAATCCAAGAAAATAAGTCAATTCGCCCATCATGGACATCTCAAATTCGCTTTCCATGGTCTCCGCGAATTTAGAAGCATCATTATCTCTTGTTGCGCCAAATACAATGTCATCGACATAGATTTGTGCTACAATGAAATTGTTTTGATAATGCTTCACAAAGAGAGTCCTGTCAGCTCCCCCTCGAGTATAGCCCTTTTCTAAAAGGTGCTTTGTCAACCTTTCGTACCATGCTCGCGGTGCTTGTTTCAGACCGTAAAGAGCATTTTTCAGACGAAAAACATGGTTAGGTAGTTTATGGTCCACAAAACCTTTCGGTTGAGCCACATAAACTTCCTCATTTAAAAACCCATTTAAAAATGCGCTCTTAACGTCCATTTGAAATAATTTGATTTTAAAATGACAAGCTATCGCAAATAAGATACGAATGGACTCGAGTCTAGCTACAGGGGCGAAAGTTTCATCAAAGTCTATACCTTCTACTTGAGAGTAGCCTTGAGCAACTAAACGTGCTTTGTTCCTGATGATAGTACTGTCACGCCCCGAGTCCGCCAATTTGTACGGTTCGGGCACGCTAACAGACCCGCCAATCGGGTAAAACCTTTTTCTACCCGAAAGGAACGGTAACATCCATAATAACACAACAAGTGTATGCGGAAGCTCAATATCAGAGTACTAAAAATCACTATAAATTTAAAACTTTCATTCAATAACTAATGCGGAAATGAAAGCATACAGGAGTGAACCATAAATTAAACTTATTACACTTTACAATTCTGAACTTGCAAATAAATTATTACATTTCCTTTACATAATTCCTCACCATACAAGGTTCACTCAAGAAATATAAAAATGGTACCTCTGCTAGACCCTCTAGGTCTCTATGCTGCTGGGCCCTTGCCCCTGTCGTATGCCTCGCTGTCGTCTGCATCTGATCTGTCTCGACCGCTGCATCCATTCCCGAACCTGTGGGGGGGGGGGTCACCCAAGGGGTGTGAGAACTTACGAGCGAGTTCCCAGTGGGTTCAACCACCGAGAGAGAGTGTCCTACACCACTTGGTCCAATGGAAGCAATAATAATAGTGTGCTAGGAACTAAAATCCTCAACATCAATATGCAGCTATGCAATAATATATCACTACACTATCTGTGTACAACCATCGACCCAGCACTACTCTGTCTAGCCACACTAGGCTGCTAAGCACCAACTCGGCCACTATGCCGCTGTATACTGGGTTCAACTAACCCGGCCACCCTGGCCACTCTATTTTTCTTTATTCTTTAGATTCTGGTGCTTTAGTTCAAGTTAACCCTTGGAAATTCTTATCCAACGGGCCCGAGCCCGGTAGTCTTGCTACCATAAGATAAGATTTCTAAGGTTGCCGATAACACTCGCAAGTGTTACCCCGTCCTGCCGGGGGGACTTGTCATACGGGACACTGCCGATAGGGTCACTGCCCAACTCTGACAAGAGTACTCTATCTACCAGTCATACGGGTCGCTGCCCGGGAGAGGGACCCTGTCCAACTCCTGACCGTTGTACGTTCGCCCCCGGAGGTACGCCCGTTTATCTTTAATTTTTCTTTCTTTTCTTTTCTTTTCTTTTCTTTCTCTTTTATTTTAGTTCTTAGCCTCTTTGCTTTTGAACACTTGCTTTCCTTTCTTATTCGAGCTTATAGCTCCCATTTTGCCACTGGCAATTTACTTTCTCTTTTCTTCGAGCATTTAGCTCCTTGCTTTCACTTTTAGCCCTTCGAAAGTACCTCGTCCGACGGGTCACTGCCCAGGGAGTCCTGCTCCACTTGACGAGTCTCAAATTCGAAGGCGCCATTTACATTCTCTTTATACTTTTTAGCCACTTTTAGCTTGCTCTTTAAACTTTGCCTTTTTACAACAATTTACCTCTTATCCTGAAGCCTACTCTAGGCCTCACCAACACTACTACGTGGCAACCTAGCCACAATCAACACGCCACACGGTCACTACCGTCATCAGGGGCGAATCACGCCGCCTGGCCCATAAATCTTTCTTGCCCTAACCCTTAGGGCACAGCAACCTGGCTCTCGCGACATAGCGATCACCATTTACCTCGCGAGTCGGTCTCTTACTGGACCTTACTAACCATACTTTGCCAGCAACCTAGCTGACACAAGCGTAAAACACCCTATGCTAAAGGTGTTGCCTGCGCCGACAAAAGTTCGGCGACCACTGCCATTCTCTTTACCGCCGCCCCTACAGGCGGCGACGCCGTATACTCATGCATCGTTTGTGCAGCCTTAGCTTGCTGCGCTATCAGCCACTGGAGCCTATCTATCTGCTCCGACTGTCACATCGACGCCACACTTAGGCGTTGGAATCAACTTTCGGCGAAAAATTTTCGCTGACGGCAAGAAGCTTGACCTGCTGCTGGATCACACCAACAAGTTGTTGGGTTTAGGTTAATAAGGATCTAATAGGGGAAAAAACACCTAGAGGGGGGTGAATAGGTGTAAACAATAAACACTCAAAAAATCATTGTGCGATAAAACCCAATGCGGAAAAATAAAAGAACACACAAGATTTTTACGTGGAAAACTCCAAACCGGAGTAAAAAACCACGGGACCGATAACACGGCGAAATCCACTAGAGTTAACACACGTACAAGGTGATATAACGTACTCACAGACGACTCAACCTTTTACCATACGCCCCTAGTCGATCTTCCCGCTCGCTCCACGACGCTTCTCGAATCCACGATCCGCGCCCAACGCTGAATCCACAGCGTCCAACGTCGAGTCCACGACGTCCAACCGAATCCACGGTCTTCACCCAATGGTACGCTTCGAATCCACGAACGCACCTCGCTCCGAATCCACGAAGCGATAACACCTTGAATCCACAAGGCCACGCGAGTCCACGCGCCGATTTTGGGGTAAATCGTTGTTTGTTTGGGTGGTGATGATCCGCCGAATACTTAGATCAAGAGTAGATCGGAAATACCATCTAAGTATTCATTAGTTTGATTCAACTCAAGATGTGAGTATGAAAACCTAGAATCAAACTAATCAATATAGATGAAGAAACATAGAATATTTCTATTGATTTCCTTTCTTCTCTATATGTGGATCTAAGGCCGTATAAAATGATATGTGAAAATGACGGCTCTATTTGGATTGCCCTAGAAATGACCATAGGGTTTATTTATAGGTTAGAAACCCTAGGAAGAATATTCGGATCAAAAACAAACTTTTCTGGAAAGTTTTACCGACGGCGATCCGGATTGTATAAGCCACGATCCGGATCGCAGACGCACAGAATGCAGTTTCCAGAAAATCACCTGTTCGGGATCCGGATCATAATCCACGATCCGGATCGTTCATACATTTTCACAAAACATCCCATTCGGGATCCGGATTGTACAAGCTGTGATCCGGATTGCAGCAATGTATGAACGAACACCTTTCGGGATCCGGATTGAAAGTCCACGATCCGGATCCTGAACATGTCCCATGTCCAGTTTTTGATGAATAAGCAATTAAAACCTCTTCCAGGTGTTTCTACACTATAAGAAGTATTCGGATCATCAAAATTATTTAGTTAAACGTACCTGATCCTTTTGAATTCTTCTTTCTTGAGATTGAGGTATACGATCCAAAGTTTCTTCATCTTCAATCTTCAAGACTTAATACAATCACGAAATACGCCAACTCAAATTCCGTAACAATCTCCCCCTTTGGCGGTTTCGTGACAAAACACAGATCCACAAAGAAAATTCAAAAAGATATTTTTGTTGCTATCACCATACAACAAAAATTTACAAAAGAGTTCCAGAAATTAAAAACATGAGATAAACTCCTAAGACAGACTCTAGACTTAGACATCTGTAACCTCTGCACACAGAAAACATTCTTGACAAACAAAATCGTTAGATACCTCAAGAATTGGAACATAGAAAAACCAAGTACAGAGATAGAGTTTGATCTCACCATGACATTTAAAAGAATCAGATATGTGAAAGAAACATAGTTAAAACCAACATATCTTCTAAGCAGTCGAAAACCAAATGTCAAAGTATGTTAGTCCAACATCAACTTGTTAGTCATATTACATGCCCAAATAGTTAGTCGAATAGTTAGTATAGAAGCATGTCACAAATCACAAAAGAAAACCAAAGTTGAGTTGAGATTCATACTTACCTTGATATCATCGATATTCACAATCATTGTTCAAAGTTCATCATTGTTCATTGTTTTCGCTAACTCTCTCCCCCTTTTTGTCACAAAACAAGCCAAAACGTAGCATGAGCTACAATATGTAAGGAGAGTAACAAAAAAAATAGAATTCTAAAAGTATGCACAAACTGAGAAATAAACTAAACAAAGAGGAAAAACGTCCTGTGAACGCTAAGAACTAAAGTAGATAAAGTGAACAGAAGGTGCGGCTCAGTCTGAAGAATCTGAACTAGTACAGCTCAGCTTGCTCAAAATCCCTTTAAGCAAATTCTTAAAATTTGAGTACTTCTTCTTGATCTTCTTGTGTTCAGAAGAGATCTGCTGAAGCTCTTTCGATATTCTGTCTTGTGTAGCAGAGAGTCGGTGTTGTTCTTGACAAATCGATTCTAAAATCTCTGTCTCAGTTGTCCGTGTCTTTGAGTAAGATGGACGCTGTCTAGATGCAGATGGTGCATCTGGTCCTGCAGTCCATGGAGATTCAGTTTGCAGAATTCCAGAAAGTGAGCGTGCTCTGGTGAGAGGCCCACTATGCTGACTCGTACTTCTTTGAACATTTCTTCTTCTTGTATATTGTTTGGTCGTGGAGGCAGATTTCATAAGTCTTTTTCCTTTGGTGAATGTCCTGTCCTCTTCATCAATTTTTCGCTGAACATCCTTGAAGAATTCTTCCCATTCTTCCGTATCGTAATCTGAGCTGTCTTCATTGGCTTCGTTTGGTTTGTCTCGAGTTGAGACTCCTGGTTCTTTTTTAACAGATGAGCTCCCGGGCATCATTGTGACCAGTAACAGAATCAACCAGGAGAATGCCATTGATTCTAGTGCTTTGAGTTTAAGAAAGTGTCCTGTGAAAACCAACTCAAGAACATATGAAAAATTGTCAATTTTGAAAAATTTGAAAACATTGTACCTAGACAATCATAATCATGTAGAGAAGCCAAGAATCAAATTAGTTTTCCAAAAAGAATTTTAAAAATAGATCAAATCCATGATTTACAAAAATTCCTCTTTTATGCCCTAAAACCGAATTTTTAGAAATCGAAGCCTAAAAATACGTTAATCAAGTGAAATCCCAGCATAAAAGTAAAACTAATTGACCCAGAGTTCTTATTTCAAAAGAAATTTGATCAAAAACCATTCACAAACGAAGAAATTCCAACTTTTCAACTCACGTTTGGTGAAAAACCATAAAAACTGAGAAAAACCGAGTTTTGATCATGAAAACTTACTTGAATCCGAAGAACTTTGAGTTTTGAAGCACCAGGAAGCAAGAAATCTAGAGAGAGAAACTCTAGAAGCTTGAAAACCAGAAATTAGGGTAAAGAAATCTCGAATCTGAAAGTTTCTATATAGAACCCTAGCCGTGATCCGGATCGGCCGAGAATGTGATCCGGATCGGCCACACGCAGGAAAAATCCTGCGTTCGGGATCCGGATCACTTGCCACGATCCGGATCGGCTACACCTTTTTCTTCAGAAAAATTAAGAAAAATACAATAAAATCCAGAAAAAGTATGTAAGCACTTTACCATGTCAACTTTAAACAAATGACATCGTTTCACACAACAAGAAATAGATTATGAAAAATCTATCAAAATATCCAAAAATGAAACGAAGATTTACGAAAGTTAAAACACTTAAAGTTGAACAACTTCAATTACATCTATCCTGATCCTATGTGTAATGTCTTTATCAAATCATCAATTTCAGTAAAGAAAATGAAGTACCAAGATCAATAGATGTTTGAAATCCCAGATAAGTTAATAATATATCTAGACAATCTGTTGAAGGAGTGGCTCTTTGAGCATCTTAAATCAAAAATCCCACCTTATACCAACCATGAAATACGACTGAGTCAAGTATTTCAATATGAGTTTTATCAACAATTTTTCAAACAAAAGTTTGCTTTTCATTCATGGAGTATCTTTTTCTTTCATTTTCTCCATGTGGTGGTAGTTTTCACACTCCTCATTGGGATGTAACTCTTTCCACATCTTTTGAGCATTTCACATTTCATTGACTCCCCCTCAATTGGCTATCAATTATTTAATATATAAAGTATTCAACCAAACCATTGATCTCGAATTCATACTCGACTAAGCAATCAAATATGATAATGACTATACCAAGAGATCATTGAGAGAGAAATTGACTTTGATCACAGAAAGATGGTTTAATTAACGTAAATGATCATTGCAACATTGAAACATTATGACATCAAAAACATAATAAATTTCTAAATGCATAAAAGGATGCAATTAAAGTCAATTATGATTTATGCTCAATTAGTGTGCTATGTACAGAACATAGATAAAGAACAAAACAAAAACAAGAACAAAAACAAAACCTAATCTAAGCAAAGGTTTCAAAAGAGTTTATTTCAAGGAAAGCATGCCAATTGCTTTTCGCAAGTGAATAAAACGTTTTTGATCCAAAGGTTTTGTTAAGATGTCGGCTAATTGATCCTCAGTTGAAATATATGACAGTTGAAGAATGTTTGATTCAACTAGCTCTCTAAGAAAATGATATCTAAGTTCAATATGTTTTGTTCTAGAGTGCAACACAGGGTTTTTAGAAATGTTAATAGCACTAGTGTTGTCACATAAAATGGTTACCGAAGATGTTGAAATTCGGAAATCGCTCAACACGCTCTTCATCCAAATCAATTGGGTTGAACAACTTCCTGCAGAAATGTACTCCGCTTCGGCAGTCGAGAGTGCTATGCAGTTCTGTTTTTACTGTGCCATGCAACAAGGCAGTGGCCGAGATAGAAGCATGCACCACTCGTGCTTTTCCGGTCATCCACCGATCCAGCCCAATCGGCATCTGAGTATCCAACAATATCCAAAGTCGTTCCCATAGGATACCAAATTCCGAAATTGATTGTACCTTTGATATACCGGATGATCCGTTTCACCGCTTTCAGGTGAACCTCCTTCGGTGCTGATTGATATCTCGCACAAATCCCAACACTGAAGGATATATCCGGGCGACTAGCCGTGAGATATAGTAGACTTCCAATCATACTGCGGTACAGTTTCTCGTCTACATTCTCACTTTGTGATTCACTTCCAAGTCCCTTATGGCTAGTTCCCATTGGAGTCGGAAAATCTTTAGAATTTTCAAGATCAAACTTTTTGACCAACTCCAGTGCATACTTGGATTGACACAAGTGAATTCCTTCATCGTTTTGCTTAACTTGTAATCCAAGAAAATAATTCAATTCGCCCATCATGGACATCTCAAATTCGCTTTCCATGGTCTCCGCGAATTTAGAAGCATCATTATCTCTCGTTGCTCCAAAAACAATGTCATCAACATAGATTTGAGCAACTATGAAATTGTTTTGATAATGCTTCACAAAGAGAGTCCTGTCAGCTCCCCCTCGAGTGTAGCCCTTTTCCAAAAGGTGCTTTGTCAACCTTTCGTACCATGCTCGCGGTGCTTGTTTCAGACCGTAAAGAGCCTTTTTCAGTCGAAAAACATGGTTAGGTAGTTTATGATCCACAAAACCTTTCGGTTGAGCTACATAAACTTCCTCATTTAAAAATCCATTTAAAAAGGCGCTCTTAACGTCCATTTGAAATAATCTGATTTTAAAATGACAAGCGATCGCAAACAATATACGAATGGACTCGAGTCTAGCTACAGGGGCGAAGGTTTCATCAAAGTCTATACCTTCTACTTGAGAATAGCCTTGAGCAACTAACCTTGCTTTGTTCCTGATGATAGTACCTTCTTCGTTTTTCTTGTTCTTGAAGATCCATTTGGTACCTATCACATTGTGTTGCTTCGGAGGCTTCGTCAGTTCCCAGACTTTGTTTCGCTCGAATTGATGGAGCTCTTCCTGCATTGCTTTAATCCAATAATCATCTTGGAGAGCTTCATCAACATTCCTTGGTTCGATTTGTGATACATAGCATGCAAATCCGCAAACCAATTGTCTCCGTGTTCTAACTCCTTCTTGTGGATCTCCAATTATGTTCGATTCAGGGTGATCCTTGGAGATGCGTAACGTTTGAGGTAGAGGAGTAGGCGGAGGTACACGAGATGATTCCTGCACATCAGATAAGCTTGAAGAACCGTTAGATGCATCAACATTATTATCGAAAGAATTGTTAGAAGAAGATGCATTAGCAGGTGTATCATCATCAAGAGAGATATCGAGGGTAGATTTTTCAGATTCAAAATGAAAAGCTTCATCTACCTTAACATTTATCGATTCTACGATCGTCTTAGATTCTAAGTTAAAAACTCGATATGCTCTACTGTTTGTAGAATAACCTAAGAAAATCCCTTCGTCACTTCGAGAGTCAAATTTTCCAAGATTTTCGCGATCACGTAAAATAAAACACCGACTCCCAAAATGCGAAAATATTTGATGTTAGGTTTTCTACAAAACCATAGTTCATATGGTGTATTCAAAGTCCCCGGGCGCAAATACACTCGATTGATAACATAGACAGCCGTGTTCACCGCTTCAGCCCAAAAATATAAAGGAAGTTCCGGCTATGAAGCATAACACGAGCCATCTCCTGTACGACCCTGTTTTTGCGCTCGACTACACCATTTTGTTGAGGTGTGTAAGGTGCAGAGAATTCATGTTTAATGCCGTTAGAAGAGCAAAAATCAATGAATTTGGAATTTATGAATTCCCCACCTCTATCACTCCTAACTCGAGTAATCCTTTCATTCTTTTCAATCATAATACGATTGCAAATTTCGAGAAAAGAATCAAAAGTATCAGCTTTTTCTTTTAGAAAGGCTACCCAAGTATATCTAGAAAAGTCATCAACCAACAAAAAAATATACCATTTACCTCCCAGAGATGGTTGACGAGTTGGCCCCATTAAGTCCATATGCAAAAGTTCCAAAGGCCGTTTTGTACCTATGTGGTTCAAATTCTTGTGTGCAGTCCTAGACTGTTTTCCCTTTTGGCAACCGCCACACACAAGGTTTTGTTCAAAAGAAAGTTTCGGAACCCCCTTGACCACATCTTTATTTGAAATTCTAGCAAGTTCCTTAAAGTTTATGTGACCTAGCCTTTCATGCCAAAGTGTTTCATTTTTCAAAGATGCTAGGTTACATTTTTCAGAAATCTTAGAAGGAACTACATAACAGTTGTTTTCTGATCTAACCCCCTTTAAAAAGAAAGCATGGTTCATGTCAGTTACAGTGCATTTATCAGATGAAAAATTAACTGAATAACCACTATCACACAGTTGACTTATGCTTATGAGGTTAGTCTTAAGGCCATGAACAAATAATACATTATCTAGAACCGGGCCATCTGGAATAGCTACCGTTCCCTTTCCAACAATTTTGGAAGACCGACCATCTCCGAAAACAACAAGTCCTCCGGAGTTTTTCTCAAATGTTTGAAAACAGTTTTTATCGCCGGTCATATGACGGGAACACCCGCTATCCAGGTACCAAGACGAACTATCATATGCATGCAAAGAAACATTGGTAGCAAGACAGGGAAAGATTTCACCTTTGCGCACCCAAACCTTTTTGGAGTGCGTCGGTAATGGTCGTGAAGTTGATTTCCTAGGTGAGAGCGTCTTGCTTGAAGAATTGCTGCTCCTTGATGATGTCGTCTTGAGCGGTGTACTACCAAGGCTCTTTTCCGTCAATTGATTGGAGTTGTTTCCGAGGAATAGCCCTTTTGGTAGTCATTGCAAGATGTTCTTGAGGTGTGCGTTTGGCTCCAGTCTTGCAATTTCTTCTTATGTGCCCTGAAATGCCACAACGAAAACATACCTTGGATCTTGTCGATTCCGAAGAAGATGTAGTAGGTTCGTTGTCGTTGCTTGTCGTGAACACCGGTGTCGGAGGAGGAGATACCGACTGAGGCACAAATACTGTACCACTCGAACTTGGAATGTCTCCAGTTTGAGTGTATCCGAGGCCGAACTTGTTTCTTTGACCGAGACCAAGAAGTCTGTCCAACTTACTCCTTCCAGAAGAAAATCTCTGTAAGTCATCCTTTAGTTGGCGTATGGTCTCCGTCATTTCCAATTTTTCCTGTCGGGCCTCGCCGTTGAGCTTCAAGAAGTAATTCGCTTTGTTCACCATATCTACATAACTCTTCTCGAAATGCTCATTGGACTCTTGAAGGGAAACATTTGTCTTAATCAGATTGTCCCTTTCCACTTCAAGATCGGTTGAGAGAGAGGTTACTCTTTTTACTTCATCTTCAAGATCCTGTAATCTCTCTTTCAACCCCTTGTTTTGTTTAGCCAGTTTCTTTGAATCCCTCAAAAGCTTATGGTAGGCTAAAACAAAATCTTCACCTTCCGAATCATCTGATTCATCGTCCGTTGCAATCTTTTCCACAGTGGAGTTGGACAATGAGTCGGATGTACTTGCCATTAAGCACATGAAGGGAGAAGATGTAGTGGACGCGTGGAAAGCTGTCGCGTTGTCTTCTTCATCACTTGACGATGACTCATTTGACGTGGAGTTGTCATCCCAAGTAACTACTTGCATCGCCTTCTTCTTTGCCGGATTCTTGTTGGGACATTCCGTTGCTATGTGGCCGTAGCCTCGACATTTGAAACACTGAACTTGTCCCTCAGAACTTTTCTTATCCTTTGAGAAGTTCTCTGGCTTCTTGACTTGTAACTTGAAGGACCCTTGCCTTTCTTCGACTTTCCGAAGGATTGAGTTTTGCTTGAATTTCCCCTTCGAAAGTTGCGGCGAAACTTCCTTGTCAAGAGAGCGAGCTGCTTCTCAAAGTCCTCCATAGAAATGTTCTCGTCGTCGTCCGAGGAGGATGAATCCGCGTCTTCTTCTTTAGTTGATTTCAATGCGTAACCTGAAGACTTAGAAGAGGATGCCTTTCCAGAAGAATAGTTAGTAGGAAAAGTCATTTCATAAGTTTGTAAAGCACCTACTAATTCTTCTACACGCATTTCGTCCGGGTGTTTAATTGTTTCAATGGCTGCGACCTTCGGGCGAAATCGTTCAGGAAGAGTTCTTAGAATTTTTCTTACAACTTTAAATTCTGGAATCTTCTCTCCCAAGTTAGCACATGAGTTCACGATGTCTTGCAATCGTGTGTAATTGTCACGCCCCGGGTGTAAACCAGAACCCGGGCCCGTCTACAGATCCGCCGTGCATGCGGTATTTCCCACATACACGAAGCGTCGGTAACCTGCTCAGATATAAGAAGAGATAATAAAAGAGCATAATAATCAGAGCTGAAATGAAACTACTGTATCTCAGACAGATGCGGAAGGTAAGTAAGTACAACAGTAAAAATAAATACAGAAGTCTCTCCCAGCTCACAACAAAATACAACCAGCTGGCAGAAGCCAGACCCAAAAGGAAGTAAAATAAAACTGTCTGAGAAGACCTGGTGACCAAAATATCCAGCTACATCTCTCGGTGGCTCGCTAACTAGTCCGCGATCCTCTTACCTCGATCAGTTGCTGACGGCCCAGCAACTCCCACAGAGGACTCTGCAAAACAAAGGGGAAAAGAGACAAGAAAGACAATGGGGGTAAGTACTACTATAAACAGTAGCCTCCCCTAGTGGGTAAAGCCTCAGCTCAGATATGCCCACCAGGTGATCAGAGGCGAAAAGGGAAAGGAGAAGAAAGGGGATGCAGATAACCAAAGCAACTGATAAAGTGCTATCCCTAATATGCCTCTATATGACCAACCAATAAGGATGGGAAAAGTGATGCATCAGAATCAAGTAGCCTGTCATAATGACCCAATCTGACGGCCAGTGAACACTGGCACTGCCTGCTCTGCTGCAACGGGTATGCCAGCCTATGCATAACACCGAAGTAAAAGGAGTCCCTAGGACTCAAAGCCTGCCTGCCGCGCACTCCGGAGTGGCACTCGTGGGGAGCGACCCACACGAGGAAAGTAAGTAACCACTGTATCAAGTATCACTGTAACCACTGTCTCATAATAGCAGGACTGGATCGAGACTCAAGGAAGTGGGAAAAACCCTCCACTAAAGAAAGCCCGATCCCCGAAACACCCAATCTGATGCAATAGTAACAATCCGGTCAACCACCCAAGATCCGTGGTCGCCGCAACACCCTGACAAACTCAACCTGTCCCAAATCCCCAATACCTGCCTACACTGTCCAACATACGCTCGAACCTGAGCGATTAAGCCGCTAGTGCCAACAATGAAAGAAGAAAGAGAAAAGCATGGTTTCTCCTAAGTCAAGTCCCAAAATAGTGTAGCAGTAAAAGATGACAATAATTATGTGACCAATTTAATCATGCATGGTTCCAACATTTTGTCCAATTCCCAAGTATAAACAGTTTAGAATAAATAAGCTAGGGTGACCGTCTCACATGAACAACATCAGTTTTGCAGTCCTCAAATATTAATATTTGTCTCTAAGCATACAGTCCAGATTAATTAAGCGATTAAAAATAGGTGACCATTCTAACAACAGTTGATCAGGGATCTGATTACTAATAATTAATTCCCTAAAGCATGCAAGTCTACCAATCCACATATTATGCATCTTCAATTCAAGGGTACTCTGATATTCCTAGTGGGCATACCAAAGAGAGGAGTACAACAACCACCCACCTGAAGCGCAACTGTCCAAACTCGTACAGTCAGAAAATACCAAAATTCCAAATTCTCGCTCCCACAATTTTAGCACACCCGCAATACTCCTGGTACATCAAGGAATCCACTAATTACACTAGAGTCCCAATTATAGCACTAATTACCACATACAAACACGAGTACCAAACTGTCAAATTATCACCTGCAGAAAATGTCCAGAAAATTCCAATAAAAATATCACGGCGATCCCTGCGTCGATAGCTTCGCAACGGTACCTTGCACGCCCAAATCCGAGTTCTGTACACCAAGATAAAAATTCGGCAAGAGGGCACTCTCATACACTAATCTGGATTAAGGGCTGATTACTGTTCACAGAGAAATCCTTAATTATCACCTCGAAAGAAAATTCACAAAAATCCACTAAAAATACGAGCGCGTTCCTTGCGATCCGTAGATGAAAAAGTTGTATAGGCTCGTTTCCGTCGGACGCTCGTGCGCAAAGATATGGCCGAAACACTCCGCTGCTGTCAAGGAATTCCATACAGAAAATGGGGTCACTTGTTGCCTCGAAATCCGTGCCAAAACCTCGAAACGGGAAAGCGCGACCAAAACGAAAGATGAAGTCCTACCTCTTAGGAGTCCACTGGTCCAAGAATCGCAGGAAAATGATGTCGGGGTAGCCCAGGGGAGCAAAAATACGATCGCTGCGCCGAAGAAGAACACTAGGAAGCAACGTCGCGCCGCACCGTAAAATGGGGAACCTCGGGATTCGTGCCTCCTAAAATCTTGAAACTTGGCAGGGAGATCAAGGACTTAAAGATGAAGATTTTTGCTAGAAATAAGCTTGGGCTGAAGGGGCTCGGTTTGGGAGAAAACAGAGGAAGAAGGAGGCTCGGATTGGCACTATTTATATAGGCTGAAAACAATTCAATTAATTCCCACCATGTCCCTGGTTTCGGGCGCACCCCAGAATTCGGGCGGCTACAGTAACGGGCCGGCCCAGGGTTTCCGGGCGCGCACAGTGCGGCCCGGCCCACGACACAGCCCAGTCCACTAAGCCCCCGAGCCCCGCTGACCCGGTGCACCTGAGCCAGCCAATGGTGGCGTGCCACGTGTCCCGGCAGCCCGTGCACCGCGCACGTCGCGGCGTGGACCGCGCACGTCGCGGCTGACCCGGGCGTACGGTCACCTGCCCCGGTCAATCAGTCCACTGCTGCGTGGACCGGGCGCACAACACCGGACCAACCAAACCTCGCCACGTGTCCCCCGGTCTACCGTGCACCCGGCCCAATTTCGGTGGACCGCGCCCGCTGCGCCGGCCAACCAGGAAACGCCGCGTGGCCCGCCCCCGGTGCACGACCCTCGCGGTGGACCGCGCGCCTGTCCGAGGCCGCGCCGCCGCCCGCCGCCGCCGCCGCCGCCGCCGGCGCCGGTGATCGCCGGCGACACTGTTCCGGCATGAACAGTACCCGCGAGCTCAAAATCGACAAGTAAATAGCCCCTCTTGACCGTTTTCGCGCGCTGATTCCAAAAACGAGGTCCGTTTTGCCAAATTCCGCCTCCAAAATTTGCCGGAGGCTCCCGCAAGCGCCGAAAACTGCCAAAACTTCCGGGAGTCCGCTTTTGGACATCCGGACTCAGAATTAAGCAAACCAAAAGCCAAACTCAAGCGTTTTTCCGCGCTGAATCCAAATCCACCATCCGTTTGGCCAAATTCCTTTTCTAAAATTCGGCAAAAGCAGCCGAAGGCCACTACAGTCAATCAAAGCTCACAGGGTCCATCTGTGGCATCCCCTTGATGCACTATGGGCCAGATACACCATCAACAGGTGTTTAAATAGTGGATTCACGGGAAAAAGCTGCAGAGGGATCAGGGGTCCTACATCCTCCCCCACTAAAAAAAGTTTCGTCCCCGAAACAAAGAAAAGCAGAACTGACGTACCTCAATCAGAAGTCTCGAACAAGAAGGGGTAGGCATCTCTCATCTCTGTCTCCAGCTCCCATGTAGCCTCTCGCTCCTCATGATTGCTCCACAGGATCTTCACGTATGGAATGGCCCGATTGCGCAATTCCCTCACCTCACGAGCAAGAATCCGCAATGGGCGCTCCTCATAGACCAAGTCCTCGCCGATCTCCAACGGAGTGAAGTCAATCACGTGCGATGGGTCAAAAACATAACTCCTCAGAGCTGCGACGTGGAAGACATCATGAACTCCGGCCAGGCGCGGGGGTAAGGCAACTCTGTATGCCACAGGACCAACTCTGTCAAGTACCTCAAAGGGTCCAATAAAGCGGGGATTAAGCTTTCCCCGTACTCCAAATCTCCGGACCCCTTTCGAGGGCGAGACCTTCAAGAAGACATGATCACCAACCTGAAACTCCAGGTCTCGCCGTCGAGTATCTGCATAGCTCTTCTGACGACTCTGGGCTGTCTCAAGATGCCGGCGAATAGTCCTGACTTTTTCCTCTGCCTCCAACAATAACTCCGGTCCCAAAGTCCTCCTCTCACCCACGTCGCTCCAGTATAAGGGAGACCGACACTTGCGTCCATACAACGCTTCAAACGGAGCCATCTGGATGCTCGCCTGATAGCCGTTGTTGTACGCGAACTCAACCAAGGATAAGTGCCGGTACCACCCTCCTCCAAAATCCATAACGCACGCTCTAAGCATATCCTCGAGGGTCTGTATGGTGCGCTCTGACTGCCCATCGGTCTGTGGGTGGAAGGCGGTGCTAAACCTGAGCTGAGTCCCCAATGCAGAATGCAAACTCCCCCAAAAGCGTGAGACTAATCTCGGGTCTTGATCTGACACAATCGAAGCAGGTATGCCGTGAAGCCTCACTATCTCATCCATATATAACTGTGCCAAATACTCTAGTGACCAAGTCATCTGAACTGGTACGAAGTGCGCCGACTTGGTGAGTCTGTCAACAATAACCCAAATCGCATCTGCTCCGCTCTGCGCCCTCGGCAATCCAGTGACGAAATCCATAGTGACGTGGTCCCATTTCCACTCGGGAATTGGAAGACTCTGCAACTTGCCAGCAGGGACGCGATGCCCTGCTTTCACTTGCTGACAAGTTAAACAGTGAGCTACGAATCTCCCAATGTCCCGCTTCATTCCGGGCCACCTAAACTGTGCCTTGAGGTCCTTATACATCTTAGTACCTCCAGGGTGGACGGTATAAGGTGTATGGTGGGCCTCCCTCAAAATCTGAACTCTAATCTCCTGATCCATAGGCACACACACTCGGTCCCTGTATCGCAGTACTCCCGAGTTATCCACCGAAAAATCCCCTGTCTGATCCGCCTGAAGCTGTGTCCAGATCCTCGTCAAATGGGGGTCCTCACTCTGAGTGTCCCTGATCCTCTCCAACAGAGTGGGCTGCAAGACCATAGACATAAGTCTAGCAGAGACCCCAGGGGATACTACCTCCAGCTGTAATCGCCTCAACTGCTCGACCAACGGCGCCTGCTGCGAGATCAATAAGCTCAAACTCGTCCTCCTGCTCAAAGCATCCGCCACAACATTGGCCTTGCCGGGGTGATAAAGGATACTCAGATCATAATCCTTTAGCAGCTCCAACCACCGGCGTTGCCTCAAATTCTGCTCCTTTTGAGTGAACAGATACTTCAAGCTCTTGTGATCAGTATAAATCTCGCAATGCTCATCATACAAGTAATGTCGCCACAGCTTCAGAGCAAACACCACTGCTGCCAACTCCAGATCATGAGTAGGGTAATTTTTCTCATAGTCCTTCAATTGCCGCGAAGCATAGGCAATCACCCTACCCTGCTGCATCAACACACACCCCAGACCACTATGTGAGGCATCACTGTAAATCACAAATCCTTCCCCCATAACAGGGAGGGCAAGGATTGGAGCGGTCATCAATCTCTGCTTCAGCTCCTCAAAACAGCTCTGGCAAGTCTCGCTCCAAACAAACTTCACCCTTTCCTGGTCAGACGAGTGAGGGGAGAGGAAAGCTTCGCAAAGCCTTCCACAAAACGCCGATAGTAGCCCGCCAAACCAAGAAAGCTCCGCACCTCGGTGATAGTCGTCGGCCTCGGCCAATCTCGAATAGCATCCACCTTGGCCGGATCCACCGACACTCCAGCCGCTGTAACTACATGACCCAGAAAAGCAACCTCCCGGAGCCAAAACTCACACTTTTTGAACTTAGCATACAGCTTCTTCTCTCGCAGAAGCTGTAGCACGGTCCTCAAGTGCTCCTCGACATGCAAAACGTGATCAAAAACCCGCACCTTTAATGCACAAGGCAAGGACTCTACCTCTAGACCATGCAATGATGCACATTCTACCAAAGAGGAAGGGAAAGAAAAGCTCCGACAACAATAAGATATGAATCCTACCACCGGAAGTAAAACATACCTGCCGCAACCTGGTCAGCGATAGCAGGATCCTCTATCTGTGCTAGGCAATCATGGCCGCTCGACAAGGGCTGTCTCTCACCAGATAAGCGGGGTGGGGAAGATCGGTCTACCAGAAGATCTGTCGGTGAAGTTCCCGGTCGTGGCTGGGAAAAAGTAGAAACAGTTGCCGAAGTGGGTGCTGCAGCTGTCCTTGCGGGGCACGTGGCTCGAATGTGCCCAGGCTGTCCACACTTGAAGCAACGACCCCACCTCGAGTCACATTTATCTGACGGGTGCTGCCCCCTGCAGAAAACACACCTACCTGACGATCGGGCCCGCCTCGGCTGCGACCCCTGCTGCTGCTGACGCTGCTGTCGTGGCCTCGATCTCCGCTGGGATGTGGTAGGGGCCAACGCCGAAGAAGGTACTACAAAGGTCGGAAGGGGGCATGTAGCTCGGATGTGACCAGGCTGTCCACAACTAAAACAACGACCATGCCTCAGCTCACAAGTACCGGCGGAATGCTGGCCCCCGCAAAAAGTGCACCTGGCAGCCTGCAGGGGCTGCCTCAACTGTCGAGACCGTCTCTGAGAACCAGCCTGTCCATCAACATCCGGGGCTGGGCGTTTCCTCTCTAAACGCCGCTCTGAAGCCCTAGCTCTCTCTCCGACTACAGAATCACCCCTTTGCGCCAACAGCTGCTCCAAACGCTGGTCCTGACGAAAGCTCCTTGCCACCAAATGGGTCACTAAGGCCCGCAGTTCCCCCAGCTCGGCAGATACCGCCTGCCCAGGCTCCTCAGGGGGAGTGGGGGTACCCTCGGCGGAAAAACGACGCCGGGGCGACATCCTGCAACAAGAAACGACAAATCAGGAGCAAATCCCCACACGACCCAATCTAGCGAAAGTCAAAGACATCCCCCTATTTCTGTAACTTTATGTTGTCTGCAGCCAACATAACGGTTCACAGAAATAGACTATGTCGATCTCTCTTCACTCACTAGAAGAGTTGACTATAAAAATCACCGACTTTCGCAAAATGTCACGCCACTCACGCCCTATCATCCTAGGGTCTGTCCAAAAGCCTAGGGTTTCCTAAGTCCCAACTGACCTATCCCTAAGCTCTGATACCAACTTAATCTGTCACGCCCCGGGTGTAAACCAGAACCCGGGCCCGTCTACAGATCCGCCGTGCATGCGGTATTTCCCACATACACGAAGCGTCGGTAACCTGCTCAGATATAAGAAGAGATAATAAAAGAGCATAATAGTCAGAGCTGAAATGAAACTACTGTATCTCAGACAGATGCGGAAGGTAAGTAAAGTACAACAGTAAAAATAAATACAGAAGCTCTCCCAGCTCACAACAAAATACAACCAGCTGGCAGAAGCCAGACCCAAAAGGAAGTAAAATAAAACTGTCTGAGAAGACCGGGTGACCAAAATATCCAGCTACATCTCTCGGTGGCATCGCTAACTAGTCCGCGATCCTCTTACCTCGCTCAGCTGCTGACGGTCCCGCAGCTCCCACAGAGGACTCTGCAAAACAAAGGGGAAAAGAGACAAGAAAGACAATGGGGGTAAGTACTACTATAAACAGTAGCCTCCCCTAGTGGGTAAAGCCTCAGCTCAGATATGCCCACCAGGTGATCAGAGGCGAAAAGGGAAAGGAGAAGAAAGGGGATGCAGATAACCAAAGCAACTGATAAAGTGCTATCCCTAATATGCCTCTATATGACCAACCAATAAGGATGGGAAAAGTGATGCATCAGAATCAAGTAGCCTGTCATAATGACCCAATCTGACGGCCAGTGAACACTGGCACTGCCTGCTCTGCTGCAACGGGTATGCCAGCCTATGCATAACACCGAAGTAAAAGGAGTCCCTAGGACTCAAAGCCTGCCTGCCGCGCACTCCGGAGCCGCACTCGTGGGGAGCGACCCACACGAGGAAAGTAAGTAACCACTGTATCAAGTATCACTGTAACCACTGTCTCATAATAGCAGGACTGGATCGAGACTCAAGGAAGTGGGAAAAACCCTCCACTAAAGAAAGCCCGATCCCCGAAACACCCAATCTGATGCAATAGTAACAATCCGGTCAACCACCCAAGATCCGTGGTCGCCGCAACACCCTGACAAACTCAACCTGTCCCCAAATCCCCAATACCTGCCTACACTGTCCAACATACGCTCAAACCTGAGCGATTAAGCCGCTAGTGCCAACAATGAAAGAAGAAAGAGAAAAGCATGGTTTCTCCTAAGTCAAGTCCCAAAATAGTGTTGCAGTAAAAGATGACAATAATTATGTGACCAATTTAATCATGCATGGTTCCAACTTTTGTCCAATTCCCAAGTATAAACAGTTTAGAATAAATAAGCTAGGGTGACCGTCTCACATGAACAACATCAGTTTTGCAGTCCTCAAATATTAATACTTTGTCTCTAAGCATACAGTCCAGATTAATTAAGCGATTAAAAACAGGTGACCATTCTAACAACAGTTGATCAGGGATCTGATTACTAATAATTAATTCCCTAAAGCATGCAAGTCTACCAACCACATATTATGCATCTTCAATTCAAGGGCACTCTAATATTCCTAGTGGGCATACCAAAGAAAGGAGTACGACAACCACCCACCTGAAGCGCAACTGTCCAAACTCGTACAGTCAGAAAATACCAAAATTCCAAATTCTCGCTCCCACAATTTTAGCACACCCGCAATACTCCTGGTACATCAAGGAATCCACTAATTATACTAGAGTCTCAATTATAGCACTAATTACCACATACAAACACGAGTACCAAACTGTCAAATTATCACCTGCAGAAAATGTCCAGAAAATTCCAATAAAAATATCGCGGCGATCCCTGCGACGATAGCTTCGCAACGGTACCTTGCACGCCCAAATCCGAGTTCTGTACACCAAGATAAAAATTCAGCAAGAGGGCACTCTCATACACTAATCAGGATTAAGGGCTGATTACTGTTCACAGAGAAATCCTTAATTATCACCTCGAAAGAAAATTCACAAAAATCCACTAAAAATACGAGCGCGTTCCTTGCGATCCGTAGATGAAAAAGTTGTATAGGCTCGTTTCCGTCGGACGCTCGTGCGCAAAGATATAGCCGAAACACTCCGCTGCTGTCAAGGAATTCCATACAGAAAATGGGGTCACTTGTTGCCTCGAAATCCGTGCCAAAACCTCGAAACGGGAAAGCGCGACCAAAACGAAAGATGAAGTCCTACCTCTTAGGAGTCCACTGGTCCAAGAATCGCAGGAAAATGATGTCGGGGTAGCCCAGGGGAGCAAAAATACGATCGCCGCGCCGAAGGAGAACACTAGGAAGCAACGTCGCGCCGCACCGTAAAATGGGGAACCTCGGGATTCGTGCCTCCTAAAATCTTGAAAGTTGGCAGAGAGATCAAGGACTTAAAGATGAAGATTTTTGCTAGAAATAAGCTTGGGCTGAAGGGGCTCGGTTTGGGAGAAAACAGAGGAAGAAGGAGGCTCGGATTGGCACTATTTATATAGGCTGAAAACAATTCAATTAATTCCCACCATGTCCCTGGTTTCGGGCGCACCCCAGAATTCGGGCGGCTACAGTAACGGGCCGGCCCAGGGTTTCCGGGCGCGCACAGTGCGGCCCGGCCCACGACACAGCCCAGTCCACTAAGCCCCCGAGCCCCGCTGATCCCGGTGCACCTGAGCCAGCCACTGGTGGCGTGCCACGTGTCCCGGCAGCCCGTGCACCGCGCACGTCGCGGCGTGGACCGCGCACGTCGCGGCTGACCCGGGCGTACGGTCACCTGCCCCGGTCAATCAGTCCACTGCTGCGTGGACCGGGCGCACAACACCGGACCAACCAAACCTCGCCACGTGTCCCCCGGTCTACCGTGCACCCGGACCCAATTTCGGTGGACCGCGCCCGCTGCGCCGGCCAACCAGGAAACGCCGCGTGGCCCGCCCCCGGTGCACGACCCTCGCGGTGGACCGCGCGCCTGTCCGAGGCCGCGCCGCCGCCCGCCGCCGCCGCCGCCGCCGCCGCCGGTGATCGCCGGCGACACTGTTCCGGCATGAACAGTACCCGCGAGCTCAAAATCGACAAGTAAATAGCCCCTCTTGACCGTTTTCGCGCGCTGATTCCAAAAACAAGGTCCGTTTTGCCAAATTCCGCCTCCAAAATTTGCCGGAGGCTCCCGCAAGCGCCGAAAACTGCCAAAACTTCCGGGAGTCCGCTTTTGGACATCCGGACTCAGAATTAAGCAAACCAAAAGCCAAACTCAAGCGTTTTTCCGCACTGAATCCAAATCCACCATCTGTTTGGCCAAATTCCATTTCTAAAATTCGGCAAAAGCAGCCGATGGCCACTACAGTCAATCAGAGCTCACAGGGTCCATCTGTGGCATCCCCTTGATGCACTATGGGCCAGGTACACCATCAACAGGTGTTTAAATAGTGGATTCACGGGAAAAAGCTGCAGAGGGATCAGGGGTCCTACACCATGTCAGTGAAGGATTCATTCTCTGCCATAGAGATAGAGTCAAACTTGCTCGTGAGCATTTGCAGTTTCTGAATCTTCACTAAGTTAGTTCCCTCATGCGTAACTTGCAGAACATTCCAGATTTCTTTCGCAGTCTCACATGCCGAGACGCGAGAGAACTCAGTTTGTGACAAAGCATTAAATAGAGCATTAATCCCTTTGCCATTGTAAGAAGATAAGTCTATCTCTTCCTTGGTCCATTTCGACCTAGGTTTTAAGGTGCGAACATCATCTAAAATTTCAGTTGGATAGACCATCCTAATTCAATTGATTGCCACACCTTTCGTCGATGGAAATAAGAAGCTTTCATCCGTACTTTCCAGTACGCATAATTAGTTCCATCAAAGAAAGGGGGTCGATTGATGTTTCCACCTTCAACCATTGTTTACAACCCTATTCCCGCTCTGATACCACTTGTTTGGTTTAGGTTAATAAGGATCTAATAGGGGAAAAAACACTAGAGGGGGTGAATAGGTGTAAACAATAAACACTCAAAAAATCATTGTGCGATAAAACCCAATGCGGAAAAATAAAAGAACACACAAGATTTTTACGTGGAAAACTCCAAACCGGAGTAAAAAAACCACGGGACCGATAACACGGCGAAATCCACTAGAGTTAACACACGTACAAGGTGATATAACGTACTCACAGACGACTCAACCTTTTACCATACGCCCCTAGTCGATCTTCTCGCTCATCTCTCGTCGCTTAGCGGGAAACACGCAATGTTCCTCGCTAATCACTGACTCCAATCGGCGAGACCTTGAATCCCGGACGGAACGCCCGATGCTGGGAAGTATTAATTGTAGACTAGCAGATTCATATCCCTCAAGAGAGTGAGGACTAATCAATAATCCATCGGAGAAAACATTCATTTCTAATCTCTATATGTGAGAAGGCCGTATAAAATGATATGTGAAATGACGGCTCTATTTGGATTCACCCTAGAAAAATGACCATAGGGTTTATTTATAGGTTAGAAACCCTAGGAAGAATATTCGGATCAAAAACAAACTTTTCTGGAAAGTTTTACCGACGGCGATCCGGATTGGATAAGCCACGATCCGGATCGCAGACGCACAGAATGCAGTTTCCAGAAAATCACCTGTTCGGGATCCGGATCATAATCCACGATCCGGATCGTTCATACATTTTCACAAAACATCCCATTCGGGATCCGGATTGTACAAGCTGTGATCCGGATTGCAGCAATGTATGAACGAACACCTTTCGGGATCCGGATTGAAAGTCCACGATCCGGATCCTGAACATGTCCCATGTCCAGTTTTTGATGAATAAGCAGTTAAAACCTCTTCCAGGTGTTTCTACACTATAAGAAGTATTCGGATCATCAAATTATTTAGTTAAACGTACCTGATCGTTTGAATTCTTCTTTCTTGAGATTGAGGTATACGATCCGAAGTTTCTTCATCTTCAATCTTCAAGACTTAATACAATCACGAAATACGCCAACTCAAATTCCGTAACACAAGTGCGGTCACCTTCTATCACAGCTCGTGTACCTTGTTCGACCCAGAGCGCGCTCCCGGCACGAGTCGAAACAAGCGCGTATTCCTACGTGGTGTCATCGCTAATATGCACACCACAACGAAACGATTTGCCCAAATTTTAGCCATTTGAGCAACGCGCAATCTATATACCGACAAAAGGCTCGTCGACCCAATCATGCGAAAGTATAAGAGGGTACTCCTTTTCATCTCCAACATTACGTTGTCGGCCACCAACGTAATATTCGAAGAATAAAAGCTCGTCACCCTCGATCAGTCCCAACATCCTTTTTGGGAACAACAATAACCAATCAAATACTTTCGCCCAATAATCCACACACTCTCTCGTGCTAAACCCTAGGGTCTCCCTAAGGTTTGCTAACCACCTAGGACTATTCCTAGGCTCTGATACCACTCTAATCTGTCACGCCCCGAGTCCGCCAATTTGTACGGTTCGGGCACGCTAACAGACCCGCCAATCGGGTAAAACCTTTTTCTACCCGAAAGGAACGGTAACATCCATAATAACACAACAAGTGTATGCGGAAGCTCAATATCAGAGTACTAAAAATCACTATAAATTTAAAACTTTCATTCAATAACTAATGCGGAAATGAAAGCATACAGGAGTGAACCATAAATTAAACTTATTACACTTTACAATTCTGAACTTGCAAATAAATTATTACATTTCCTTTACATAATTCCTCACCATACAAGGTTCACTCAAGAAATATAAAAAGGGATACCTCTGCTAGACCCTCTAGGTCACTATGCTGCTGGGCCCTTGCCCCTGTCGTATGCCTCGCTGTCGTCTGCATCTGATCTGTCTCGACCGCTGCATCCATTCCCGAACCTGTGGGGGGGGTCACCCAAGGGGTGTGAGAACTTACGAGCGAGTTCCCAGTGGGTTCAACCACCGAGAGAAAGTGTCCTACACCACTTGGTCCAATGGAAGCAATAATAATAGTGTGCTAGGAAACTAAAATCCTCAACATCAATATGCAGCTATGCAATAATATATCACTACACTATCTGTGTACAACCATCGACCCAGCACTACTCTGTCTAGCCACACTAGGCTGCTAAGCACCAACTCGGCCACTATGCCGCTGTATACTGGGTTCAACTAACCCGGCCACCCTGGCCACTCTATTTTTCTTTATTCTTTAGATTCTGGTGCTTTAGTTCAAGTTAACCCTTGGAAATTCTTATCCAACGGGCCCGAGCCCGGTAGTCTTGCTACCATAAGATAAGATTTCTAAGGTTGCCGATAACACTCGCAAGTGTTACCCCGTCCTGCCGGGGGACTTGTCATACGGGACACTGCCCGATAGGGTCACTGCCCAACTCTGACAAGAGTACTCTATCTACCAGTCATACGGGTCGCTGCCCGGGAGAGGGACCCTGTCCAACTCCTGACCGTTGTACGTTCGCCCCCGGAGGTACGCCCGTTTTATCTTTAATTTTCTTTCTTTTCTTTTCTTTTTCTTTCTCTTTTATTTTAGTTCTTAGCCTCTTTGCTTTTGAACACTTGCTTTCCTTTCTTATTCGAGCTTATAGCTCCCTTTTTGCCACTGGCAATTCACTTTCTCTTTTCTTCGAGCATTTAGCTCCTTGCTTTCACTTTAAGCCTTTCGAAAGTATCTCGTCCGACGGGTCACTGCCCAGGGAGTCCTGCTCCACTTGACGAGTCTCAAATTCGAAGGCGCCATTTACATTCTCTTTATGCTTTTTAGCCACTTTTAGCTTGCTTTTAAACTTTGCCTTTTTACAACAATTTACCTCTTATCCTAGGTCTTGCCATAAGGATAACTAGAGAGTCTCCTGGACTCTTAAACATTTCTCTTTTATTTCTTTAACTCAAATTGAAGTTAAAGTTATTATCCATTTGCCCAGACACCCTATGACCTTCTAGGGTTATATTTGTTCAACTCTTTAACCTTGGGATCTTATCCCACTTTCCTGATTCCTCATTGAATCCTAGAGTTAACTTAACTCTATTTTCCTGTTCCACTATTAACTTAGAGTTACACTGACTCTAATTCCATGTTCCACTGTTATATTAGAATTACATGACTCTACTTTCCTGTTTTTCCTTTCATATCTCCACATTTGATCCATTGTTCCATTCTCTTGATTCCTTACTGAATCCCAGAGTCAACTTGACTCTATGCTGACCTCTAGTTCACCTTAGGTTTCCTTTACCTAAGTTCCATGTCATACTCATCCTAGAGTTCCTTGACTCTATGTTGAACACTAGTTCTCCTTAGGTTCTCTTTACCTAAGTTCCATGTCATATACACCCTAGAGTTCTCTGACTCTATGTTGATCACTCTATCCAGTGTCCTTAGGTTATCACCTAAGACCATGCCACTCGTCCTCCCTAGGATAACTCCTAAGTTGATGTCACTCGTCAAACCCTAAATCTAGGTTTTCTCCTAGTCTTACTACCAACAAGTTCTTTTCCTTATGTCACATGATTCCTAGGGTTTACCCTAACATGATCACAGTCATAATCAACAAATCTTCTCATACATGCAATTATTTTCATTTCATTCATCAAATAATAATTATTCTACGCATGCATATTCATCAAGTATCTTTGGCAACCAACAGTTGCACTTTATCTCTGTGTCAATTTGCACACACACACATCTATTCCTCTATCTCTGGCAACCAACAGTTGCTCTTTTCATCTGAATCCATCTACACATGCAATCATAATCATAATTACCTAACGCCTCTAACAGGCTACTATCATGCTTCGAATCGAAAAGCAAAGGAGCAAGGGGAGAGGTCACCCAATTTCGGCAGAATTCCCCACCTTGTAGTGTACCCAATTGCTTGTAGACACTTGCAATTGGTCTCCGCGCGATTCCACTTGTCTCCTCGAGCTTGCACGCAAAACGATGCACTTCTCTCGAGTCTGCACGCAAAACGGTGCACGTCCACCAAACCTGCACGCAAAACGATGCACGTCACTAAAAACCCACACGCAAAACGGTGTGCGTCATTTTAGTCTGCACGCAAAACGGTGCGCGTTAAATCAACCGGCACGCAAAACGGTGCACGTACCTCGAATCTGCACGCAAAACGGTGCACGTTACTGTAGGGTTGCACGCAAAACGGTGCATATTTTTCTATCCCTGCACGAAAAACGATGTATAATATTAGAACTGCACGCAAAACGGTGCGCGATAAAATGATCTGCACGCAAAACGGTGCACGTTTAACTGTAAGGTTGCACGCAAAACGGTGCATATTTTTCTATCCCTGCACGAAAAACGATGTATAATATTATAAACTGCACGCAAAACGGTGCGCGATAAAATGATCTGCACGCAAAACGGTGCAGTTTAACTGTAAGGTTGCACGCAAAACGGTGCATATTTTTCTATCTCTGCACGAAAAATGATGTATAATATTATAAACTGCACGCAAACCTGCACAACAACTCAATCTGCACGCAAAACGGTGCACGTACCTCGGATTGCACGCAAAACGAGGCGCGCCAAAATTGTCCCCGACAGTCTGCGCAACAAAACGGCGCAGTATAACTCAGTTCCTAACACGCAACTTGATATGGGGTCAAATCCAAAATCCAAAAGACGCCTAAACTGTGCTAAAAATACCGTAAAACGACGAACGGGGCCTACCTCGTCACCGTCGTGCAGCCCAACTGATTTTGGAGCGCTTCGCGCGCTTCACGAGGTCCACGGCGCGTCGCAAAAACCCCCAAAATCTCCTGCCTCTCTCTCTCTCTCTCTCTCTCTCTACTGCTCGGGTGGAGAAGCAAAAATGAGAAAAGAGAAGCTGCGCGGGGAAGAAGGAAGAAAGAAGAAGAAAAGAAGAAGAAAAGAGGAAGAATGGGTTCTGTGGACCCGGTCCATGACGCCGCCCAATAGAAAACCGACACGTGGCGGTTCAAATTTGAATTTCAAATTTGAAATCCCAGCCGCGCGCGGGCGCAACACCCGCGCGCCATGACCCGCAGCTGGGTGCTGCCACGTGGCACCCCAAGCGTGATCATATTTTATCCATTTTCATCCCGTTTTCTGTCAATTTTTCGTCCGTTTCCGTCCAAATTTGACAGGCAGCTTCGTTTCAGCCTAATTAACCACAGAAAATTTTAAATTTCCAGTTTGGGCCATTTCTGGGCCACCAAAGCCCCACTGTGTCCAGAATCATTGGCGGACCCCGTTCTCGCAATCCGGGTATCCGATCAACACGAAATTTTTACTGTGACCTTAAAACATAATTACGGGGCTCCCGTAATTTTCTCGGAATTTTCCGACACTGTAAATTTTCCACTAAAAATCTGGGCCCCCTTTCTCAAATAAATTTTTAAATGTCTCCATTTTAACCCGATTTGGGCCCAACTCGCGTCCACATATTCTTTACTTCCCTAACTTTCATAACACTAGTATTTCATACCACCTTTATTTATATTTATTAATGTGCCGAAAATTCGGTACATTACAAGTACCATCTTCATTTTTCTTGTTCTTGAAAATCCATTTGGTCCCTATCACATTGTGTTGCTTCGGAGGCTTCGTTAATTCCCAGACTTTGTTTCGCTCAAATTGATGGAGCTCTTCCTGCATTGCTTCAATCCAGTAGTCATCCTGAAGAGCTTCATCGACATTCTTTGGTTCGATTAGAGATACGTAGCAAGCGAATCCGCAAACCAATTGTCTCCGAGTTCTGACTCCTTCTTGTGGGTCTCCAATGATGTTCGATTCAAGATGATCCTTGGAGATGCGTAACGTTTGAGGTAACGGAGTAGTCGGAGGTACTTGAAATGATTCCTGCACATCAGATAAACTTGAAGAACCGTTAGATGCATCATTATTATCGAAAGAATTGTTATGAGAAGATGCATTGGCAGGTGTATCATCATCAAGAGAGATATCTGTGACGCCCCACTTCCCAGGGGGTCACCCATCTTAGAACTACTCTAGCTCTAGCACGCTTAACTCTCATGTTCCTCTTGGATCTTTGCTACCATCCAAAATGCTATAGCCGGGTTAGAGATTTAGTCCTATTATATCATTTATATATAGGACTAATCCAAATTCCGGGGGTGTCACATTCTTCCCCCCTTTAAGCCCTGACGTCCACGTCAGGCTCAAGCACACTCACAAGCACCAGGCAATGAGAGACTCGTCTCGCTAGCCTTAGCCGACCTTGTGAGGAGCTGCACTCCACTCACAACGGTCATTAGCCGGGGAGCCTCGCTCTACCCGCTATATAACCCTGGCTCAGCCGAAACTCATCTCACATTTCCGGCTGGTGAATGGCTCTGATACCAACTGTGACGCCCCACTTCCCAGGGGGTCACCCATCCTAGAACTACTCTAGCTCTAGCACGCTTAACTCTCAGGTTCCTCTTGGATCTTGCTACCATCCAAAATGCTATAGCCGTTAGAGATTTAGTCCTATTATATCATTTATATATAGGAGAAATGCATTAGCAGGTGTATCATCATCAAGAGAGATATCGAGGGTAGATTTTTCAGATGTAAAGTGAAAAGTTTCATCTACCTTAACATTTATCGATTCTACGATCGTCTTAGATTCTAAGTTAAAAACTCGATAAGCTCTACTGTTTGTAGAATAACCCAAGAAAATCCCTTCGTCACTTCGAGAGTCAAATTTTCCAAGATTCTCGCGGTCACGCAAAATAAAACACCGACTCCCAAAGATACGAAAATATTTGATGTTAGGTTTTCTACAAAACCATAGTTCATATGGTGTATTCAAAGTCCCCGGGCGCAAATACACTCGATTAATTACATAGACAGCCGTGTTCACCGCTTCAGCCCAAAAATATAACGGTAGGTTCCGGCTATGAAGCATAACACGAGCCATCTCCTGTACGACCCTGTTTTTGCGCTCGACTACACCATTCTGTTGAGGTGTATAGGGTGCCGAGAATTCATGTTTAATGCCGTTTGAAGTGCAAAAATCAATGAATTTAGAATTTATGAATTCTCCACCTCTATCACTTCTAACACGAGTAATCTTTTCATTCTTTTCAATCATAATACGATGGCAGATCTCGTGAAAAGAATCAAAAGTATCAGCTTTCTCTTTTAAAAATGCTACCCAAGAATATCTAGAGAAATCATCAACCAATAAGAAAATATACCATTTACCTCCCAAGGATGGTTGACGAGTTGGCCCCATTAAATCCATGTGCAAAAGTTCCAAAGGCCGTTTTGTACCTATGTGGTTCAAGTTCTTGTGTGCAGTCCTAGACTGTTTTCCCTTTTGGCAACCGCCACACACAATGTTTTGTTCAAAAGAAAGTTTAGGAACCCCCTTGACCACATCTTTGTTTGAAATTCTAGCAAGTTCCTTAAAGTTTATGTGACCTAGCCTTTCATGCCAAAGAGTTTCATTTTTCAAAGAAGCTAGGTTACATTTTTCAGAAATTTTATGAGGAACTACATAACAATTGTTTTCTGATCTAACCCCTTTTAAAAAGAAACATGGTTCTTGTCAGTTACAGTACATTCATCAGATGAAAAATTAACTGAATAACCATTATCACAAAGTTGACTTATGCTTATGAGGTTAGTCTTAAGGCCATTAACAAATAACACATTATTTAGAACCGGGCCATCCGGAATAGCGATAGTTCCTTTTCCAACAATCTTGGAAGACCGACCATCTCCGAAAACAACAAGTCCTCCGGAGATTTTCTCAAAGGTTTGAAAACAGTTTTTGTCACCGGTCATATGACGGGAACACCCGCTATCCAGATACCAAGACGAACTATCATATGCATGCAAGGAAATATTGGTAACAAGACAAGGGAAAATTTCACCTTTGCGCACCCAAACCTTTTTGGAATGCGTCGGTAATGGTCGTGAAGTTATCGCCTAGGTGAAAGCGTCTTGTTTGAAGTATTGCTGCTCCTTGATGATGTCGTCTTGAGCGGTGAACTACGAAGGTTCTTTTCCTTCAAATGATTTGCAGTTGATTTTCGAGGAATCACCTTTGTGGTAGTCATTGCAAGAGGTGCTTGAGGTGAGCGTTTGGCTCCCGTCTTGCAATTTCTCCTTATGTGCCCTGAAATGCCACAACGAAAACATACCTTAGATCTTGACGATCCCGAGGAGGATGAGGTAGGCTTGTTGTCGTTGCTTGTCTTGAATTCTAGTGTCGGAGGAGGAGGTACTGTCACGCCCCGGGTGTAAACCAGAACCCGGGCCCGTCTACAGATCCGCCGTGCACACGGTATTTCCCGCGTACACGAAGCGCCAAACCTGCTCAGATATATAAGAGATAATAATAAATGAGCAATAAAAGCAGAGCTGAACTAAAACTAATACATCTCAGACTGAAGCTGGAAAATAAAATACAATACATCTGTATAAATGATACATCTGTCTCTCCCAGCTCATCAAAATAAATACAACCTGCTGGCAAAAGCCAGTCCCAAAGTAAAGGTACAATCGTCTGAGGAAACACGGGTACACCAACAGTCCAGCTAACACGCTCATCCTGCCTCGAAGTCTATCTACTCAGCCGTCCTCTCTCCTCGACCCGTCGCTGAAAACCCAGCAGCACCCGCAGAAGACACTGCAAAACAAGGGAGAAGAAAAAGAGGAAAGAAGAATGGGGGTGAGACTACCAGAAAACCAGTAGCCTCCCCTAGTGGGTAAAACCTCAAACCCTGACACACCCACTAGGTCTACCAGAGGCAAAAAAGGAAGAAGTGTGGTAAGCAATGATGACTGCTGAAACAAGAAACTACCACTACTATGCCTCTAATATGCCAAGCTAAAGAGATAGCTAAATGTATGCATCAGAATATAAATGCCTGCCTGCCTAGACCCAATCGATACACCAGTAAGCACTGGTACTGCCTGCTCTGCCTGCCTGCCAAATCGGGTATGCCAGCCTACGCATAACACCGATAGGGGATGAGAGTCCCGAGGACTCGAAGCCTGTAATATCGCACACTCCGGAGTGGCACTCGAGGGGAGCGACCCACACGAGTAAAATGCCTGAGTAACAAGTATCATAGATCAGCAGGACTGGATCATGACTCTGATCAAAGTGGAAAACCCATCCACTAAAGACCTGATACCCAATCTGATGCATAAGCAACCTCCGGTCAACCGCCCAAGGTCCGCGGTTGCCGCAATACCCTGCCATCAAGCCTGCCTGTCCCAAAATCCAAGATCCACAATCGGGTAGAATAATCAATATCCGGTCAACCGCCTACTGTCCGCGGTTGCCGCAATAACCCCCAAGTCCGACATCAAGTACACCCTGTCTCCGACCCCAAGGTCCCGGCTACACTATCCCAAACCCCTGCTCGAACCCGAGCAACATGACTCAAAAGTCTAAGTAAGAAGGAGAAAAAAGGCAATCATGGTTTCTCCTAAGTCAAATCCCAATATGATAGTGTAGCAATAAAAGATGGCCTATCTAGATGTCCATACAAGCATGCAAGTGTTCTCAAGGAAATATAACTAAAGGCATTAATCATTAACAGTATCCACCTACGCATGTCGTCTACCCTCAAGTAGTACCATCAACAGGATAATCATAAAGCCCAGAATAAATATTCCATTCCACATGCAAGGTTAACCGCTATCAATCATATAGTCCAAAATAAATATTCCATTCCACATGCAAGGTTAACCGCTATCAAAGCAACCCTATTCCCACACCGGCATGCATGAACCCAACCCCAATCATGATTAATCAAGATGTCCAATAAAGGGGATCACTCTAATATTCCTAGTGAGCATGTCAAAATAGAGGCAAGAAACAACCACCCACCTCGAGCGCTAAATCCTGATCCCAACAGCGAAGTCCGCGCCCGGTCTCAACGATCACCACGGTACTGCACAAAATACCCCAAAAGAACAAGCACAATTAACAACAATGCTCACACCGAAATCTGTCCATAAAACAATCAGTCCACAGTTTTGCCTTTTTCACCTGCGAGATCTGCTCTAGAAATTCCCAGAAAAATACCACTGCGATCTACGCGACGAACCGGTCGAAACGAGTACCTGCACGTTTTCCCACGATTTTTCTATGCTGAGAACCAAAATCGACAAGAGGACCACCCCGAACAATACTTTCACCCAAAAACTGTGCTACAAAGTTCTGTAAAAAGGGGTTTCTCACCTTCGGGAAAAATTCCCAAAAATCCAAGAAAATTCAGGGAGACTCCTTGCGATGTGTAGATGCAAATTGCCTCTTGAATCACCCCAATCCGATGCCCGGTTGCGGAGATATCGCCGAAATACCGAACCGCTGTCCAAAACTCCATCACAGCAAAATGGGGTCACAAGATGATCCGAAAAACCCATGAAAACCTCGGAATGGGGAAAAACCAGTAGAAATAAGAAACGTAGCCCTACCTGTTAAGAATCCAACGGCGCAAAAATCGTGAAAATAGGAGGTCGGGGTGAGTCGGGGGAGCCTGAACACTGAAATGCGACGAATCGGGTTGCCGGAGAATGATCGTCGCGCCGCGCCGGAAAAATCCCAAACCTCGGGATCCGAGCCTCCTAAAATCCTCAAACTTCACAGGATGCTTCCTCTCTTCTTGATGAAGATTTCATCTTCTCACCTCTAAGGGAGATGGAGCCTCGAAAATGGAGAAAACCCTTCTTGAATGGCTCTCGGATGGAATTAATAGGAAAAACCAGAAAATCTTTTCCAATAATTACCACTGTGTCCTGCATAACACGAAACAGCAAAACCCCCCACTCACGTTGCGACACGTGGCCCCCCCCCCGACCGCGCCTGCCCGCGCGCCCAGACGCGCCTCTGACCGGCTGCCCGCACAGTTGACCCGCCAGTGGGGAAGCGCCACGTGTCCCTTCCACTGTTCGGTGCACCCGGTGCACAAAATCTTGTGGACCGAACCAACCAAATTCAGCCACGTGTCACGTCCGGTGCACCATGAACCGTGAGCCACCAAAATACTCCGTAGACCGCAAATTGTGAGCCGGCCAACCACCAGACGCCACGTGTCCACCTCGGTCCACCAGACACCTCCAGTTTGCTCCGTGCTCCCAGACCACAACGCCGATCCAATAAAACTCTGCCACGTGTCCCCGCCTTGGTGCACGCCCGCCGCGTGGACCGGCCGCCTGCCCGCGCGCTACCGCGCCCTGCCCGCGCCGCGCGCCGCCCTGTGCCGCCTGCCCGAGGCCGCGCCGCCGCCCGCCGGCGCTGCCCGCCGCCGGCCGGCCGCCGGAAACACTGTTCCGGTGTGAACAGTAACCCGAGCCCAGAAAAATCAAGTAAATAGTCCATCTGAAGCGTTTTCGCGCGCTGAATCCGAATTTGACGTCCGTTTCGCCAAATTCTCACTCTAAAAATTGCCGAATGCCCCCGAAAAGGTATTCTTAGTCCAAATTTCGCGCTGAGCCCAATCTGAATATCCGTTCCGCCCGAGAACACTTCCAGAGATCCGACGGAGTCACCCGATCACCCACGTGATCCATTTAAGTCCGAAGTTCATCACTTGAGTCCAAATTGGCGCCCGAACACCGCCGACATGCCCCAAAGGCCTCCAGAAGCTGGCGGTCACACTGTAAAAGCCCTGTAGAATTCCGGATCATCACATCCTCCCCCACTAAAAAAAAGTTTCGTCCTCGAAACTAAAGTCATTCCTCAACACGGAATCACAACCAAAAAGAGGGGTAAATATCCAGTCATCCACCACTCAAGCTCCCAAAACTACCAAATACCTCAACCAGAGACGTGATGCAATCCTCGGGTCTCTAACTGGAACAAAATAAAGGTGAGCACTCCAGGAATCCGTACTACCTCAACCAAGTACAGCTGAGCTAACCGCTCGAGCTACCAAGCTGTCCGCATCGGTACGAGCATCTGCCCCTCCCAGGGCCTCAGATAGTCCAACCACAAGTCCATCGGCACAAAAGCTCGATCCAAGTACCTCTGTACTCCCGAGGCATCCGGTATAAGTCCCCCAACTGATCACGTAGCCTCTGATCTCTAATCCAAAACCGTCGGGGTATAGAAGCAATTCCCCAACTCTCCGGCATCAGCACACAGCCATAAGCAGTCAAGAGAACCAGATTGCAAATCAATCTTCGCGAAGATCCAGTACCCTTGCAGCTGGTAAATCAAATCCTCCAAGCTTGGCAGAAGGGTGCTAGCTCCCGATGATCACATTATCAAATTCTTACGGGTCCTCACAAAGCCGAAGTGAACCAACCTTCCACAACTCGAATAGCACCGGCGCCCCCAAAGGTGCCACACTTGGCCTGACACAAATCCAACACATCAAATCCTGGAGTTGGGTCCTCAACTCCCAAACTGGTGTCATGCCAAACAACTCCGATAGGAGAACAGCTAGAAACTCACCACCAAAAAGGGTATCTCCAAGTCCTGGTGCCGCCGCAGATCCCTCAAACACACCAGCCAAAAGGCTACTCACCCACTACGAGACATCCGCCTCGCTCACAAGGTCAAAACCAAAGAGGCGAAGATACTCTCAAGCAACCCAGGTACACCAACACCTCCAGGCCTGGCTCCCACGAGAACCGTCCTCGCAGCATAATCAGCTGCCGCGAAAAGAAAAAGATAACCGAGCCAGCCTAACCGTCCTAAGTACCAAACCAAGCCCCACAACTAGGTCAAGACCATCAGGCCTACAGGTACAACCAAGGACTCAACCGCACCGGGCAGGACCCACGACACTCCCCCTAGGTGCAAAAGATAGGGAATACGACCTCCCGAACACCAGGTAACCGTCCTACCCCTAACCCAAAACAATGAAGCCAAACACTACCCACCAAGAAGGGAAAACCTCTCGTATCGAAAGATACGAACCCAAGAGCCTGGAACAATTCAAACCTACCGCCACACTGGCCGCTGGAATCTATGAGCTCTGACGGTCTCAAAATCCACTATCCTGAAAAGAGATCGGGAATACTTCATCCGACTGACCTGTCCTCCATCACCCGGCGCCAAGCGCCTCAATCAGAACTCGCCTCAGGCGGCAGATCCCAATCCAAAGGAACTACAGTGCCACGCTCCATACCCGGCGCCTACTCCAATGAGGCGTCCCTAGAGCTCTCACTCCCCCACCGAACAAGACCCTGCCTTCAAAGGCTCCATACTCAATCCCACAAGTCAGGGCAACTCATCCGCCAGATCTGGCTCACTCCTTCAATGCAATCCCACAGTTCCCCTGCTGTCAACTGTCCACCCTTCCTCGGTGCCCCAGCACTAAACGTCGGCACGGAGGGCTACTCACTAGTCCGACAACTGTGCCACCGCACTGATCCGACAACTGCGCCACTGTGCTGATCCGACAACTGTGTCACCGCGCTGCTCCGACAACTGTGTCACTGCTCCGACAACTGCACCACTGTGCTGATCCGACAACTGTGTCACCACGCTGCTCCGACAACTGTGTCACTGCTCCGACAACTCTGTCACTGCTCCGACAACTGCACCACTGTGCTGATCCGACAACTGTGTCACCACGCTGCTCCGACAACTGTGTCACTGCTCCGACAACTGCACCACTGTGCTGATCCGACAACTGTGTCACCGCGCTGCTCCGACAATTGTGTCACTGCTCCGACAACTGCACCACTGTGCTGATCCGACAACTGTGTCACCGCGCTGCTCCGATAACTGTGTCACCACGCTGCTCCGACAACTGTGTCACTGCTCCGACACTGTGTCACTGCTCCGACAACTGCACCACTGTGCTGATCCGACAACTGTGTCACCGCGCTGCTCCGACAACTGTGTCACCACGCTGCTCCGCTGATCTGCCTCCAACACTCCTACCCTTCGGGTCCGGAGCCCCCAGACTCCAATCTGGGTATCCGGCCCGAAACAACCAGCTCAGGCCCAACTGCCGCACCAAGGTGCACTCGGGTCAGAGCCCCAACGTCGGGGAGACACCGCTCACCATGACAAAACCGCAAATCAGCACACCCCAAACACTCGACCCAATCTAGCGAAAGTCAAAGGCATCCCCCTATTTTTGTAACGTTATGTTGTCTGCAGCCAACATAACTGTCCCACAAAATAGGGTATGCCGATCCCTCTTCACTCACTGGAAGAGTCAAAACCAAATCACCGACTTTCGCCAAAAGTCACGTCTCTCACGCCCTAACATCCTAGGGTCCGCCAAAAGCCTAGGGTTTCCTAAGTCCCAACTGACCTATCCCTGAGCTCTGATACCAACTGTGACGCCCCACTTCCCAGGGGGTCACCCATCCTAGAACTACTCTAGCTCTAGCACGCTTAACTCTCATGTTCCTCTTGGATCTTGCTACCATCCAAAATGCTATAGCCGGGTTAGAGATTTAGTCCTATTATATCATTTATATAGAGGACTAATCCAAATTCCGGGGGTGTCACAGCTGAAGTCGGGGTAGCGCCGAATCCACAACTGACTAAAATTCTGAAGGTCGCACCGCGCGCGCGCACTGTTGCGAACCCCGGAAAATTCCCCGGAGGCTCCAAAAATTCACTCGAGTCCTCTACAATTTCCTGCGCGCAACCGGCTCACACAACTGCCTACACAGCACCAAACCAGTGTCCAAGGCCCATTACATCACTAACAACACATTATAAAACTCCAACCATCCATTTAAACCCAGCAGTACACACCATAATCCACCACACCAACAGAAATCCCAAAGGCCCTCAGTGCAGCACAAAAAATTACACACTCACCAATTCATTCTCCAAAAATCCACAACACACATAAAAGAACTAGATCGTATAATCATCAATAACTTAAGTCCAACCACACATACATCTCTCTGCATTAACACAAATCACAAGCCTCATTGCCTTCACAAAAGCCTCAGCATACTAAATCCATAATGCCCACATAATACTATTCACTTAATTCCACCATTAAATTGTTCACAAAAACTCCCCAAATTAAAAACATACTCTCACACACACAAGCCCAAAACCATGGCACTCTCTCTCTCTCTGCTCCTCAACAGCCAACCAGCAGCACAAGCACACAAGCTCTAATGCATACAAGTAAATAAGGTCCACAAGGAAAATACTTAATCACAACACCTGCAACCCTCCACAAGCCACCACACTCCAATAAAAATACAACTCCTCTTAAGCACCATACAAAATTCCACCTGTTCCAAATGTACTCAAAGGAAAAACACAAATTCAGTAATACACACTAGATTCACAAATCAAATAAATCCAAGACTATCATACTAAAGGTAACCCACAATACACTCTCATAGCCCTCATAAGTCCAACAACAGTTGCTAGGTGCACAAAATCCCTTTGTTTACACCTCAAACCCAAAAGCCACAACCAAATAACACATAACACTTTAAGCTCCACATAAACACATTAAGCTCAGATTGTCCACAATACACCCACACTCTACAGGTAGTTCCAACACCCACCACACACTAACACTTCTATAGTACCCCCAAAATCCAACAGCATTCCAACCACTCACAAAGCATAATCTACCAACAAAAACCAACTACCCTCCACAAGCTCCACATGCTCACGCAAGAACATCTCACAGCACCGAAACTCTCATGCGATCCTCTGCCAGCTTCCATGCACTCCCAGTAGCAGCCCCAAGTTCAAATTCCCAACAAAGCCACCACCAACTGCAAGAGAAGAGGAAAAACCCAAAGTTAGAGGAGACTCGGTCAATCGCGCGGTCGCCAGCGTCAAAACCAAGCCCAAAGCGCGAAAACCCCGCGCGCCGACAAGCGTCGCAAGCCGCAGCCTGCCGCTGCCGCATGTGAGCTAAAGCGGCAGCCGCAGCAAAACTGGGCCCGCCGCTGCGCTGCCTGGGCCCGCCGCACGGCGCCCAGGCCCGCAGCGCGGCACCCTGGCCCGCAGCGGGCCGCCCTGGCCTGCTGCGCGCCGCGCGCCTCGCGCGCGGCCGCTGCGCGCGGCGCTCGCAGCGCGCACCCCTACCGCGCGCACCTACAAAGGTCAGCCGCTTGCTGACCGGTTGTGGACAGCAAGCCTTCCCCCACCAAGGACAGAAGTCCACACACTACAACCCAACAAACGAAAACCCAAACCACAACTCAAAGATCCAAGCTCTCAATCTCCAAGAAAAAAACTGAGCTTACCTCACCCTCAAATCCGTCGCGTGCCATACATCGCGCTCTCCGCTCGGCTTCCGGCCGTAGGTCCACCATTGCATTTCCCATGCAAACCTCTCTTTCCCAATTTTTCTCCTTTTCTTCTCTTCTTCTTCTTCTCTTTCTTCTTCTTCCTTTCCTTCGCCTGTTCTTCCCTGAATCCCCTGCTTTGCATTCTTGAAGGGGACAATGACGTGGCGAAGCTAATTAAGGTGGGCTTAATTAAGAGTGTCAGGTGGTAGTTGGCTAATTAATGCACCTCTAAATATCTCAACAACTCATCTTATGCAATCCATCTTCCCTTTAATTCTCCAATTCTTCACAGGCAACAAAACTCACTTGATTTAATTAATTAAATAATTTAATTAATCCAAAATAGGCCAACTCCAAGTCACTTTTTACCTTCGGGGTCTCCGCACTGACCCGGAACCTCACGAATCCCGCTGTAATCCGAAAATACACATGTCCACAACTTTTTCTCATCAAAAAACTCAACCGTTGAGTTGGGGTGCTCAATCCAAACACCGGCTCCAAAACTGTCAGTTCTGACTCACTTTTTTCCTTCGGGTCCTCCGCGTCAGTCCGGAACCTCCCGAACTCCGCTGTAAACACAACATACACCTGTTCCCAGAGTTTCCTAATTTTTCGCACTCCACTGGGAAGTCGAGGCTTCCCCGAAGCCAGTCCACTAACGGCGGACAATGCCCGGAAAATCCCGAATCGACCCGGGGCTTCCGCGTTGATCCGAGTCGACCCGAACTCAACTGAAGACACATATGGAACACACTCGAGGCAATTTCTCCGCACCACTCCATCTTGCGAGGTCGGTGCGCCACCCGAAATCCCGGTATTCTACACGGGCGGTGTCGGGCGGACACGTGGCAGCTCCGGAGCAATCCGGGCGCGCACAATGTTGGGCCGGGCCCAACACTGTAGTAGCCCGGATGCCCCGGGCGCCCGGTTTTGGGCCCAAAAGTCCAAATTCTTGTTTTTTCGGGCTGGGCCTATTTAAAGTCCCCTTTCACCCCGAGTTTGGGGTTTTTGCCAAACTCCCCTGCCCTTGGACCCTTCAGCAAAGTTGGAGATCTTCGTGTTGCGCATCTTCTGGCAGAGGCCCGGAATTTTTGGAAGCCGCGGCGTAGACGACTTCGGCATCGGAGCACAGAGTGACGATTTTTCATCGGAGGCCCGTTATCGTCGCATTTCGGTCTGAGAGGTCCACAGAGCTACTCTAACTGTATTTTTGGACGATTTTCACGACATTGGATTCAAGAGAGGTACGCCTTCGTTTTCCGTGTTGACCACCTTGCTTGATTCAGAGTTTATGGCATAGTTTTCGAGGCATTTCTAAGACACTATTTTGCTGGTGGAGTTTATGGACAACAGCCCCTTGCCAGAATTTTATCTTCGCACTCAAGCGTCGGATCGAGACGAGCCTATACACTTTTTGCATCTACTCGTCGCGAGGATTATCGTCGTATTTTTTCGGGATTTTTCTGAGACTTTCCCGAAGGTATACTGTTTCCCCTTTTACTGTGCTGATTATTACAGTTGTGTGGTTGTGAGTTTTTGCGCGCCTGTACTGTGGAATTTGTAACTTGGCCTACGGGGCTCGGAATTGGACGTGTAGGTACCCGTTTCGAAGGTCTCGACGCGATGATCGCAGTGATATTTTTATTGGAATTTTCAGGGCACTTTCTACAGGTGAAAATTAGCATCTTTGAGGCTGAATTTCAGAGTGTGATTATTTGATTAATTTGTGGAATTAAGTGTAATTGTGAACCTTGTGTTGTACCCAGGAGAGTTTGCGGGTATTGCTGGACCCGTTGGAGTTGGAAATTTGGGTTTCTGGGTATTTTCAGCTGTGGAACCTTAGACAGTTCAGCTCTCAGGTGGGTGGCCCTGTCTCCAAGATTGATGGACTGTACATTAAGCCTGCCATTGTAGGACTATGCATGATAGTGAATTCTTGTAGCATGCTAGAATGTAGGAATTGCTATTCCTTGTATTATCTGATGATTTTGTCATCTCCATGCTTTCTATCATCTGTTAAATTATTGTTATCTTGGAACTTGACCTAGCACCCCCGCCATATGCAGCATGTTCAGCCAGACTGTAGAAAACTCCAACTTGGGCTAGGTTTATTCTGCTTTAGACATCCACACTTCTTATTCCTTCCTGGACATAGTGTTTTACTCGCCCGGGTAGTGGGCCGAGTGGTCGGGATTCCTTTAGTGTGGGATGCATTTTACACTCATGCTTGGGAGCAGAGTGAAGTCTGATAGTTGTAGTTGATCGATCATCTGTGGCGGGAGCCGTTTGGGTAGACGGCGGTCCCGAAATGTTTTATATTCTTGTTTTATCTGTCGCCGCTGTGTTAGTGGCAGCGGTATATCAGTGTTAGCAGGACCTTAAACCCAGAACCTTTTTTGGACACACATAATTTTAGTCAACCAAATGTTTTCTTCCAAGCATCGTAGGGTCGCCTGAGTCCGTTCTTGTTTGATTGGACGAAGGCATTAGCTCTTCGAGGTTTGGATATAAAACTTGTTTTCAACTGTTTTCCTAAAAAGAACTAAAAATCATTAAATATGGATTTCTTCCAGATCAAATGGCTTTCAGTAAGAAATGTCACCTTTTTCCTATAAATTAACCACCCGAGATGATTCGAGTGGTTTGGGTTCTAAGGTCTGCCTTCTTCTTGGGACGAGAACAACGAGAGGCTATGCCTAGAGCCTGTTCTTGTTTGATTTGGGTTGTAGGTTCTAGTCTTTCGGGGTTCCCGGACCCTTCATTATGTCAGTTGTGGAGTTTACCCTGTCAGTGAGTCTGCATGTTGGTATATTGAGGCCTGTTGAGGCAGTTGTTCGCAGTGGATGCGATGTTTGGCCTGTTGAGGCAGTTGTTCGCAGTGGATGCGATGTTCGGCCTGTTTGGCCTGTTGAGACCGTTTCTCGCAGTGGATGCGATGTTTGGCCTGATGAGGCAGTTTCTCGCAGTGGATGCGACTTTGTGCTATGAGTTGGTGGAGTTGCTAGTGTCTTGAGATTCGAGAGAGCTGATCAGCTGAGTCGTCGAGAGTGCTCCGACCATGTGCGAGATGTTTGAGGATTCTGAGTCTTTCCGTTCAGTCCGTGAGCGTGGATTTTGGACTATAACCTACAGTGCCACTTGAGCTTGACAGAGTGCGCGGATACCCTTGTCCTCGTTGGGGTCACTCCCCTCGAGTGCCACGTCCGAGGTGGGTCTGCACTTTGGTATCGCGACTTGTCGACGCCGTCCCTCTGACTGGGCCAGTTTTGGCAGTTACGGACACAGTCCCTCTGGCTGGGCCAGTTTTGGCAGCTACGGACGCCCTACGTCAGTCCGGTCCTCCGGGATGTAACGGCAGTAGGTAGGCACAGGTTTGACTGGACCCGAGGAGGCAGTCAGGTAGATTGGGTGATCTGAGTTGAGGGATAGTAGATGCACCATGTTATCATCTGTTCCACTTTTTGAGCATCTAGATAGGGGCATAGTAGCTGTAGAGTTATTCATTTCCAGTTCTTTCCTTCAGTATTTCATTTGTTACAGCATGCCTCTAATAGACTTAGTGGGCAGACCGTTGGGCTTGTTGGCGGCACCCACTGAGAACTACTGTGGGATGTAGTTCTCACACCCGTCGTGGTGTTTTCTTCCCCAGGGACTTCTGCTTCTGTTCCTGCTGCTCCAGTTGCTGCTTCTTCAGACCGAGGTAAGGGAGTCGCGAGATAGATCCCTTCCACTCACCTCCTGGGAGAGAGTAGAGGTACCCTTACCAGTTTTTGTGTGTGGTATGTTGAGCGACCATGTAGTGAGGTATTGAGTTGTACTTTTCTTCTTCTTTTGAGAGACTACTGTATTTTAGTGAGGACTTTGTTGTATATTGTGGGACTTGTATTTATCTTTATTTCAGTCTTTACTTTTCGGTCTCTGATATCTGTTAGTGTAGATGATATTTTGCAGGTAGTCGCTACGTCTATACGGGGCTTCCCGTATGGGCGGCGGATCTGTTGGCGAGCCCGGGTCGCAGTTTCGACCCCGGGGCGTGACACTACTATCATGCTTCTTGATCGAAAAGCAAAGGAGCAAGGGGAGAGGTCACCCAATTTCAGCAGAATCCCCCACCTTGTGGTGTACCTAATTGCTTGTAGACACTTGCAATTGGTCTTCGCACGATTCCTCTTGTTTTCTCGAAAACGAAGCACATCCCTCGAGTCCGCACGCAAAACGGTGCACATCCTCCAAACCTGCACGTAAAACGGTGCACGTTATAAAAACCCACATGCAAAACGGTGCACGTATCTTGGGTTTGCACGCAAAACGGTACACGCTTTCCTTTAAGGTTGCACACATAACGGTGCACGTTCTTCTAGCCCTGCACGCAAAACGGTGCATATCATTAGAGACGGCACGCAAAACGGTGCACGACAACACAACCCGCACACGAAACGGTGCACGTACCTCAAATCTGCACGCAAAACGGTGCACGATTTACTGTAGGGTTGCACGCAAAATGGTGCACATTTTTCTAATCCTGCACGCAAAACGATGCAAAATATTAGAATTTGCACGTAAAACGGTGCACATCAATCTAATCTGCGCACAAAACGGAGCACGTACCTCGGATTGGCACGCAAAATGGTGCACATCCCTTTTCACTATTGCACACAAAATAGTGCACGTTTTTCGAGTTTGCGTGCAAAACGGCGCACATTTGTCGAGTCCGCACGCAAAACCATGCATGTCTCCGACGAGCTTGCACGCAAAATGAGACGCGCCAAAACGCCCGGCGACACCCCGCGCAGCAAAACGGCACAGTAAAACTCGGTCCCTATCACGCACAATGGCATAAGGTCAAATCCAACGTCCAAAAAGGAAATCTCAAAACTGTGCCAAAACACAGAAAAAAATGACACGCGGGACCTACCTCGGCAACGTGGCGCCGTCCAACGCGTCCATTCGGCTCTTTGGAACACCTCGCGCGCTCCACGGGGTCCACGGCGCGCTCGTGCGCCCACGAAAACCCCTGGCGAAATCGCCTCCTCCCTCCCGTGGTACGCTCAGTTTGGAGCAAAAAGGAGAAAAGAAGGAGAAATGGGGCCATTCGGGCCCATATAGGCCGAAACCCGACTTTCGGGCGCACCTTTCGGGCGCGCGAAAAGAATTCGGGCGGCTACAATAACCGGCCCACCGGGGTCCACGGGTCCATGCCATGCCAGCTAGGCGCCACGTCACCATCGCTCGGCCAATCGCGAAGCGACACGTGTCCCTAGACCCGTGCACCGCGACCACGGAACAGCGGCGGCCAATCAGAGGCCGCCACGTGGACCGTACCCACGCCAGTGCTGACGCACGGCCGCAGCGACGCGTGGCGTCGCGCTGACCAACCAATGGGAGGCCAACACGTGGCCTCCCCGCTGACGCTGCACCAGAGCCCGCGCGCGTTCCCCGCGCACGCCTGCGCCCTCGGTCGCCGCGACCAATGGGGAGACGCCACGTGGCGTCCCCCACATACCCCGCGCGCCTCGAGCAGCGCGCCCAGTGCGCCGCGCACGCTGCTGCGCCTCGGGATTCGCACCCGTGCCTTGGGATCCGTGCCCAATGCCTCGGGATCCGTGCCAACTGCCTCGGGATCCGTGCCAACTACCTCGGGATCCGTGCCACTGCCTCGGGATCCGGGCGCGTTACAGTAACTTTCGGGCGCTACACTGTCTGGACCGGGCTGCTACAGTGAACCGGGTTCTCTACAGTGCAGCCCGGTTCGCTGCAGCCGAAAAATCCGGTTTGCTACAGTACTTTCCGGGCGCCCGGAACCAACTTTCGGGCGCCCGAAACTTGGGCCCAAGCCCAGTTTCGCCCATTTTCGTCCGTTCTCGCCCGTTTTCGCTCAAATTTGACAGGCAGCCACAGTCTAACTTGATTTACCACATGGTACTTTAATTTTTCAATTTGAACCACCTCTGGGTCACCAAAAACCCTACTATATTTAAAATCACTGGCGGAGCCCATTCTCACTATCCGGGTATCTGATCAACGCGAAACTTTTACTGTGGCCTTAAAACATATTTACGGACCTCCCGTAATTTTCTCAGAATTTTCCGACACTGTGAATTTTCCGCCTACAATCTGGGCCCACTTTCTCATATAAAATTCTAGACCTCCTATTTTAATCCTAATTTGGGCCCAATTAATTTTCGGATCATCCTTTACTCTTCTAAACTCAATAAAAATAGTATTTCATACCATTTTTGTTTACATTTATTTTTATACCAAAATCTGGTACATTACATTGAACTTGTACATGCCACTACTAACTATTTTGGCATGTAATATTACTAACAAGTTGCTTGATAACTGACATAACTTTGAACTTGTTAATTATTTTGATATGACATTTGAACTCTTAATGATTAGATGATATGTGAATCTTTGACTGTCGACTTTCTTATATATTTGATAAATATGTCATAAGGAGTATAAACTCTATCTCTCTGATTGCTTATTGAATGTTTAAATTCTTGAGGTATCTAACGATTTCTTTTGTGAATAATTATTTCTTTTGCAGAGAGTACAAGCGTCTAAGTCTAGAGTTTGTATTAGGAGTTTATCTCTTGTATTTATTTGGATCATTCATGTAAATTTTTGTTGTATGGTGATAGCAACAAAAATATATTTTTGAATATTTTAAGTGGATTTTTATTTTGTCACGAAACCGCCAAAGGGGGAGATTGTTAAGGATTTTGTTTTGGCGTATTTCGTGAAGTGTTCTAAGTCTTGAAGATTGAAGATGAAGAATTATGGATCATATACATCAATCTCAAGAAGAATGAATTCAACAGAATAAGGTACGTTTAACTAAATAATTTTGGTGATCCGAATACATTCTTATAGTTTAGAAATACTTGGATGAATTTTTATTGCATAAAAATAAAAAACTGGACAAGTTGAGTGTTCAGGATCCGGATCAGGGCATTCCAGTCCGGACCCCGAACAGGGTTGAGTTCATGCGTAATTCCAGCCCAGAACAGTCCCCAGTCAGTCCGGACCCCGAACTATGTGGTTGCTGAAATCGCATGAACAGTCTGGATCAGGGAATTCCTGTCCGGACCCCAAACTTATTTTTCTGGAAAAATTCTGTCAAAAGACGACAGTTCGGATCAGACTAATCCAGTCCGGACCGTTGAGCACGAAAATTCCAGATAAGTTAGTTTTTGATGCTTATCTCTTTCCAAAAGTTTCTAACCTATAAATAGACCCTTATTTTCATCTTTTAGGGTTAATTCAAATAACGGAGATAATCAAAATCCACATATATAGAGAAGAAAGGAAAACACGATTAATTTCATGTTTCTTCATCTATATTGATCAATTTGATTCGAGGGTTTCCAAACTCTTATTTCTTGTATAATCAAATTGATGAATACTTAGATGGTTGTTTCTTATCTATCTTTGATCTAAGTATTCGGAGGATTATCATCACCAAGAAAACAACGATTTTTCAAAATCGGTGCGTGGATTCGCGTGGCCTTGTGGATTCAAGGTTCTACCGCTTTCGTGAATTCGAAGCGAGGTACGTTCGTTTGATCGATACGTGCTACATTGGTGAAGACCGTGGATTCGGTTGGACGTCGTGGATTCGACGTTGGACGTCGTGGATTCGGCGTTGGACGCAAATCGTGGATTCGAGGAGCGTTGTGGAGCGAGCGGAGAATATCTACTTGGAGCGTATGGAAAAGGTTGAATCGTAGTGTTACGGTAAATCACCTTGTACGTGTTTTAACCTTATTAGATTTCGCCGTGTTATCGGTCTCGTGATTTTTCACTCCTGTGATGGAGTTTTCCACGTAAAATTTTGCATACTTTATTTATTTTCCGCATTGGGTTATTTTTTACGCAACGATTTGGTGTGTTTATTGTTTACACCTATTCACCCCCTTCTAGGTGATTTTTTTTCTATTCAGATCCAGTATTAACATAACCCACAATTTTTATAAATTTAATTAGTATACTTCATATAATTATTATAACTATAAATTATTAATAAATAATTAGTTTAAAATTTGAAGTTAGAATATTGGTAATCGATTTAAACTAAACAAATTAAAATATTGGATAAGTAAAATTAAAATTTTGAAATGTTGGATAGTTGATCAAAATGGTCTAGATAAGTTTTGTATATTTTAAACTCTTATAAGATTTTAGAAACTCAACTGTTTATCCTGTTGAGATATAACATCTTTTAAATAAGAAGCAGGGTTTTAGGCCTAGTTTCGATTCATCTAATAAAGAGATTTATACAAATCACAAAGGTGAAGGTTCACTGAATATTTGGTCAATATAACAAGTACTGTTCGTAAAAAGCTTTTATAGAATTATTTGTGGTTTCGTTTCTCATATGTTTGATTTTTTAAAATATGTTTCAGAAGATAATTTTCTGATTCGAAAAATATTATCTGTCTGTTTGATTTTTTCAAAAAGTAGGTTTTCTAAAATTTTCTTCTAGATTTTATAAAAAGATAGTATTCACGGTTTTCAAATATTTTACCTGAAAAAAAGATTATGGAAAAGTTATTTTTCATAAAAATCTTTTTTTTTTTAAAAAAACTGAATTTTTACTTTTAAAAAAAAAAAAATCAAAGACTATTTTTTAGCGTTTGTTCAATTGTAATTTATTTTCAGAATTTTTGAATGCATGTACATCTCATTATGTACATATTTTTTATTTAATTAAAAGCACGAGATAATTAGTAAACATGGGTGATGCCACAGTATGTATGGCTGTCAATACATTTTCTTCTTCTAAAATATATAATTTTACAAGTGGAATATATTATTCTAATAAACAAATCTTTGTAGAGAAAGAAATTTAAAATGTAATTCCACACAAATTTATTAATTGATCACCGGTTAACTCGTTCCTGCACTCAAACTGACTCTTAAATTTTAAGGGCAATTGCTTATATATTTCTAAATATTTTTAACTTATTTATTTATTTTTTTAAAAAATTATTATTAAAAATATTTTTTTTAATATTTCAAATTCATTCGAATATATTTTTAGAGTTAAATTTTGTTAATAAATGGTTAGAAACATCAGTTATTTATATAAATTTATTATTTTATTCTTTCAAATATATAATTTTATATTCATTAAATTTTTTTTTATTTACCTTTAAAATAGGAGAAAATAAAGTTTTTTTTTTTTTTGACTTTTCAAATATACCATTTTACTGTAACTAATTTTTAGAAAAAATAAACATTTTAACTTTTTTTAACTCTGATAAAAATTTAATTCGGATTTCATTCAATGTAGCGTATTTTTGAATAACAAAAAATTATATAAAAAGCATATTTAAAATAAAAAAAAATAAAATATTTTTAAAATATTAAAGAATATATAGAATATTATCTCTAAATTTTAAAAGGGGCCAGAGTTTGAAAGTTTTGAATGCTGCGGTTCACACGAGGAAAGGGGTCCATGAAAAAGATTTTCTCTACCTTCAACAATTTAATTTTCAACTGCCCGCGGGTTTAGCCAATCGATTATTCCAGGCGACGCCGGCCTTCATAGACTTCTTCCACCGTCCTGCCCCTAAAATGAATCCCAATCCCCTTCTTCATCAATTTTATTAATCAATTTCACGAACACCGCAACCCCTTCTATACAGATGATCTTACGGATCAAAATCCTCGTCGGGGTACTCTCCGGCGGCGCGATCCTCCTCCTCTCCGGCCTCCTCTTTTGCTGCTGCGTGCGCCTCCGCCGCCGCCGCTGCCGTCGCGACCAACTCAATCCCGCAGCTGCATCACAGCTCGCCGAAGCGGCGACGAGTAAATCTCCGAAGCTCCCGAAGCTTCACATACCGTCTAAATCGAGAAGCAGCAGGGCAAGCCTCCGCTTCCACCCCCTGCATCAAGAAAACTATGCTGTCAATCAGAAGCAGCAGCAGCCGTTCCGCTGGGACGAGCACCCGCGGCTCGTCGCCTACGCAGCGGAGAACGGCTGGTCGCGCTTTGTCTTCGCGTGCGCTGCCTACGACGGCGGGTCGCGGCGGCGGGCAGACTGGCCGGAGAGCAACTGGGAGGTGCCGCCTGGATCTTCGGAGTTCGTCCAGACAGTTCGTCTCAATCCAGCGATCAAGAAGAAGAGCAGCGGCGACGACTCCAGCGGTTGCGCCAGCTCCCTTCGGATGAGCCTCCCCCTCCCTGGGCCGCAATTGGGGGGCTCCCCGTTCCCGCAAGAAGCCTACTTCGAGATCACCATCCTCTACCTCGACTCGCAGTCGCGTTCGACTGATCAAAGTGACAGAGCGCAGTCTATCCGAGAAAAATCTGCCACGATGCATCACCGCAATTTTGAAGAGGTTAATCCGGTCCAGAATGCCCAAACTTTTGAAGAGGAACAAGGCAGGCATAAACCTATGCTTGTGTCGCTGGGACTCTCAACTTGTTACTCTCCGACCGTGAATTCGCTGCCCGGGACGTACCCGCGATCTATCGGTTTCCACTCCAGCGGCGCGGTGTATCTCGACGGTAACATACGGTCATTCTTGCGAAAACTTAAAGTTGGATCAAAATTTACACTTAAGACTTACGTTTTTTCCTCAAAAAAAAAAGACTTTACATACGTTTGATTTATCAGGGATGAAATTGGTCACCGAGTCCGACAAGTCGAAGTGGGCGAGCGTGAACAGGGTGATCGGTTGCGGATTCGACCCGAGCAAGAAGAAGGTGTTCTTCACCGTCGACTCCCAGCTGAAACATGTGGTCAGCTGCAACTCGGACGCCTTCGCAAGTCCGCTGTACCCAGCTTTGGCCACGAACGTCGATGTGATGGTTTCGGTTAATTTGGGGCAGAGCAAGTTCAGGTATTCGCCGGCCAATGCACGTCGAACCTCGAACCCGTGCTTCGTAGGATTAAATTCCGGGGAGGAGGGTTCCATGACGGTCGGCTACGAGGACAGCGGGGAGCTGTTCTCCGTGGGCAGAGTGGATTCAGGGTGGCTCAACAACGCCAAAGACAGGAGCCAGAAGAGTACTAACGGTGGTGCTGCTGTCGACTTTGATGCGGAGTCTGATCTTTTCGAAATCTCACTGAAAGATTGAAGGACAATTTGGAGACTATGGTTTCTCAAGGCGATTGCATTCCGAAAGCGGAAAATTCACAGTAATTTGATTGAGTACTCAATAATCAGACTAGATTTGGTATATCGTTTGTTTTGGATTAATGATAGAATTTACGATGGAACCAGTAAATCAGAGATTGCCGCGCTAAGAAACATAGTTTAGTAATAATTAGTTATAGCGGTGGGGCTGACATAGATATATACAACTGATATATTTTTTTTTTTTCTTTTTTCTTTTTTTTTTTTTTTTTTCGTTCCGTTGTTCAAAGTGAGAAATTAGAATTGATTTATGCCTCTTGTAATTTATACTGCTATTATTCATTGCTGTAAATAACATGTGAAAATACGTACGGCACTGGCGAAACATTCTTCTAGTTTTGTATGTTGGATTATATAAGATTATATTTCGAATTGATATTACTGTACTCAACTCCACGACGCATTGTCGATATCACGGTACTTAACTCCGCGATGGTTGAATATATTAGATTTGATCTTAATTTGATTTAATATTGTTCCTAAAAATTATGATTGATTTAGAAATATTTTAAAAAAAATTCTTATGAGAATATCGACGACTAGAAGTGAATCGGAGATTCGGATGGACAGTGAAGATCGTTTCCTATTAGAATTAGGTCTTTAGAGTTATATTAACTTTTGTGATTATTTTTTATTTTTTAGAGCTTTATTGAAAAAAAAAATTAATTAAGAGAAAAAACCTAGAAAGTCTCTGTGAGAGAGTTTTCTGTAATTCAATTTTATTCCTTATACTTTTATGTCGTGAATTAATCGAAAAACACATTGAGGTGATCTTACCCTTGGACGTAGGTCGACACATTATTGACCGAATCACGTAAATCTTGTGTCCTTGTGTTTTCTTATTCGTTTTATTTGTTTAGTTATTCTCGTGCTTATTTTCTACGATCGTTCTCGTTTATGAAAAATCCTGTTTCCGCTATACTTGTGTGCTGTGTGGGTTGAGGTGTGCTCGGTAATCCCACGGCCGGTTCCCCTTAAATTGGTATCAGAGCGTTTGGTTCTTCGTAGTTCGTTGACGGTGAAATGATGGCAAGGAAAGTTTCAGCGACAAAATATGAGATTCCTCAGTTTGATGGAGCGAACTTTGCGTTGTGGAAACTGAAGATGCAATCAGTTTTGATTAAAAATGCTTGTGAGATCGCCCTGCAAGGAAAGGAGAATAAGCCGGAAAGAAAGACGGATAAACAATTTGAAGACAAGGATAAGATGGCTTTGGCAAACTTATATTTGGCACTAGATGATGCAGTGCTATTCAATGTGGAGACCGAGACTACTGCAAGAGGGATTTGGAATAAATTAAAAATTTCTATGAAGGTGTTTAGACCACAATTTCCCGCCACTCGAGGTGTCACACCCTGGGATCGAAACTGCGATCCGGGCTCACCAACAGATCCGCTGCCCATACGGAAAGCTCCGCATGGACGAAGCGTCTAACCTGCAAAAGATTAACTAACCACTAAACAGATATCAGAGCATGAAAGTAAACTGCTGAAATGAAATAAAATATATATAGCTCCAAATAGTACATTTCAGATCATCACAATACATATGTCTCTCTTGTATAAACTCTCAGCTGAAAAGTAAAATACAAAATACAAAATCCTCTGACAGTACACAAGATCACCAAAATTGTCACGCCTCAGGGTCGAAACTGCGACCCGGCTCGCCAACTGATCCGCCGCCCATATACGGGAAACCCTGCATAGACGAAGTGTCTAACCTGCAAAAGATAATACTATAACTATACAAATATCAGAGCTGTAAAATAAACTACAGAAATAAAAAATACAGTCCAAAATGGTACAGTCTGATCGACCCTCACAATACAAGAGTCACTCGAAAATAAAAACTCTCAAAAGTAACTACATACAATAATCGAGCAGACTATATTATAAAGTTCCAAAAGTGGGGTACAGCTACACTCTAAGGACGGGTAGGGAACTAGCTCGTGACTCCTATTAAGGATTTTGTTTTGGCGTATTTCGTGAAATGGTATAAGTCTTGAAGATTAAAGATGAAGAATTATGGATCAACTACATCAATCTCTAGAAGAATGGATTCGGAATGATCAGGTACGTTTAACTAAATAATTTTGGTGATCCGAATACATTTGTGTAGTTTAAAAACACTTGGATAAGTTTTCATTGATTAAAAATCAAAAACTGGACAAGTTGGATGTTTAGGATCCGGATCACACCATTCCAGTCCGAAACCCGAACATAGTTTAGTTCGTGTGGTTTTTCAGTCCGGACCACCCCTGTTCCAGTCCGGATCCCGAACCTTAATTTCTGCAAAATCGCATGAACAGTTCGGATGAGGAAATTCCAGTTCGGACCCCAAGCTGTTTTTTCAGGAAAATTTTTGGAAAAAGACGACAGTCCGGATCAGCCAAATCCAGTCCGGACCGCCATGCGGAAAAAATTCTGTTAAGTCAGTTTTTGATGCTTATCTCTTTTCAAAGGTTTCTAGCCTATAAATAAACCCTAATTTCATCTGTTAGAAGAATGGAAAAAATGATATAGAACCGAGAATTAATCGAGATAATCGAAAGATTATAGAAAAATCCACAAATATAGTGAAGAAAGGAAAACACGATTAAATTCATGTTTCTTCATCTATATTGTTCAATTTGATTCTAGGGTTTCCAAACTCCTATTTCTCATAGAATCAAATTGAAGAATACATAGATGGTATTTCCTTATCTATCTCTGATCTAAGTATTCGGAGGATCATCACCAAACAAAAACAACGATTTCCCAAAATCGGCGCGAGGATTCGCGTGACCTTGTGGATTCAAGGTGCTACCGCTCTCGTGGATTCGGAGCGAGGCGCGTTCGTGTGATCGAGACGTGCCGCATTTGTGGTGACCCGGATATCTGCAGGGCTCCTACAGTGTGACCAGCAGCTTTTGGAGGCCTATGTGGCGTGTCGGCGGTGTTTCTGCACCAATTTGGACACAAGTGATGGACTTCGGGTGTAAAATGGATCACGTGAGTAATTGGGGGACCCCGTCGATTGTTTAGAAGTGGTTACGCGCGAATCGGGCATCCAAATTGGACTCAGTGCGGAATTTGGATTAAAAAATGCCCTTCCGGATGCCTTCGATAAATTTTGGAATTTGAATTTGGCAAAACGGGCAGCGAATTTGGATTCAGCACGCGAAAACGATCGAAATGGGCTATTTACTTGTATTTTTCGGAGCCCGGATAACTTAGCACGATTCTCGAGGCAGCTGGGTACAGTTCCGGCCGGCCGGGCATCGCCAGCGGCGGCGGGCAGCGACGGAGCGCGGCGGCGCGGGCGCGGGCAGCGGCGGCACAGGCGCAGGCAGCGCGCGGGCGCGGGCAGCGCGCGGCGCGCGGGCAGGTGCGTGCGCGGTGCAGCGGAGGAGCGTGCCACGTGGCGTTTCTTGATTGGTTTGGAGTTGACATGTGGCATCGTGGGACTGGATGGTGCACGGACGCGGTCTACGGAACAGGCGGCAGGTTCCTCGGGGCGCGTGCAGGGCATGGTCGCCGGCAGTGCGACGTGCGCGCACGTAGGCACGCCGACCGAGGCGGATCGCGCGGGAAGGCAGCGCGGGGGGCCTGGCCACGTGTCGCAAGGGGAATGGCTGGGTTTGGTGTTTGCTGTGCGGTGTGCCACGTGGCGCTCAGGGATTAGCCCGTTTTTGTAGTAACCGCTGGTTTAGTGATACCTTGGTGTTCTTTAATTGGTTTTATTTGCATTTTTTTTTTTGCGCTTAAGGGGTCCGGGGTGTGGCTTATTATTTCTTTGTTCCTGGTGTGATGACCTGGATCTCCGCAGAGCTGTTGCGGTGCGTTGGGGTGGCCATTGGAGGCCTACGCGGTGTGCGGGAGGTGTTTGGGGCACGATTGGACACTAGTGTTGGACTTTGGACTTAAAATGGATCACGCGGGTGATCGGGGGACCCCGTCGGATGCTTAGAGGTGTTTTCGCGCGAAACGGATATTGAGATTGGGCTCGGCGCGAAATTCGGATTGAAAATACCTTTCCGGGAGCCTCCGGCAAATTTTAGGATTTGAATTTGGCAAAACGGACGCCGGATTTGGAATCAGCGCGCGAAAACGGTCAAAATGGACTACCCACTTGCGAATTTTGTGCAAGGGTTACTGTTCACGCCGGAACAGTAACTCCGGCGATCGCGGCGGCGGGCGGCGGCGGCGGGCAGCGGCGGAAGGCGGCGGAGGGCGCTCGGGCAGGCGGCGCGCGGCCGCGGCGCAGGCGCTGGGGCGCGGGCAGGCGCGGCGGGGGGCGCGGGCAGGCGGCCGGTCCACGCGGCGGGCGTGCACCGAGCGGGGTGCCACGTGGCACGATCTTGTTGGGTGGCTCACAGCACCCGGTCCACGGATCAATGTTGGTGCACGGTGGACCGACTGTAGGACACGTGGCGGCTTGTGATTGGTTCGGTTTTGTGCTCCCGGTCCACGCAATGGATGGAGCAGGTGTACGCGACGTGCGGGGTGCGCGGTTCACGGGCGGTGCACGGTGGTTGGGGCTACGTGGCGCGTCTCCATTGGCGGGTTCACGTGCACCGGGCGCAGTGAAAATTTTGAGGACAAGATGGGTATTTTCTGAAAAGATTTTCTGGATTTCCTTTAAGTGGTAACCCGAGGGCTCTTCAAGGGGGATTTTCGACCCCTTCGAGACCTCAGCTCGAAGGGGAGGTGAGAAGGAGATTTCTTCTCCTTCAAGTGAGGATTACACCTACCAAGTTTCAGATTTTCGGGTGGCACGGATTTCGAGATCTTGATTTTACGGCGCGGCGCGACGTTGCGTTTACTGTGTTCTTCTTCAGCGCAACGACGGTGTTTTAGCTCTCCTGGTCTACCCCGAGCTCCTTCTTCTGTGATTTTTGTGCCGTTGGCTTCACGACAGGTAGATCTTCATCTTTCGTTTTGGTCGCGCATTCTGATTTTGCTTCTTTGGCTCGGATCCCGAGGTAACAATGGTCCCCCTTTTTCTGTGAGGAATGTGAGGACAGCATCGGAGTATTTTGGCCATATCTTCGCGCACGAGCGTCTGATGGAGACGAGCTTATACAACTTTTTCATCTACGGATCGCAAGGAACGCGCTCGTATTTTTATTGGATTTTCGTGAGATTTATTTCGAGGTGAAAATTACTGTTTTCTCAGTGAACAGTAATCTGTCCTTAATACAGATTTTTGTATGAGTGTGCCCCCTTGCCGAATTTTTATCTTGATGTACAGAACTCCGATTTGGGCGTGCAAGGTACCGTTTCGAAGCTATCGACGCAAGGATCGCCATGATATTTTTCTTGGATTTTTCTGGGCTCTTTCTGCAGGTGATAATTTAACAGTTTCGAATCCGAGGTTGTATGTGGTTATAAGAGCATTAATTGGGAGCCTTAGTGTAATTAGTGAGCTTTGTTTTGTATCAGGATTATTACGGGTGTGCTAAAATCGTGGGAGCATGGATTTGGAGTTTTGGTTTTTTCAGCTGTACGGATTGGGACAGTTGCACTTCAGGTGGGTGGTTGTTGCTTACCTCTATTTTGACATGCTCACTAGGAATATTAGAGTGACCCCTTTACTTGGACATCTTGATTAATCATAATCGGGGTTGGGTTATGCATGCCTGTGTGGGGATTGGGTTGCTATGTTAGCGTTTAACCTTGCATGTGGAATGGAATATTTATTTTGGACTATTTGATTATCCTGTTAGTGGTTGGTACTATTTGAGGATTTTATGACATGCATAGGTGGATAGTGATGCTTTATTATGGAACATGGATTATAGACATGTGTGGTTGGATAATGTTTTAGCATGATGGTTATATCTATGCGGAGCTATTAATTGTTACACATGTGGAACCACTATTGGACACCTTTTCCTTTATTTCCTTGAGAACACTTGCATGCTTGTATGGACATCTAGATAGGCCATCTTTTATCGCTACACTTTCATGCTGGAACTTGACTTAGGAGAAACCTTGTTTGCTTCTTTTCTCCTTTTCCTTAGTCAGGTGGTTCTTGTTGCTCGGGTTTGAGCAGGGGTTTGGGTTAGTGTAGCCGGGGGCCTGGATTGTGGATTATGGGTTTTGGCGGCGACCGCGGATATTGGGCGGTTGACCGGATGTCGGTTATAGGACATCGGTGATAGGGCATGATTATGGACTACGGGGTTTTGTGGCAACCGCGGATAGTAGGCGGTTGACCAGATGTCGGATGTGGGACATGATTGTGATTGTGGGTTATTCCGGCTACCGCGGATATTGGGCGGTTGACCGGAGGTCGGTTGTTAAACCTGGTCGTGGATTTTGGGGTATTGCGGCAATCGCGGATTTTGGGCGATTGACCGAATGGTTACTTTTGCATCTGATTGGGAATCAGTTTTCTTTTAGTGGAGGGTTGTGTTCCACTGGGGCTTTATCGTTGTGATCCAGTCCTGCTTTTATCACACCGGCGCGGTTATTGCCCGGTGATGCTTTTATTACACCGGCGCGGTTATTGCCCGGTGATGCTTTCCTCGTGTGGGTCGCTCCCCTCGAGTTCCCCTCCGGAGGCCGGGGTCGGACAGTTATTGACGGTTTTGCTATCACATCGGCGCGGCTTTTTGCCCGATGATGAGGGCGGCAGCAGGAGTTTTGGCTATCACATCGGCGCGGCTTTCCTGCCCGATGATGAGGGCGGTACAGATTGGGTTCATCTGGGACGGTTGGTTATTGTTTCTTACGGTTATTCCAGTCTAGGACTGCATTTTTAGAGGCATAGTAGTGGTAGTTTCATTTCTTCGGCAGTCATTATTTTCTTACCACTCTTCTTTCCCCTTTTGCCTCTGGTAGACCTAGTGGGTGTGTCTGAGTTTGAGGTTTTACCCACTAGGGGAGGCTACTGGTTTACTAGTAGTTCTCACCCCCATTCTTCTTTCCTCTTTTTCTTCTTTCTTGTTTTGCAGTGCCTTCTGCGGGTGCTGCTGGGCTTTTAGCGGCGGGTCGAGGAGAGAGGACGGCTGAGTAGATAGATCTCGAGGCAGGATGAGCGGGTTAGCTGGACTGTTGGTGTACCCAGGATTCCTCAGACGGTTGTACTTTTACATTTGGGACTGGCTTTTGCCAGCAGGTTGTATTTATTTTGGTGAGCTGGGAGAGACAGATGTATCATTTATACAGATGTATAGTATTTTATTTCCAGCTTCAGTCTGAGATGTATTAGTTTTAGTTCAGCTCTGTTTTTATTGCTCATTTATTATTATCTCTTATATATCTGAGCAGGTTTGGCGCTTCGTGTACGCGGGAAATACCGTGTGCACGGCGGATCTGTAGACGGGCCCGGGTTCTGGTTTACACCCGGGGCGTGACAGATTAAGTTGGTATCAGAGCTTAGGGATAGGTCAGTTGGGACTTAGGAAACCCTAGGCTTGTGGCGGACCCTAGGATGTTAGTGCGTGAGAGACGCGACATTTTGCGAAAGTCGGTGATTTATTTATTTGACTCTTCCTGTGAGTGAAGAGGGATCGACATATCCTATTTTTGTGGGACAGTTATGTTGGCTGCAGACAACATAAAGTTACAAAAATAGAGGGATGTCTTTGACTTTCGCTAGATTGGGTCGAGTGTTGGGGTGTGCTGATTTGCGGTTTTGTCGTGGTGAGCGGTGTCTCCCCGACGTTGGGCCCTGACCCGGGTGCACCTTGGTGCGGCAGTTGGGTCTGGGCTGGTTGTTTCGGGCCGGATACCCGGATTGGGGTCTGAGAGCTCCGGACCCGAAGGGTAGTAGTGTTGGGGGGCGGATGAGCAGCGCAGTGGCACAGTTGTCGGATCAGCGCAGTGGCACAGTTGTCGGAGCAGCGCAGTGGCACAGTTGTCGGATCAGCGCAGTGGCACAGTTGTCGGAGCAGCGCAGTGACACAGTTGTCGGAGCAGCGCAGTGGCACAGTTGTCGGAGCAGTGGCACAGTTGTCGGATCAGCGCAGTGGCACAGTTGTCGGAGCAGCGCAGTGACACAGTTGTCGGATCAGCGCAGTGGCACAGTTGTCGGAGTAGCGAGTAGCCCCCTCCGTGCTGACGTTTAGTGTTGAGGCACCGAGGCAGGGCGGACCGTTGACAGCAGGGAAAGCTGTGGGAGTGCATTGAAAGAGTGAGCCAATTTTGGCGGATGAGTCGCCCCGAATTGTGGGATTGAGAATGGAACCTTTGGAGGCAGGGTCTTGTTCGGTGGGGGATTGAGAGTACTAGGGACGCCTCATTGGAGTAGGCGCCGGGTATGGAGCGTGGCATTGTAGTTCCTTTGGATTGGGGGGATCTGCCGCCTGAGGTGAGTTCGGATTGAGGCGCTTGGCGCCGGGTGTTGGAGGACAGGTCTGTCGGATGAGGCATTCCCGATCTCTTGTTCCTGGATAGTGGATTTTGAGACCGTCAGATCACATGGGTTCCAGCGGTTAGTGTGGTGGTAGGTTTGAGTTGTTCCGGGCTCTTGGGTTCGTATTTTTCTGATTCGAGAGGATTTCCCTCCGTGGTGGGTAGTGCTTTTGCTTCATTGCTTGGGTTAGGGGTAGGACGGTTACCAGGTGTTCGGGAGGTCATATTCCCGATCTGCGGCACGTGGGGGAGAGTTGTTGGTCCTGCCCGGTGCAGCTTGAGTCCTGGATTTTGCCGGTAGACCTGAGGGTCTTGACTCAGCTGCGGGATGTTGTTGTGGTACCTGTTGGGCTGGCTGGTTCGGTTTTTCTTTCGCGGCGGCTGATTATGCCGTGAGGACGGTTTTCGTGGGGAGCCAGGCCCGGAGGTATTGGTGTACTTGGGTTGCTTGAGGGTTATCTTCGCCTCTATGGTTTTGATTTTGTGCGTGAGGTGGATGTTTCGCAGTGGTTGAGTGGCCTTTTTGGCTGGTGTGGTTGAGGGACTTGCATTGGATATCACGGGAAGTAAAGAGGTACTTGGATCGAGCTAGTGTGCCGATGGACTTGTGGTTGGATTATCTGAGGCTGAGGAGGAGCGGATGCGTATACCGATGTGGACTACTTGGTAGCTCGAGCGGTTAGTCCAGCTGTACTTGGTTGAGGTAGTACGGATTCCTGGAGTTCCCACCCTTATTTTGTTCTTGTTAGAGACCCGAGGATTGTATCGTGTCCCTGGAGGAGGTATTTGGCAGCTTGAGGAGCTTGAGTGGCGGATGATCGGATAATTACCCCCTCTATCTGGTTGAGATTCCGTGTTGAGGAACGACTTTAGTTTCGAGGACGAAACTTTCTTTTAGTGGGGGAGGATGTGATGACCTGGATCTCCGCAGAGCTGTTGCGGTGCGTTGGGGTGGCCATTGGAGGCCTACGCGGTGTGCGGGAGGTGTTTGGGGCACGATTGGACACTAGTGTTGGACTTTGGACTTAAAATGGATCACGCGGGTGATCGGGGGACCCCGTCGGATGCTTAGAGGTGTTTTCGCGCGAAACGGATATTCAGATTGGGCTCGGCGCGAAATTCGGATTGAAAATACCTTTCCGGGAGCCTCCGGCAAATTTTAGGATTGGAATTTGGCAAAACGGACGCCGGATTTGGAATCAGCGCGCGAAAACGGTCAAAATGGACTACCCACTTGCGAATTTTGTGCAAGGGTTACTGTTCACCGCCGGAACAGTAACTCCGGCGATCGCCGGCGGCGGCCGGCGGCGGCGGGCAGCGGCGGAAGGCGGCGGAGGGCGCTCGGGCAGGCGGCGCGCGGCCGCGGGCAGGCGCTGAGGGCGCGGGCAGGCGCGGCGGGGGCGCGGGCAGGCGGCCGGTCCACGCGGCGGGCGTGCACCGAGCGGGGTGCCACGTGGCACGATCTTGTTGGGTGGCTCACAGCACCCGGTCCACGGATCAATGTTGGTGCACGGTGGACCGACTGTAGGACACGTGGCGGCTTGTGATTGGTTCGGTTTGTGCTCCCGGTCCACGCAATGGATGGAGCAGGTGTACGCGACGTGCGGGGTGCGCGGTTCACGGGCGGTGCACGGTGGTTGGGGCTACGTGGCGCGTCTCCATTGGCGGGTTCACGTGCACCGGGCGCAGTGAAAATTTTTGAGGACAAGATGGGTATTTTCTGAAAAGATTTTCTGGATTTCCTTTAAGTGGCAACCCGAGGGCTCTTCAAGGGGGATTTTCGACCCCTTCGAGACCTCAGCTCGAAGGGGAGGTGAGAAGGAGATTTCTTCTCCTTCAAGTGAGGATTACACCTACCAAGTTTCAGATTTTCGGGTGGCACGGATTTCGAGATCTCGATTTTACGGCGCGGCGCGACGTTGCGTTTTCTGTGTTCTTCTTCAGCGCAGCGACGGTGTTTTAGCTCTCCTGGTCTACCCCGAGCTCCTTCTTCTGTGATTTTTGCGCCGTTGGCTTCACGACAGGTAGATCTTCATCTTTCGTTTTGGTCGCGCATTCTGATTTTGCTTCTTTGGCTCGGATCCCGAGGTAACAATGGTCCCCCTTTTTCTGTGAGGAATGTGAGGACAGCATCGGAGTATTTTGGCCATATCTTCGCGCACGAGCGTCTGATGGAGACGAGCTTATACAACTTTTTCATCTACGGATCGCAAGGAACGCGCTCGTATTTTTATTGGATTTTCGTGAGATTTATTTCGAGGTGAAAATTACTGTTTTCTCAGTGAACAGTAATCTGTCCTTAATACAGATTTTTGTATGAGTGTGCCCCCTTGCCGAATTTTTATCTTGATGTACAGAACTCGATTTGGGCGTGCAAGGTACCGTTGCGAAGCTATCGACGCAAGGATCGCCGTGATATTTTTCTTGGAATTTTCTGGGCACTTTCTGCAGGTGATAATTTAACAGTTTCGAATCCGAGGTTGTATGTGGTTATAAGAGCATTAATTGGGAGCCTTAGTGTAATTAGTGAGCTTTGTATTGTATCAGGATTATTACGGGTGTGCTAAAATTGTGGGAGCAAGGATTTGGAGTTTTGGTATTTTCAGCTGTACGGATTGGGACAGTTGCACTTCAGGTGGGTGGTTGTTGCTTACCTCTATTTTGACATGCTCACTAGGAATATTAGAGTGATCCCTTTACTTGGACATCTTGATTAATATAATTGGGGTTGGGTTATGCATATTTGTGTGGGGGATTGGGTATGGATATGTTAGCGTTTAACCTTGCATGTGGAATGGAATATTTATTTTGGACTATATGATTATCCTGTTAGTGGTTGGTACTATTTGAGGATTTTATGACATGCATAGGTGGATAGTGATGCTTTATTATGGAACATGGATTATAGACATGTGTGGTTGGATAATGTTTTAGCATGATGGTTATATCTATGCGGAGCTATTAATTGTTACACATGTGGAACCACTATTGGACACCTTTTCCTTTATTTCCTTGAGAACACTTGCATGCTTGTATGGACATCTAGATAGGCCATCTTTTATCGCTACACTTTCATGCTGGAACTTGACTTAGGAGAAACCTTGTTTGCTTCTTTTCTCCTTTTCCTTAGTCAGGTGGTTCTTGTTGCTCGGGTTTGAGCAGGGGTTTGGGTTAGTGTAGCCGGGGGCCTGGATTGTGGATTATGGGTTTTGGCGGCGACCGCGGATATTGGGCGGTTGACCGGATGTCGGTTATAGGACATCGGTGATAGGGCATGATTATGGACTACGGGGTTTTGTGGCAACCGCGGATAGTAGGCGGTTGACCAGATGTCGGATGTGGGACATGATTGTGATTGTGGGTTATTCCGGCGACCGCGGATATTGGGCGGTTGACCGGAGGTCGGTTGTTAAACCTGGTCGTGGATTTTGGGGTATTGCGGCAATCGCGGATTTTGGGCGATTGACCGAATGGTTACTTTTGCATCTGATTGGGAATCAGTTTTCTTTTAGTGGAGGGTTGTGTTCCACTGGGGCTTTATAGTTGTGATCCAGTCCTGCTTTTATCACACCGGCGCGGTTATTGCCCGGTGATGCTTTTATTACACCGGCGCGGTTATTGCCCGGTGATGCTTTCCTCGTGTGGGTCGCTCCCCTCGAGTTCCCCTCCGGAGGCCGGGGTCGGACAGTTATTGACGGTTTTGCTATCACATCGGCGCGGCTTATTTGCCCGATGATGAGGGCGGCAGCAGGAGTTTTGCTATCACATCGGCGCGGCTTTCTTGCCCGATGATGAGGGCGGTACAGATTGGGTTCATCTGGGACGGTTGGTTATTGTTTCTTACGGTTATTCCAGTCTAGGACTGCATTTTAGAGGCATAGTAGTGGTAGTTTCATTTTTCAGCAGTTTATTTCTTACCACTCTTCTTTCCTTTTGCCTCTGGTAGACCTAGTGGGTGTGTCAGAGTTTGAGGTTTTACCCACTAGGGGAGGCTACTGGTTTACTAGTAGTTCTCACCCCCATTCTTCTTTCCTCTTTTTCTTCTTCCTTGTTTTGCAGTGTCTTCTGCGGGTGCTGCTGGGCTTTCAGCGGCGGGTCGAGGAGAGAGGACGGCTGAGTAGATAGATCTCGAGGCAGGATGAGCGTGTTAGCTGGACTGTTGGTGTACCCAGGTTTCCTCAGACGGTTGTACTTTTACATTTGGGACTGGCTTTTGCCAGCAGGTTGTATTTATTTTGGTGAGCTGGGAGAGACTGATGTATCATTTATACAGATGTATTGTATTTTATTTCCAGCTTCAGTCTGAGATGTATTAGTTTTAGTTCAGCTCTGTTTTTATTGCTCTTTTATTATTATCTCTTTTATATCTGAGCAGGTTTGGCGCTTCGTGTACACGGGAAATACCGTGTGCACGGCGGATCTGTAGACGGGCCCGGGTTCTGGTTTACACCCGGGGCGTGACAGATTAAGTTGGTATCAGAGCTTAGGGATAGGTCAGTTGGGACTTAGGAAACCCTAGGCTTGTGGCGGACCCTAGGATGTTAGTGCGTGAGAGACGCGACATTTTGCGAAAGTCGGTGATTTATTTATTTGACTCTTCCTGTGAGTGAAGAGGGATCGACATATCCTATTTTTGTGGGACAGTTATGTTGGCTGCAGACAACATAAAGTTACAAAAATAGAGGGATGTCTTTGACTTTCGCTAGATTGGGTCGAGTGTTGGGGTGTGCTGATTTGCGGTTTTGTCGTGGTGAGCGGTGTCTCCCCGACGTTGGGCCCTGACCCGGGTGCACCTTGGTGCGGCAGTTGGGTCTGGGCTGGTTGTTTCGGGCCGGATACCCAGATTGGGGTCTGAGAGCTCCGGACCCGAAGGGTAGTAGTGTTGGGGGGCGGATGAGCAGCGCAGTGGCACAGTTGTCGGAGCAGCGCAGTGGCACAGTTGTCGGAGCAGCGCAGTGGCACAGTTGTCGGATCAGCGCAGTGGCACAGTTGTCGGAGCAGCGCAGTGACACAGTTGTCGGATCAGCGCAGTGGCACAGTTGTCGGAGCAGTGGCACAGTTGTCGGATCAGCGCAGTGGCACAGTTGTCGGAGCAGCGCAGTGACACAGTTGTCGGATCAGCGCAGTGGCACAGTTGTCGGAGTAGCGAGTAGCCCCCTCCGTGCTGACGTTTAGTGTTGAGGCACCGAGGCAGGGCGGACCGTTGACAGCAGGGAAAGCTGTGGGAGTGCATTGAAAGAGTGAGCCAATTTTGGCGGATGAGTCGCCCCGAATTGTGGGATTGAGAATGGAACCTTTGGAGGCAGGGTCTTGTTCGGTGGGGGATTGAGAGTACTAGGGACGCCTCATTGGAGTAGGCGCCGGGTATGGAGCGTGGCATTGTAGTTCCTTTGGATTGGGGGGATCTGCCGCCTGAGGTGAGTTCGGATTGAGGCGCTTGGCGCCGGGTGTTGGAGGACAGGTCTGTCGGATGAGGCATTCCCGATCTCTTGTTCCTGGATAGTGGATTTTGAGACCGTCAGATCACATGGGTTCCAGCGGTTAGTGTGGTGGTAGGTTTGAGTTGTTCCGGGCTCTTGGGTTCGTATTTTTCTGATTCGAGAGGATTTCCCTCCGTGGTGGGTAGTGCTTTTGCTTCATTGCTTGGGTTAGGGGTAGGACGGTTACCAGGTGTTCGGGAGGTCATATTCCCGATCTGCGGCACGTGGGGGAGAGTTGTTGGTCCTGCCCGGTGCAGCTTGAGTCCTGGATTTTGCCGGTAGACCTGAGGGTCTTGACTCAGCTGCGGGATGTTGTTGTGGTACCTGTTGGGCTGGCTGGTTCGGTTTTTCTTTCGCGGCGGCTGATTATGCCGTGAGGACGGTTTTCGTGGGGAGCCAGGCCCGGAGGTATTGGTGTACTTGGGTTGCTTGAGGGTTATCTTCGCCTCTATGGTTTTGATTTTGTGCGTGAGGTGGATGTTTCGCAGTGGTTGAGTGGCCTTTTTGGCTGGTGTGGTTGAGGGACTTGCATTGGATATCACGGGAAGTAAAGAGGTACTTGGATCGAGCTAGTGTGCCGATGGACTTGTGGTTGGATTATCTGAGGCTGAGGAGGAGCGGATGCGTATACCGATGTGGACTACTTGGTAGCTCGAGCGGTTAGTCCAGCTGTACTTGGTTGAGGTAGTACGGATTCCTGGAGTTCCCACCCTTATTTTGTTCTTGTTAGAGACCCGAGGATTGTATCGTGTCCCTGGAGGAGGTATTTGGCAGCTTGAGGAGCTTGAGTGGCGGATGATCGGATAATTACCCCCTCTATCTGGTTGAGATTCCGTGTTGAGGAACGACTTTAGTTTCGAGGACGAAACTTTCTTTTAGTGGGGGAGGATGTGATGACCTGGATCTCCGCAGAGCTGTTGCGGTGCGTTGGGGTGGCCATTGGAGGCCTACGCGGTGTGCGGGAGGTGTTTGGGGCACGATTGGACACTAGTGTTGGACTTTGGACTTAAAATGGATCACGCGGGTGATCGGGGGACCCCGTCGGATGCTTAGAGGTGTTTTCGCGCGAAACGGATATTGAGATTGGGCTCGGCGCGAAATTCGGATTGAAAATACCTTTCCGGGAGCCTCCGGCAAATTTTAGGATTTGAATTTGGCAAAACGGACGCCGGATTTGGAATCAGCGCGCGAAAACGGTCAAAATGGACTACCCACTTGCGAATTTTGTGCAAGGGTTACTGTTCACCGCCGGAACAGTAACTCCGGCGATCGCCGGCGGCGGCCGGCGGCGGCGGGCAGCGGCGGAAGGCGGCGGAGGGCGCTCGGGCAGGCGGCGCGCGGCCGCGGGCAGGCGCTGAGGGCGCGGGCAGGCGCGGCGGGGGCGCGGGCAGGCGGCCGGTCCACGCGGCGGGCGTGCACCGAGCGGGGTGCCACGTGGCACGATCTTGTTGGGTGGCTCACAGCACCCGGTCCACGGATCAATGTTGGTGCACGGTGGACCGACTGTAGGACACGTGGCGGCTTGTGATTGGTTCGGTTTTGTGCTCCCGGTCCACGCAATGGATGGAGCAGGTGTACGCGACGTGCGGGGTGCGCGGTTCACGGGCGGTGCACGGTGGTTGGGGCTACGTGGCGCGTCTCCATTGGCGGGTTCACGTGCACCGGGCGCAGTGAAAATTTTTGAGGACAAGATGGGTATTTTCTGAAAAGATTTTCTGGATTTCCTTTAAGTGGTAACCCGAGGGCTCTTCAAGGGGGATTTTCGACCCCTTCGAGACCTCAGCTCGAAGGGGAGGTGAGAAGGAGATTTCTTCTCCTTCAAGTGAGGATTACACCTACCAAGTTTTAGATTTTCGGGTGGCACGGATTTCGAGATCTTGATTTTACGGCGCGGCGCGACGTTGCGTTTACTGTGTTCTTCTTCAGCGCAACGACGGTGTTTTAGCTCTCCTGGTCTACCCCGAGCTCCTTCTTCTGTGATTTTTGTGCCGTTGGCTTCACGACAGGTAGATCTTCATCTTTTGTTTTGGTCGCGCATTCTGATTTTGCTTCTTTGGCTCGGATCCCGAGGTAACAATGGTCCCCCTTTTTCTGTGAGGAATGTGAGGACAGTATCGGAGTATTTTGGCCATATCTTCGCGCACGAGCGTCTGATGGAGACGAGCTTATACAACTTTTTCATCTACGGATCGCAAGGAACGCGCTCGTATTTTTATTGGATTTTCGTGAGATTTATTTCGAGGTGAAAATTACTGTTTTCTCAGTGAACAGTAATCTGTCCTTAATACAGATTTTTGTATGAGTGTGCCCCCTTGCCGAATTTTTATCTTGATGTACAGAACTCCAATTTGGGCGTGCAAGGTACCGTTTCGAAGCTATCGACGCAAGGATCGCCATGATATTTTTCTTGGATTTTTCTGGGCTCTTTCTGCAGGTGATAATTTAACAGTTTCGAATCCGAGGTTGTATGTGGTTATAAGAGCATTAATTGGGAGCCTTAGTGTAATTAGTGAGCTTTGTTTTGTATCAGGATATTACGGGTGTGCTAAAATGTGGGAGCAAGGATTTGGAGTTTTGGTATTTTCAGCTGTACGGATTGGGACAGTTGCACTTCAGGTGGGTGGTTGTTGCTTACCTCTATTTTGACATGCTCACTAGGAATATTAGAGTGACCCCTTTACTTGGACATCTTGATTAATCATAATCGGGGTTGGGTTATGCATGCCTGTGTGGGGATTGGGTTGCTATGTTAGCGTTTAACCTTGCATGTGGAATGGAATATTTATTTTGGACTATTTGATTATCCTGTTAGTGGTTGGTACTATTTGAGGATTTTATGACATGCATAGGTGGATAGTGATGCTTTATTATGGAACATGGATTATAGACATGTGTGGTTGGATAATGTTTTAGCATGATGGTTATATCTATGCGGAGCTATTAATTGTTACACATGTGGAACCACTATTGGACACCTTTTCCTTTATTTCCTTGAGAACACTTGCATGCTTGTATGGACATCTAGATAGGCCATCTTTTATCGCTACACTTTCATGCTGGAACTTGACTTAGGAGAAACCTTGTTTGCTTCTTTTCTCCTTTTCCTTAGTCAGGTGGTTCTTGTTGCTCGGGTTTGAGCAGGGGTTTGGGTTAGTGTAGCCGGGGGCCTGGATTGTGGATTATGGGTTTTGGCGGCGACCGCGGATATTGGGCGGTTGACCGGATGTCGGTTATAGGACATCGGTGATAGGGCATGATTATGGACTACGGGGTTTTGTGGCAACCGCGGATAGTAGGCGGTTGACCAGATGTCGGATGTGGGACATGATTGTGATTGTGGGTTATTCCGGCTACCGCGGATATTGGGCGGTTGACCGGAGGTCGGTTGTTAAACCTGGTCGTGGATTTTGGGGTATTGCGGCAATCGCGGATTTTGGGCGATTGACCGAATGGTTACTTTTGCATCTGATTGGGAATCAGTTTTCTTTTAGTGGAGGGTTGTGTTCCACTGGGGCTTTATCGTTGTGATCCAGTCCTGCTTTTATCACACCGGCGCGGTTATTGCCCGGTGATGCTTTTATTACACCGGCGCGGTTATTGCCCGGTGATGCTTTCCTCGTGTGGGTCGCTCCCCTCGAGTTCCCCTCCGGAGGCCGGGGTCGGACAGTTATTGACGGTTTTGCTATCACATCGGCGCGGCTTTTTGCCCGATGATGAGGGCGGCAGCAGGAGTTTTGCTATCACATCGGCGCGGCTTTCTTGCCCGATGATGAGGGCGGTACAGATTGGGTTCATCTGGGACGGTTGGTTATTGTTTCTTACGGTTATTCCAGTCTAGGACTGCATTTTAGAGGCATAGTAGTGGTAGTTTCATTTTTCAGCAGTCATTATTTCTTACCACTCTTCTTTCCCTTTTGCCTCTGGTAGACCTAGTGGGTGTGTCAGAGTTTGAGGTTTTACCCACTAGGGGAGGCTACTGGTTTACTAGTAGTTCTCACCCCCATTCTTCTTTCCTCTTTTTCTTCTCCCTTGTTTTGCAGTGTCTTCTGCGGGTGCTGCTGGGCTTTCAGCGGCGGGTCGAGGAGAGAGGACGGCTGAGTAGATAGATCTCGAGGCAGGATGAGCGGGTTAGCTGGACTGTTGGTGTACCCAGGATTCCTCAGACGGTTGTACTTTTACATTGGGACTGGCTTTTGCCAGCAGGTTGTATTTATTTTGGTGAGCTGGAAGAGACAGATGTATCATTTATACAGATGTATAGTATTTTATTTCCAGCTTCAGTCTGAGATGTATTAGTTTTAGTTCAGCTCTGTTTTTATTGCTCATTTATTATTATCTCTTATATATCTGAGCAGGTTTGGCGCTTCGTGTACGCGGGAAATACCGTGTGCACGGCGGATCTGTAGACGGGCCCGGGTTCTGGTTTACACCCGGGGCGTGACACCTGGGCAGGCCGTTGGGGCTCGCGGGTATTTTTAGACAATAAAGCTCGCGAAACGGAGAACGGCGGCGTGATCGGTTTTGGATTCCGACTCCGGAATCTTCCGAAATAAATTCCGGAAGATTTATTGCAGTTCAGGCGACTTACACAGTTATCGAGGCAAACCGGACCCTGGTTAGTACCCGAACTGGTATATTCTTTTAGTCGGAAGTTGGGTTTTTTTTTCCTTTCCCCGCTTCTTGATTCACCCGATCCCTTACTTTGTGATTTAGGGATTTAGGGATCAAGTCCCCGTTTATTGCACCCAAACGGCTAATTAAACCCCAGTGGGAAACTAGGGTTTCCCATCTTTCCTCCTTTCTTGTGCGTGAGAACCCCGTTTTCCCCATCTCTAACAAGGCGGCGTGAAGAACCGGGATCGTGACGGGGAGAAAAGAAGAGAACGATCGCCTCCCCGCAAAGATCCGGCGAACGCGAAGAGGACGATCCTTCTCCTTCGCCCAGTGCCGACGAAGCCGAGGTGAGCCGTGTTTTCGTTTTCTTGTTTCGTTTCTTGTTTCGAGCAAGGGGAGGGGAATCCTTGGAGTTTTCGGGGTGGGGTTTTTCTTCGTCTCGTGCCGCGTGCGAGGCGAGTTTGGGGACCAAACGGGAGGCCGCCGCCGCCGTGGTTAAACGGGAGGCCGCCGCCGCCGTCACCGTGTTCACGGGGTCATCGCCGGAGCCGCCGTGATCGCGAGGTCGCAACCGGAGCCGAAATCACTGTTCACGTTGGGGGATTTCTGGCCGCGGTCCACACAAGCCGGCGTGCACCCGGCGCACGCCATCGCGGCCCGGGGGCGCAGACCAGGCGCACGGGGCCGTGCGCTAGGCCGCGCGGTCCACCGGGCCGGCGTGCACTCGGCGCACGCCATCGCGGCCCGGGGGCGCAAACCCGGCGCACAGGGCCGTGCGCCAGGCCGCGCGGTGCACGCCCTGGGCGTGCACCCAGTCTGCACCACCACCGCGGGAAACCGTGGACCCGGCGCGCGCTCCTAGCCGTGCGCGGCCCGGCCCAAGACGCCATAGTCCACCTCGCCGCGTGCTCCCGGCCCGCGCCGCTGCCGCCCGCCGTCGTGAACCCGGTCCACGCCTGGACCCGTGCACCCGATTTCAGAAAAAGGGTCCAGAAGCTCCGTTTTAGCCCGTTTCGCCCCCGTTTTTGAGTGTTTTAAACCACGACGATGTTTTTAACGAATAAATTTTTGTTGTAGCTGCTCGGTGCGCGCGGCGAGGGTATTTTGTTGGAGTTTCCACACGTCTCTTTCTTCGCGTTTGAGGTGGGTTTTATTTTGGTATTTAGTGCCGATTTTCGGCGGTCGCTCTTATTCTTAATTTTATATTTTGTTGCTAACTCGATAGCGGTTATAGCTTTACTCTCGATCCTACATGACGTTGCTAGCATGATAGTGGTTATACCCTTACTCTTGATTATGTATTATGATGCTAATATGATAGCGATTATAGCTTATTCGTGATTACTGTTGGTTACTTTGCTCGAGACTGCAGCACGCGCACCCGCGGTTTGGCCACCGCAAAGGGTGCGCTTTTCCGAAAAAGCGGTCTATGACCCGTGTATACCCACGAGGTGACGTAGTGGGGCCCCTGTAGTTGTGGGGTTTGAGGCGCCGAGGTGCGAGCGGTGCGACCCGTCGGTTTAGTTGCCCGACGTGGTCGGATATTGCAGGTACGGTACGGCCCGTCGGTTTAGTTGTCCGACGTGGTCGGGCATTGCAGGATTACAGGGGTACATGTTATCTTTTTCCCTCTTAGGAGGGTGGTTGCTCCGGATAGCTTTATGGTTTGTTTTATTACTTTTCCTGCTCTACTATTATTTGTCACTGACATTCCACCTTGTGACAGGGTCCAGACGGGGAGAAAGGCAGGCGGCGGTGAGGACGGGGCAGGAGCTTCTGGGTCGCTGGGGACCCCGGACTGTCACGCCCCGGGTGTAAACCAGAACCCGGGCTCGTCTACAGATCCGCCGTATACACGGAATTTTCCGTGTATACGAAGCGCTGGTAACCTGCTCAAATATAAAAGATATAATAAAAGAGCATAAACAGAGCTAAACTAGAACTAATACATCTCAGATAAAGCTGAAAAGTAAAGTGCAGAAATAAACTCTCAATAATACATATGTCTCTCCCAGCTCACTAATCAAATACAACCAGCCGGTCGCAGCCGGACCCAAAAGAAATGAAAAGTAGAGTATCTGAGAGTATCTGGGGTACATCTAGTAACAGAACTGGTGCCTGGGTAGACCGCTATCTAATCCGCGATCCACTCACCTCGGTCCGCTGAGGAGGGTCCCGCAACTCCCGCAGACGACACTGCAAAACAAAGGGGAAAGAGAGAAAGAAAAGCAGTGGGGAGTGAGAACTACTATAGAACAGTAGCCTCCTCCTAGTGGGTAAACCTCAACTCAAATGTGCCCACCAGGACTATAAGAGGCGGAAGAATGAACAAAGGTGGTAAGCTGTAAACAAAACTGCTGATGATGAATAGAGCTACCACTACATGCCTCTAATGAGCTAACAGATAGTATAGCTATATGTATGCATCAGAATGTAAATGCCTGCCTGCCTAGACCCAATCGATACACCAGTAAGCACTGGTACTGCCTGCTCTGCCTGCCTGCCTGCCAAATCGGGTATGCTGGCCAACGCATAACACCGATAGGAAAGAGAGTCTCGAAGACTCGAAGCCTGTAAAACGCACACTCCGGAGTGGCACTCGAGGGGAGCGACCCACACGAGTATAATGCCTGGGTAACAAGTACCAAATCAGCAGGACTGGATCATGACTCTGATCAAGGTGGAAAACCCATCCACTAAAAGAAAGCCCAAATCCTCTATCCCAATCTGATGCAATAACCACTGTCCGGTCAACCGCCAAAGATCCGCGGTTGCCGCAATGCCCTGCCCTCACAGCCTGCCTGTCCCAAATCCCACAACTGTCTGACTACACTATCCCAGCCCCTGCTCGAACCCGAGCGCACTATCCCCCAAAGGTAGATAAAAGAAGAGAAAAGCATGGTTTCTCCTAAGTCAATGCCATCATGATAGTGTAGCAGAAAAAGGTGGCCTAACTAAATGTCCATACAAGCATGCAAAGTCCTTTATCATTATTAAACATGATTCAAGTATTCTAGTTCTCACAAGGTAGAGATATGCCGTTTAAATAACTTCCATTTTACTAAGTTGCCCCAAAATAGTTTATGTATATGTAAAAGAGGTCCCATCATGCATATGCCACATATCCATTTTAACAAAGCTCTTCCCATGGTTTTAAGCGACATATTAATTACCAGAATTAACCATTAATCAACACTTAGTCCTTTTGAAGTCACAAACTCTAGTTATAAGTCCAATTCCCAAATTAGCATGCCATGTTCATTTTACCGGTTCATTTAGCCATATAACATATTAGCAACTCAAATAGGCCTAGTGGGGACATCACAAGTAGGAGGTTAAACAACGGTACCCACCTCGAGCGCTAAATCCAAGTCCCGACGGCGAAGTCCGCGCTCGATCCTCAACCGTCCCCGAAATACTGCGCCAAAAGTCCCAAAGAACACACACAAATTTACTAATCAAGTTTAATCCAAATCTGTCCCCAAAATCAGATTTACTGTTCAGCCATTTTTACCTGCGAAACGTGCCCAATAAATTCCCAGAAAAATACTATCACGATCTACGCGACGAACCGGTCGAAACGAGTACCTGCACGTTTTCCCACGATTTTTCTGTGCTGAGAACGAAAATCGACAAGAGGGACACCCCAAAGCAAATCGATCACAAAAACTGAATCTGAAGATACTGTAAAAAGGGGGTTCTCACCATCAGGGAAATTCCACAAATTCCACAAAATTCAGAGAGATTCCTTGTGATGCGTAGATGCAAATCCCCTTTTGAATCGCCTCAATCCGATGTCCGGTTGCGGAGATATCACCAAAACAATCCAGCGCTGTCCAAAACTCCACCCCAGAAAATGGGGTCACAAGATGGTCCAAAAAACCCAGGAAAACCTCGGAATGAGGGAAAACCCATAGAAATAAGAAATGTAGCCCTACCTGTTACGAAGACGATGGCGCAAGAATCGCTGAAAAATACTGCCTGGTTAGCTCGGGGGAGCTAAAACACTGTCGCTGCGCCGAAGAAGAATCCAGGAATGCAACGTCGCGCCGCGCCGAAAAATCCAAATCTCGAAGTGCGTGCCACCACAGATCCTCAAACTTCACCAGGAGATGGAGAACTCGAAGGGGAGCAACTTTGCTGAAGACACCATGGTGAGAAGAGGCTCGGAAATGGTGGAAAAAGCAAGATGAATGGGCTTCGGGTTGCTTAAATAGGCCAGCCCAAAAAACATTTCAAAAATACCGGCTGGGTCCCCACTTTCGGGCGCCCGGAAATTTCCGGGCGCGCACAGTGCGGCCCGGCCCAAGATTTCCGGGCGCGCACAGTGCGGCCCGGCCCATGGAGCGCCGTCGGACGGGATCCGAAATCCGTCCGACCCGCCTCATGCACGCCACGTGTCGCCCGAACAGGCGACAGCGACCTCCACCAGTCCCGCTCCGCCACGTGGCCAGCTCCGGGGGTCGACACGCGTCCCCGACCACCGTACCGCCGCGCCTGCCCGCCCAGTCTGCGCCCGCTGCCCTCCTGCCCGCACAGTTGACCGCCCAATGGGGAAGCGCCACGTGTCCACTTCCACTGCTCGGTGCACCCGGTGCACGAACCCCCAAGAACCGAACCAACCAAAACTGCCACGTGTCCACCCCGGTGCACCGTGAACCAACGCCCAACCATCCTGCTCTGTAGACCGGGAGCTGTGAGCCAGCCAACCATATCGTGCCACGTGGCACCGCCTTGGTGCACGCCCGTGCCGTGGACCGCGCACCTGCCCGCGCCCCGCTGCGCCTGCCCGCCGCCCTCCGCGCCTGCCCGCGGCCGCGCGCCGCCTGCCCGCCGCCCTCCGCCGCCTTCCGCCGCCTCCCGCCGCCGCCGGCCGCCGCCGGCGATCGCCGGAATTACTGTTCCGGCGGTGAACAGTAACCCGAGCTCCGAAAAATGCCGCAAATAGTCCGTTTGAAGCGTTTTCGCGCGCTGAGTCCGAATTTGCGGTCCGTTTCGCCAAATTCTCACTCTAAAAATTGCCGGATGCCCCCGGAAGAGTATTCTTGGTCCAAATTTCGCGCAGAGCCCAATCTCAATATCCGTTTCGCGCGGGAACACCTCTAAACATCCAATGGGGTCCCCTGATCACCCGCGTGATCCATTTTAAGCCCGAAGTCTAACACTTGTGTCCAACCGTGCCCCGAACACCTCCAGCACCCCGCGTAGGCCTCCAGTGGCCACCCCAAAGCACCGCAACAGCTCTGCGGAGATCCAGGTCATCACATCCTCCCCCACTAAAAGAAAGTTTCGTCCTCGAAACTAAAGTCATTCCTCAACACGGAATCCCAACCAACAGGGGGGTAAATATCCAATCATCCACCACTCAAGCTCCCAAACTGGTGTCATGCCAACAACTCCGATAGGAGAACAGCTAAAAACTCACAACCCAAAAAGGGTATCACCAAGTCCCGATGCCGCCGCAGGTCCCTCAAACACACCAGCAAACAAGCTACTCACCCACTACGAGACATCCGCCTCGCTCACAAGGTCAAACCCAAAGAAGCGCAGATACTCTCAAGCAACCCAGGTACACCAACACCTCCAGGCCTGGCTCTCACAAGAACCGTCCTCGCGGCAAAATCAGCTGCCGCGAAAAGAAAACAACCGAGCCAGCCTAACCGTCCTAAGTACCAAACCAAGCCCCACAACTAGGTCAAGACCATCAGGCCTACAGGTAAAACCAAGGACTCAACTGCACTGGGCAGGACCCACAACACGTCCCTACGTGCTAAAGATCGGGAATACGACCTCCCGAACACCCGGTAACCGTCCTACCCTTAACCCAATGCAAGGAAGTACATGCACTCCTAACAAATGACTAGGATGCCCAAATGCAATACAATGCACAAACAATGCCGGTAAATACAGTAAAACCATACCTGCCCCCACAAAGTCGGCTGCTGCAAAATCCTCCACCTGAGTGGCGTAGACCGGACCGCCCTGATCCGGCGACTGCTGATCCGCAGGGTAAAAAGGTGGTGACCCGCTCGCTGGAGCATAAGGCCACTGAGTCGACCACTGCTGCTGGGGCGAAAGAGGAGCCGATGCAGATGAGGGTGCCGCTGAAGTCGAAAGGGGGCACGTAGCTCGAATGTGGCCTGGCTGTCCGCACTTGTAACAACAACCCCATCTCTGATCACAAGTGTGCGACAAATGAGGTCCTCCACAGAATATGCATCTGTCTCTATCGCGAAACCGTGGCCGCCCCGTCTGCTGCTGTCCCTGAGTCTGATGCTGAGACTCCTGCTGCTGCTGCGATGGCCACTGGGATCCACTAGACTCTCGCTGCTCCACACGCCCACGGCTAGGTGACTGAGGCCGTGGCGGTCTCCATGAACTAGTCTGTCCCTCATCCTCGGGTACTGGTCGTTTCCTCACAGAACTCAGCACGACCATCCCGCCTCGCCTTGCCACCTCTGTGTCGCCTCTCTCCACCCAAGAGGCATGCTCGACGGCCTCCCGAAGAGTCTGGTGTCGCTGTGCATGCACAAGGATATAGAGCTCGCTGCGGAGGCCTGCCTCGAATAACTCAACCTGATGTGGTCCATCCCGGGCGACATAGGGCACACAATTAAACAGCCGCATGAACTCCTGATGGTAATCCTGAACTGACCGGTCGCCCTGCTGAATGTTTTTCAAATCATCCTCCAGCTTCCTCTTCACGCTGGTCGAAAAATAGGTGTCCACAATCATACGCCGAAACTCGGACCAGGGTAACTGTCGAGAAATCTGAAACTCCCGTGGCTCCACCCGATGCCACCAGAGGTCTGCATCTCCATCTAGGCAATGTACCGCCATATAAACTCTGTACCTCGGGTCGATGAAGAAATCCCGAAAAATCTTCTCCATCGCTGCTAACCATGTCCCAACCTCCCACGGCTGCATATCCCGCCCCGAGAACCTGGGCGGCCCGCGCTTACAAAACTTAACCAGTTTATCCGCGAAGTCCTGCTCCTCCGCCGGGGTCAAGGGCTGGGCCACGCCCTGAGCCCCGCTACTCAAAGATGGCGCCGTCGGCACAAGTGGTTCCACAGGTGGTGCCGGGGTCTCTGACACTGTCGGAGGCGGCGCCCCTCTCCGCGCCAGTAGCTGCTCAATCCGCTGCTCCTGCCGGCGGCTGCTCTCCGCCAATTGGGCTACCAAGGCCCTCAACTCAGCAATCTCAGAAGATCCAGCCTGTCCTCGCTCAACAGGGGGTGTAGGGGCACCCCGGGTAGGAATCCGACGTCGGGGAGGCATCTGCCACAAGAACCACAGATCAGTAACGAAACCACACTCGACCCAATCTAGCGAAAGTCAAAGGCATCCCCCCCTATTTTGTAACTTTATGTTGTCTGCAGCCAACATAACTGTCCCACAAAAATAGGGTATGCCAATCCCTCTTCACTCACTGGAAGAGTCAAATAAACACATGACCAAATTGCCGACTTTCGCATAATGTCACGTCACTCACGTCCTGCCTTCCTAGGGTCTGCCAAAAGCCTAGGGTTTCCTAAGTCCCAACTGACCTATCCCTAAGCTCTGATACCAACTTAATCTGTCACGCCCCGGGTGTAAACCAGAACCCGGGCTCGTCTACAGATCCGCCGTATACACGGAATTTTCCGTGTATACGAAGCGCTGGTAACCTGCTCAAATATAAAAGATATAATAAAAGAGCATAAACAGAGCTAAACTAGAACTAATACATCTCAGATAAAGCTGAAAGTAAAGTGCAGAAATAAACTCTCAATAATACATATGTCTCTCCCAGCTCACTAATCAAATACAACCAGCCGGTCGCAGCCGGACCCAAAAGAAATGAAAAGTAGAGTATCTGAGAGTATCTGGGGTACATCTAGTAACAGAACTGGTGCCTGGGTAGACCGCTATCTAATCCGCGATCCACTCACCTCGGTCCGCTGAGGAGGGTCCCGCAACTCCCGCAGACGACTCTGCAAAACAAAGGGGAAAGAGAGAAAGAAAAGCAGTGGGGAGTGAGAACTACTATAGAACAGTAGCCTCCTCCTAGTGGGTAAACCTCAACTCAAATGTGCCCACCAGGACTATAAGAGGCGGAAGAATGAACAAAGGTGGTAAGCTGTAAACAAAACTGCTGATGATGAATAGAGCTACCACTACATGCCTCTAATGAGCTAACAGATAGTATAGCTATATGTATGCATCAGAATGTAAATGCCTGCCTGCCTAGACCCAATCGATACACCAGTAAGCACTGGTACTGCCTGCTCTGCCTGCCTGCCTGCCAAATCGGGTATGCTGGCCAACGCATAACACCGATAGGGGATGAGAGTCCCGAGGACTCGAAGCCTGTAAAACGCACACTCCGGAGTGGCACTCGAGGGGAGCGACCCACACGAGTATAATGCCTGGGTAACAAGTACCAAATCAGCAGGACTGGATCATGACTCTGATCAAAGTGGAAAACCCATCCACTAAAAGAAAGCCAAATCCTCTATCCCAATCTGATGCAATAACCACTGTCCGGTCAACCGCCAAAGATCCGCGGTTGCCGCAATGCCCTGCCCTCACAGCCTGCCTGTCCCAAAACCCACAACTGTCTGACTACACTATCCCAGCCCCTGCTCGAACCCGAGCGCACTATCCCCCAAATGTAGATAAAAGAAGAGAAAAGCATGGTTTCTCCTAAGTCAATGCCATCATGATAGTGTAGCAGAAAAAGGTGGCCTAACTAAATGTCCATACAAGCATGCAAAGTCCTTTATCATTATTAAACATGATTCAAGTATTCTAGTTCTCACAAGGTAGAGATATGCCGTTTAAATAACTTCCATTTTACTAAGTTGCCCCAAAATAGTTTATGTATATGTAAAAGAGGTCCCATCATGCATATGCCACATATCCATTTTAACAAAGCTCTTCCCATGGTTTTAAGCGACATATTAATTACCAGAATTAACCATTAATCAACACTTAGTCCTTTTGAAGTCACAAACTCTAGTTATAAGTCCAATTCCCAAATTAGCATGCCATGTTCATTTTACCGGTTCATTTAGCCATATAACATATTAGCAACTCAAATAGGCCTAGTGGGGACATCACAAGTAGGAGGTTAAACAACGGTACCCACCTCGAGCGCTAAATCCAAGTCCCGACGGCGAAGTCCGCGCTCGATCCTCAACCGTCCCCGAAATACTGCGCCAAAAGTCCCAAAGAACACACACAAATTTACTAATCAAGTTTAATCCAAATCTGTCCCCAAAATCAGATTTACTGTTCAGCCATTTTTACCTGCGAAACGTGCCCAATAAATTCCCAGAAAAATACTATCACGATCTACGCGACGAACCGGTCGAAACGAGTACCTGCACGTTTTCCCACGATTTTTCTGTGCTGAGAACGAAAATCGACAAGAGGACACCCCAAAGCAAATCGATCACAAAAACTGAATCTGAAGATACTGTAAAAAGGGGTTCTCACCATCAGGGAAATTCCACAAAGTTCCACAAAAATTCAGAGAGATTCCTTGCGATGCGTAGATGCAAATCCCCTTTTGAATCGCCTCAATCCGATGTCCGGTTGCGGAGATATCACCAAAACAATCCAGCGCTGTCCAAAACTCCACCCCAGAAAATGGGGTCACAAGATGGTCCAAAAAACCCATGAAAACCTCGGAAGGGAAAACCCAGTAGAAATAAGAAATGTAGCCCTACCTGTTACGAAGACGATGGCGCAAGAATCGCTGAAAAATACTGCCTGGTTAGCTCGGGGGAGCTAAAACACTGTCGCTGCGCCGAAGAAGAATCCAGGAATGCAACGTCGCGCCGCGCCGAAAAATCCAAATCTCGAAGTGCGTGCCACCACAGATCCTCAAACTTCACCAGGAGATGGAGAACTCGAAGGGGAGCAACTTTGCTGAAGACACCATGGTGAGAAGAGGCTCGGAAATGGTGGAAAAAGCAAGGTGAATGGGCTTCGGGTTGAATAAATAGGCCAGCCCAAAAGAACATTTCAAATAATACCGGCTGGGTCCTCACTTCCGGGCGCCCGGAAATTTCCGGGCGCGCACAGTGCGGCCCGGCCCAAGATTTCCGGGCGCGCACAGTGCGGCCCGGCCCATGGAGCGCCGTCGGACGGGATCCGAAATCCGTCCGACCCGCCTCAATGCACGCCACGTGCCGCCCGAACAGGCGACAGCGACCTCCACCAGTCCCGCTCCGCCACGTGGCCAGCTCCGGGGGTCGACACGCGTCCCCGACCACCGTACCGCCGCGCCTGCCCGCACAGTCTGCGCCCGCTGCCCTCCTGCCCGCACAGTTGACCGCCCAATGGGGAAGCGCCACGTGTCCACTTCCACTGCTCGGTGCACCCGGTGCACGAACCCCCAAGAACCGAACCAACCAAAAACTGCCACGTGTCCACCCCGGTGCACCGTGAACCAACGCCCAACCATCCTGCTCTGTAGACCGGGAGCTGTGAGCCAGCCAACCAGATCGTGCCACGTGGCACCGCCTTGGTGCACGCCCGTGCCGTGGACCGCGCGCCTGCCCGCGCCCCGCTGCGCCTGCCCGCGCCCTCCGCGCCTGCCCGCGGCCGCGCGCCGCCTGCCCGCCGCCCTCCGCCGCCTTCCGCCGCCTCCGCCGCCGCCGGCCGCCGCCGGCGATCGCCGGAATTACTGTTCCGGCGGTGAACAGTAACCCGAGCTCCGAAAAATGCCGCAAATAGTCCGTTTGAAGCGTTTTCGCGCGCTGAGTCCGAATTTGCGGTCCGTTTCGCCAAATTCTCACTCTAAAAATTGCCGGATGCCCCCGGAAGAGTATTCTTGGTCCAAATTTCGCGCCGAGCCCAATCTCAATATCCGTTTCGCGCGGGAACACCTCTAAACATCCAATGGGGTCCCCTGATCACCCGCGTGATCCATTTTAAGCCCGAAGTCTAACACTTGTGTCCAACCGTGCCCCGAACACCTCCAGCACCCCGCGTAGGCCTCCAGTGGTCACCCCAAAGCACCGCAACAGCTCTGCGGAGATCCAGGTCATCACACGGACTGTATTTCCTCTTTTATCTTGGCATTTCATTCACGGTTTGTAGTCCTTTGTGTGGTCCTAGATACCCTCGTGGGGTCGGTGTGGATGTCGGCATGGTTCCTATTTGTTTATTCACTTATTTATTTATCTTTCCTTTCATCTCTGTTGGCCGTTTGGAAAAGAAAAAGAAAACCAAAGAACAGATTGTGAAAATCGTTTTCAAACCTTAAGTGTCGTATGGGCACTGATTTCAAAACCCTGTGGATTTATGGATTGCGAAAACGAATTTCAAACCTTAAGTGTCGTGTGGGCACTGTTTTCAAATCCCTGTGGATTTATGCTGTTTTCGAAATGTGTTTTCTAAATCTGAGTGCCGGGTAGGCGCCGTTTCAACGATTGTGGATTTATCTTTTTAAAATTACTTGGCCGTGTGTTTTACTCAGTTATAGTGCATAGTTGTATGTTAGAAACTGCTGTGGTTGAATTGATGATTGCGTTTGGAGCTTGTACTAGCCGCTACGCCGTGCATATACAGAGGAGACTCTGTCCGTTTGCAGAGTGAATCTGTATATGCGGCGGGTCTGGGCGCGCACCGGGGAAGAAGGTTGATATTCAAAAAAAAAAATATTTGAACGCGCTACCTTTTCATGAACCGTTTCCGCTAAAACAAACCCCCGGGGCGTGACAGATTAAGATGGTATCAGAGAGGTTCTTTCAATCACAGCAGTTAGTGCCGACATCCGTGGGGATACCTCACTTGCCTACAAATGAATGAAAGGGGTAGGGCATAGGAGGGTAGAATGCGAGTGATCGAGGGGGGAAGAGTTTGAGTCTTTTTCTCTCGATATGCGGCTGTGGTTTATTAGTAAAGGCTAAAGCTGACCTTCTTTGTGTGTGACAGACATGGCCCGTACTAGATCATCAAACGAGGACACCGGAGCAGATGCGACGACGTCGGCGGCCGCGGAGAATCAGCTCCTGCTGCAGCAATTGAGGGAGATGGCGGGGCAACTGGCAACCCTCACGGACCACGTGCGTCAGTTGGCGCAACAGCAGCAGGCTGCCACGGCGACGGCCGCCCCGGTCCCTCCGTAGGGGCCAAGTGCGCCAGCAGCGGCGCCGCCGGCAGCGACTACGGGACCGATACCGGGGACCACCAGCAGGGTTACTCTGGAGGAGACTGTGGTCATACCTTCCCCTACCGTGGCTGCCGCCGCCGCGGGGGAGGGGACAGCTGTGCTAACTGAGCGAGAGCGGGTGCGGGCCAACCTGGCGGACTTCAAGAAGCACGACCCACCCACGTTCGAAGGGGAGACGACTGATCCTTGGGTCGTCGAGAAGTGGGTGGGGTCGATGGAAAAATTCTTTGAAGATTTGCTTATGGAGGACGATGAGCGGGTTCCCCTAGCGGTCCATTTCTTGGAGGGGAACGCCCGTTTGTGGTGGAAGACCTGTTGGGTTTAGATTAATAAGGATCTAATAGGGGAAAAAACACCTAGAGGGGGGTGAATAGGTGTAAACAATAAACACTCAAAAATCTTTGTGCGATAAAACCCAATGCGGAAAAATAAAAGAACACACAAGATTTTTACGTGGAAAACTCCAAACCGGAGTAAAAAACCACGGGACCGATAACACGGCGAAATCCACTAGAATTAACACACGTACAAGGTGATATAACGTACTCACAGACGACTCAACCTTTTACCATACGCTCCTAGTAGATCTTCTCCGCTCGCTCCACGACGCTTCTCGAATCCACGATCCGCGCCCAACGCTGAATCCACAGCGTCCAACGTCGAGTCCACGACGTCCGACCGAATCCACGGTCTTCACCCAATGGCACGCTTCGAATCCACGAACGCACCTCGCTCCGAATCCACGAGAGCGATGCACCTTGAATCCACAAGGCCACGCGAGTCCACGCGCCGATTTTGGGGTAAATCGTTGTTTGTTTGGGTGGTGATGATCCGCCGAATACTTAGATCAAGAGTAGATCGGAAATACCATCTAAGTATTCATTAGTTTGATTCTACTCAAAATGTGAGTATGAAAACCTAGAATCAAACTAATCAATATAGATGAAGAACCATAGAATAAATCTAATGATTTCCGTTCTTCTCTATATGTGGATCTAAGGCCGTATAAAATGATATTTGAAAATGACGGCTCTTTTTCCGATTGTGGATGCCCTAGAAATGAAAATAAGGGCTATTTATAGGTTAGAAACCCTAGGAAGAATATTCGGATCAAAAACAAACTTTTCTGGAAAGTTTTACCGACGGCGATCCGGATTGCGAATTCACGATCCGGATCGCAGAAGCACAGAAGCAATTTCCAGAAAACCGCCTGTTCGGGATCCGGATCATAATCCCCGATCCGGATCGTTCATACAGTTTTACCAGAACATGTGTTCGGGATCCGGATTGCAATTCCTGATCCGGATCGTTCAAGCCAACAGGTAAAACTATGTTCGGGATCCGGATCATGAAATGCTGCGATCCGGATTGAACCAGTGTATGAACGAACACCCTTCGGGATCCGGATTGAAAGACACGATCCGGATCCTGAACATGTCCCATGTCCAGTTTTTGATGAATATGCAATTAAAACCTCTTCCAGGTGTTTCTACACTATAAGAAGTATTCGGATCATCAAAATTATTTAGTTAAACGTACCTGATCCTTTTGAATTCTTCTTTCTTGAGATTGAGGTATATGATCCAAAGTTTCTTCATCTTCAATCTTCAAGACTTAAACTATTCACGAAATACGCCAACTCAAATTCCGTAACAATCTCCCCCTTTGGCGGTTTCGTGACAAAACACAAATCCACAAAGAAAATTCAAAAAGATATTTTTGTTGCTATCACCATACAACAAAAATTTACAAAAGAGTTCCAGAAATTAAAAACATGAGATAAACTCCTAGAACAGACTCTAGACTTAGACATCTGTAACTCTGCACACAGAAAACATTCTTGACAAACAAAATCGTTAGATACCTCAAGAATTGAAACATACAAAACCAAATACAGAGATAGAGTTTATCTCATCATGACATTTGAAAGATTCAGATATGTGAAAGAACATAGTTAAAACCAACATATCTTCTAAGCAGTTGAAAACCAAATGTCAAAGTATGTTAGTCCAACATCAACTTGTTAGTCATATTACATGCCCAAATAGTTAGTCGAATAGTTAGTATAGAAGCATGTCACAATCACAAAAGAAAAACAAAGTTGAGTTGAGATTCATACTTACCTTGATATTCATATTCATACTTACATTTTCATTGTCATTCATTGTTCAAAGTTTTCTCTAACTCTCTCCCCCTTTTTGTCACAAAACAAGCCAAAACGTAGCATGAGCTACAATATGTAAGGAGAGTAAAAAAGAAAAGTTCTAAAAGTATGCACAAACTGAGAAATAAACTAAAAGAGTAAAGAAAAACAATGTTCTGAGAACTAAGAACCCAAACTAAGGTGACCAATTCTGTTGCTCAGTCTGAAGAGTCTGAACTAGTACAGCTCAGCTTGCTTAAAATCCTTTAAGCAAGTTCTTAAGTTTGAGTATTTTTTCTTGATCTTCTTGTGTTCAGAGGAGACTTGCTGAAGTTCTCTCGATATTCTTTCTTGTGTAGCAGAGAGTCTTTGTTGTTCCTGACGAATCGATTCCAATATCTCTGTCTCAGTTGTCCGTGTCTTTGAATAAGATGGACGCTGTCTGGATGCAGATGGTGCATCAGGTCCTGCAGTCCATGGTGATTCAGTTTGCAAAATTCCAGAAAGTGAGCGTGCTCTGGTTAGAGGCCCACTATGCTGACTTGTACTTCTTTGAACATTTTTCCTTCTTGTATATTGTACGGTCGTGGAGGCAGATTTCATAAGTCTCTTCCCTTTGGTGAACTTCCTTTCTTCTTCATCAATTTTTCGCTGAACATCCTTGAAGAATTCGTCCCATTCTTCCTATTGTAATCCGAGCTGTCTTCATTGGCTCCTTCCGGTTTGTCTCCAGTTGAGACGCCTGGTTCTTCTTTAACAGATGAACCCCAGGCACCATTGTGACCAGTAAGATGATCAACCAGGAGAATGCCATTGATTCTAGTGCTTTGAGTTTTAAGAAAGTGTCCTGTGAAGACCAACTCAAGAACATATGAAAAATCGTCAATTTTGAAAAATTTGAAACATTGTACCTAGACAATCATAATCATGTAGAGAAGCCAAGAATCAAATTAGTTTTCCAAAAAGAATTTTAAAAATAGATCAATTCCATGATTTTACAAAAATTCCTCTTTTATGCCCTAAAACCGAATTTTTAGAAATCGAAGCCTAAAAACTCGTTAATCATGAAAAACCCAGCATAAAAGCAAAACTAATTGACCCAGAGTTCTTATTTCAAAAGAAATTTGATCAAAAACCATTCACAAACGAAAAAAATCCAACTTTTCAACTCACGTTTGATGAAAAAACATAAAAACTGTGAAAAACCGAGTTTTGATCATGAAAACTTACTTGAATCCGAAGAACTTTGAGTTTTGAAGCTCCAAGAAGCAAGAAATCTAGAGAGAGAAACTCTAGAAGCTTGAAAACCAGAAATTAGGGTAAAAGAAATCTCGAATCTGAATGTTTCTATATAAAACCCTAGCCGTGATCCGGATCGGCCGAGAATGTGATCCGGATCGGCTACCCGCAGGAAAATCCTGCGTTCGGGATCCGGATCACTTGCCCGATCCGGATCGGCTACACCTTTTTCTCCAGAAAAATTAAGAAAAATACATAAAATCCAGAAAAAGTATGTAAGCACTTTACCATGTCAACTTTAAACAAATGACATCGTTTCATACAACAAGAAATAGATTATGCAAAATCTATCAAAAATATCCAAAAATGAAACGAAAATTTACGAAAGTTAAAACACTTAAAGTTGAACAACTTCAATTACATCTATCCTGATCTTATGTGTAATGCCTTTATCAAATCATCAATTTCAGTAAAGAAAATGAAGTACCAAGATCAATAGATGTTTGAAATCCCAGATAAGTTAGATAATATATCTAGACAATCTGTTGAAGGAGTGGCTCTTTGAGCATCTTTTACTAAAAATCCCACCTTATACCAACCATGAAATACGACTGAGTCAAGTATTTCAATATGAATTTCATCAACAATTTTCAAAACAAAAATTTGCTTTTCATTCATGGAGTATCTTTTTCTTTCATTTTCTCCATGTGGTGGTAGTTTTCACACTCCTCATTGGGATGTAACTCTTTCCACATCTTTTGAGCATTTCACATTTCATTGACTCCCCCTCAATTGGCTATCAATTATTTAATATATAAGGTATTCAACCAAACCATTGATCTCGAATTCATACTCGACTAAGCAATCAAATATGATAATGACTATACCAAGAGATCATTGAGAGAGAAATTGACTTTGATCACTTAAAAGATGGTTTAATTAACGTAAATGATCATTGCAACATTGAAATATTATGACATCAAAGCATAATAAATTTCTAAATGCATAAAAGGATGCAATTAAAGTCAATTATGATTTATGCTCAATTAGTGTGCTATGTACAAAACATAGATAAAGAACAAAACAAAACAAAAACAAAAACAAAACCTAATCTAAGCAAAGGTTTCAAAAGAGTTTATTTCAAGGAAAGCATGCCAATTGCTTTACGCAAGTGAATAAAACGTTTTTGATCCAAAGGTTTTGTTAAGATGTCAGCTAATTGATCCTCAGTTGAAATATATGACAGTTGAAGAATGTTTGATTCAACTAGCTCTCTAAGAAAATGATATCTAAGTTCAATATGTTTTGTTCTAGAGTGCAACACAGGGTTTTTAGAAATGTTAATAGCACTAGTGTTGTCACATAAAATGGTTACCGAAGATGTTGAAATCCGGAAATCGCTCAACACGCTCTTCATCCAAATCAATTGGGTTGAACAACTTCCTGCAGAAATGTACTCCGCTTCGGCAGTCGAGAGTGCTATGCAGTTCTGCTTTTTACTGTGCCATGCAACAAGGCAGTGGCCAAGATAGAAGCATGCACCACTCGTGCTTTTCCGGTCATCCACTGATCCAGCCCAATCGGCATCTGAGTATCCAACAATATCCAAAGTCGTTCCCATAGGATACCAAATTCCGAAATTGATTGTACCTTTGATATACCGGATGATCCGTTTCACCGCTTTCAGGTGAACCTCCTTCGGTGCTGATTGATATCTCGCACAAATCCCAACACTGAAGGATATATCCGGGCGACTAGCCGTGAGATATAGTAGACTTCCAATCATACTGCGGTACAGTTTCTCGTCTACATTCTCACTTTGTGATTCACTTCCAAGTCCCTTATGGCTAGTTCCCATTGGAGTCGGAAAATCCTTAGAATTTTCAAGATCAAACTTTTTGACCAACTCCAGTGCATACTTGGATTGACACAAGTGAATTCCTTCATCGTTTTGTTTAACTTGTAATCCAAGAAAATAATTCAACTCGCCCATCATGGACATCTCAAATTCGCTTTCCATGGTCTCCGCGAATTTAGAAGCATCATTATCTCTTGTTGCTCCAAAAACAATGTCATCGACATAGATTTGAGCAACTATGAAATTGTTTTGATAATGCTTCACAAAGAGAGTCCTGTCAGCTCCCCCTCGAGTGTAGCCCTTTTCCAAAAGGTGCTTTGTCAACCTTTCGTACCATGCTCGCGGTGCTTGTTTCAGACCGTAAAGAGCCTTTTTCAGACGAAAAACATGGTTAGGTAGTTTATGATCCACAAAACCTTTCGGTTGAGCTACATAAACTTCCTCATTTAAAAATCCATTTAAAAAGGCGCTCTTAACGTCCATTTGAAATAATTTGATTTTAAAATGACAAGCAATCGCAAACAATATACGAATGGACTCGAGTCTAGCTACAGGGGCGAAGGTTTCATCAAAGTCTATACCTTCTACTTGAGAATAGCCTTGAGCAACTAACCTTGCTTTGTTCCTGATGATAGTACCTTCTTCGTTTTTCTTGTTCTTGAAGATCCATTTGGTACCTATCACATTGTGTTGCTTCGGAGGCTTCGTCAGTTCCCAGACTTTGTTTCGCTCGAATTGATGGAGCTCTTCCTGCATTGCTTTAATCCAATAATCATCTTGGAGAGCTTCATCAACATTCCTTGGTTCGATTTGAGATACATAGCATGCAAATCCGCAAACCAATTGTCTCCGTGTTCTAACTCCTTCTTGTGGATCTCCAATTATGTTCGATTCAGGGTGATCCTTGGAGATGCGTAACGTTTGAGGTAGAGGAGTAGGCGGAGGTACACGAGATGATTCCTGCACATCAGATAAGCTTGAAGAACCGTTAGATGCATCAACATTATTATCGAAAGAATTGTTAGAAGAAGATGCATTAGCAGGTGTATCATCATCAAGAGAGATATCGAGGGTAGATTTTTCAGATTCAAAGTGAAAAGCTTCATCTACCTTAACATTTATCGATTCTACGATCGTCTTAGATTCTAAGTTAAAAACTCGATATGCTCTGCTGTTTGTAGAATAACCTAAGAAAATCCCTTCGTCACTTCGAGAGTCAAATTTTCCAAGATTCTCACGATCACGTAAAATAAAACACCGACTCCCAAAGATGCGAAAATATTTGATGTTAGGTTTTCTACAAAACCAAAGTTCATATGGTGTATTCAATGTCCCCGGGCGCAAATACACGCGATTGATAACATAAACAGCAGTGTTCACCGCTTCAGCCCAAAAATATAAAGGTAAGTTCCGGCTGTGAAGCATAACACGTGCCATTTCCTGTACGACCCTGTTTTTGCGCTCGACTACACCATTTTGTTGAGGTGTGTAAGGTGCGGAGAATTCATGTTTAATGCCATTAGAAGTGCAAAAATCAATGAATTTGGAATTTATGAATTCCCCACCTCTATCACTCCTAACTCGAGTAATCCTTTCATTCTTTTCTATCATAATACGATTGCAGATTTCGAGAAAAGAATCAAAGGTATCAGCTTTTTCTTTTAGAAAGGCTACCCAAGTATATCTAGAAAAGTCATCAACCAACAAGAAAATATACCATTTACCTCCCAGAGATGGTTGACGAGTTGGCCCCATTAAGTCCATATGCAAAAGTTCCAAAGGCCGTTTTGTACCTATGTGGTTCAAATTCTTGTGTGCAGTCCTAGACTGTTTTCCCTTTTGGCAACCGCCACACACAAGGTTTTGTTCAAAAGAAAGTTTCGGAACCCCCTTGACCACATCTTTATTTGAAATTCTAGCAAGTTCCTTAAAGTTTATGTGACCTAGCCTTTCATGCCAAAGTGTTTCATTTTTCAAAGATGCTAGGTTACATTTTTCAGAAATCTTAGAAGGAACTACATAACAATTGTTTTCTGATCTAACCCCCTTTAAAAAGAAAGCATGGTTCATGTCAGTTACAGTGCATTTATCAGATGAAAAATTAACTGAATAACCACTATCACACAGTTGACTTATGCTTATGAGGTTAGTCTTAAGGCCATGAACAAATAACACATTATCTAGAACCGGGCCATCTGGAATAGCTACCGTTCCCTTTCCAACAATTTTGGAAGACCGACCATCTCCGAAAACAACAAGTCCTCCGGAGTTTTTCTCAAATGTTTGAAAACAGTTTTTATCGCCGGTCATATGACGGGAACACCCGCTATCCAGGTACCAAGACGAACTATCATATGCATGCAAGGAAACATTGGTAGCAAGACAGGGAAAGATCTCACCTTTGCGCACCCAAACCTTTTTGGAATGCGTCGGTAATGATCGTGAAGTTGATTTCCTAGGTGAGAGCGTCTTGCTTGAAGAATTGCTGCTCCTTGATGATGTCGTCTTGAGCGGTGTACTACCAAGGCTCTTTTCCGTCAATTTGGTTGGAGTGGTTTTTCGAGGAATAGCCCTTTTGGTAGTCATTGCAAGATGTGCTTGAGGTGTGCGTTTGGCTCCAGTCTTGCAATTTCTTCTTATGTGCCCTGAAATGCCACAACGAAAACATACCTTGGTTCTTGTCGATTCCGAAGATGATGTAGTAGGTTCGTTGTCGTTGCTTGGCGTGAACACCGGTGTCGGAGGAGGAGATACCGACTGAGGCACAAATACTGTACCACTCGAACTTGGAATGTCTCCAGTTTGAGTGTATCCGAGGCCGAACTTGTTTCTTTGACCGAGACCAAGAAGTCTGTCCAACTTACTCCTTCCAGAAGAAAATCTCTGTAAGTCATCCTTTAGTTGGCGTATGGTCTCTGTCATTTCAATTTTTCCTGTCGGGCCTCGCCGTTGAGCTTCAAGAAGTAATTCGCTTTGTTCACCATATCTATATAACTCTTCTCGAAATGCTCATTGGACTCTTGAAGGGAAACATTTGTCTTAATCAGATTGTCCCTTTCCACTTCAAGATCGGTTGAGATAGAGGTTACTCTTTTTACTTCATCTTCAAGATCCTGTAATCTCTCTTTCAACCCCTTGTTTTGTTTAGCCAGTTTCTTTGAATCCCTCAAAAGTTGATGGTAGGCTAAAACAAAATCTTCACCTTCCGAATTATCTGATTCATCGTCCGTTGCAATCTTTTCCACAGTGGAGTTGGACAGTGAGTCGGATGTACTTGCCATTAAGCACATGAAGGATGAAGATGTGGTGGACGCGTGGAAAGCTGTCGCGTTGTCTTCTTCATCACTTGACGATGACTCATTTGACGTGGAGTTGTCATCCCAAGTGACTGCTTGCATCGCTTTCTTCTTAGCCGGATTCTTGTTGGGACATTCCGTTGCTATGTGGCCGTAGCCTCGACATTTGAAACACTGAACTTGTCCCTCAGAACTTTTCTTATCCTTTGAGAAGTTCTCTTGGCTTCTTGACTTGTAGCTTGAAGAACCCTTGCCTTTCTTCGACTTTCCGAAGGATGGAGTTTTGCTTGAATTTCCCCTTCGAAAGTTGCGGCGAAACTTCCTTGTCAAGAGAGCGAGCTGCTTCTCAAAGTCCTCCATAGAAATGTTCTCGTCGTCGTCCGAGGAGGATGAATCCGCGTCTTCTTCTTTAGTTGATTTCAATGCGTAACCTGAAGACTTAGAAGAGGATGCCTTTCCAGAAGAATAGTTAGTAGGAAAAGTCATTTCATAAGTTTGTAAAGCACCTACTAATTCTTCTACACGCATTTCGTCCGGGTGTTTAATTGTTTCAATGGCTGCAACCTTCGGGCGAAATCGTTCAGGAAGAGTTCTTAGAATTTTTCTTACAACTTTAAATTCTGGAATCTTCTCTCCCAAGTTAGCACATGAGTTCACGATGTCTTGCAATCGTGTGTAATAGTCAGTGAAGGATTCATTCTCTGCCATAGAGATAGAGTCAAACTTGCTCGTAAGCATTTGCAGTTTCTGAATCTTCACTAGGTTAGTTCCCTCATGCGTAACTTGAAGAACATCCCAGATTTCTTTCGCAGTCTCACATGCCGAGACGCGAGAGAACTCAGTTTGTGACAAAGCATTAAATAGAGCATTAATCCTTTGCCATTGTAAGAAGATAAGTCTATCTCTTCCTTGGTCCATTTCGACCTAGGTTTTAAGGTGCGAACATCATCTAAAATTTCAGTTGGATTAGACCATCCTAATTCAATTGATTGCCACACCCTTTCGTCGATGGAAATTAAGAAAGCTTTCATCCGTACTTTCCAGTACGCATAATTTGTTCCATCAAAGAAAGGGGGTCGATTGATGTTTCCACCTTCAACCATTGTTTACAACCCTATTCCCGCTCTGATACCACTTGTTGGGTTTAGGTTAATAAGGATCTAAATAGGGGAAAAAACACCTAGAGGGGGGTGAATAGGTGTAAACAATAAACACTCAAAAAATCATTGTGCGATAAAACCCAATGCGGAAAAATAAAAGAACACACAAGATTTTTACGTGGAAAAACTCCAAACCGGAGTAAAAAACCACGGGACCGATAACACGGCGAAATCCACTAGAGTTAACACACGTACAAGGTGATATAACGTACTCACAGACGACTCAACCTTTTACCATACGCCCCTAGTAGATCTTCTCCGCTCGCTCCACGACGCTTCTCGAATCCACGATCCGCGCCCAACGCTGAATCCACAGCGTCCAACGTCGAGTCCACGACGTCCGACCGAATCCACGGTCTTCACCCAATGGCACGCTTCGAATCCACGAACGCACCTCGCTCCGAATCCACGAGAGCGATGCACCTTGAATCCACAAGGCCACGCGAGTCCACGCGCCGATTTTGGGGTAAATCGTTGTTTGTTTGGGTGGTGATGATCCGCCGAATACTTAGATCAAGAGTAGATCGGAAATACCATCTAAGTATTCATTAGTTTGATTCAACTCAAGATATGAGTATGAAAACCTAGAATCAAACTAATCAATATAGATGAAGAACCATAAATAATCTAATGATTTCCGTTCTTCTCTATATGTGGATCTAAGGCCGTATAAAATGATATTTGAAAATGACGGCTCTTTTTCCGATTGTGGATTGCCCTAGAAATGAAAAGAAGGGCTATTTATAGGTTAGAAACCCTAGGAAGAATATTCGGATCAAAAACAAACTTTTCTGGAAAGTTTTACCGACGGCGATCCGGATTGCGAAGTCACGATCCGGATCGCAGACGCACAGAGAGCAATTTCCAGAAAATCGCCTGTTCGGGATCCGGATCATAATCCACGATCCGGATCGTTCATACAGTTTTACCAGAACAATGTTCGGGATCCGGATTGAGATTCCCGATCCGGATCGTTCAAGCAACAGGTAAAACTCATGTTCGGGATCCGGATCATCAAATGCCATGATCCGGATTGAACAGTGTATGAACGAACACCCTTCGGGATCCGGATTGAAAGACACGATCCGGATCCTGAACATGTCCCATGTCCAGTTTTTGATGAATATGCAATTAAAACCTCTTCCAGGTGTTTCTACACTATAAGAAGTATTCGGATCATCAAAATTATTAGTTAAACGTACCTGATCCTTTTGAATTCTTCTTTCTTGAGATTGAGGTATATGATCCAAAGTTTCTTCATCTTCAATCTTCAAGACTTAAACATTCACGAAATACGCCAACTCAAATTCCGTAACAAGACGTACGCCCCGATCCTACTAAGAGTACCGCGCTCCCGTCCTGGGCAACGTTCAAACAGGAGCTATTCGGGGCCTTTTTCACCAACAGTGTCAAGAAAAAGTTGGAGGATGACCTGAACCACATCCAGCAGGGGGACAGGACGGTCATGGAGTATCAGCGGGAGTTCGTCCGGCTAGCAAACTGCGTCCCGTTCGTCATAAGGGACGACGAGTCCCACAAGGCGCAAACTCTTTGTCGATGGCTTGCGGAGCAGTATCTTCGAGGTGGTGCAAGCAGCCGACCTGCACACCTTTCAGAAAGTGGTTGACAGGGCCACTACGGTGGAGCGAGGATTTGCAGTCACGCGCGCTAGAAGGGAGAACTCGGCGCGGCAGGAGGACAGGAAGTGACAACAGCAAAGCTCGGGGGGAGGCCCTTCTAGCGGGACCGACCCCCTTAACGGTGGAGACCGCAGGCGGGGACCCCGGGGCGCGCCAGCAGGAGGGCCGGGGCGGGGATTGGCCTTGTGTGTCATATGTGGGGTGGAGGGCTCCATCTGGCGAGAGAGATGCCCCCAAAGAGGCGACCATTGCTTCGGTGCGGCAAACGGGGGCACTTCCGCGCAACTGCCCCTTAAGCTGGGGATCTCGTCCTCTGCAGCTTCTACTCCATCGCCACACAGCTCTCAGGGCGGGGGGGAAAAAGCTCCTAGGTGTCGACTGTCTAGACCCCCTGCACCACGGCGAGAGGAGGACAGACAGCCCAACCTGGCGGGCGAGTTTTTCTTGATGACCCGCCAAGAGACGATCCGCCGGAGGACGCACTTGCAGGTATTACTTCCGTTTCAAATTCCCGTGCTAGGACTCTTTTCGATACCGGAGCAACAAACGTTTCATCTTCGCATGACTTCGTGTTTATGCATGGTCTCGGGGAGATACCCCTCAAAATCATTGACGGTCCAAACGGCGGGAGGGACTTTGGAGGCGGTCAGCTTTGTGGCCGCCTGCCCGATTAAGCTAGGGCGACTGGCTTGCCCTTGGGATCTGGTGGTAATTTCCCTGAAGGAGTACGACGCGGTGTTGGGCATGGACTGGCTCACGAGGTACCAGGCACTTATTGACTGTGAGAAGCGACAGGTGCGATTACAAGAACCGGGTCTTTCCTGAGCATGTGTATATGGGGGCCAAGAGCATCTCCTTCCCGGCGGTCATCTCAGCGGCACGGGCCAGAAGTTTGGTAGAGGGTGGGTGCGTGGCCTACTTAGCATCGGTGGATTTATTTAGTTACTCGACCCTCGATGACACCTTCAGACATTACCAGTGGTGAGGGACTTCCCCGACGTCTTCCCAATGGAACTGCCCGGGATGCCCCTGAACGGGAGGTGGTGTTCCCTATCGAGCTACTACCGGGCACGCAACTATTTCGAAGGCGCCTTAACCGAATGGCCTTCGTGGAGTTGAAGGAGCTTAAGGCGCAAATGGAGGACCTCTTGGATAAAGGATTTACCAGGCCAAGTGTGTCCCCTGGGCGCGCCGGTGCTCTTGTGTGGAAGAAAGAAAGCCGGAAGTCTGCGTTCTCTGCATCGATTACAGAGGAATAAACAAAGTACGTGGAAGAATAAGTACCCCCTGCCTAGAATGTGATCTCTTTCGACCAGCTGCGAGGGGCGACGGTCTTCTCCAAAATTGATCTGCAATCGGAATAACCACCACTCGGAGTTCGGGACAGGGATATCCAGAAGACTGCTTTCCGGACCGGTATGGCCACTACGAGTTCACGGTTATGCCGTTCGGACTTACGAATGCCCCCGCAGCTTTATGGACATGATGAACCGGATCTTCAGACCCTTCCTTGATCGGTTCGTAGTGGTCTTCATCGATGACATCCTGATCTATTCAACCACCGACGAGGAGCACGAGGACCATTTGCGAACGATTCTCCAGACTCTCAGAGAGCAGAAGCTGTTCGCTAAACTCAAGAAGTGTGAATTCTGGCTACGCGAAGTCGGTTTCCTAGGACATGTATCCGTGGCGAAGGGAATTGCCGTGGACCCCAAGAAGTGGAATCAGGGTCGACTGGCAGCCGCCGACGACGGTGACAGAGGTCCGTAGTTTCCTAGGCCTGGCAGGATATTATAGACGCTTCGTCGAAGGTTTCGCGAAGATTGCTACCCCTTTAAACCGGTTAACCAGGAAAGGGGACAAGTTCATATGGACAGCCAAATGCCAGGAGAGTTTCGAGGAACTCAAGAGGAGGCTAACCAGGGCACCAATACTTGTGCTACCGACACCCGGAGAGAATTATGAAGTGTACTGCGACGCATCGAGGATCGGCCTTGGGGGTGTTCTGATGCAACAGGGGAAAGTAATAGCCTACGCTTCCAGGCAATTGAAGGATTACGAAAAGAACTACCCGATACACGACTTAGAACTGGACACAGTGGTCTTCGTTTTAAAACTGTGGAGGCACTACCTCTTTGGAGTCCACTGTAACGTCTTCTCGGATCACCAAAGTCTTAAGTACATTTTTACCCAAAAGGAATAAACTGCCGGCAGATTGAGGCAGATGGCTAGATTTATGAAGGATTGTTAAGGAATTTTGTTTTGGCGTATTTCGGAAAGTGTTAAGTCTTGAAAAGATTGAAGATGGAAGAAGTTTGGATTATACCTCAATTCTCAAGAAAGAAGAATTCAAAAGGATCAGGTTGTTTAACTAAAGATTTTTGGTGATCCGAATACTTGCTATAGAGTAGAAACACTTGATGAATTTTATATTGCATTAAAAATCAAAAACTGGACATGGACAGGTTCAGGATCCGGCATCAGACAATTCCATCCGGATCCGGAAGGGTTGTTAGTTCATATGCAAATCCAATCCGGATCCAAGCCACTTGATCCGGATCCCGAACATTGGTTTTGCTGAAATTTATGAAACGATCCGGATACGGGCATTTCAATCCGGATCCCGAACCTTGTTTTTCTGGAATTGTCTATCTTCGTTACGACAATCCGGATCGCATAAATCGATCCGGATCGCAGTCCTGTAAAATTTCAGAAAAGGATAGTTTTTGATTCTTATCTCTTCCAATGGTTCTAACCCTAGAAATAGACCCTATATTCATTTCTTAGGGCATCGGGTGAATAAATTGAAAAA
>CM054932.1:6778206-6818010 GCA_029168755.2 Tillandsia fasciculata | reverse complement strand
AGCCCATTTCGATCGTTTTTTCCGCGTGCTGAATCCACATTCACTGCCCGTTTTGCCAAATTCAAATTCCAAAAATTTATCGAAGGCATCCGGAAGGGCGTTTTTAATCCACATTCCGCACTGAGTCCAATTTGGATGCCCGATTCGCGCGAAACCACTTCTAAACAATCGACGGGGTCCCCCAATTACTCACGTGATCCATTTTACACCCGAAGTCCATCACTTGTGTCCAAATTGGTGCAGAAACACCGCCGACACGCCACATAGGCCTCCAAAAGCTGCTGGTCACACTGTAGGAGCCCTGCAGATATCCGGGTCACCACAAATGCGGCACGTCTCGATCACACGAACGCGCCTCGCTCCGAATCCACGAAAGTGGTAGCACCTTGAATCCACAAGGTCACGCGAATCCTCGCGCCGATTTTGGGAAATCGTTATTTTTGTTTGGTGATGATCCTCCGAATACTTAGATCAGAGATAGATAAGGAAATACCATCTAAGTATTCTTCAATTTGATTCTATAAGAAATAGGAGTTTGGAAACCCTAGAATCAAATTGAACAATATAGATGAAGAAACATGAATTTAATCGTGTTTTCCTTTCTTCACTATATTTGTGGATTTTTCTATAATCTTTCGATTATCTCGATTAATTCTCAGTTCTATATCATTTTTTCCATTCTTCTAACAGATGAAATTAGGGTTTATTTATAGGCTAGAAACCTTTGAAAAGAGATAAGCATCAAAAACTGACTTAACAGAATTTTTTCCGCATGGCGGTCCGGACTGGATTTGGCTGATCCGGACTGTCGTCTTTTTCCAGAAATTTTTCTGAAAAAACAGCTTGGGGTCCGAACTGGAATTTCCTCATCCGAACTGTTCATGCGATTTTGCAGAAATTAAGGTTCGGGATCCGGACTGGAACAGGGGTGGTCCGGACTGAAAAACCACACGAACTAAACTATGTTCGGGCCGGTTCCGGACTGGAATGGTGTGATCCGGATCCTAAACATCCAACTTGTCCAGTTTTTGATTTTTAATCAATGAAAACTTATCCAAGTGTTTCTAAACTACACAAATGTATTCGGATCACCAAAATTATTTAGTTAAACGTACCTGATCATTCCGAATCCATTCTTCTAGAGATTGATGTAGTTGATCCATAATTCTTCATCTTCAATCTTCAAGACTTATACCATTTCACGAAATACGCCAAAACAAAATCCTTAATAGGAGTCACGAGCTAATTCCCTACCCGTCCTTAGAGTGTAGCTGTACCCCACTTTTGGAACTTTATAATATAGTCTGCTCGATTATTGTATGTAGTTACTTTTGAGAGTTTTTATTTTTGAGTGACTCTTGTATTGTGAGGGTCGATCAGACTGTACCATTTTGGACTGTATTTTTTATTTCTGTAGTTTATTTTACAGCTCTGATATTTGTATAGTTATAGTATTATCTTTTGCAGGTTAGACACTTCGTCTATGCAGGGTTTCCCGTATATAGGCGGCGGATCAGTTGGCGAGCCGGGTCGCAGTTTCGACCCTGAGGCGTGACAATTTTGGTGATCTTGTGTACTGTCAGAGGATTTTGTATTTTGTATTTTACTTTTCAGCTGAGAGTTTATACAAGAGAGACATATGTATTGTGATGATCTGAAATGTACTATTTGGAGCTATATATATTTTATTTCATTTCAGCAGTTTACTTTCATGCTCTGATATCTGTTTAGTGGTTAGTTATATCTTTTGCAGGTTAGACGCTTCGTCCATGCGGAGCTTTCCGTATGGGCAGCGGATCTGTTGGTGAGCCCGGATCGCAGTTTCGATCCCAGGGTGTGACACCTCGAGTGGCGGGAAATTGTGGTCTAAACACCTTCATAGAAATTTTTAATTTATTCCAAATCCCTCTTGCAGTAGTCTCGGTCTCCACATTGAATAGCACCGCATCATCTAGTGCCAAATATAAGTTTGCCAAAGCCATCTTATCCTTGTCTTCAAATTGTTTATCCGTCTTTCTTTCCGGCTTATTCTCCTTTCCTTGCAGGGCGATCTCACAAGCATTTTTAATCAAAACTGATTGCATCTTCAGTTTCCACAACGCAAAGTTCGCTCCATCAAACTGAGGAATCTCATATTTTGTCGCTGAAACTTTCCTTGCCATCATTTCACCGTCAACGAACTACGAAGAACCAAACGCTCTGATACCAATTTAAGGGGAACCGGCCGTGGGATTACCGAGCACACCTCAACCCACACAGCACACAAGTATAGCGGAAACAGGATTTTTCATAAACGAGAACGATCGTAGAAAATAAGCACGAGAATAACTAAACAAATAAAACGAATAAGAAAACACAAGGACACAAGATTTACGTGATTCGGTCAATAATGTGTCGACCTACGTCCAAGGGTAAGATCACCTCAATGTGTTTTTCGATTAATTCACGACATAAAAGTATAAGGAATAAAATTGAATTACAGAAAACTCTCTCACAGAGACTTTCTAGGTTTTTTCTCTTAATTAATTTTTTTTTTCAATAAAGCTCTAAAAAATAAAAAATAATCACAAAAGTTAATATAACTCTAAAGACCTAATTCTAATAGGAAACGATCTTCACTGTCCATCCGAATCTCCGATTCACTTCTAGTCGTCGATATTCTCATAAGAATTTTTTTTAAAATATTTCTAAATCAATCATAATTTTTAGGAACAATATTAAATCAAATTAAGATCAAATCTAATATATTCAACCCATCGCGGAGTTAAGTACCGTGATATCGACAATGCGTCGTGGAGTTGAGTACAGTAATATCAATTCGAAATATAATCTTATATAATCCAACATACAAAACTACTGAAGAATGTTTCGCCAGTGCCGTACGTATTTTCACATGTTATTTACAGCAATGAATAATAGCAGTATAAATTACAAGAGGCATAAATCAATTCTAATTTCTCACTTTGAACAACGGAACGAAAAAAAAAAAAAAAAAAAGAAAAAAAAAAAAAATATATCAGTTGTATATATCTATGTCAGCCCCACCGCTATAACTAATTATTACTAAACTATGTTTCTTAGCGCGGCAATCTCTGATTTAGTGGTTCCATCGTAAATTCTATCCTTAATCCAAAACAAACGATATACCAAATCTAGTCTGATTATTGAGTACTTAATCAAATTACTGTGAATTTTCCGCTTTCGGAATGCAATCGCCTTGAGAAACCATAGTCTCCAAATTGTCCTTCAATCTTTCAGTGAGATTTCGAAAAGATCAGACTCCGCATCAAAGTCGACAGCAGCACCACCGTTAGTACTCTTCTGGCTCCTGTCTTTGGCGTTGTTGAGCCACCCTGAATCCACTCTGCCCACGGAGAACAGCTCCCCGCTGTCCTCGTAGCCGACCGTCATGGAACCCTCCTCCCCGGAATTTGATCCTACGAAGCACGGGTTCGAGGTTCGACGTGCATTGGCCGGCGAATACCTGAACTTGCTCTGCCCCAAATTAACCGAAACCATCACATCGACGTTCGTGGCCAAAGCTGGGTACAGCGGACTTGTGAAGGCGTCCGAGTTGCAGCTGACCACGTGTTTCAGCTGGGAGTCGACGGTGAAGAACACCTTCTTCTTGCTCGGGTCGAATCCGCAACCGATCACCCTGTTCACGCTCGCCCACTTCGACTTGTCGGACTCGGTGACCAATTTCATCCCTGATAAATCAAACGTATGTAAAGTCTTTTTTTTTTGAGGAAAAAACGTAAGTCTTAAGTGTAAATTTTGATCCAACTTTAAGTTTTCGCAAGAATGACCGTATGTTACCGTCGAGATACACCGCGCCGCTGGAGTGGAAACCGATAGATCGCGGGTACGTCCCGGGCAGCGAATTCACGGTCGGAGAGTAACAAGTTGAGAGTCCCAGCGACACAAGCATAGGTTTATGCCTGCCTTGTTCCTCTTCAAAAGTTTGGGCATTCTGGACCGGATTAACCTCTTCAAAATTGCGGTGATGCATCGTGGCAGATTTTTCTCGGATAGACTGCGCTCTGTCACTTTGATCAGTCGAACGCGACTGCGAGTCGAGGTAGAGGATGGTGATCTCGAAGTAGGCTTCTTGCGGGAACGGGGAGCCCCCCAATTGCGGCCCAGGGAGGGGGAGGCTCATCCGAAGGGAGCTGGCGCAACCGCTGGAGTCGTCGCCGCTGCTCTTCTTCTTGATCGCTGGATTGAGACGAACTGTCTGGACGAACTCCGAAGATCCAGGCGGCACCTCCCAGTTGCTCTCCGGCCAGTCTGCCCGCCGCCGCGACCCGCCGTCGTAGGCAGCGCACGCGAAGACAAAGCGCGACCAGCCGTTCTCCGCTGCGTAGGCGACGAGCCGCGGGTGCTCGTCCCAGCGGAACGGCTGCTGCTGCTTCTGATTGACAGCATAGTTTTCTTGATGCAGGGGGTGGAAGCGGAGGCTTGCCCTGCTGCTTCTCGATTTAGACGGTATGTGAAGCTTCGGGAGCTTCGGAGATTTACTCGTCGCCGCTTCGGCGAGCGTGATGCAGCTGCGGGATTGAGTTGGTCGCGACGGCAGCGGCGGCGGCGGAGGCGCACGCAGCAGCAAAAGAGGAGGCCGGAGAGGAGGAGGATCGCGCCGCCGGAGAGTACCCCGACGAGGATTTTGATCCGTAAGATCATCTGTATAGAAGGGGTTGCGGTGTTCGTGAAATTGATTAATAAAATTGATGAAGAAGGGGATTGGGATTCATTTTAGGGGCAGGACGGTGGAAGAAGTCTATGAAGGCCGGCGTCGCCTGGAATAATCGATTGGCTAAACCCGCGGGCAGTTGAAAATTAAATTGTTGAAGGTAGAGAAAATCTTTTCATGGACCCCTTTCCTCGTGTGAACCGCAGCATTCAAAACTTTCAAACTCTGGCCCCTTTTAAAATTTAGAGATAATATTCTATATATTCTTTAATATTTAAAAATATTTTATTTTTTTTTATTTTAAATATGCTTTTTATATAATTTTTTGTTATTCAAAAATACGCTACATTGAATGAAATCCGAATTAAATTTTTATCAGAGTTAAAAAAAGTTAAAATGTTTATTTTTTTCTAAAAATTAGTTACAGTAAAATGGTATATTGAAAAGTCAAAAAAAAAAAAAACTTTATTTTCTTCTATTTAAAGGTAAATAAAAAAAAATTTAATGAATATAAAATTATATATTTGAAAGAATAAAATAATAAATTTATATAAATAACTGATGTTTCTAACCATTTATTAACAAAATTTAACTCTAAAAATATATTCGAATGAATTTGAAATATTAAAAAAAATATTTTTAATAATAATTTTTTAAAAAAATAAATAAATAAGTTAAAAATATTTAGAAATATATAAGCAATTGCCCTTAAAATTTAAGAGTCAGTTTGAGTGCAGGAACGAGTTAACCGGTGATCAATTAATAAATTTGTGTGGAATTACATTTTAAATTTCTTTCTCTACAAAGATTTGTTTATTAGAATAATATATTCCACTTGTAAAATTATATATTTTAGAAGAAGAAAATGTATTGACAGCCATACATACTGTGGCATCACCCATGTTTACTAATTATCTCGTGCTTTTAATTAAATAAAAAATATGTACATAATGAGATGTACATGCATTCAAAAATTCTGAAAATAAATTACAATTGAACAAACGCTAAAAAATAGTCTTTGATTTTTTTTTTTTTAAAGTAAAAATTCAGTTTTTTTAAAAAAAAAAAGATTTTTATGAAAAATAACTTTTCCATAATCTTTTTTCAGGTAAAATATTTGAAAACCGTGAATACTATCTTTTTATAAAATCTAGAAGAAAATTTTAGAAAACCTACTTTTTGAAAAAATCAAACAGACAGATAATATTTTTCGAATCAGAAAATTATCTTCTGAAACATATTTTAAAAAATCAAACATATGAGAAACGAAACCACAAATAATTCTATAAAAGCTTTTTACGAACAGTACTTGTTATATTGACCAAATATTCACTGAACCTTCACCTTTGTGATTTGTATAAATCTCTTTATTAGATGAATCGAAACTAGGCCTAAAACCCTGCTTCTTATTTAAAAGATGTTATATCTCAACAGGATAAACAGTTGAGTTTCTAAAATCTTATAAGAGTTTAAAATATACAAAACTTATCTAGACCATTTTGATCAACTATCCAACATTTCAAAATTTTAATTTTACTTATCCAATATTTTAATTTGTTTAGTTTAAATCGATTACCAATATTCTAACTTCAAATTTTAAACTAATTATTTATTAATAATTTATAGTTATAATAATTATATGAAGTATACTAATTAAATTTATAAAAATTGTGGGTTATGTTAATACTGGATCTGAATAGAAAAAAAATCACCTAGAAGGGGGGTGAATAGGTGTAAACAATAAACACACCAAATCGTTGCGTAAAAAATAACCCAATGCGAAAAAAAAATAAAGTATGCAAAATTTTACGTGGAAAACTCCATCACAGGAGTGAAAAATCACGGGACCGATAACACGGCGAAATCTAATAAGGTTAAAACACGTACAAGGTGATTTACCGTAACACTACGACTCAACCTTTTCCATACGCTCCAAGTAGATATTCTCCGCTCGCTCCACAACGCTCCTCGAATCCACGATTTGCGTCCAACGCCGAATCCACGACGTCCAACGTCGAATCCACGACGTCCAACCGAATCCACGGTCTTCACCAATGTAGCACGTATCGATCAAACGAACGTACCTCGCTTCGAATTCACGAAAGCGGTAGAACCTTAAATCCACAAGGCCACGCGAATCCACGCACCAATTTTGAAAAATCGTTGTTTTCTTGGTGATGATAATCCTCCGAATACTTAGATCAAAGATAGATAAGAAACAACCATATAAGTATTCATCAATTTGATTATACAAGAAATAAGAGTTTGGAAACCATCGAATCAAATTGATCAATATAGATGAAGAAACATGAAATTAATCGTGTTTTCCTTTCTTCTCTATATATGTGGATTTTGATTATCTCCGTTATTTGAATTAACCCTAAAAGATGAAAATAAGGGTCTATTTATAGGTTAGAAACTTTTGGAAAGAGATAAGCATCAAAAACTAACTTATCTGAAATTTTCGTGCTCAACGGTCCGGACTGGATTAGTCTGATCCGAACTGTCGTCTTTTGACAGAATTTTTCCAGAAAAATAAGTTTGGGGTCCGGACAGGAATTCCCTGATCCAGACTGTTCATGCGATTTCAGCAACCACATAGTTCGGGGTCCGGACTGACTGGGGACTGTTCCGGGCTGGAATTACGCATGAACTCAACTCTGTTCGGGGTCCGGACTGGAATGCCCTGATCCGGATCCTGAACACTCAACTTGTCCAGTTTTTTATTTTTATGCAATAAAAATTCATCCAAGTGTTTCTAAACTATAAGAATGTATTCGGATCACCAAAATTATTTAGTTAAACGTACCTGATTCTGTTGAATTCATTCTTCTTGAGATTGATGTATATGATCCATAATTCTTCATCTTCAATCTTCAAGACTTAGAACACTTCACGAAATACGCCAAAACAAAATCCTTAACAATCTCCCCTTTGGCGGTTTCGTGACAAAATAAAAATCCACTTAAAATATTCAAAAATATATTTTTGTTGCTATCACCATACAACAAAAATTTACATGAATGATCCAAATAAATACAAGAGATAAACTCCTAATACAAACTCTAGACTTAGACGCTTGTACTCTCTGCAAAAGAAATAATTATTCACAAAAGAAATCGTTAGATACCTCAAGAATTTAAACATTCAATAAGCAATCAGAGAGATAGAGTTTATACTCCTTATGACATATTTATCAAATATATAAGAAAGTCGACAGTCAAAGATTCACATATCATCTAATCATTAAGAGTTCAAATGTCATATCAAAACAATTAACAAGTTCAAAGTTATGTCAGTTATCAAGCAACTTGTTAGTAATATTACATGCCCAAATAGTTAGTCAAATAGTTAGTAGTGGCATGTACAAGTTCAATGTAATGTACCAGATTTTGGTATAAAAATAAATGTAAATAAAAATGGTATGAAATACTATTTTTATTGAGTTTAGAAGAGTAAAGGATGATCCGAAAATTAATTGGGCCCAAATTAGGATTAAAATAGGAGGTCTAGAATTTTATATGAGAAAGTGGGCCCAGATTGTAGGCGGAAAATTCACAGTGTCGGAAAATTCTGAGAAAATTACGGGAGGTCCGTAATTATGTTTTAAGGCCACAGTAAAAGTTTCGCGTTGATCAGATACCCGGATAGTGAGAATGGGCTCCGCCAGTGATTTTAAATATAGTAGGGTTTTTGGTGACCCAGAGGTGGTCCAAATTGAAAAATTAAAGTACCATGTGGTAAATCAAGTTAGACTGTGGCTGCCTGTCAAATTTGAGCGAAAACGGGCGAGAAACGGGTGAAAACGGACGAAAATGGGCGAAACTGGGCTTGGGCCCAAGTTTCGGGCGCCCGAAAGTTGGTTCCGGGCACCCGGAAAGTACTGTAGCAAACCGGATTTTTCGGCTGCAGCGAACCGGGTTGCACTGTAGTGAACCCGGTTCACTGTAGCAGTCCGGTCCAGACAGTGTAGCGCCCGAAAGTTACTGTAACGCGCCCGGATCCCGAGGCAGTGGCACGGATCCCGAGGTAGTTGGCACGGATCCCGAGGCAGTTGGCACGGATCCCGAGGCATTGGGCACGGATCCCGAGGCAAAGGGTGCGAATCCCGAGGCGAAGCAGCGCGCGCGGCGCACTGGGCGCGCGGCTCGAGGCGCGCGGGGTATGTGGGGGACGCCACGTGGCGTCTCCCTATTGGTCGCGGCGACCGAGGGCGCAGGCGTGCGCGGGGAACGCGCGCGGGCTCTGGCGCAGCGTCAGCGGGGAGGCCACGTGTTGGCCTCCCATTGGTTGGTCAGCGCGACGCCACGCGTCGCTGCGGCCGTGCGTCAGCACTGGCGTGGGTACGGTCCACGTGGCAGCCTCTGATTGGCCGCCGCTGTTCCGTGGTCGCGGTGCACGGGTCCAGGGACACGTGTCGCTTCGCGATTGGCCGAGCGATGGTGACGTGGCGCCTAGCTGGCATGGCGTGGACCCGTGGACCCCGGTGGGCCGGTTATTGTAGCCGCCCGAATTCTTTTCGGGCGCCCGAAAGGTGCGCCCGAAAGTCGGGTTTCGGCCTATATGGGCCCGAATGGCCCCATTTCTCCTCCTTTTCTCCTTTTTGCTCCAAACTGAGCGTACCACGGGAGGGAGGAGGCGATTTCGCCAGGGGTTTTCGTGGGCGCACGAGCGCGCCGTGGACCCCGTGGAGCGCGCGAGGTGTTCCAAAGAGCCGAATGGACGCGTTGGACGGCGCCACGTTGCCGAGGTAGGTCCCGCGTGTCATTTTTTTCTGTGTTTTGGCACAGTTTTGAGATTTCCTTTTTGGACGTTGGATTTGACCTTATGCCATTGTGCGTGATAGGGACCGAGTTTTACTGTGCCGTTTTGCTGCGCGGGGTGTCGCCGGGCGTTTTGGCGCGTCTCATTTTGCGTGCAAGCTCGTCGGAGACATGCACGGTTTTGCGTGCGGACTCGACAAATGTGCGCTGTTTTGTACGCAAACTCGAAAAACGTGCACTATTTTGTGTGCAATAGTGAAAAGGGATGTGCACCATTTTGCGTGCCAATCCGAGGTACGTGCTCCGTTTTGTGCGCAGATTAGATTGATGTGCACCGTTTTACGTGCAAATTCTAATATTTTGCATCGTTTTGCGTGCAGGATTAGAAAAATGTGCACCATTTTGCGTGCAACCCTACAGTAAAGCGTGCACCGTTTTGCGTGCAGATTTGAGGTACGTGCACCGTTTTGTGTACGGGTTGTGTTGTCGTGCACCGTTTTGCGTGCCGTCTCTAATGATATGCACCGTTTTGCGTGCAGGGCTAGAAGAACGTGCACCGTTATGTGTGCAACCTTAAAGGAAAGTGTGTACCGTTTTGCGTGCAAACCCAAGATACGTGCACCGTTTTGCATGTGGGTTTTTATAACGTGCACCGTTTTACGTGCAGGTTTGGAGGATGTGCACCGTTTTGCGTGCGGACTCGAGGGATGTGCTTCGTTTTCGAGGAAACAAGAGGAATCGTGCGAAGACCAATTGCAAGTGTCTACAAGCAATTGGGTACACCACAAGGTGGGGGATTCTGCTGAAATTGGGTGACCTCTCCCCTTGCTCCTTTGCTTTTCGATCAAGAAGCATGATAGTAGTGTCACGCCCCGGGGTCGAAACTGCGACCCGGGCTCGCCAACAGATCCGCCGCCCATACGGGAAGCCCCGTATAGACGTAGCGACTACCTGCAAAATATCATCTACACTAACAGATATCAGAGACCGAAAAGTAAAGACTGAAATAAAGATAAATACAAGTCCCACAATATACAACAAAGTCCTCACTAAAATACAGTAGTCTCTCAAAAGAAGAAGAAAAGTACAACTCAATACCTCACTACATGGTCGCTCAACATACCACACACAAAAACTAGTAAGGGTACCTCTACTCTCTCCCAGGAGGTGAGTGGAAGGGATCTATCTCGCGACTCCCTTACCTCGGTCTGAAGAAGCAGCAACTGGAGCAGCAGGAACAGGAGCAGAAGTCCCTGGGGAAAAAACACCACGACGGGTGTGAGAACTACATCCCACAGTAGTTCTCAGTGGGTGCCGCCAACAAGCCCAACGGTCTGCCCACTAAGTCTACTAGAGGCATGCTGTAACAAATGAAATACTGAAGGAAAGAACTGGAAATGAATAACTCTACAGCTACTATGCCCCTATCTAGATGCTCAAAAAGTGGAACAGATGATAACATGGTGCATCTACTATCCCTCAACTCAGATCACCCAATCTACCTGACTGCCTCCTCGGGTCCAGTCAAACCTGTGCCTACCTACTGCCGTTACATCCCGGAGGACCGGACTGACGTAGGGCGTCCGTAGCTGCCAAAACTGGCCCAGCCAGAGGGACTGTGTCCGTAACTGCCAAAACTGGCCCAGTCAGAGGGACGGCGTCGACAAGTCGCGATACCAAAGTGCAGACCCACCCCAGACGTGGCACTCGAGGGGAGTGACCCCAACGAGGACAAGGGTATCCGCGCACTCTGTCAAGCTCAAGTGGCACTGTAGGCTATAGTCCAAAATCCACGCTCACGCACTGAACGGAAAGACTCAGAATCCTCAAACATCTCGCACATGGTCGGAGCACTCTCGACGACTCAGCTGATCAGCTCTCTTGAATCTCAAGACACTAGCAACTCCACCAACTCATAGCACAAAGTCGCATCCACTGCGAGAAACTGCCTCATCAGGCCAAACATCGCATCCACTGCGAGAAACTGTCTCAACAGGCCAAACAGGCCGAACATCGCATCCACTGCGAACAATTGCCTCAACAGGCCAAACATCGCATCTACTGCGAGAAACTGTCTCAACAGGTCAAACAGGCCGAACATCGCATCCACTGCGAACAACTGCCTCAACAGGCCAAACATCGCATCCACTGCGAACAACTGCCTCAACAGGCCTCAATATACCAACATGCAGACTCACTGACAGGATAAACTCCACAACTGACATAATGAAGGGTCCGGGAACCCCGAAAGACTAGAACCTACAACCCAAATCAAACAAGAACAGGCTCTAGGCATAGCCTCTCGTTGTTCTCGTCCCAAGAAGAAGGCAGACCTTAGAACCCAGACCACTCGAATCATCTCGGGTGGTTAATTTATAGGAAAAAGGTGACATTTCTTACTGAAAGCCATTTGATCTGGAAGAAATCCATATTTAATGATTTTTAGTTCTTTTTAGGAAAACAGTTGAAAACAAGTTTTATATCCAAACCTCGAAGAGCTAATGCCTTCGTCCAATCAAACAAGAACAGACTCAGGCGACCCTACGATGCTTGGAAGAAAACATTTGGTTGACTAAAATTATATGTGTGTCCAAAAAAGGTTCTGGGTTTAAGGTCCTGCTAACACTGATATACCGCTGCCACTAACACAGCGGCGACAGATAAAACAAGAATATAAAACATCTCGGGACCGCCGTCTACCCAAACGGCTCCCGCCACAGATGATCAATCAACTACATCTACCAGACTCCACTCTGCTCCCAAGCACGAGTGTAAAATGCATCCCACACTAAAGGAATCCCGACCACTCGGCCCACTACCCGGGCGAGTAAAACACTATGTCCAGGAAGGAATAAGAAGTGTGGATGTCTAAAGCAGAATAAACCTAGCCCAAGTTGGAGTTTTCTACAGTCTGGCTGAACATGCTGCATATGACGGGGGTGCTAGGTCAAGTTCCAAGATAACAGTAATTTACAGATGATAGAAAGCATGGAGATGACAAAATCATCAGATAATACAAGGAATAGCAATTCCTACATTCTAGCATGCTACAAGAATTCACTATCATGCATAGTCCTACAATAGCAGGCTTAATGTACAGTCCATCAATCTTGGAGACAGGGCCACCCACCTGAGAGCTGAACTGTCCAAGGTTCCACAGCTGAAAATACCCAGAAACCCAAATTTCCAACTCCAACGGGTCCAGCAATACCCGCAAACTCTCCTGGGTACAACACAAGGTTCACAATTACACTTAATTCCACAAATTAATCAAATAATCACACTCTGAAATTCAGCCTCAAAGATGCTAATTTTCACCTGTAGAAAGTGCCCTGAAAATTCCAATAAAAATATCACTGCGATCGTCGCGTCGAGACCTTCGAAACGGGTACCTGCACGTCCAATTCCGAGCCCCGTAGGCCAAGTTACAAATTCCACAGTACAGGCGCGCAAAAACTCACAACCACACAACTGTAATAATCAGCACAGTAAAAGGGGAAACAGTATACCTTCGGGAAAGTCTCAGAAAAATCCCAAAAAAATACGACGATAATCCTCGCGACGAGTAGATGCAAAAAGTGTATAGGCTCGTCTCGATCCGACGCTTGAGTGCGGAGATAAAATTCTGGCAAGGGGCTGCTGTCCATAAACTCCACCACCAAAATAGTGTCTTAGAAATGCCTCGAAAACTATGCCATAAACTCTGAATCAAGCAAGGTGGTCGACACGAAAAACGAAGGCGTACCTCTCTTGAATCCAATGTCGTGAAAATCGTCCAAAAATACAGTTAGAGTAGCTCTGTGGACCTCTCAGACCGAAATGCGACGATAACGGGCCTCCGATGAAAAATCGTCACTCTGTGCTCCGATGCCGAAGTCGTCGACGCCGCGGCTTCCAAAAATTCCGGGCCTCTGCCAGAAGATGCGCAACACGAAGATCTCCAACTTTGCTGAAGGGTCCAAGGGCAGGGGAGTTTGGCAAAAACCCCAAACTCGGGGTGAAAGGGGACTTTAAATAGGCCCAGCCCGAAAAAACAAGAATTTGGACTTTTGGGCCCAAAACCGGGCGCCCGGGGCATCCGGGCTACTACAGTGTTGGGCCCGGCCCAACATTGTGCGCGCCCGAATTGCTCCGGAGCCGCCACGTGTCCGCCCGACACCGCCCGTGTAGAATATCGGGATTTCGGGTGGCGCACCGACCTCGCAAGATGGAGTGGTGCGGAGAAATTGCCTTGAGTGTGTTCCATATGTGTCTTCAGTTGAGTTCGGGTCGACTCGGATCAACGCGGAAGCCCCGGGTCGATTCGGGATTTTCTGGGCATTGTCCGCCGTTAGTGGACTGGCTTCGGGGAAGCCTCGACTTCCCAGTGGAGTGCGAAAAATTGGGAAACTTTGGGAACAGGTGTATGTTGTGTTTACAGCGGAGTTCGGGAGGTTCCGGACTGACGCGGAGGACCCGAAAGAAAAAAGTGAGTCAGAACTGACAGTTTTGGAGCCGGTGTTTGGATTGAGCACCCCGACTCAACGGTTGAGTTTTTTGATGAGAAAAAGTTGTGGACATGTGTATTTTTGGATTACAGCGGGATTCGTGAGGTTCCGGGTCGGTGCGGAGACCCCGAAGGTAAAAAGTGACTTGGAGTTGGCCTATTTTGGATTAATTAAATTATTTAATTAATTAAATCAAGTGAGTTTTGTTGCCTGTGAAGAATTGGAGAATTAAAGGGAAGATGGATTGCATAAGATGAGTTGTTGAGATATTTAGAGGTGCATTAATTAGCCAACTACCACCTGACACTCTTAATTAAGCCCACCTTAATTAGCTTCGCCACGTCATTGTCCCCTTCAAGAATGCAAAGCAGGGGATTCAGGGAAGAACAGGCGAAGGAAAGGAAGAAGAAGAAACAGAAGAAGAAGAAGAGAAGAAAAGGAGAAAAATTGGGAAAGAGAGGTTTTTGCATGGGAAATGCAATGGTGGACCTACGGCCGGAAGCCGAGCGGAGAGCGCGATGTATGGCACGTGACGGATTTGAGGGTGAGGTAAGCTCAGTTTTTTTCTTGGAGATTGAGAGCTTGGATCTTTGAGTTGTGGTTTGGGTTTTCGTTTGTTGGGTTGTAGTGTGTGGACTGCTGTCCTTGGTGGGGGCAGGCTTGCTGTCCACAACCGGTCAGCAAGCGGCTGACCTCTGCAGGTGCGCGCGGTAGGGGTGCGCGCTGCGAGCGCCGAGCGCAGCGGCCGCACGCGAGGCGCGCGGCGCGCAGCAGGCCAGGGCGGCCCGCTGTGGGCCAGGGTGCCGCGCTGCGGGCCTGGGCGCCGTGCGGCGGGCCCAGGCAGCGCAGCGGCGGGCCCAGTTTTGCAGCGGCTGCCGCTTTAGCTCACATGCGGCAGCGGCAGGCTGCGGCTTGCGACGCTTGTCGGCGCGCGGGGTTTTCGCGCTTTGGGCTTGGTTTTGACGCCGGCGACCGCGCGATTGACCGAGTCTCCTCTAACTTTGGGTTTTTCCTCTTCTCTTGCAGTTGGTGGTGGCTTTGTTGGGAATTTGAACTTGGGGCTGCTACTGGGAGTGCATGGAAGCTGGCAGAGGATCGCATAAGAGTTTCGGTGCTGTGAGATGTTCTTGCGTGAGCATGTGGAGCTTGTGGAGGGTAGTTGGTTTTTGTTGGTAGATTATGCTTTGTGAGTGGTTGGAATGCTTGATGGGTTATACTAATAAGGATCTAAATAGGAGAAAAAACACCTAGAGGGGGGTGAATAGGTGTAAACAATAAACACTCAAAAAATTATTGCGCAATAAAACCCAATGCGGAAATAAAAAGAACACGCAAGATTTTTACGTGGAAAACTCCAAACCGGAGTAAAAAACCACGGGACCGATAACACGACGAAATCCACTAGAATTAACACACGTACAAGGTGATATAACGTACTCACTGACGACTCAACCTCTTACCATACGCTCCTAGTAGATCTTCTCCGCTCGTTCCACGACGCTTCTCGAATCCACGATCCGCGCCCAACGCTGAATCCACAGCGTCCAACGTCGAGTCCACGACGTCCGACCAAATCCACGGTCTTCACCCAGCAGCACGCTTCGAATCCACGAACGTACCTCGCTCCGAATCCACGAGAGCGGTTGCACCTTGAATCCACAAGGCCACGCGAGTCCACGCGCCGATTTGGGGTAAATCGTTGTTTTTGGGTGGTGATGATCCGCCGAATACTTAGATTAGAAATAGATCGGAAATACCATCTAAGTATTCATTGATTTGATTCTACTCAAAATGTGAGTATGGAAAACCTAGAATCAAATCAATCAATATAGATGAAGAAACATAGAATAAATCTATTGATTTCCTTTCTTCTCTATATGTGGATTTTTTCTTTCGGCTATATTTTTTCTATTAAGTCCGATGCCCTAAAAATGAATATAGGGTCTATTTATAGGTTAGAAACCATTGGAAGAAGATAAGGATCAAAAACAGCCTTTTCTGGAAATTTTTACGGACGGCGATCCGGATCGGAATTACTGCGATCCGGATCGTCGTAAAGAGATTGACGATTCCAGAAATCCAAGGGTTCGGGATCCGGATCGGATTCCCGATCCGGATCGTTCATACAATTTGGAAAACATAACATTCGGGATCCGGATCAGAATCTGCTGCGATCCGGATTGAACCATTGTATGAACAACACCCTTCGGGATCCGGATTGCAAGGCTCGATCCGGATCCTGAACATGTCCCATGTCCAGTTTTTGATTTTTATGCAATAAAATTCTTCCAGGTGTTTCTACACTATAAGAAGTATTCGGATCACCAAAAATCTTTAGTTAAACATACCTGATCCTTTTGAATTCTTCTTTCTTGAGATTGAGGTATATGATCCAAAGTTCTTCATCTTCAATCTTCAAGACTTAACACTTTCACGAAATACGCCAACTCAAATTCCGTAACAATCTCCCCCTTTGGCGGTTTCGTGACAAAACACAAATCCACAAAAGAAAATTCAAAAAGATATTTTTGTTGCTATCACCATACAACAAAAATTTACAATGGAGATCCAAAATTTAAAACATGAGATAAACTCCTAAAACAGACTCTAGACTTAGACATCTGTACTCTCTGCACAAAGAAATCATTCTTGACAAAAAAAATCGTTAGATACCTCAAGAATTGAAACATACAAAACCAAGTACAGAGATAGAGTTTATTCTCATCATGACATTTGAAAATTCAGATATGTAAGAGAATCATAGTTAAAAACCAACATATCTTCTAAGCATTCAAAAACCAAATGTCACAAAATGTTAGTCCAACATCAACTTGTTAGTCATATTACATGCCCAAATAGTTAGTCGAATAGTTAGTAGGGACATGCAACAAATCACAAAAAAAAAACCAAAGTTGAAGTTGAAGTCATACTTACCTTGATGTTCACACATTCACACATTTTCACATCATCATTGTTCATCATTGTTCAAGTTCTCTCTAAACTCTCTCCCCCTTTTTGTCACAAAACAAAGCCAAAACGTAGCAAAACTACAAATGTAAGGAGAGTTAAAAGTTCTATTAACATGAAAAACCTGAGAACTAAACTAAAAATTAGAACAAAAACTAAGTCCTAAAAGTAAAATCCTGCACAAAAAGAAGTGCCTGCACAAATTTTGTCTAGTCTGAAGTGTCTGAACTGGTACAGCTCAGCTTGCTCAAAATCCCTTAAGCATCTTTGAAATATTGGAATATTTCTTCTTGATCTTCTTGTGCTCAGAGGAAATGTGCTGAAGTTCTTTCGACATTCTTTCTTGTTCAGCAGAAAGTCTTTGCTGTTCTTGGCGAATGGATTCCAATGCATCTGTTTCAGCAGTCATTCTCTCGGAGGTTGATGGATTCTGTGTAGATGCAGATGGTGCATCCTGGCCCTCAATCCATGGAGATTCAGTTTGTTGAATTCCAGAAAGTGAGCGTGCTCTAGTAAGAGGCCCACTATCTGAATGCCGCTTCTTTTGACATTTTTCGTCTTGTATATTGTCTTGTTGTTGAGGCAGATTTCATTAGCTTTTTGTTCTTCAAAAATTGCCTGTCCTCCTCATCAATTTTTGTTGAACATCTTTGAAAAATTCTTCCCATTCTTCTTCATCATAGTCTGAGCTGTCTCATCATCAGTTTTTGTCTTGTCTCGAGTTGAGTCATCTTGTTCCTCTTTAACAGATGCACTCGTGTGCACCATTGTGACCAACAAAAGATTAACCAGGAGAATGCCATTGAGTAAGCTTTAAGAAATTTGAAATCCTGTGAAGACCAACTCAAGAACACATGAAAAATCGTCAATTTTGAAAAATTTGAAAAATTGTACCCAGACAATCATAATCATGTAGAGAAGCTAAGAATCAAATTAGTTTTGCAAAAAGAATTTTAAAAATAGATCAATCCATGATTTTCAAAAATTCCTCTTTTATGCCCTAAAACCGAATTTTTAGAAATCGAAGCCTAAAAACTCGTTTATCTTGAGAAAACCCAGCATAAATCAAAACTAATCTACCCAGAGTTCTTATTTCAAAAGAAATTTGATCAAAAACCATTCACAAACGAAAAAGATCCATGATTTCAACTCACGTTTGAGAAAAATGAAAAACTGTGAAAAACCGAGATTTTGATCAATAAAACTTACTTGGAATCGAAGAACTTTGAGTTTGGAAGCTCCAAGATGCAAGAAATCTAGAGAGAGAAGCTCTAGAGACTTGAGAACAAAAGATTAGGGTAAAAGAAATCAAATCCCTTTGTTCTTATAAAAACCCTAGCCGTGATCCGGATCGGATCGAGAATGTGATCCGGATCGGCTACCCGCAGGAAGAATCCTGCGTTCGGGATCCGGATCACTTACCCCGATCCGGATCGGCTTCAACTTTTTCTTCAGAAAAATTTAGAAAAATTCCATAAAATCCAGAAAAAGTATGTAAGCACTTTACCATATCAACTTTAAACAAAAATCATCGTTTCATACAACAAGAAATAGATTATACAAAATCTATCAAAAATACTCAAAAATGAAACGAAAATTTACGAAATTAAAACACTTAAAGTTGAACAACTTCAATTACATCTATCCTGATCTTATGCGTAATGCCTTTATCAAATCATCAATTTTGGTAAAGAAAATGAAATACCAAGATCAATAGATGTTTGAAATCCCAGATAAGTTAGATAATATATCTAGACAATCTGTTGAAGGAGTGGCTCTTTGAGCATCTTTTATCAAAAATCCCACCTTATACCAACCATGAAATACGACTGAGTCAAGTATTTCAATATGCATTTCATCAACATTTTTAAAACAAAAATTTGCTTTGCATTCATGGAGTATCTTTTTCTTTCTTTCATTTCCTCCATGTGGTGGTAGTTTTCACACTCCTCATTGGGATGTAACTCTTTCCACATCTTTTGAGCATTTTACATTTCTTTGACTCCCCCTCAATTGGCTATCAATTATTTAATATATAAGGTATTCAACCAAAATTGATCTCGCATTCATACTCGACTAAGCAATCAAATATGATAATGACTATACCAAGAGATCATTGAGAGAGAAATTGACTTTGATCACTTAAAAGATGGTTTAATTAACGTAAATGATCATTGCAACATTGAAATATTATGATATCAAAAGCATAATAAATTTCTAAATGCATAAAAGGATGCAATTAAAGTCAATTATGATTTATGCTCAATTAATGTCCTATGTACAAAACATAGATAAAGAACAAAACAAAAACAAAAACAAAACCTAACCTAAGCAAAGGTTTCAAAAGAGTTATTTCAAGGAAAGCATGCCAATTGCTTTACGCAAGTGAATAAAACGTTTTTGATCCAAAGGTTTTGTTAAGATATCAGCTAATTGATCCTCAGTTGAAATATATGACAGTTGAAGAATGTTTGATTCAACTAGCTCTCTAAGAAAATGATATCTAAGTTCAATATGTTTTGTTCTAGAGTGCAACACAGGGTTTTTAGAAATGTTAATAGCACTAGTGTTGTCACATAAAATGGTTACCGAAGATGCTGAAATCCGGAAATCGCTCAACACGCTTTTCATCCAAATCAATTGGGTTGAACAACTTCCTGCAGAAATGTACTCCGCTTCGGCAGTCGAGAGTGCTATGCAATTCTGCTTTTTACTGTGCCATGCAACAAGGCAATGGCCAAGATAGAAGCATGCACCACTCGTGCTTTTCCGGTCATCCACTGATCCAGCCCAATCGGCATCTGAGTATCCAACAATATCCAAACTTGTTCCCATAGGATACCAAATTCCGAAATTGATTGTACCTTTGATATATCGGATGATCCGTTTCACCGCTTTCAGGTGAACCTCCTTCGGTGCTGATTGATATCTCGCACAAATCCCAACACTGAAGGATATATCCGGGCGACTAGCCGTGAGATATAGTAGACTTCCAATCATACTGCGATACAGTTTCTCGTCTACATTCTCACTATGTGATTCACTTCCAAGTCCCTTATGGCTAGTTCCCATTGGAGTCGGAAAATCCTTAGAATTTTCTAGATCAAACTTTTTGACCAACTCCAGTGCATACTTGGATTGACACAAGTGAATTCCTTCATCGTTTTGTTTAACTTGTAATCCAAGAAAATAAGTCAATTCGCCCATCATGGACATCTCAAATTCGCTTTCCATGGTCTCCGCGAATTTAGAAGCATCATTATCTCTTGTTGCGCCAAATACAATGTCATCGACATAGATTTGTGCAACTATGAAATTGTTTTGATAATGCTTCACAAAGAGAGTCCTGTCAGCTCCCCCTCGAGTGTAGCCCTTTTCCAAAAGGTGCTTTGTCAACCTTTCGTACCATGCTCGCGGTGCTTGTTTCAGACCGTAAAGAGCCTTTTTCAGACGAAAAACATGGTTAGGTAGTTTATGATCCACAAAACCTTTCGGTTGAGCCACATAAACTTCCTCATTTAAAAACCCATTTAAAAAGGCGCTCTTAACGTCCATTTGAAATAATTTGATTTTAAAATGACAAGCAATCGCAAACAAGATACGAATGGACTCGAGTCTAGCTACAGGGGCGAAAGTTTCATCAAAGTCTATACCTTCTACTTGAGAGTAGCCTTGAGCAACTAACCTTGCTTTGTTCCTGATGATAGTACCATCTTCATTTTTCTTGTTCTTGAAGATCCATTTGGTACCTATCACATTGTGTTGCTTCGGAGGCTTCGTTAATTCCCAGACTTTGTTTCGCTCAAATTGATGGAGCTCTTCCTGCATTGCTTTAATCCAGTAGTCATCTTGGAGAGCTTCATCAACATTCTTTGGTTCGATTTGAGATACATAGCATGCAAATCCGCAAACCAATTGTCTCCGTGTTCTAACTCCTTCTTGTGGATCTCCAATGATGTTCGATTCAGGGTGATCCTTGGAGATGCGTAACGTTTGAGGTAGAGGAGTAGACGGAGGTACACGAGATGATTCCTGCACATCAGATAAGCTTGAAGAACCGTTAGATGCATCATTATTATCGAAAGAATTGTTAGAAGAAGATGCATTAGCAGGTGTATCATCATCAAGAGAGATATCGAGGGTAGATTTTTCAGATTCAAAGTGAAAAGCTTCATCTACCTTAACATTTATCGATTCTACGATCGTCTTAGATTCTAAGTTAAAAACTCGATATGCTCTGCTGTTTGTAGAATAACCTAAGAAAATCCCTTCGTCACTTCGAGAGTCAAATTTTCCAAGATTTTCGCGATCACGTAAAATAAAACACCGACTCCCAAAGATACGAAAATATTTGATGTTAGGTTTTCTACAAAACCATAGTTCATATGGTGTATTCAAAGTCCCCGGGCGCAAATACACTCGATTAATAACATAGACAGCAGTGTTCACCGCTTCAGCCCAAAAATATAAAGGTAAGTTCCGGCTATGAAGCATAACACGTGCCATCTCCTGTACGACCCTGTTTTTGCGCTCGACTACACCATTTTGTTGAGGTGTATAAGGTGCGGAGAATTCATGTTTAATGCCATTAGAAGTGCAAAAATCAATGAATTTGGAATTTATGAATTCCCCACCTCTATCACTTCTAACTCGAGTAATCCTTTCATTCTTTTCAATCATAATACGATGGCAGATTTCGAGAAAAGAATCAAAAGTATCAGCTTTTTCTTTTAAAAATGCTACCCAAGTATATCTAGAAAAATCATCAACCAATAAGAAAATATACCATTTACCTCCCAAGGATGGTTGACGAGTTGGCCCCATTAAGTCCATATGCAAAAGTTCCAAAGGCCGTTTTGTACCTATGTGGTTCAAGTTCTTGTGTGCAGTCCTAGACTGTTTTCCCTTTTGGCAACCGCCACACACAATGTTTTGTTCAAAAGAAAGTTTAGGAACCCCCTTGACCACATCTTTGTTTGAAATTCTAGCAAGTTCCTTAAAGTTTATGTGACCTAGCCTTTCATGCCAAAGTGTTTCATTTTTCAAAGATGCTAGGTTACATTTTTCAGAAATTTAGTAGGAACTACATAACAATTGTTTTCTGATCTAACCCCTTTTAAAAAGAAAGCATGGTTCTTGTCAGTTACAGTACATTTATCAGATGAAAAATTAACTGAATAACCATTATCACAAAGTTGACTTATGCTTATGAGGTTAGTCTTAAGGCCATGAACAAATAACACATTATTCTAGAACCGGGCCATCTGGAATAGCTACCGTTCCCTTTCCAACAATTTTGGAAGACCGACCATCTCCGAAAACAACAAGTCCTCCGGAGTTTTTCTCAAAGTTTGAAAACAGTTTTTGTCACCGGTCATATGACGGGAACACCCGCTATCCAGATACCAAGACGAACTATCATATGCATGCAAGGAAACATTGGTAACAAGACAAGGGAAAATTTCACCTTTGCGCACCCAAACCTTTTTGGAATGCGTCGGTAATGGTCGTGAAGTTGATCTCCTAGGTGAAAGCGTCTTGCTTGAAGAATTGCTGCTCCTTGATGATGTCGTCTTGAGCGGTGTACTACCAAGGCTCTTTTCCTTCAATGATTTGCAGTTGATTTCTGAGGAATCACCTTTTTGGTAGTCATTGCAAGAGGTGCTTGAGGTGTGCGTTTGGCTCCCGTCTTGCAATTTCTCCTTATGTGCCCTGAAATGCCACAACGAAAACATACCTTAGTTCTTGACGATCCGAGGAGGATGAAGTAGGCTTGTTGTCGTTGCTTGTCGTGAATTCCGGTGTCGGAGGAGGAGATACCGACTGAGGCACAAATACTGTCCCACTCGAACTTGGAATGTCTCCAGTTTGAGTGTATCCGAGGCCGAACTTATTTGTTTGACCAAGACCAAGAAGTCTGTCCAACTTACTCCTTCCAGAAGAAAATCTCTTTAAGTCATCCTTCAGTTGGCGTATGGTCTCCGTCATTTCCAATTTTTCCTGTCGAGCCTCGCCGTTGAGCTTCAAGAAGTAATTCGCTTTGTTCACCATATCCATATAATTCTTCTCGAGTTGCTCATTGGACTCTTGAAGGGAAACATTTGTTTTAATCAGATTATCCCTTTCCACTTCAAGATCGGTTGAGAGAGAGGTTACCCTTTTTACTTCTTCTTCGAGATCCTGCAATCTCCCTTTCAACCCCTTGTTTTGCTTAGCCAGTTTCTTTGAATCCCTCAAAAGCTTATGGTAGGCTAGAGCAAAATCTTCACCTTCAGAATCATCTGATTCATCGTCCGTTGCAATCTTTTCAACAGTGGAGTTGGACAGTGAGTCGGATGTACTTGCCATTAAGCACATGAAGGGTGAAGATGTAGTGGACGCGTGGAAAGCTGTCGCGTTGTCTTCTTCATCACTTGAGGATGACTCATTTGACGTGGAGTTGTCATCCCAAGTAACGACTTGCATCGCTTTCTTCTTTGCCGGATTCTTGTTGGGACACTCCGTTGCAATGTGGCCGTAGCCTCGACATTTGAAGCACTGAACTTGTCCCTCTGAACTTTTCTTATCCTTTGAGAAGTTCTCTTGCTTTCTTGACTTGTAGCTTGAAGAACCCTTGCCTTTCTTCGACTTTCCGAAGGATGGAGTTTTGCTTGGATTACCCCTTCGAAAGTTGCGGCGAAACTTCCTTGTCAAGAGAGCGAGCTGCTTCTCAAAGTCCTCCATAGATAGGTTCTCGTCGTCGTCCGAGGAGGATGAATCCGCGTCTTCTTCTTTAGTTGATTTCAATGCGTAACCTGAAGACTTAGAAGAGGATGCCTTTCCAGAAGAATAGTTAGTAGGAAATGTCATTTCATAAGTTTGTAAAGCACCTACTAATTCTTCTACACGCATTTCGTCCGGGTGTTTAATTGTTTCAATGGCTGCGACCTTCGGGCGAAATCGTTCAGGAAGAGTTCTTAGAATTTTTCTTACAACTTTAAATTCTGGAATCTTCTCTCCCAAGTTAGCACATGAGTTTACGATGTCTTGCAATCGTGTGTAATAGTCAGTGAAAGATTCATTCTCTGCCATAGAGATAGAGTCAAACTTGCTCGTAAGCATTTGCAGTTTCTGAATCTTCACAAGGTTAGTTCCCTCATGCGTAACTTGAAGAACATCCCAGATTTCTTTCGCAGTCTCACATGCCGAGACGCGAGAGAACTCTGTTTGTGACAAAGCATTAAATAAAGCATTAATCCCTTTGCCATTGTAAGAAGATGAATCAACCTCTTCCTTGGTCCATTTCGACATAGGTTTTAAGGTGCGAACATCAGAAATAATTTCAGTTGGATTAGACCATCACGCCAATTGATTGTAAACCAGAACCGGGGCCCGTCCACAGATGCGCCGTATACACGGAATTTCCCGTGTATACGAAGCGCTGGTAACCTGCTCAGATATAGATGATATAATAAAAGAGCATAAACAGAGCTAAACTACAACTAATACATCTCAGATAAAGCAGAAAGTAAAGTGCAGAAGTAAACTCTCAATAATACATATGTCTCTCCCAGCTCACTAATCAAATACAACCAGCTGGCCGAAGCCAGACCCAAAAGAAAAGAACAGTAGAGTATCTGAGAGTATCGGGGTACATCTAGTAACTGCACTGGTGCCTGGGTAGACCGCTATCTAGTCCGCGATCCTCTTACCTCGATCCGCTGCGGAGGGTCCTGCAACTCCCGCAGACGACTCTGCAAAACAAAGGGGAAGAGCAAAAAGAAAAGCAGTGGGGAGTGAGAACTACTATAAAACAGTAGCCTCCTCCTAGTGGGTAAGCCTCAACTCAAATGTGCCCACTAGGACTATAAGAGGCGGAAAAGATGAACAAAGGTGGTAAGCTGTAAATAAAACTGCTGATGATGAATAGAGCTACCACTACATGCCTCTAATGAGCTAACTGATAGTATAGCTATATGTATGCATCAGAATGTAAATGCCTGCCTGTCTAGACCCAATCGATACACCAGTAAGCACTGGTACTGCCTGCTCTGCCTGCCAAATCGGGTATGCCAGCCTACGCATAACACCGATAGGGAAAGAGAGTCTCGAAGACTCGAATGCCTGTAAGAACGCACACTCCGGAGTGGCACTCGAGGGGAGCGACCCACACGAGTATAATGCCTGGGTAACAAGTACCAAATCAGCAGGACTGGATCATGACTCTGATCAAGGTGGAAAACCCATCCACTAAAAGAAATCCAAATCCTCTATCCCAATCTGATGCAATAACCACTGTCCGGTCAACCGCCAAAGATCCGCGGTTGCCGCAATGCCCTGCCCTCACAGCCTGCCTGTCCCAAAGCCCACAACTGTCTGACTACACTATCCCAGCCCCTGCTCGAACCCGAGCGCACTATCCCCCCAAATGTAGATAAAAGAAGAGAAAAGCATGGTTTCTCCTAAGTCAATTCCAGCATGATAGTGTAGCAGAAAAAGGTGGCCTAACTAAATGTCCATTCAAGCATGCAAGGTCCTTTATTTAAAAACAGAGTTTAAGTATTATGATCTTTCACAATATAGAGGTATGCCACTAATTAAACTTCCATTTGCCAAGTTATCCCATATCCATTTATCACATAAGCATAAGAGGTCCCAAATGTACAAGCAATATATCCATTTAGCAAAGCCCCCCCCGTGAGGTTTAGGTGACATATTATTATAAGAATTATCCATTAATTAATACTTAGTCCATTTTAAGTGCAACCCTAACAGTAAGTCCAATTCTCAATCAACATGCCATTTTCACTTTTACCGGTTCATTTAGCAATGTAATAGCGAAGCAACTCAAATAGGCCTAGTGGGGACATCACAAGTAGGAGGTAAACAACGGTACCCACCTCGAGCGCTAAATCCGGTCCTCGAAGGCGAAGTCCGCGCTCGTCCAAAATCCCGCAACACTGCACCAAATCCCAAAGAAACACACATATTACTATCCCAATTTAATCCAAAATCTGTCCCTAAAAATCAGATTAACATTTAGCCATTTTTACCTGCGAAACGTGCCCACAAAATTCCCAGAAAAATACACTGCGATCTACGCGACGATCCGGTCGAAACAAGTACCTGCACGTTTTCCCACGATTTTCCTATGCTGAGAACCAAAATCGACAAGGGAACCACCCCGAACAATGCATTCATCCAAAACTGCGATATAAAATTCTGTAAAAAGGGGTTTCTCACCTTCAGGGAAATTCCACAAAAATCCAAAAAAATTCAGGGAGATTCCTTGCGATGCGTAGATGCAAATCCCCTTTTGAATCGCCCTGATCCGATGTCCGAGCGCAAAGTTATCGCCAAAACAAGGTGGTGCTGTCCCAAAACTCCGCGACGGAAAAAGGGTCAAAATGAAGCCACAGAAACTCCAACAAAACCTCGGAATCTGAAGAAACTCACAAAATAGAAAATGAAGCCCTACCTGTTAAGAATCCAACGGCGCAAAAATCGCGAAATTAGGATGTCGGGGTGAGCCGGGGGAGCTTGAACACCGAAATGCGACGAATCTGGTTGCCGTAGAACGATCGTCGCACCGCGCCGGAAAAATCACCAACCTTGGGATCCGAGCCTCCTAAATTCTTGAGATTGCTACAGTAGATGTAGAATTGGGAGAGGAACAACTTCTTAGAAGGGGCTCGGGTGAAAGTGAACAGAAGAGGGGGAAATCGGGCTACAAATGCCCTAAATAGGCAAAAAAGTGCAATGGGGCCCTTTGCGGATTCGGGCCCACTGTTGGGCCCGGATCCGCCAGGCGGGTCGGACGCGCCCCGTCCGACCGGGCGGAGCCAATCAAATGGCGACACGCGTCCCCGCGGGTGATCGGCGCGCATCCCGCACAGCGAACAGCCGTGCGGGGCGCCCAGCTGCGACGCGTGTCCCGACCGCACAGTCAACCCGCAGGCGCCAGCGAATGAGGAAGCGCCGCGCGTCCCACGGCACTGTGCGGTCAGGCGCGCGGGCAGGCGCAGCCTGACCGGCCGCCAGGCGCTGTCCCCGTGCGCCGCTCCCGTGAGCCCGCCAGTAGCATGCGCCACGTGTCCCTGCGCCGGGTCCATGCACCCGCGCAGGGAACTCCGTAGACCGCGCCCTGGACCGGCCAACCAGGGGCCGAAACGTGTCTCCCGCCCGTTGCCGTGCACCGCCGCACCGAACCCTGCACCGGCCGCCTCCATTCCGTGGACCGCGCACCGAAGACCCGCCAATAGGCGCCCGCCACGTGGCTGTGCGCCGGGCCCGTGCACCCCGCCGCGCCGTTCCATGCACCGGGCGCTGCGGGCCGGCCAATGAGGGCCCGCCACGTGGCAACCGGCGGTCCACGGCCTCCCCCCATGCACCAGAAGCCACCAGAATCTTCCGGGAGTCCGTTTTTGGGCATCCGGACTCCGAATACGGCAAATAAATAGCCGTTTTCAAGCGTTTTTCCGCGCTGAATCCAAATACGCCATCCGTTTGGCCTAGAAACTTTTCTAAAATTCGGCAAATCCCGCCGAAGGCCAAACTAACAATAAATACTGCCCTGGACCCATCTGTGCTGTCCCTTTGACACACTGTGGATCAAACACCATCAATAGGTGTGCCACACTTGGATTCACGGGAAAAACAGTGCATGGGAACCAGGATCACCACATCCTCCCCCACTAAAAGAAAGTTTCGTCCTCGAAACTAAAATCATACCTCAAGCCGGGGCCTCGAACAAGTGGGGGTGGGCATCCATCATCGCTGACTCCAGCTCCCAAGTAGCCTCGCGCTCGCCCTGGTTGCTCCACAGAACCTTCACATAAGGGATGGCCCGGCTGCGCAGCTCTCTAACCTCGCGGTCCAAAATCCGCAGTGGCCGCTCGACATAGCTCAAGTCCTCCGCAACCTCCAGTGGGGCGAAATCAATGATGTGCGACGGGTCATGAACATATCTCCTCAGGGTGGATACATGAAACACGTCGTGAACACCAGCCAATCTGGGAGGAAGTGCAAGCCGGTAGGCAACTGGCCCAATGCGCTCCAATACCTCAAAAGGTCCAATATAACGAGGGCTCAGTTTTCCACGAATCCCAAATCTCCGAATCCCCTTCGAAGGCGAGACTTTCAAAAAGACATGATCGCCTACCTGAAACTCCAAGTCTCGTCGTCGGGTATCAGCATAACTCTTCTGCCGGCTCTGAGCTGTCTCCAGATGTCGTCGAATCAGTCTGACCTTCTCCTCTGCCTCCAACAGTAGATCAGGACCCAAGGTCTTCTTCTCACCCACATCACTCCAATATAGGGGTGACCGACACTTGCGCCCATACAACGCTTCAAACGGAGCCATCTGGATGCTCGCTTGATAGCTGTTGTTGTACGCAAACTCAACCAATCCCAGATGTCGGCGCCACCCGCCCCCAAAATCCAGAACTCGCAGCATATCCTCGAGAGTCTGAATGGTGCGCTCTGACTGTCCGTCCGTCTGTGGGTGAAATGCTGTGCTGAAGCGAAGCTGTGTCCCCAGGGCCGTCTGTAAACTCCTCCAGAAGTGTGAGACAAACCTCGAGTCCCTATCCGACACAATGGAAATGGGTATCCCGTGCAATCTGACCACCTCAGCCAAGTACATCTGTGCCAGTCGATCCAATGGCCAAGTCATCTGAACCGGTAAGAAGTGAGCGGATTTGGTGAGTCTATCCACGACCACCCAGATCGCATCCGCTCCAGTCTGAGCTCTCGGCAATCCAGTGACAAAATCCATCGTGATATGATCCCACTTCCATTCAGGGATTGGGAGACTCTGCAACATGCCAGCAGGTACACGATGCTCGGCCTTTACTTGCTGACAAGTTAGGCAGTGTGCCACAAATCTGCCAATATCTCTTTTCATGCCGCTCCACCAGAACTGTGCCTTGAGGTCCTTATACATCTTAGTCCCACCAGGATGGATGGTATAAGGTGTATAATGAGCCTCCCGCAAGATCTGCTCCCGAATCTCTGAGTCCATAGGCACGCAAGCTCGGTCCCTGTACCGTAGTACTCCCGAAGCATCAACTGAGAAATTCCCTGTCTCGCCAGCCTGAATCTGCTCTCGAATCCTCATCAGATGGGGGTCCTCACTCTGTTTCTCCCGAATCCTGTCCAACAGAGTGGGCTGCACGACCAAGGACAACAGTCTAGCAGAAACCCCAGGGGACACCACCTCAAGCTCTAACCGCCTCATCTGCTCCAGTAATGGCGCCTGATCGGTGATCATCAAAGATAAGCTCTGCACTGCTCTCCTGCTCAGGGCATCAGCGACCACGTTTGCCTTGCCGGGATGGTAGAGTATGTCCACATCGTAGTCCTTTAACAGCTCCAACCATCTGCGCTGCCTCAAATTGAGCTCCTTCTGTGTGAACAGATATTTCAGGCTCTTGTGGTCGGTGTAAATCTCGCAGTGCTCCCCATACAGATAGTGGCGCCACAACTTCAGTGCAAAGATCACAGCCGCTAGCTCCAAGTCATGGGTAGGGTAATTCTTCTCATAATCCTTGAGTTGCCGCGAAGCATAAGCGATTACCTTACCCTCCTGCATCAGCACGCAACCAAGTCCACTGTGCGATGCGTCACTGTAGATCACGTATCCTTTCCCCATAACAGGGAGGGAAAGGATAGGAGCTGACATCAATCTGCTCTTCAGTTCCTCGAAGCTTCTCTGGCAATCCTCACTCCAGATGAACTTAATTCCTTTGCGCGTCAAACGAGTGAGGGGTGCGGAAAGTTTCGCAAAACCTTCCACAAACCGACGGTAATATCCTGCCAAGCCCATAAAACTGCGAACCTCTGCTACCGTCGTCGGTCGGGGCCAATCCCGGACTGCCTCAATCTTCGCCGGGTCTACCGCCACTCCTGCGGCTGAGATCACATGGCCCAAAAAGGCAACCTCTCGAAGCCAAAACTCGCACTTAGACAGCTTGGCATACAACTTCTTCTCCCTCAGAAGTTGCAGCACAATCCTCAGGTGCTCCTCGTGCTCCACATCGCTCCGAGAATAAATCAGGATGTCATCGATGAACACTACCACAAACCGGTCAAGATAAGGTCGAAAGATCCTGTTCATCAAATCCATAAATGCGGCAGGGGCATTAGTCAATCCAAAAGGCATGACAGTGAACTCATAATGCCCGTACCGAGTCCTGAATGCTGTCTTCGGAACATCCTCGGCCTTCACCTTCAGTTGGTGGTAACCAGACTGTAAGTCAATCTTAGAGAAGACACAAGACCCTTGCAGCTGATCAAATAAGTCATCGATGCGCGGCAAAGGGTACTTGTTCTTGATGGTCACTTTATTCAGCTCCCGGTAATCCACACAAAGTCGAAGTGAACCATCCTTCTTCTTCACGAACAGCACCGGTGCTCCCCAAGGTGATACACTCGGCCTCACAAAACCCTTATCCAATAAATCCTGGAGTTGCGCCTTCAACTCTCGCAGCTCCGCCGGTGCCATTCGGTAAGGGGCCTTGGAGATTGGCGCAGTTCCTGGGACTACGTCAATCAAAAACTCGATCTCCCTATCCGGCGGCATACTAGTCAGCTCTGGTGGGAAAACATCCGGGAACTCGTGGACTATAGGGATATCCGCGAGTCCCGGTGCCGCCGCAGGCCCCTCAACCACACTGGCCAAAAAGGCCACGCATCCACTGCGCATCATCTGCCTCGCACGAGAAGTCGAAACTATCGAGGCGAAGAAAGTACTCTGGCATCCTCTGTACACAATCACCTCCTGGCCTGGCTCGCTAAAAGTCACCGTCCTCGCGGCACAATCAATAGTCGCATAATAGCGAGCCAGCCAGTCCATCCCAAGTACCATATCAAAGTCTCGCAGCTGACTCAGGACCATCAGGTCCGCTGGCAAGATCCACGACTCGATCTGTACAGGGCAAGACCAACAACACTCCTCTACAAGCAAAGTATGCTCCGGAACCTGCACCTCTAATGCACGTGGCAACCGACCTAACTCTAGTCCATGGGATGATGCAAATGCTCTACTGATGAAAGAATGTGATGCACCGGTATCAAATAAAGTGCGAGCTCTACTGCCAGAAAGTAAAACGATACCTGCCACCACGTGGTCGGCTGCCAGGGAGTCCTCAACCTGGGCGGCATAAACCCGCCCGCTCTGTGCCGGTGGTCGGTGGTCTGCCGGGTGGGAAGAAGGGGCCCTGCTCGCTGGAGCATAGGACCGCTGCTGGGGCGCCGGTGGGGCTGATGCTGAGGAAGGAGCCGGTGCTGGCGCATAGGGGCAAGTAGCTCGAACGTGGCCCGACTGTCCGCACCGGTAACAGCGGCCAAACCTCTGGTCACAAGTATCGGGAGAATGCTGTCCCCGGCAGAAAATGCACCTGGCTGGGGTCTGGGGCTGCCTCCCCTGCTGCTGCTGCCTCTGCCGCTGAGATCCCTGCTGCCGGGACTGCGACCTCTGCTGCTGAGAATGCTGCTGCTGTCGTGAGTGCTGCTGCTGCTGCTGTGGGGGCCTCTGGGATCCACCAGGCCCTCGCCGCTCCGAACGCCCGCGGCCTGAGAACTGAGGCGGCGGGGGTCGGGGCGGCCTCCAGGAGCTGGCCTGTCCCCCATCATCCTGCGCTGGCCGCTTCCTGTCAGATCCCTGAGCGACCAGGCCCCCACGTCTGGCGACAACGTGGTCTCCTCTCTCGATCCACTGTGCATGCTCTGCCGCCTCCTCCAGGGTCTGTAGTCTCTGCGCATGCACCAAGGTATAGAGCTCCGGGCGCAGGCCCGACTCGAAGAGCTCCACCTGATGTGGTCCATCCCTGGCGACGTAGGGAACGCAGCTGAGCAGTCGCGAAAACTCCTGGAAGTAGTCCCATGCCGACCGGTCGCCTTGCTGGAGATTCTTCAGATCATCCTCTACCTTTTTCTTCACGCTGGTGGAAAAGTAAGTGTCCAGGACCATCCTCTTGAACTCTGCCCAAGGTAGCTGCCGGGTGATCTGAAACTCCAGGGGCTCCACCCGACGCCACCACGTATCCGCATCCCCATCCAGACAATGCACAGCCATGTGTACCCGGTACTTCTGATCGATGAAGAAGTCTCGGAACAACTTCTCCATTGCTGAAAGCCAAGTCCCAACCTCCCAAGGGTGAGTGCTCCGCCCCGAAAATCTAGGCGGTCCCCGCTTGCAGAAATGGGTGAGTTTATCAGTAAACTCCTGCTCCTCCTCGGGGGTCAAAGGTCGGATCGCTCCCGGGGCCCCGCTGCTCGAAGATGGTGCCGCAGGCACAAGCGGTATAGTCGGTGGTACAACAGGTGGTGCGGGGGCCTCAGTAGTAGTAGGGGGAGGGGCCCCAACCTGAGCAAGCAGCTGCTCGATCCTCTGCTCCTGCCGGCGGTGACCCTCCGCCAGCTGGGCCACCATGGCCCTCAACTCAGCAATCTCTGAAGGTCCGGACTGCTCCGGCCCCTCCGGGGGTGTAGGGGTACCCCGGGTAGGAATCCGCCGCCTGGGAGGCATCCTGCCACACAAGAAACCACAGATCAGTAACGAAACCACACTCGACCCAATCTAGCGAAAGTCAAAGGCATCCTCCTATTTCTGTAACCTTATGTTGTCTGCAGCCAACATAATAGTTCGCCAGAAATAGGACATGCCAATCCCTCTTCACTCACTGGAAGAGTCAAAATAACATACGACCAAATTGCCGACTTTCGCATAATGTCACGTCACTCACGCCCTGCCTTCCTAGGGTCTGCCAAAAGCCTAGGGTTTCCTAAGTCCCAACTGACCTATCCCTAAGCTCTGATACCAACTTAATCTGTCACGCCCCGGGTGTAAACCAGAACCCGGGCCCGTCCACAGATCCGCCGTATACACGGAATTTCCCGTGTATACGAAGCGCTGGTAACCTGCTCAGATATAGATGATATAATAAAAGAGCATAAACAGAGCTAAACTACAACTAATACATCTCAGATAAAGCAGAAAGTAAAGTGCAGAAGTAAACTCTCAATAATACATATGTCTCTCCCAGCTCACTAATCAAATACAACCAGCTGGCCGAAGCCAGACCCAAAAGAAATGAAAAGTAGAGTATCTGAGAGTATCGGGGTACATCTAGTAACTGAACTGGTGCCTGGGTAGACCGCTATCTAGTCCGCGATCCTCTTACCTCGATCCGCTGCGGAGGGTCCTGCAACTCCCGCAGACGACTCTGCAAAACAAAGGGGAAGAGCAAAAAGAAAAGCAGTGGGGAGTGAGAACTACTATAAAACAGTAGCCTCCTCCTAGTGGGTAAACCTCAACTCAAATGTGCCCACTAGGACTATAAGAGGCGGAAAAGATGAACAAAGGTGGTAAGCTGTAAATAAAACTGCTGATGATGAATAGAGCTACCACTACATGCCTCTAATGAGCTAACTGATAGTATAGCTATATGTATGCATCAGAATGTAAATGCCTGCCTGTCTAGACCCAATCGATACACCAGTAAGCACTGGTACTGCCTGCTCTGCCTGCCAAATCGGGTATGCCAGCCTACGCATAACACCGATAGGGAAAGAGAGTCTCGAAGACTCGAAGCCTGTAAAACGCACACTCCGGAGTGGCACTCGAGGGGAGCGACCCACACGAGTATAATGCCTGGGTAACAAGTACCAAATCAGCAGGACTGGATCATGACTCTGATCAAAGTGGAAAACCCATCCACTAAAAGAAATCCAAATCCTCTATCCCAATCTGATGCAATAACCACTGTCCGGTCAACCGCCAAAGATCCGCGGTTGCCGCAATGCCCTGCCCTCACAGCCTGCCTGTCCCAAAGCCCACAACTGTCTGACTACACTATCCCAGCCCCTGCTCGAACCCGAGCGCACTATCCCCCAAATGTAGATAAAAGAAGAGAAAAGCATGGTTTCTCCTAAGTCAATTCCAGCATGATAGTGTAGCAGAAAAAGGTGGCCTAACTAGATGTCCATTCAAGCATGCAAAGTCCTTTATTTAAAAACAGGGTTTAAGTATTATTATCTTTCACAATATAGAGGTATGCCACTAATTAAACTTCCATTTGCCAAGTTATCCCATATCCATTTATCACATAAGCATAAGAGGTCCCAAAGTGTACAAGCAATATAGTCCATTTAGCAAAACTCCCCCCGTGAGGTTTAGGTGACATATTATTATAAGAATTAACCATTAATTAATACTTAGTCCATTTTAAGATGCAGCCCTAACATAAGTCCAATTCTCAATTAACATGCCATTTTCATTTTACCGGTTCATTTAGCAATGTAATAGCGAAGCAACTCAAATAGGCCTAGTGGGGACATCACAAGTAGGAGGTTAAACAACGGTACCCACCTCGAGCGCTAAATCCGTCCTCGAAGGCGAAGTCCGCGCTCGATCCCAAAATCCCGCAACACTGCGCCAAATCCCAAAGAATACACACATATTACTATCCAATTTAATCCAAAATCTGTCCCCAAAATCAGATTAACATGTTCAGCCATTTTTACCTGCGAAACGTGCCCACAAAATTCCCAGAAAAATACACTGCGATCTACGCGACGATCCGGTCGAAACAAGTACCTGCACGTTTTCCCACGATTTTTCTATGCTGAGAACGAAAATCGACAAGAGGACCACCCCGAACAATACATTCATCCAAAACTGCGATATAAAATTCTGTAAAAAGGGGTTCTCACCTTCAGGGAAATTCCACAAAAATCCAAGAAAATTCAGGGAGATTCCTTGCGATGCGTAGATGCAAATCCCCTTTTGAATCGCCCTGTTCCGATGTCCGAGCGCAAAGTTATCGCCAAAACAAGATGGTGCTGTCCCAAAACTCCGCGACGGAAAAAGGGTCAAAATGAGGCCACAGAAACTCCAACAAAACCTCGGAATCTGAAGAAACTCACAAAAGAGAAAATGAAGCCCTACCTGTTAAGAATCCAACGGCGCAAAAATCGTGAAAATAGGATGTCGGGGTGAGCCGGGGGAGCTTGAACACCGAAATGCGACGAATCTGGTTGCCGTAGAACGATCGTCGCGCCGCGCCGGAAAAATCACCAACCTTGGGATCCGAGCCTCCTAAATTCTTGAGAATGCTACAGTAGATGTAGGATTGGGAGAGGAAGAAATGTCTTAGAGGGGCCTCGGGCTGAAAGTGAACAGGAAGAGAGGAAACGGCCTCAAATGCCCTTAAAGAAGCAAAAAAGAAGCAATGGGGCCCTTTGCGGATTCGGGCCCACTGTTTGGGCCCGGATCCGCCAGGGCGGGTCGGACGCGCCCCGTCCGACCGGGCGGAGCCAATCAAATGGCGACACGCGTCCCGCACAGGGGATCGGCGCGCATCCCGCACAGCGAACAGCCGTGCGGGGCGCGCCAGCGGCCGACGCGTGTCCCGACCGCGCAGTCAACCCGCAGGCGCCAGCGAATGGGAAGCGACGCGCGTCCCGGCACTGTGCGGTCAGGCGCGCGGGCGGCGCCGCCGCCTGACCGGCAGCCAGGCTTGTCCCCGTGCGCCGTCTCCCGTGAGCCCGCCAGTAGCCATGCGCCACGTGTCCCTGCGCCGGGCCTATGCACCCGCGCAGGGAACTCCGTAGACCGCCGCCCTGGACCGCGCCAACCGCGGCCGACACGTGGCTCCCGCCCGTTGCCGTGCACCGCCGCTCGAATCCCTGCACCGGCCGCCTCCATTCCGTGGACCGCGCACCGAAGACCCGCCAATAGGCCCTGCCACGTGGCTGTGCGCCGGGTCCGTGCACCCCGCCGCGCCGTTCCATGCACCGGGCGCTGCGGGCCGGCCAATGAGGGCCCGCCACGTGGCATCCGGCGGTCCACGAACTTCCCCCATGCACCAGAAGCCACCAGAAACTTCCGGGAGTCCGTTTTTGGGCATCCGGACTCCGAATACGGCAAATAAATAGCCGTTTTCAAGCGTTTTTCCGCGCTGAATCCAAATACACCCTCCGTTTGGCCTAGAAACTTTTCTAAAATTCGGCAAATCCCGCCGAAGGCCAAACTAACAATAAATACTGCCACGGACCCATCTGTGCTGTCCCTTTGACACACTGTGGATCAAACACCATCAATAGGTGTGTCACACATGGATTCACGGGAAAACAGTGCATGGAAACCTGGATCATCACAAGACCATCCTAATTCAATTGATTGCCATACCCTTTCGTCGATGGAAATTAAAAAGGCTTTCATCCGCACTTCCAGTACGCATAATTTGTTCCATCAAGAAAGGGGGTCGATTGATGTTTCCACCTTCAACCATTGTTTACACCCTATTCCCTCTCTGATACCACTTGTTGGGTTATACTAATAAGGATCTAAATAGGGGAAAAAATACCTAGAGGGGGGTGAATAGGTGTAAACAATAAACACTCAAAAAATTATTGCGCAATAAAACCCAATGCGGAAATAAAAAGAACACGCAAGATTTTTACGTGGAAAAACTCCAAACCGGAGTAAAAAACCACGGGACCGATAACACGGCGAAATCCACTAGAATTAACACACGTACAAGGTGATATAACGTACTCACTGACGACTCAACCTCTTACCATACGCTCCTAGTAGATCTTCTCCGCTCGCTCACACGACTTCTCGAATCCACGATCCGCGCCCAACGCTGAATCCACAGCGTCCAACGTCGAGTCCACGACGTCCGACCGAATCCACGGTCTTCACCCAGTAGCACGCTTCGAATCCACGAACGTACCTCGCTCCGAATCCACGAGAGCGGTTGCACCTTGAATCCACAAGGCCACGCGAGTCCACGCGCCGATTTAGGGTAAATCGTTGTTTTTGGGTGGTGATGATCCGCTGAATACTTAGATTAGCAAATAGATCGGAAATGCCATCTAAGTATTCATTGATTTCGATTCTACTCAAAATCTGAGTATTGAAAACCTCTAGAATCAAATCAAATTCAATATGATGAACGAAAAAGAATATTCTATTGCATTTCCTTTCTTCTCTATATGTGGATCTTTTTTCTTTCGGCTAATAATTTTTCTATTACCTTTCCCCATACCCTAAAAAATGAATCATAGTGTGTTCTATTTATAGGTTAGAAAACCAAGGAAGAAGATACCGATCAAAAAACAACCGTTTCTGGAAATTTTTACCGACGGCGATCCGGATTGGAATTGGCGATCCGGATTGCAGAAGCAAGAAAGACGATTTCCAGAAAAATGGGTTCGGGATCCGGATCGTAGTCCCCGATCCGGATCGTTCATACAGTTTTACCAAAACATCATGTTCGGGATCCGGATTGCAAATCCTGATCCGGATCGAGCAAGCAAACAGGTAAAACTGTGTTCGGGATCCGGATCATGAATGCTGCGATCCGGATTGAACCAGTGTATGAACGAACACCCTTCGGGATCCGGATTGCAAGCTCTGATCCGGATCCTGAACATGTCCCATGTCCAGTTTTTGATTTTTATGCAATTAAACATTCTTCCAGGTGTTTCTACACTATAAGAAGTATTCGGATCACCAAAAATCTTTAGTTAAACATACCTGATCCTTTTGAATTCTTCTTTCTTGAGATTGAGGTATATGATCCAAAGTTTCTTCATCTTCAATCTTCAAGACTTAATACATTCACGAAATACGCCAACTCAAATTCCGTAACAGCTCCGGCTACGGCCATATTTCAACGGATTGTCCTTCTAAGAATCATACAAAAAAGAAGGCTTTGCAAGCAAAAACTTGGGACGATTCTAGTTTCGATGAATCGACCTCAAGTGAAGAGGAAAAAGAAAATTTGTTGCTTTTCATGCCTCTCAAATTCCCTCTTCTAATTTGTGCTTATCATCTTTAGTCACTGACTCTATTCCTTTGATTTTGCATGAAACATCAACATCCGGAGGAGAGTCATCAAGTGAGGGGGAGTCGGACGAAGAAGAACTCGTTGAGGCATACCAACAACTTCTTGCGGAATCAAAGAAGATGGCCAAGCATATCAAGAAGTTGAGGAAGCAACGACTTGGTTCAAGACGAGAATCATGCTTTAAAGATCAAACTTCATGATCTCGAGGAGGAACAAGGACGTTTATTGGATAACAATAAAATCCTCCAAGAAAAGCTAAACCAATCGGAGACGAACGCAAAATCATATATGGACAAGATTGGTTTTCTTGAAAAGCAGTTTGAAGAGATTCATGTCACCAACCAAGCTTTGACCAAGCAAGTTCATGAACTCAAATCCGACATACAAAGGCTTTCAACCGGTTCCAAGAAACTAGATTGTATGTCCGGATTAGGTCAAACAAGCAAGGTTGGTTTGGGATTTAAAAAGAACCAAACTGTGAATGCTTCAAGTTCCACAATAAAATTGAAGGAAAGAACTTGTCACCTATGTGGACTTGAAGGACACTTGGTGAAGAATTGCCCGAAAAAGAGAAAGAAAAATCCTTCGGCAACTTCATCTACGGAGCGAACTCAACGGAATCAAAAGACACATCAAGTCAAAGGAGTTCACTCAACCCACCAAAGGTCCGAGCCACAACATCAATCATACAAGTGGATCATTGCGAGGCAAAGACCTAAGGTGGACCAACAGTCAAAGCGGACAACCCCCGGCCACAACGAATCAAGACAACCCAAAATCCAGCGATTTTGGATTCGGAAAGGTGATATCTTTCCTTGTCTTAAGTTCTAAATAGCTTATGACTGTATGTAATGCTTTGATTGGTTTTCCCTTCATATTTTTCTTAATCTTTGCATTACATGTTTTTCAATGCTCTTTGTTTTTATACTTTGTTTTTGAACAAAAGGGTTTTTATTGAACAAGTGCATTGAATAAAAAGGGCTTCACGTTCATTCACTCCAAATTAATTTTACTTGGATTATCAACTTGACTCCATAATCATAATCTTGAAGACACTTCATTTAGAGGAGTTGTTTAATTGAGCATTGGTAAATTGACTTTAATTGCATCCTTTCACGCATTTAGAAATTTATTATGCTTTTGATATCATAATATTTCAATGTTGCAATGATCATTTATGTTAATTAATTCATCTTTTAAGTGATCAAAGTCAATTTCTCTCTCAATGATCTCTTGGTATAGTCATTATCTTATTTGATTGCTTAGTCGAGTATGAATGCGAGATCAATTTTGGTTGAATACCTTATATATTAAATAATTGATAGCCAATTGAGGGGGAGTCAAAGAAAAGTAAAATGCTCAAAAGATGTGGAAAGAGTTACATCCCAATGAGGAGTGTGAAAACTACCACCACATGGAGGAAAAAGAAAGAAAGAAAAAGATACCCCATGTATGCAAAGCAAATTTTTGTTTTAAAATTGTTGATGAAATGCATATTGAAATACTTGACTCAGTCATATTTCATGGTTGGTATAAGGTGGGATTTTTGATAAAAGATGCTCAAAGAGCCACTCCTTCAACAGATTGTCTAGATATATTATCTAACTTATCTGGGATTTCAAACATCTATTGATCTTGGTATTTCATTTTCTTTACCAAAATTGATGATTTGATAAAGGCATTACGCATAAGATCAGGTTAGATGTAATTGAAGTTGTTCAACTTTAAGAGTTTTAATTTCCATAAATTTTCGTTTCATTTTTGAGTATTTTTGATAGATTTGGTATAATCTATTTCTTGTTGTATGAAACGATGACTTTTGTTTAAAGTTGATGCGCTAAAGTGCTTACATACTTTTTCTGGTTTTTATTTTTCTAAATTATTCTAATGAAAGAAATTTGGATTGAATGACATCTATGTGAATTCATTGTTTTTCAAAGCACTTAAATGGATTTCTTGATGGTATATACAAATCGGTATTTGAAAAGATGACAAAATTTGGATTTGTTTCAAGAAATTTTAGCTTTTTGGCTCTGTTGTTCCGGTACCCAAAA
>CM054932.1:6745523-6778106 GCA_029168755.2 Tillandsia fasciculata | reverse complement strand
GTGGAAGGCGACGGCACCCTACGGTTTCCGCGGTCGGATCTGCGTACCGGATTCGTCGGAGAGTTGAAGGAGGAAATTTAGCAGAGGCACACCGAGCCCTTATGCGGCACATCCAGGGGGCACGAAGATGCACAGGGACCTCAAACAGACTTTCTGGTGGCCTAAATTGAAGGGGGACGTCACTCGACATGTAGCTCATTGCCTAGTATGCCAACAGATAAAGGCGAGCATCAGCGGCCAGCAGGGAAGTTACGCCTCTACCGGTGCCAGACTGGAAGTGGGAACCAGATCACCATGGATTTTGTCACGGGATTTCCACGCGCTCACAACGGGGCACGACGCGATTTGGGTCATAGTTGACCGGTTAACAAGTCAGCAAACTTCCTGCCCATTCATACGACCTGGACCCGAGAACGGTTAGCTCAAGTCTATATCAGCGAGATCGTGAGGCTACATGGAGTGCCGGCATCGATCACCTCGGATAGAGACACGCGCTTTGTCTCGAAGTTTTGGCAGAGCCTACAGGGGTTTAGGGACCAGACTGCAGTTTAGCACAGCCTTCCACCCCCGACGGCATGGACAGTCTGAGCGGTGATCCAGACCCTAGAGGACCTGCTACGCGCCTGTGACTTGACTGGGGAGACGGTTGGTCACGCTACTTGCCCCTCGTGTAATTCGCCTACAACAACAGCCACCAGGCCAGCATACAGATGGCGCCCTTCGAAGCCTTATATGGAAGACGTTGTCGATCCCCGATCTGTTGGGCAATTGGTTGGTGAGCGGAAGTTCTGGGACCCGACTTGGTGGGAAGAAAACTGAAGTAAAGATACGACTCATCGACAGCGCCGAATCACGCCCAGAGTCGACAGAAAAGCTACGCAGACCATGTCACGCCCCGGGTGTAAACCAGAACCCGGGCTCGTCTACAGATCCGCCGTATACACGGAATTTTCCGTGTATACGAAGCGCTGGTAACCTGCTCAAATATAAAAGATAGCATAAACAGAGCTAAACTAGAACTAATACATCTCAGATAAAGCTGAAAAGTAAAGTGCAGAAATAAACTCTCAATAATACATATGTCTCTCCCAGCTCACTAATCAAATACAACCAGCCGGTCGCAGCCGGACCCAAAATGAAATGAAAAGTAGAGTATCTGAGAGTATCTGGGGTACATCTAGTAGCAGAACTGGTGCCTGGGTAGACCGCTATCTAATCCGCGATCCACTCACCTCGATCCGCTGAGGAGGGTCCCGCAACTCCCGCAGACGACACTGCAAAACAAAGGGGAAAGAGAGAAAGAAAAACAGTGGGGAGTGAGAACTACTATAGAACAGTAGCCTCCTCCTAGTGGGTAAACCTCAACTCAAATGTGCCCACCAGGACTATAAGAGGCGGAAGAATGAACAAAGGTGGTAAGCTGAAACAAAACTGCTGATGATGAATAAAGCTACCACTACATGCCTCTAATGAGCTAACAGATAGTATAGCTACATGTATGCATCAGAAGGTAAATGCCTGCCTGCCTAGACCCAATCGATACACCAGTAAGCACTGGTACTGCCTGCTCTGCCTGCCTGTCTGCCGAATCGGGTATGCTGGCCACACATAACACCGATAGGGGATGAGAGTCCCGAGGACTCGAAGCCTGTAAAACGCACACTCCGGAGTGGCACTCGAGGGGAGCGACCCACACGAGTATAATGCCTGGGTAACAAGTACCAAAATGATGCCTGGGTAACAAGTACCAAATCAGCAGGACTGGATCATGACTCTGATCAAAGTGGGAAAACCCATCCACTAAAAGGAGACCCGATCTCAACCCGATGCAAGATAAACAAATAGTGGGAAACCCCATCCACTAAAAGGAGACCCGATACCCAATCTGATGCAATAACCACTGTCCGGTCAACCGCCCAAGGTCCGCGGTTGCCGCAATACCCTGCCATCAAGCCTGCCTGTCCCAAAATCCAAGATCCACAATCGGGTAGAATAATCGATATCCGGTCAACCGCCTACGGTCCGCGGTTGCCGCAATACCCTGCCCTCACAGCCTGCCTGTCCCAAAACCCTCAACTGTCTGACTACACTATCCCAGCCCCTGCTCGAACCCGAGCGTACTATCCCCCAAATGTAGACAAAAGAAGAGAAAAGCATGGTTTCTCCTAAGTCAATGCCATCATGATAGTGTAGCAGAAAAAGGTGGCCTAACTAGATGTCCATTTAAGCATGCAAAGTCCTTTATATAAAAACAGGGTTTAAATATTATTATCTTTCACAAGATAGAGGTATGCCACTAATTAAACTTCCATTTGCCAAGTAATCCCATGTCCATTTATCACATAAACATAAGAGGTCCCAATGTGTACAAGCAATATAGTCCAATTCCAATTACCCTGCCATTTATTTACTTTTTACCGGTTCATTTAGCAATGTAATAAAAGCAACTCAAATAGGCCTAGTGGGGACATCACAAGTAGGAGGTTAAACAACGGTACCCACCTCGAGCGCTAAATCCAAGTTCCGACGGCGAAGTCCGCGCTCGATCTCCAAGAATCTCCGCAATACTGTGCCAAGGGTCCCAAAGAATACACACAAATTACTATCTCAATTTAATCCGTAATCTGTCCTCAAAAATCAGATTCACTGTTCAGCTATTTTTACCTGCGAATCGTGCCCAATAAATTCCCAGAAAAATACTATCACGATCTACGCGACGATCCGGTCGAAACAAGTACCTGCACGTTTTCCCACGATTTTTCTGTGCTGAGAACGAAAATCGACAAGAGGACTACCTCAAACAATCCTTCATCCCAAAACAGCAATATAAAGATCTGTAAAAAGGGATTCCTCACCCTCAGGGAAAATCCACGAAAATCCAAGAAAATTCCAGTAGACTCCTCGCGATGCGTAGATGCAAATCCCCTTTTGAATCGCCCTGTTTCGATGCTCGAGTGCGAAGTTATCGCCAAAACAAGATGGTGCTGTCCCAAAACTCCGCGACGGAAAAAGGGTCAAAAAGAGGCCACAGAAACTCCATCAAAACCTCGGAATCTGATGAAACTCACAAAATAGGAAATGAAGCCCTACCTGTCTAGAATCCGACGGCGCAAAAATCGTGAAAATAGGATGTCGGGGTGAACCGGGGGAGCTTGAACACCGAAGAGCGACGAATCTGGTAGCCGTAGAACAATCGTCGCGCCGCGCCGGAAAAATTGCAAACCTCGGGATCCGAACCTCAACAATTCTCGGGAAGCTACAGTAGATGGAGAATGGGGAGAGGAAGAAATGTCTAAGAGGAAGCTCGGGCTAATTCCAAACAGAGAAAGAGCAAAAATCCCCTCTCAAATGCCTTATGGAGCTAAAAAAAAGGAAAAAAACCCACTTTAATGGATTCGGGCCGCAATTGGGCCCGGATCCGCCAGCCCGGGTCGGACGCGTCCCGTCCGACCGGGCGGAGCCAACAAGGCGGCGACACGCGTCCCCACAGGGGATCGGCGCGCATCCCGCACAGCGGACAGCCGTGCGGGGCGCGCCGCCGCCCGACGCGTGTCCCGACCAGCCGACCGCCGCGCCTGCCCGCACAGTAGCCGCTGCCCCTCCTGCCCGCACAGTTGACCGCCCATAGCATCGCGCCACGTGTCTTTCCTCTGACCGCTGCACCCGGTGCACGAGCCACAGAACACCGAACCAATAACCTGCCACGTGTCCACCCGGTGCACCGTGAACCAAGCCAGCCATCCTGCTCCCTGCGCCGAGTGCTGTGAGCCGACCAACCACCAGATGCCACGTGTCCCGCCTTGGTGCACGCCCGCGCGGTGGACCGGCCGCCTGCCCGCGCCCCCGCCGCTGCTGCCCGCGCCCTCAGCGCCTGCCCGCGGCCCTCCGCCGCCTGCCCGCCGCCTTCCGCCGCCCTCGCCGCCGCCCGCCGCCGCCGGCCGCCGCCGGCGATCGCCGGAAATACTGTTCCGGCGTGAACAGTAACCCGAAGCCCAAAATTCATGCAAATACACTGTCTGAAGCGTTTTCGCGCGCTGAATCCGATTTTGACGTCCGTTTCGCCAAATTCTCACTCTAAAAATTGCCGAATGCCCCCGGAAAGTATTCTTAGTCCGAAATTCGCGCAGAGCCCAATCTCAATATCCGTTTCGCGCGGGAACACCTCTAAACATCCAATGGGGTCCCCTGATCACCCGCGTGATCCATTTTAAGCCCGAAGTCCAACACTTGTGTCCAAATTGGCCCCCGAACACCGCCGGCACGCCCCGTAGCCTCCAGAAGCTGCCGGTCACCCTGTAAAAGCCCCAAATACCTCCCGCACACCGCGTAGGCCTCCAGTAGCCACCTCAAAGCACCGCAACAGCTCTGCGGAGATCCAGGTCATCACATCCTCCCCCACTAAAAGAAAGTTTCGTCCTCGAAACTAAAGTCATTCCTCAACACGGAATCTCAACCAACAGGGGGGTAAATATCCAATCATCCACCACTCAAGCTCCCAAACTACCAAATACCTCAACCAGAGGCACTAAGCAACCTTGGGTCTCTAACCAGAACGAAACAAAGGAGAACACATCCAGAGGACCACGCCACCTCAACAAGGTACAGCTGGGCTAACTGCTCGGCCAACAAGTAGTCTGCACCGGTACAAGCATCTGCCCCTCCCAGGGCCCCAGATAATCCAATCACCAGTCCGTCGACACAAAAGCTCGATCCAAATACCTCTGTACTCCCAAAGTATCCGATATAAGTCCCCCAACTGGTCTCATAACCTCAGATCTCCAAAACAAAACCGTCGGGAGGTAGAAGCAATCAACACTCAGCCAGGAGCAGTCGAGAGAACCAGATCGCAAATCCATCTTCGCGAAGATCCAATATCCTTGCAGCTAGTAAATCAAATCCCCCAAGCTTGACAGAAGGGTGCTAGCTCCCGACGATCACTTTATCAAATTCTTACGGGTTCTCACAAAGCCGAAGTGAACCAACCTTCCACACTCGAATAGCACCGGCGCCCCCAAAGGTGCCACACTTGGCCTGACACAAATCCAACACATCAAATCCTGGAGTTGGGTCCTCAACCCCCAAACTGGTGTCATGCCAAACAACTCCGATAGGAGAACAGCTAGAAACTCACCACCAAAAAGGGGTATCACCAAGTCCCGATGCCGCCGCAGATCCCTCAAACACACCAGCAAACAAGCTACTCACCCACTACGAGACATCCGCCTCGCCCACAAGGTCAAAACCAAAGAAGCGAAGATACCCTCAAGCAACCCAGGTACACCAACGCCTCCAGGCCTGGCTCTCACAAGAAGCGTCCTGGCAGCATACTCAGCTGCCGCGAAAAGTAAACGACCGAGCCAGCCTAACCATCCTAAGTGCCAAACCAAGCCCCACAAGACCACCAGGCCTACAGGTAAAACCAAGGACTCAACCGCACCGGGCAGGACCCACAACACGTCCCTACGTGCTAAGGATCGGGAATACGACCTCCCGAACACCCGGTAACCGTCCTACCCTTAACCCAATGCAAGGAAGTACATGCACTCCTAACAAAAGACTAGAATGCCCAAATGCAATACAATGCACAAACAATGCCGGTAAATACAGTAAAACCATACCTGCCCCCACAAGGTCGGCGGCTGCAAAATCCTCCACCTGAGTGGCGTAGACCGGACCGCCCCGATCCGGCAACTGCTGATCCGCAGGGTAAAAAGGTGGTGACCTGCTCGCTGGAGCATAAGGCCACTGAGTCGACCACTGCTGCTGAGGCGAAAGAGGAGCCGATGCTGATGAGGGTGCCGCTGAAGTCGAAAGGGGGCACGTAGCTCGAATGTGGCCTGGCTGTCCGCACTTGTAACAACAACCCCACCTCTGATCACAAGTGTGCGACAAGTGAGGTCCTCCACAGAATATGCACTGTCTCTATCACGAAACCGTGGCCGCCCCTGTCTGCTGCTGACTCTGAGTCTGATGCTGAGACTCCTGCTGCTGCTGCGATGGCCACTGGGATCCGCTAGGCTCTCGCTGCTCCACACGCCCACGGCTAGGTGACTGAGGCCGTGGCGGTCTCCATGAACCAGTCTGTCCCTCATCCTCGGGTGCCGGTCGTTTCCTCGCGGAACTCAGCACGACCATCCCGCCTCGCCTTGCCACCTCTGCGTCGCCTCCCTCCACCCAAAAGGCATGCTCGACGGCCTCCTGAAGAGTCTGGTGTCGCTGTGCATGCACAAGGATATAAAGCTCGCTGCGGAGGCCTGCCTCGAATAACTCGACCTGGTGTGGTCCATCCCGGGCGACATAGGGCACACAATTGAACATTCGCATGAACTCCTGATGGTAATCCTGAACTGACCGGTCGCCCTGCTGAATGTTTTTCAGATCATCCTCCAGCTTCCTCTTCACGCTGGTCGAAAAATAGGTATCCACAATCATACGCCGAAACTCGGACCAGGGTAACTGTCGAGAAATCTGAAACTCCCGTGGCTCCACCCGATGCCACCAGAGGTCTGCATCTCCATCTAGGCAATGTACCGCCATATAAACTCTGTACCTGGGTCGATGAAGAAATCCCGAAAAATCTTCTCCATCGCTGCTAACCATGTCCCAACCTCCCACGGCTGCATATCCCGCCCCGAGAACCTGGGCGGCCCGCGCTTACAGAACTTAACCAGTTTATCCGCGAAGTCCTGCTCCTCCGCCGGGGTCAAAGGCTGGGCCACGCCCTGAGCCCCGCTACTCAAAGATGGCGCCGTCGGCACAAGTGGTTCCACAGGTGGTGCCGGGGTCTCTGACACTGTCGGAGGCGGCGCCCCTCTCCGCGCCAGTAGCTGCTCAATCCGCTGCTCCTGCCGGCGGCTGCTCTCCGCCAATTGGGCTACCAAGGCCCTCAGCTCAGCAATCTCAGAAGATCCAGCCTGTCCTCGCTCAACAGGGGGTGTAGGGGCACCCCGGGTAGGAATCCGACGTCGGGGAGGCATCCTGTCACACAGAGAACCACAGATCAATAACGAAACCGCACTCGACCCAATCTAGCGAAAGTCAAAGGCATCCTCCTATTTTTGTAACTTTATGTTGTCTGCAGCCAACATAACTGTCCCACAAAAATAGGGTATGCCAATCCCTCTTCCCTCCCTGGAAGAGTCAAATAAACACATGACCAAATTGCCGACTTTCGCATAATGTCACGTCACTCACGTCCTGCCTTCCTAAGGTCTGCCAAAAGCCTAGGGTTTCCTAAGTCCCAACTGACCTATCCCTAAGCTCTGATACCAACTTAATCTGTCACGCCCCGGGTGTAAACCAGAACCCGGGCTCGTCTACAGATCCGCCGTATACACGGAATTTTCCGTGTATACGAAGCGCTGGTAACCTGCTCAAATATAAAAAATAGCATAAACAGAGCTAAACTAGAACTAATACATCTCAGATAAAGCTGAAAAGTAAAGTGCAGAAATAAACTCTCAATAATACATATGTCTCTCCCAGCTCACTAATCAAATACAACCAGCCGGTCGCAGCCGGACCCAAAATGAAATGAAAAGTAGAGTATCTGAGAGTATCTGGGGTACATCTAGTAACAGAACTGGTGCCTGGGTAGACCGCTATCTAATCCGCGATCCACTCACCTCGATCCGCTGAGGAGGGTCCCGCAACTCCCGCAGACGACACTGCAAAACAAAGGGGAAAGAGAGAAAGAAAAACAGTGGGGAGTGAGAACTACTATAGAACAGTAGCCTCCTCCTAGTGGGTAAACCTCAACTCAAATGTGCCCACCAGGACTATAAGAGGCGGAAGAATGAACAAAGGTGGTAAGCTGAAACAAAACTGCTGATGATGAATAAAGCTACCACTACATGCCTCTAATGAGCTAACAGATAGTATAGCTACATGTATGCATCAGAAGGTAAATGCCTGCCTGCCTAGACCCAATCGATACACCAGTAAGCACTGGTACTGCCTGCTCTGCCTGCCTGTCTGCCGAATCGGGTATGCTGGCCACACATAACACCGATAGGGGATGAGAGTCCCGAGGACTCGAAGCCTGTAAAACGCACACTCCGGAGTGGCACTCGAGGGGAGCGACCCACACGAGTATAATGCCTGGGTAACAAGTACCAAAATGATGCCTGGGTAACAAGTACCAAATCAGCAGGACTGGATCATGACTCTGATCAAAGTGGGAAAACCCATCCACTAAAAGGAGACCCGATCTCAACCCGATGCAAGATAAACAAATAGTGGGAAACCCCATCCACTAAAAGGAGACCCGATACCCAATCTGATGCAATAACCACTGTCCGGTCAACCGCCCAAGGTCCGCGGTTGCCGCAATACCCTGCCATCAAGCCTGCCTGTCCCAAAATCCAAGATCCACAATCGGGTAGAATAATCGATATCCGGTCAACCGCCTACGGTCCGCGGTTGCCGCAATACCCTGCCCTCACAGCCTGCCTGTCCCAAAACCCTCAACTGTCTGACTACACTATCCCAGCCCCTGCTCGAACCCGAGCGTACTATCCCCCAAATGTAGACAAAAGAAGAGAAAAGCATGGTTTCTCCTAAGTCAATGCCATCATGATAGTGTAGCAGAAAAAGGTGGCCTAACTAGATGTCCATTTAAGCATGCAAAGTCCTTTATATAAAACAGGGTTTAAATATTATTATCTTTCACAAGATAGAGGTATGCCACTAATTAAACTTCCATTTGCCAAGTAATCCCATGTCCATTTATCACATAAACATAAGAGGTCCCAATGTGTACAAGCAATATAGTCCAATTCCAATTACCCTGCCATTTATTTACTTTTTACCGGTTCATTTAGCAATGTAATAAAAGCAACTCAAATAGGCCTAGTGGGGACATCACAAGTAGGAGGTTAAACAACGGTACCCACCTCGAGCGCTAAATCCAAGTTCCGACGGCGAAGTCCGCGCTCGATCTCCAAGAATCTCCGCAATACTGTGCCAAGGGTCCCAAAGAATACACACAAATTACTATCTCAATTTAATCCGAAATCTGTCCTCAAAAATCAGATTCACTGTTCAGCTATTTTTACCTGCGAATCGTGCCCAATAAATTCCCAGAAAAATACTATCACGATCTACGCGACGATCCGGTCGAAACAAGTACCTGCACGTTTTCCCACGATTTTTCTGTGCTGAGAACGAAAATCGACAAGAGGACTACCTCAAACAATCCTTCATCCCAAAACAGCAATATAAAGATCTGTAAAAAGGGATTCCTCACCCTCAGGGAAAATCCACGAAAATCCAAGAAAATTCCAGTAGACTCCTCGCGATGCGTAGATGCAAATCCCCTTTTGAATCGCCCTGTTTCGATGCTCGAGTGCGAAGTTATCGCCAAAACAAGATGGTGCTGTCCAAAACTCCGCGACGGAAAAAGGATCAAAAGAGGCCACAGAAACTCCATCAAAACCTCGGAATCTGATGAAACTCACAAAATAGGAAATGAAGCCCTACCTGTCTAGAATCCGACGGCGCAAAAATCGTGAAAATAGGATGTCGGGGTGAACCGGGGGAGCTTGAACACCGAAGAGCGACGAATCTGGTAGCCGTAGAACAATCGTCGCGCCGCGCCAGAAAAATTGCAAACCTCGGGATCCGAACCTCAACAATTCTCGGGAAAGCTACAGTAGATGGAGAATGGGGAGAGGAAGAAATGTCTAAGAGGAAGCTCGGGCTAATTCCAAACAGAAAGAGCAAAAATCCCCTCTCAAATGCCTTATGGAAGCTAAAAAAAGAGAAAAACCCACATTAATGGATTCGGGCCGCAATTCGGGCCCGGATCCGCCAGCCCGGGTCGGACGCGTCCCGTCCGACCGGCGGAGCCAACCAGGCGGCGACACGCGTCCCACAGGGGATCGGCGCGCATCCCGCACAGCGGACAGCCGTGCGGGGCGCGCCGCCGCCCGACGCGTGTCCCGACCAGCCGACCGCCGCGCCTGCCCGCACAGTAGCCGCTGCCCCTCCTGCCCGCACCGTTGACCGCCCAATAGCATCGCGCCACGTGTCTTTCCTCTGACCGCTGCACCCGGTGCACGAGCCACAGAACACCGAACCAATGGTAACCTGCCACGTGTCCACCCCGGTGCACCGTGAACCAAAGCCAGCCATCTGCTCCCTGCGCCGAGTGCTGTGAGCCGACCAACCACCAGACGCCACGTGTCCCCGCCTTGGTGCACGCCCCGCGCGGTGGACCGGCCGCCTGCCCGCGCCCCCGCCGCTGCTGCCCGCGCCCTCAGCGCCTGCCCGCGGCCCTCCGCCGCCTGCCCGCCGCCTTCCGCCGCCCTCCGCCGCCGCCCGCCGCCACCGGCCGCCGCCGGCGATCGCCGGAAATACTGTTCCGGCATGAACAGTAACCCGAAGCCCAAAATTCATGCAAATACACTGTCTGAAGCGTTTTCGCGCGCTGAATCCGATTTTGACGTCCGTTTCGCCAAATTCTCACTCTAAAAATTGCCGAATGCCCCCGGAAAGTATTCTTAGTCCGAAATTCGCGCCGTGCCCAATCTCAATATCCGTTTCGCGGGGGAACACCTCTAAACATCCAATGGGGTCCCCTGATCACCCGCGTGATCCATTTGAAGCCCGGAATCCAACACTTGTGTCCAAATTGGCCCCCGAACACCGCCGGCACGCCCCGTAGCCTCCAGAAGCTGCCGGTCACCCTGTAAAAGCCCCAAATACCTCCCGCACACCGCGTAGGCCTCCAGTAGCCACCTCAAAGCACCGCAACAGCTCTGCGGAGATCCAGGTCATCACAGACCATAGGCGACGCGACTTGGAATTCCAAGTGGGAGATCACGTGCTTTTGTGTGTCTCGCCGACCAAGGGGATCAAACGCTTCGGACTGAAGGGCAAGCTGAGCTCGCGATTTGTTGGGCCATTCGAGATCCTGGAGCGCATCGGTCCGGTGGCTTACCGCCTTGCCCTACCACCTAACCTCGACCGTGTCCACGACGTGTTCCACGTCTCGATGCTCAGAAGATACCTCTCCGACCCATCACATGTTCTGGACGTCTCTACACTAGAGCTGAAGGAGGACCTAAGTTTCGAGGAAACCCCAGTGCGGATCCTAGCAAGGGAAAGTAAAACGCTGAGAAACCGAGCCATTCCCTACGTGAAGGTGCTCTGGAGCAACCACGAGGAGCGAGAAGCGACGTGGGAGTTGGAGTCGAAAATGAGGGAGTGCTACCCCAATCTCTTCACAGCAACCCAGGATTGAGTTTCGGGGACGAAACTCGTTTTTAAGAGGTGAGTGGTGTAGTAACCGCTGGTTTAGTGATACCTTGGTGTTCTTTAATTGGTTTTATTTGCATTTTTTTTTTTTGCGCTTAAGGGGTCCGGAGTGTGGCTTATTATTTCTTTGTCCCTGGGAAGGCCGTCGGGGCTCGCGGGTATTTTTAGACAATAAAGCTCGCGAAACGGAGAACGACGGCGTGATCGGTTTTGGATTCCGACTCCGGAATCTCCCGAAATAAATTCCGGAAGATTTATTGCAGTTCAGGCGACTTACACGGTTATCGAGGCAAACCGGACCCTGGTTAGTACCCGAACTGGTATTTTCTTTTAGTCGGAAGTTGGGTTTTTTTTCCTTTCCCCGCTTCTTGATTCACCCGATCCCTTACTTTGTGATTTAGGGATTTAGGGATCAAGTCCCCGTTTATTGCACCCAAACGGCTAATTAAACCCTAGTGGGAAACTAGGGTTTCCCATCTTTCCCCCTTTCTTCTGCGTGAGAACCCCATTTTCCCCATCTCTAACAAGGCGGCGTGAAGAACCGGGATCGTGATGGGGAGAAAAGAAGAGAACGATCGCCTCCCCGCAATGATCTGGCGAACGCGAAGAGGACGATCCTTCTCCTTCGCCCAGTGCCGACGAAGCCGAGGTGAGCCGTGTTTTCGTTTTCTTGTTTCGTTTCTTGTTTCGAGCAAGGGGAGGGGAATCCTTGGAGTTTTCAGGGTGGGGTTTTCCTTCGTCTCGTGCCGCGTGCGAGGCGAGTTTGGGGACCAAACGGGAGGCCGCCGCCGCCGTGGTTAAACGGGAGGCCGCCGCTGTCATGCCCCGAGTCCGCCAATTTGTACAGTTCGGGCACGCCAACAGACCCGCCAATCGGGTAAGACCTTTTTCTACCCGAAAGGAACGGTAACATCCATAGTAACACAACAAGTGTATGCGGAAGCTCAATATCAGAGTACTAAAAATCACTACAAATTTAAAACTTTCATTCAGTAACAAATAGTTAACGCGGAAATGAAAGCATACAAGAGTGAACCACGAATTAAATTTATTACACTTTACATTTCTGAACTTGCAAATAAAATTATTACAATAATTTCCTCACCATACATAGTTCACTCAAGAAATATATAAAAGGGTACCTCTGCTAGACCCTCTAGGTCTCTATGCTGCTGGGCTCTTGCCCCTGTCGTATGCCTCGCCGTCTGCGTCTGAACCGTCACGATCGTTGCATCCATACCCGCACCTGTGGGGGGAGTCACCTAAGGGGTGTGAGAACTACGACCCAGTTCCCAGTGGGTTCAACCACCGAGAGAAAGTGTCCTACACCACTTGGTCCAATGGAAGCAATAATAATAGTGCTAGGAAACTAAAATCCTCAATATCAAAATGCGGCAATGCAATAATATATCACTACACTATCTGTGTACAACCATCGACCCAGCACTACTCTGTCTAGCCACACTAGGCTGCTAAGCACCAACTCGGCCACTATGCCGCTGTATACAGGGTTAAACTAACCCGGCCACCTTGGCCACTCTATTATTTTTTTTTCTTTATTCTTTAAATTCTGGTGCTTTAGTTCAAGTTAACCCTCAGAAATTCTTATCCAACGGGCCCCAGCCCGGTAGTCCTGCTACCATCAGATAAGATTTCTAAGGTTGCCGATAACACCCGCAAGTGTTACCCCGTCCGTCCTATGGGAGAAACGTGCCAGATGGGTCACTGCCCTGGAGCGGGAAACTGCCTGCGCCTCCAACATGGGTCACTGCCCTGGAGCGGGAAACTGCCTGCGTCTCCAACAGGGTCACGTTCCTCCCCGAAGGTACGCCCGTTTTATCTTTATATTTTCTTTCTTTTCCTTTCTTTTCTTTCTCTTTTACTTTAGTTCTTGGCCTCTTTGCCTTTGAACACTTGCTTTTCTTTCTTATTCGAGCTTATAGCTCCCTTTTTGCCACTGGCAAATCTCTTTCTCTTTCCTTTGAGCATTTAGCTCCTTGCTTTCACTTTAAGCCCTTTGAAAGTACCTCGTCCGACGGGTCACTGCCCAGGGAGTCCTGCTCCACTTGACGAGTCTCAAATTCGAAGGCGTCATTTACATCCTCTTTATTCTCTTTATCTTAAGCAATTTGCTTGTCTTGCTTATTAACCAATTTTAGCTCTATCTTGAGCAATTTGCTTGTCTTGCTTATTAACCACTTTTTCATCTCTTACCCTAGGTCTTGCCACACGGGTAACTAGAGAGTCTCATGGGCTCTTAAACATTTCTCTTTTATCTCTTTAACTCAAATTGAAGTTAAAGTTATTGTCCATTTGCCCAGACACCCTATGACCTTCTAGGGTTATATTTGATCAGCTCTTTAACCTTGGGATCTTATCCCACTTTTCTGATTCCTCATTGAATCCTAGAGTTAACTTAACTCTATTTTCCTGTTCCACTATTAACTTAGAGTTACACTGACTCTAATTCCATGTTCCACTGTTATCTTAGAATTACATTGACTCTACTTTCCTGTTTTCCCTTTCATATCTCCACACTTGATCCATTTTTTCATTCTCTTGATTCCTTACTAAATCCTAGAGTCAACTTGACTCTATTTTTCTGTCTGTGAGTTTAAACTCTTCTAGCTCTACTTAGGTTCCCTTTACCTAAGTTCCATGCCATACCTGTCCTAGAGTTCTCTGACTCGATGTTGAACACTAGTTCTCCTTAGGTTTCCTTTACCTAAGTTCCATGTCATATACACCCTAGAGTTCTCTGACTCTATGTTGATCACTCTATCCAGTGTCCTTAGGTTATCACCTAAGACCATGCCACTCGTCCTCCCTAGGATAACTCCTAAGTTGATGTCACTCGTCAAACCCCTATACTAGGTTTTCTCCTAGTCTTACTACCAACAACTGTTGCTCCCTTATGTCACGTGATTCCTATGGTTATACCCTAACATGCTCACAATCATAATAGCTAATCCTTTTTCATGCATGCAGTTAATTTCATTTCATTCATCAAATAGTAATTACTTCTACGCATGCATATTCATCATATATCTTTGGCAACCAACAGTTGCACTTTTCCTCTGTGTTCATTTACACATGCACATCTATTCCTCTAACTCTGGCAACCAATAGTTACACTTTTCCATCTGAATCCATCTACACAGGCAATCATAATCATATTTACCTAACGCCTCTAACAGGCTACTATCATGCTTCGAATCGAAAAGCAAAGGAGCAAGGGGAGAGGTCACCCAATTTCGGCAGAATTCCCCACCTTGTAGCGTCCCCAATTGCTTGTAGACACTTGCAATTGGTCTCCGCGCGATTTTTCTTGTTTCCTCGAGCTTGCACGTATAACGGTGCGCATTCCTCGAGTCCGCACGCAAAACGGTGCACGTCCTCCAAACCTGCACGCAAAACGGTGCACGTCATTAAAAACCCGCACGCAAAACGGTGCGCGCCATTTCAGTATGCACGCAAAACGGTGCGCGTTAAATCAACCTGCACACAAAACGGTGCACGTACCTCGAATCTGCACGCAAAACGGTGCACGTCTGACTGTAGGGTTGCACGCAAAACGATGCACATTTTTTTCTTGCCCTACACGAAAACGATGCAAAATATTAGAATCTGCACGTAAAACGGTGCACATTGGTCCATCCTGCACGCAAAACGGAGCACATACCGTGTATTGGCACGCAAAACGGTGCACTTTCCTATAGCCCTGCACGCAAAACGATGCGTCATATTAGAGACTACACACCAAAACGGTGCGCGTTAATTCGAGCGGCACGCAAAACGGAGCACGTACCTCAAATCTGCACGCAAAACGGTGCATGCTTAACTGTAGGGTTGCACGCAAAATAGTGTACTTTTTTCTTGCCCTGCACGAAAAATGATGTATAATATTTGACTTTGCACGTAAAACGGTGCACAACAACTCAATCTGCGCGTAAAACGGAGCACGTACCTCAGGTTGGCACGCAAAACGGTGCACTTTTCTTTTGCAACGTTGCACGCAAAACGGTGCGCGTTTTCCGGGTTTGCGCCCAAAACTGCGCATTTTTGCCGAATCCGCACGTAAAACAGTGTATTTTTTTCTACAACTGGCACGCAAAACGAGGCGCGCCAAAACGCCCCCGACAGTCCGCGCAGTAAAACGGTACAGTAAAACTCGGTCCCTGACACGCAAAACGGTACGGGATCAAATTTAATGTCCAGAATGAGGCCTACAAACTGTGCCAAAAATATCGTAAAAACGACGAACGGAACCTACCTCGACAGCGTCGCGCCGCCCCACGCGTATACACACGATCACCAGGCTGTTTGGAGCATCTTGCGCGCTCCACGAGGTCGTCGACGTGCCAAAAATTTCCACAAAATTCCCTCTCCCTCTCTCCCTTGCGCTCGGTTGGAGAAGAAGAAGAAACAGGAGAAGGGAAATGCTGCGGGGGAGAAAGGAAGAAGAAGAAGAGAAGAAGGAGAAGGGGAGGGTGGTCCATGGACCGAGTTCATGGACGCATCCAATGAGGAACTTCCGTGTGGCGGTCCACCACAAAGGGGTGTGCGCACCCGGTCCACGCGCGCTGTACTGTGCGCGCCACACTGGCGCACACCCCCGCGCGCCCCTGCAGGCGCGCGTGCCCGCGCCGTACGGGCCCAATGGGGGCCCGCCATGTGGCGGCCCCCTTTGACCCGCGCCCCTCTAATGCCTGCTGCAGCATGCCTCGAGAATCGCGCCCGTCACTCCGGAAATCCGTTTTTGTCCGGTTTTCTGTCCATTTTTCATCCGTTTCCGTCCAAATTTGACAGGCGACTTCGTTTCAGCTTAATTTATCACAGAAAATTTTAAATTTTCAGTTTGGGCCATTTGTGGGCCACCAAAAGCCTCGCTGTATCCAGAATCGCTGGCGGACCCCGTTCTCATAATCCGGGTATCCGATCAACACGAAATTTTTACTGTGACCTTAAAACATAATTACGAAGCTCCCCAAATTTTCTCAGAATTTTTCGACACTGTTGGCGGAGCCCGTTCTCACTATCAGGCATCCGATCAAAGCGAAACTTTTTCTGTGGTCTTAAAACATATTTACGGGGCTCCCGTAATTTTCTCGAAATTTTCTGACACTGTGAATTTTTCACTAAAAATCTGGGCCCCCTTTCTCAAATAAATTTTTTAGATCTCCATATTTTACCCCGATTTGGGCCAAACTCGCTTCCAAATATTTTTTTACTTCCCTAACTTTCATAACAATAGGATTTCATCCCACCTTTATTTACATTTATTTATGTGCCGAAAATTCGGTACTTTACAGCCGCCGCCGTCACCGTGTTCACGGGGTCATCGCCGGAGCCGCCGTGATCGCGAGGTCGCAACCGGAGCCGAAATCACTGTTCACGTTGGGGGATTTCTGGCCGCGGTCCACACAAGCCGGCGTGCACCCGGCGCACGCAATCGCGGCCCGGGGGCGCAGACCAGGCGCACGGGGCCGTGCGCCAGGCCGCGCGGTCCACCGGGCCGGCGTGCACCCGGCGCACGCCATCGCGGCCCGGGGGCGCAAACCCGGCGCACAGGGCCGTGCGCCAGGCCGCGCGGTGCACGCCCTGGGCGTGCACCCGGTCCGCACCACCACTGCGGGAAACCGTGGACCCGGCGCGCGCTCCTAGCCGTGCGCGGCCCGGCACAAGACGCCGTGGTCCACCGCGCCGCGTGGTCCCGGCCCGCGCCGCTGCCGCCCGCCGTCGCGGACCCGGTCCACGCCTGGACCCGTGCACCCGATTTCAGAAAAAGGGTCCAGAAGCTCCGTTTTTAGCCCGTTTCGCCCCGTTTTTGAGTGTTTTAAACCACGACGATATTTTTAACGAATAAATTTTTGTTGTAGCTGCTCGGGCGCACGGCGAGGGTATTTTTGTTGGAGTTTCCACACGTCTCTTTCTTCGCGTTTGAGGTGGGTTTTATTTTGGTATTTAGTGCCGATTTCCGGCGGTCGCTCTTATTCTTAATTTTACATTTTGTTGCTAACTCGATAGCGGTTATAGCTTTACTCTCGATCCTACATGACGTTGCTAGCATGATAGTGGTTATACCCTTACTCTTGATTATGTATTATGATGCTAATATGATAGCGATTATAGCTTATTCGTGATTACTGTTGGTTACTTTGCTCGAGGCTGCAGCACGCGCACCCGCGGTTTGGCCACCGCAAAGGGTGCGCTTTTCCGGAAAAGCGGTCTATGACCCGTGTATACCCACGAGGTGACGTAGTGGGGCCCCTGTAGTTGTGGGGTTTGAGGCGCCGAGGTGCGAGCGGTGCGACCCGTCGGTTTAGTTGCCCGACGTGGTCGGATATTGCAGGTACGGTACGGCCCGTCGGTTTAGTTGTCCGACGTGGTCGGGCATTGCAGGATTACAGGGGTACAGGTTATCTTTTTCCCCCTTGGGAGGGTGGTTGCTCCGGATAGCTTTACGGTTTGTTTTATTACTTTTCCTGCTCTACTATTATTTGTCACTGACATTCTACCTCGTGACAGGGTCCAGACGGGGAGAGAGGCAGGCGGCGGTGAGGACGGGGCAGGAGCTTCTGGGTCGCTGGGGACCCCGGACTGTATTTCCTCTTTTATCTTGGCATTTCATTCACGATTTGTAGTCCTTTGTGTGGTCCTCGATACCCTCGTGGGGTCGGTGTGGATGTCGGCATGGTTCCTATTTGTTTATTCACTTATTTATTTATCTTTCCTTTCATCTATGTTGGCCGTTTGGAAAAGAAAAAGAAAACCAAAGAAAAGATTGCGAAAATCGTTTTCAAACCTTAAGTGTCGTGTGGGCACTGATTTCAAAACCCTGTGGATTTATGGATTGCGAAAACGAATTTCAAACCTTAAGTGTCGTGTGGGCACTGTTTTCAAAACCCTGTGGATTTATGCTGTTTTCGAAATGTGTTTTCTAAATCTGAGTGCCGGGTAGGCGCCGTTTCAACGATTGTGGATTTATCTTTTTAAAATTACTTGGCCGTGCGTTTTACTCAATTATAGTGCATAGTTGTATGTTAGAAACTGCTGTGGTTGAATTGATGATTGCGTTTGGAGCTTGTACTAGCCGCTACGCCGTGCATATACAGAGGAGACTCTGTCCGTTTGCAGAGTGAATCTGTATATGCGGCGGGTCTGGGCGCGCGCCGGGGAAGAAGGTTGATATTCAAAAAAAAAAAAAATTTGAACGCGCTACCTTTTCATGAACCGTTTCCGCTAAAACAAACCCCCGGGGCGTGACATTTCCGCATCGTCTTCTTCTTCGTGTTCGAGGTGGGTATACCCTTAGAACCCCTTTATGCGCGTTTTCGTTACTGTCGTGATCATCATGTTGTGGGTTTTTATTTGGAGACTTAGCGTAGAACTTCTGACACTTGTAACTACCTCTATTTATGCGTTTAACTGTGCTAAGGTTGATAGTCTCTATGGTTCTCACTACTTGGTTATATATGGTTGATAGTCTCTATGGTTCTCGCTACTTGGTTATATATGGTTGATAATCTCTATGGTTCTCGCTACTTGGTTATATATGGTATTCTTGGTTACTATGCTCGAGGCTGCAGCATGCGTACCCGCGGTTTGGCCACCGCAAAGGGTGCGCTTTTTTGGAAAAGTGGTCTATGACCCGTGTAAACCAACGAGGTGACGTAGTGGGGCCCCCATAGGTGTGGGGTTTTGAGGCACCAAGGTGTGAGCGGTGCGACCCGTCGGGGTAGGTGCTCGACGTGGTCAGGTTTTGCGGGTGTTCGTGGTTTTTCCCTCTTGGGAGGGTGGTTGCTCCGGATAGCCTTACGGTTGGCTTTACTACTTTTTCCTGCTTTATTATTAGTATTATCGTGTCGGTGACTTCCCACTCCGTGACAGGTTCCTTCAGGGGTGAGAGCTAGGCGATGGTGAGGCCGAGTCAGCAGCTTTACGGTCCTTTGAGACCCCAGACTGTACTTTTCTTCGTTCTTTCGCATTTCATTTACTACTAGTAGACTCTTGTGTGGTTCTCGATACCCTTGTGGGGTCGGTGTGGATGTCGGTACTCTACTCTCTGGTTATGTGGATGTTGAGTTTATTTCTTATCTCTGTTCGGTCATTTTTCAAAAGAAAAGAAAGAAAAAGAAAAAGGAATTGTGAAAATCATTTTCAAAACTTGGGTGTCCTGTGGGCACCGTTTTGCGCGGGACTATCAGGCTGAAAGCTGGTGCACGGGTCCAGGCGTGGACCGGGTCCACGACGCAAGGCAGCCGCGGCGCAGACCGGGAGCACGCCGCAGCGGTGGACCGCTGCGGCATGGGCCGGGCCGCGCACGGGCAGAAGCGCGCGCCGGGTCCACACCATCGGGCTGTGGAGGCGTGCACCGGGTGTAGAGTACCGAAAATTTCGGTTAGCGCACCGACCTCGCAAGATGGCGTGGTGCGGAGAAATCGCCTCGAGCGTGTTTCGTAGTGGATTACAGTTGATGTCGGGTTGATTCGGATCAACGCGGAAGCCCCAGCTTGATTCGGGATTTTTTCCGGGCATGGCGCACCGTTTGAGGACCGGAATTGGGAATACTGACTCCACCGTGGAGTGCAGAAAATTTGGGGAACTCTTGGAACGGGTGTAATTTATGTTTACAGCGGAGTTCGGGAGGTTCCGGACTGACTCGGAGACCCGAGGGCGAAAAGTGAGTTGGAGTTGGCAGTTTTGGAGCCATTTTTTTGGTTTGAACACACCGACTCTACGGTTGAGCTTGTTGAGGAGAAAAAGCTTTGAGCATGTGTATTTTCAGTTTACAGCGGGGTTCGGGAGGTTTCGGATCCGTGCGGAGGCCCCGAAGGCAAAAAGTGAGTTGACGGAGGCTTTTGATGAATTATTTTAATTAATTAATTATTTTAATTAGTTGAATTAGTTGGTTTTGTTGTGTGGTAGTGAAGGAAAGAAGAGAGTGGATTTTTGAGAATTAGAATTAAAGGGGTGAGTGTGTTTTTTTTTTTTGCTTTTGTGGAGCTTTAAATGCTGCCACCTACTGCATTAATTAGGTAACCCCTAATTAAGAGTCTTCCTGTCACCTTCTCACCTCCAACCTGTAGCAGAGGAGATGGGATGGAACAGAGCAATGTGAGAAGGAGTTAGAGAGGAAGAAAGAAAGGAGCTTGAGGAAGCAAAAGAAAGGGAGGAAGAAGAAGAAGAAGAAAAAGAGAGAAGGGAAGTGAAGTTTTGGAGGAGCCTTGATGGTGAGGTTTTCCTGCAGCAAGCCACGGCGCCAAGTGGAGCATCGGAGCGCGCAAGAGCTTCCTTAAGGTATGTTGCGGTCTTTTTTTTGGAAGCTGGGTTACTTTGGTTTGTGCTGGTTTGGACCTTTGGAGGAGGTTGGTGTGCTGATGGTTGCGGCATGGTGTGGGGGGCCGCAGCCAAGGGGGGGCGCGCGCGGTCGGACTGCGCAGGGTGCGCGGGCGCGGTTGTGCGCCCCGCGCTGCAGGGCGCTGCGCAGTGGTCGCCAAGCCACTGCGCAGCGCGCGGCAGGGCGCCGCGCAGCTGGCGCCAGGCCGCTGCGCAGCGTGCGCCAGGGCGCCGCGCAGCGTGCCTGGCTGCCGCGCAGCACAGCAGGGCGCCGCGTGGCTGGCTTGGTTGTCGCGTCGGCGGCAGCAGCTCCTCACGCAGCGACTTGCGCTGGAAGCTCCTCGCGCGGTGCGGAGCGTTTTCGGCGGCCGGGGGGCTCGTTTTGGCTTCGACGACCGCGCATTTTGTCGCGTTCTCCTCTAACTTTGGTTTTTTTCCCCTTTTTGCTCTCGCAGGTCTTCTTCAAGGGTGCGGCTTTTGGCGGGGTGCCATGCGGAGTCGGATTGTTTGCACGGCACACAGTTTCACCTAAGATTGGTCGGCTATGAGGAGCTGAGTCTTGGATGTGAGCTTGGGACTAAGTATTTGGTGTTTTTTTGTGTACAATTGGACTGGTTGTGCAAGAGTGGATTTCTTCTTTTGGGAGGTGAGCATTTTCGGAGCTTCTGAGTTGTGTGTGGGATACTTGTGAAATGTATTATGAGACCTTGTAGCATATCGGTGGCTGTGTTAGTGAAGTTGGAATTTACCAATTTATGTGCTGTGAGCTGTATGTGTTGGGTGAAATTAATTAAATTGTGTATAAGAGAGCACCAATTATTGTGTATGTTTTGGTGATGCTTAGTGTTTATGTGGTGTTGAGGAGCTTGTGTGGTTGTGCTGCAGGTTTGGGAATATGTGTTTCTTCTTATGGCAATTGTTAAGGGTAATGAAGGTAGTTTGGTGTATTGTGCTGTGATTAGGAGGTGTGTGCAGGGGGATGTGATTGAGTGTGCTATTGGGTTTTGTTGGAGCTACAGAGTTGGGTGTGTGAGTGTATGTATTTTTTGTGTGGGTGGAATTAAAAGGTTGAGCATATGTGGACATTGTTTCTTTTAATGTACAATTGAAGCTTATATTGTAGTGTGTTGATGCTGTGGGGACTTGTAGTATGCTGGGAGCAAAGAATTGGCTTTATGGAATTTATTTTGTGCAATTGAAGCTGTAGTGTGTAAGTGCGTGGATTATGGTATTTAGATGTGTGAAGTGTGGTTGATTGGCTGTGGAGTGAGCCAGTGTGTGCTGGGTTTTTGTAGAGGACTCAAGGATTTTTCGTAGTTCACGGCAGTGTGCGAATCCGCGGGGCACGATTTTCATGGTTTCGTCAGTTCGAGGATCCGGCGCTTCACCGACTTCAGCATATGCCTGCGGAAAGCGTTCCAGGTGGGTTGGAATTTCTCCAAAATGTATGGGATGCCCTTTAAAGCTATTGAATACAAATTGATCATATTTTTATGCAAATTTTCACTGATTCTTAGATCTGATAGTTGCCTGAAAATTTGTAGAAAATTTTGTAGAACCCCAAATTATTTTTAGTATACTCCAGATACTATATGACACTAGACGGCATGTTTTGTTGGCACCATAATTACACCTGAATCATTTTAAAAATCTAGAAAGCCCGTTTTAAGAAAAATCGACATTTTTAAAGGTAATTTTTAAATTATAAATTCGCCAGAGGTATGGCATAGATTCAGGGTGCATTAGACCTCGTGCCTGGGGGCCGAGGGGTTTCTTTATGAGTTTTGAGATGAGTTATAGTGTCATTTAATTTTTGAGCTCCTTATAGGATAGTGAGATTACTCTAGATTATGGGTCATATTTTGATTCAGTGGTGGAGATGACTTTCCTACTTAGCCTTGAGAGTTTTGGGGGTTCTGGCAGATCGAGTCGTGGAGGTTTCCCGACTCAGCCATGGGTTGTGCATTATCAGATTGAGTCGTAGAGGGTTCTCCGACATAGCTGTGAGAGTGTTTGGGTTCTCCTGTTTGAGTCGTGGAGTCTTTTTCCGACAGAGTTGCACTTTTGAGCATCGAGTTGCCGATCTGTTTGATCGTGGACTATAGCCTGCATGTGCCGCTTATGAGACAGTGATACAGATGAGATACTTGAGTTCGGTGGGGTCGCTCCCCTCGAGCTACCACCCGGGTGTGTGTGATGATACCGAGCCTGACGAGGCTGCGATGATGCGACTAGTTGATACACTAGAGTTCGCTTGTGATAGTCCGTGTGGGACGCCCTACGTAAGTCCCGTCCCAGTGGGGATGAGGTGGCAGTAGGTTTGGCGCAGGCTTGACTGGACCCTATGAGGCAGTCATTGAGATTGGGTGACATTGAGAGAGTGATGGCATAGCATGTTCATTGATGAGTTTTCCTTTGAGCATGGTACTTGAGGCATATTATTAGCAGTGTTAGTGTATGCATAGCAGGATCAGAGTAGATTTCTTTCTACATATTGTTGTCGCTTATTAGTTGTTGTTTCTTTCCTACTTTTCTTTTATCTATCTATCTATCTATCTATCTATCTGCATACCCATCTGTTTTGCCTCCAGTAGTCTTAGTGGGCATACCGTGGATATTGGGACGGTACCCACTGAGATCTGCCTTCTGCAGTAGATCTCACACCCGCTGCGGTGACACGTTTTCTGAGACTGCTGTTCCGGCTTAGCGCACGCGGAGACAGCTGATCGTGGTGAGGACGTGACCAGTAGTTCCTTACCAGCATTTGGGAGTCAGAGGTAGATGTACCCGATGTTTTTTTTTTTTTGTTTCCACTTTTGTACTGAGAGGGTGAGGCTTGTATTTTATATTTCATTCTAGGGACCTGTTTTGAGGATTATGTTTTAGTGTAGCTTTATTTATTTCAAGTATTAAGTGATTTTTGTTAGCTACTAGTTTTATTTTCAGCTCTGATACATGTGTAGCTTTAGATCTTTTGCAGGGTAGACGCTTCGTCTGTACGGCAGTTTCTGTACAGATGGCGGATCTGTTGGCGAGCCCGGGTCGCAGTTTCGACCCCGGGGCGTGACAGATTTAGGTGGTATCAGAGCCTAGGAATATAGGTCGTTGAGGACTTAGAGAGCCTAGGCTATTGGTTGGACAGTAGGATGACTGTCGTGAGAGACGTGACTTTAGCGAGAGTCCTGATTGAGTTTGTACCTCCCCCAGAGGATTGGGGCGAGTGATCTTACATGTTATTTCTCTAAAGATGATTATGTTGGCTGCAGACAACATAATGCTTTAGTAAGGGTAACATGTTTTAGACTTTCGCTTGATTTGGTCGAGAGAGTTTTGGTCCTAATGTTTGTTTCGTTGCAGTGGTTTTTGATGCCTCCGAGACGCCGTGCAACGGCGAGGGCATATTTGACCTTGGATGAGGAGTCGAACAGCGGGAGGCCAAATGGATAGAGCAGAGTGAGGTCTGAGAGTTACAGGCCCAGGTAGCCAGGCGTTTGAGGCGATGCGGCGCCAGGAAGAGAACATGGAACGCGTGATGCACATGTTGGAGTAGAGAGCATCTCTCGAGGTATCGCTAGTAGTACTTCCAGCCGCGACGTCGTCGACTTCGATCCTGATCGCACCACTGATGGTGCAGAAGCAGCGAGAGGTTGCTGACCCGTTGTTTTATTTCATCCAGTTCCATCCCTGCAGATTTCGGGATCGGGTTTGGAGCCTAAGGAGGCCGAGAACTAGATTGCTGCCTTGGAAAAGTTATCTGAAGATTGTTTGCTCAGGAGAAGCAACTGGTGCACTTGGTTATGCACTTTTGAAAAGGGACGTCGAGAGTTGGCGGCGTCGAGTTTCGTCCTGCTGGACCACCGGGAGCGCATAGGATGACCGGGAGCGAGTTCTGTGATTGTTGAGCAGAGTACCTATTGTCGCCCAGGATGAAGATTAGAGGTTGATTATGCTTGAGAGGGAACTGCATCTGGATGGCTATCTCTTTATGCTTACTCGGCGGGCGCCGACCTTTGATGCAGCAATTGTGCATGCTCAGTGGATTGACCGAGGATCAGTGATCACTTTCAAGAGGGATGAAGAGCAAGGGAACAGCTTCATTGAGAGACGTCTAGCATCGTCGGATTTTGGGATAGTTGAATGGATCGAGGTTGCCATGATTCCAGTCTCAGGATCATGGGTCTCAGAGGAGGCAAAGTCTAGGAGGTTCTCGATAGTTGAGGCACCAACAGTAGTGTCAGGACATTTTCAGGCAGAGTGTTCCTGATTGGTGCTCTTGGATTTGCCGCTTGCGACAGCACCCTCTACCCCCCCTTTTTTTTGGATAAAGAGGTTCATCCGATGTACCGACAGACTGATGGAGCCGTCATGCCGAGGCAGTTAGAGCGATGGCCACCAGCATCTATTGTTGAGTTTGTGTAGCCAGCTGGAAAGCGCCAGGATAGTGGATCATATTTTACCAGGTGTGGTTTCCTTGGGTCGTTGCAGTTAGAGCTTGTTGATGCCGACACCGCGTGTGCTTGCTCTGTAGAGCAGGGGTAGCTTCGCGTGGGCCAGATAGGAGACTGTTGGCTTATGCGCGTGAGGATCAGGTTCCAGATCACGTTTAGCACTTGGATAAGTGTTGCTTGTCCGACCCAGTGTTGTTAGGACTTTGGATTTGATCATCAAAATGTTAGTCCTACATCAGTTCAGGGAGGTTGATTAAGCATGAATTGAGAATGGATAAGGATTGGTTACCCCAACGTCATGCTATCAGGAATTGTCGGGAGAGGACAATGACCCTCCGTGGACCTGGTCAGGAGGAGTGTGTTTTTAGAGGATGTTGAGCACGACGGAGGTTGAGGCGTGGTCGTCTCGCTTGTTAGCGATTATAAAAGAGGTGCCTACAGTAGCCCCGGGATTAAAGAATATTCTTATCACTGTGAGATCCGGTGTGAGCCCACCTGATCTGTTATTGAAGCCGCCATTTAGTGGGTTTGAGACCGAGATAGTGTTCGATGTGGATTTAGAAGCTGCGCTGACTTCGGCAGCATTCCTTGGAGTATCACTCGTGAGACAGAGAGCTGATAGCGCAGTTGCATGATTTAATGGATCGAGAAGTCTGTGTAACCCAGTGCCACGTGGTGGGTACATATTAGTAAGGGTCCCTTGATGGTATGAGCACTGACAGATTTGGGTCGTGTGGCAGCAGATGCCTTTGTGAGATTGATCGCTCGTGGAACCTTACAACCGAGGGCTGTGCTCGGTTAGTGTTTGGGACCTGTTAGGGGCTTTCTGAGCTTGCCTTGCGGTCAAGTGGATTGATTGAGGCCCTGTCCCCTATGGATTTGGGGAATTCTATTTTTCCGACTGTGTTTAGACGGATTGGTGGTATTACTCGTCATGGTTATTTGGATTCATTTTCGAAGTGACATCGAGCATCAGGAGCACTTGAGAGTAGCGCTGTAACTTCTGAGAGAAGAAGTCATATGCCATGCTATTAGAGTATACTTGTTGACTTCGAAAAGTTCTGTTGTTTAGGCCATGTGATTTCGGCTGCAAAAGCGACTGTGAACCCAACGAAGAGTGATGCCGTGGGAATTGGCCTAAGCCTATGATTGTGACTGAGGTCAAAAATTTTGGATTAGGCAGGGCCTGTTTAGCTTCGAGGAGTTAGAGCTGCATCGATTTGCTTGATTGCCAGTGATAGAGAGAACATTGAGTTATTCTTGGATCCTCAACCCGAAATACTTGGATATTCAAGAAGAGCCTGGTTGGAGCAGCGCTGGTGGATAGAGTTATTGGGATTGTAAGTTTAGTCTTATAGCACATAATTATCCCAGCGAGGACTTTATGGTCAGTACGCCTTGGTTAGGCGAGCTTGCAACCTTGGAATGAGGTCTTCGATCCGTGGTTGCCACTTTTGCAACTTGGAATTTGAGAGTTGGAATTTGAACATTGTTTCCCGATGTTGAACTACTTCCCCTGTAAATTGATGTGAGAGATGCATCTACAGAACTTGAATGTTTTGGTTGCTAAGGGGCGACAAAAGAGTTATGCCTATTGGAGGCTTAGTGTTTGGTTTTGGGAACCATAATTGTGAAAGCCTCTATCCGCAAGAATGCGATCAGTCGAGATTTACGTGGGGAGTTTAATCCACGAGTGTTTTCTGGCTGGAAGAAGTGTATTTGATCCCTTGCATGATTTGGATTGCGCTTCATGAAGTTGGACGAAGATTGGAGCTTTTAGTAGCGACCGATGCAATTCTTGCTTGTGAAGCTAAGGAAGTTTGCAGTTGAGATCTATCTTTGGTGAAGGTGCAGTGTAGCCTTTTTGATGAGTGAGAATGACCACTTGAGAGTTCTTGATGGGTTGGGGATCTCCTATTCCCATTTGTTCGAGACACCCTCCTGAGTTATGGATTTATTCTGGTTTCGAGGACGAAACCTTTTTAAGGAGGGGAGAGTGTAGAGTACCGAAAATTTCGGTTAGCGCACCGACCTCGCAAGATGGCGTGGTGCGGAGAAATCGCCTCGAGCGTGTTTCGTAGTGGATTACAGTTGATGTCGGGTTGATTCGGATCAACGCGGAAGCCCCAGCTTGATTCGGGATTTTTCCGGGCATGGCGCACCGTTTGAGGACCGGAATTGGGAATACTGACTCCACCGTGGAGTGCAGAAAATTTGGGGAACTCTTGGAACGGGTGTAATTTATGTTTACAGCGGAGTTCGGGAGGTTCCGGACTGACTCGGAGACCCGAGGGCGAAAAGTGAGTTGGAGTTGGCAGTTTTGGAGCCGTTTTTTTGGTTTGAGCACACCGACTCTACGGTTGAGCTTGTTGAGGAGAAAAAGCTTTGAGCATGTGTATTTTCAGTTTACAGCGGGGTTCGGGAGGTTTCGGATCCGTGCGGAGGCCCCGAAGGCAAAAAGTGAGTTGACGGGGGCTTTTGATGAATTATTTTAATTAATTAATTATTTTAATTAGTTGAATTAGTTGGTTTTGTTGTGTGGTAGTGAAGGAAAGAAGAGAGTGGATTTTTGAGAATTAGAATTAAAGGGGTGAGTGTGTTTTTTTTTTTGCTTTTGTGGAGCTTTAAATGCTGCCACCTACTGCATTAATTAGGTAACCCCTAATTAAGAGTCTTCCTGTCACCTTCTCACCTCCAACCTGTAGCAGAGGAGATGGGATGGAACAGAGCAATGTGAGAAGGAGTTAGAGAGGAAGAAAGAAAGGAGCTTGAGGAAGCAAAAGAAAGGGAGGAAGAAGAAGAAGAAGAAAAAGAGAGAAGGGAAGTGAAGTTTTGGAGGAGCCTTGATGGTGAGGTTTTCCTGCAGCAAGCCACGGCGCCAAGTGGAGCATCGGAGCGCGCAAGAGCTTCCTTAAGGTATGTTGCGGTCTTTTTTTTTGGAAGCTGGGTTACTTTGGTTTGTGCTGGTTTGGACCTTTGGAGGAGGTTGGTGTGCTGATGGTTGCGGCATGGTGTGGGGGGCCGCAGCCAAGGGGGGGCGCGCGCGGTCGGACTGCGCAGGGTGCGCGGGCGCGGTTGTGCGCCCCGCGCTGCAGGGCGCTGCGCAGTGGTCGCCAAGCCACTGCGCAGCGCGCGGCAGGGCGCCGCGCAGCTGGCGCCAGGCGCTGCGCAGCGTGCGCCAGGGCGCCGCGCAGCGTGCCTGGCTGCCGCGCAGCACAGCAGGGCGCCGCGTGGCTGGCTTGGTTGTCGCGTCGGCGGCAGCAGCTCCTCACGCAGCGACTTGCGCTGGAAGCTCCTCGCGCGGTGCGGAGCGTTTTCGGCGGCCGGGGGCTCGTTTTGGCTTCGACGACCGCGCATTTTGTCGCGTTCTCCTCTAACTTTGGTTTTTTTCCCCTTTTTGCTCTCGCAGGTCTTCTTCAAGGGTGCGGCTTTTGGCGGTGTGCCATGCGGAGTCGGATTGTTTGCACGGCACACAGTTTCACCTAAGATTGGTCGGCTATGAGGAGCTGAGTCTTGGATGTGAGCTTGGGACTAAGTATTTGGTGTTTTTTTGTGTACAATTGGACTGGTTGTGCAAGAGTGGATTTCTTCTTTTGGGAGGTGAGCATTTTCGGAGCTTCTGAGTTGTGTGTGGGATACTTGTGAAATGTATTATGAGACCTTGTAGCATATCGGTGGCTGTGTTAGTGAAGTTGGAATTTACCAATTTATGTGCTGTGAGCTGTATGTGTTGGGTGAAATTAATTAAATTGTGTATAAGAGAGCACCAATTATTGTGTATGTTTTGGTGATGCTTAGTGTTTATGTGGTGTTGAGGAGCTTGTGTGGTTGTGCTGCAGGTTTGGGAATATGTGTTTCTTCTTATGGCAATTGTTAAGGGTAATGAAGGTAGTTTGGTGTATTGTGCTGTGATTAGGAGGTGTGTGCAGGGGGATGTGATTGAGTGTGCTATTGGGTTTTGTTGGAGCTACAGAGTTGGGTGTGTGAGTGTATGTATTTTTTGTGTGGGTGGAATTAAAAGGTTGAGCATATGTGGACATTGTTTCTTTTAATGTACAATTGAAGCTTATATTGTAGTGTGTTGATGCTGTGGGGACTTGTAGTATGCTGGGAGCAAAGAATTGGCTTTATGGAATTTATTTTGTGCAATTGAAGCTGTAGTGTGTAAGTGCGTGGATTATGGTATTTAGATGTGTGAAGTGTGGTTGATTGGCTGTGGAGTGAGCCAGTGTGTGCTGGGTTTTTGTAGAGGACTCAAGGATTTTTCGTAGTTCACGGCAGTGTGCGAATCCGCGGGGCACGATTTTCATGGTTTCGTCAGTTCGAGGATCCGGCGCTTCACCGACTTCAGCATATGCCTGCGGAAAGCGTTCCAGGTGGGTTGGAATTTCTCCAAAATGTATGGGATGCCCTTTAAAGCTATTGAATACAAATTGATCATATTTTTATGCAAATTTTCACTGATTCTTAGATCTGATAGTTGCCTGAAAATTTGTAGAAAATTTTGTAGAACCCCAAATTATTTTTAGTATACTCCAGATACTATATGACACTAGACGGCATGTTTTGTTGGCACCATAATTACACCTGAATCATTTTAAAAATCTAGAAAGCCCGTTTTAAGAAAAATCGACATTTTTAAAGGTAATTTTTAAATTATAAATTCGCCAGAGGTATGGCATAGATTCAGGGTGCATTAGACCTCGTGCCTGGGGGCCGAGGGGTTTCTTTATGAGTTTTGAGATGAGTTATAGTGTCATTTAATTTTTGAGCTCCTTATAGGATAGTGAGATTACTCTAGATTATGGGTCATATTTTGATTCAGTGGTGGAGATGACTTTCCTACTTAGCCTTGAGAGTTTTGGGGGTTCTGGCAGATCGAGTCGTGGAGGTTTCCCGACTCAGCCATGGGTTGTGCATTATCAGATTGAGTCGTAGAGGGTTCTCCGACATAGCTGTGAGAGTGTTTGGGTTCTCCTGTTTGAGTCGTGGAGTCTTTTTCCGACAGAGTTGCACTTTTGAGCATCGAGTTGCCGATCTGTTTGATCGTGGACTATAGCCTGCATGTGCCGCTTATGAGACAGTGATACAGATGAGATACTTGAGTTCGGTGGGGTCGCTCCCCTCGAGCTACCACCCGGGTGTGTGTGATGATACCGAGCCTGACGAGGCTGCGATGATGCGACTAGTTGATACACTAGAGTTCGCTTGTGATAGTCCGTGTGGGACGCCCTACGTAAGTCCCGTCCCAGTGGGGATGAGGTGGCAGTAGGTTTGGCGCAGGCTTGACTGGACCCTATGAGGCAGTCATTGAGATTGGGTGACATTGAGAGAGTGATGGCATAGCATGTTCATTGATGAGTTTTCCTTTGAGCATGGTACTTGAGGCATATTATTAGCAGTGTTAGTGTATGCATAGCAGGATCAGAGTAGATTTCTTTCTACATATTGTTGTCGCTTATTAGTTGTTGTTTCTTTCCTACTTTTCTTTTATCTATCTATCTATCTATCTATCTATCTGCATACCCATCTGTTTTGCCTCCAGTAGTCTTAGTGGGCATACCGTGGATATTGGGACGGTACCCACTGAGATCTGCCTTCTGCAGTAGATCTCACACCCGCTGCGGTGACAGGTTTTCTGAGACTGCTGTTCCGGCTTAGCGCACGCGGAGACAGCTGATCGTGGTGAGGACGTGACCAGTAGTTCCTTACCAGCATTTGGGAGTCAGAGGTAGATGTACCCGATGTTTTTTTTTTTTGTTTCCACTTTTGTACTGAGAGGGTGAGGCTTGTATTTTATATTTCATTCTAGGGACCTGTTTTGAGGATTATGTTTTAGTGTAGCTTTATTTATTTCAAGTATTAAGTGATTTTTGTTAGCTACTAGTTTTATTTTCAGCTCTGATACATGTGTAGCTTTAGATCTTTTGCAGGGTAGACGCTTCGTCTGTACGGCAGTTTCCGTACAGATGGCGGATCTGTTGGCGAGCCCGGGTCGCAGTTTCGACCCCGGGGCGTGACACCGGGTGCATGCCGGACGGTGGACCGCGCGGCCTGGCGCACGCATTCATGCGTCGGGTCCGCGCCCCTAGGCCCGGGAGCCGTGCGCCGGGTGCACGCCGGGTCTGGTGGACCGCGTGGCCTGATTCTGCCGGATGAACAGTAACTCGACCCCTTTTCCGGCTCCGGTTGCGACCCGCGACCAGGCGACTCCGGCGAACGAGAACGGGACGATCCTCCTTCTCCTCCCTTATCGGCAAAAATGAGGTGAGCGGTTCGGGTCTTTCGGTTTTTTCGGTGTGAGGTTTTCTTTCTTGTCGTGTCGCGTGCGAGGCGAGTTTGGTACTAAAGGGAGGCAGCCGCCGCCGTTGTTAAACGGAGGCCGCCCCGCCGTTATCGTGTCCACGGGGTCGTCGCCGCAGTCGCGGGGGTCGCGGGGTCGCAACCGGAGCCGGAAAAGGGGTCGAGTTACTGTTCATCCGGCAGAATTAGGCCACGCGGTCCACCAGACCCGCGTGCACCCAGCGCACGGCTTCCGAACCCAGGGGCGCGGACCCGGCGCACGAATGCGTGCGCCAGGCCACGCGGTACATCGGACCCGGCGTCCACCCGGCGCACGGCTCCCGGGCCCAGGGGCGCGGACCCGGCGCACAAATGCGTGCGCCAGAACGCGTGGTCCACCGGTCCGGCGTGCACCCGGTGCACGCCTCCACAGCTCGATGGTGGACCGCTGCGGCATGGCCGGGCCGCGCACGGGCAGAAGCGCCGCCGGGTCCACACCATCGGGCTGTGGAGGCGTGCACCGATGGGTGGAGGCGTGCACCGGGTGCACGCCGGACCGGTGGACCGCGCGGCCTGGCGCACACATTCGTGCGCCGGGTCCGCACCCCTGGGCCCGGGAGACGTGCGCCGGGTGCACGCCGGGTCGGTGGACCGCGTGGCCTGGCGCACGCATCGTGCGCTGGGTCCGCGCCCCTGGGTCGGGAAGCCGTGCGCCGGGTGCACGCCGGGTCTGGTGGACGCGTGGCCTGATTCTGCCGAATGAATAGTAACTTGAACACTTTTTCGGCTCCGGTTGCGTCCCCGCGACCCCGGCGACTCGGCGAACGAGAACGGACGATCCTTCTTCTCCTCCCTTACCGGCGAAAACGAGGTTGATCGGTTCGGGTCTTTCCAGTTTTTCGGTGTAAGGTTGTCTTCTGTCTTGTCGCGTTGCGAGGCGAGTTTGGCACTAAACGGGGAGGCCGCACTGCCGTTGTTTAAACGGGAGGCCGCCGCCGCCGTATCGTGTCCACGGGGTCGTCGCCGCAGTCGCCTGGTCGCGGGGGGTCGCAACCGGAGCCGAAAAAGGGCCGCAGTCGGCGGGGTCGCGAGGTCACAACGGAGCCGAAAAGGGGTCGAGTTACTGTTCATCCGCGCAGAATCAGGCGACGCGGTCCACCAGACCCGGCGTGCACCCGGCCGCACCGGCTCCGGACCCGGGGGCGCGGACCCGGCGCACGGAGGCGTGTGCCAGGCCACGCAGTCCACCGGACCA
>CM054932.1:6704071-6745423 GCA_029168755.2 Tillandsia fasciculata | reverse complement strand
ACGACGTGGCACATCGATCGTGTTACGGAATTTGAGTTGGCGTATTTCGTGATTGTATTAAGTCTTGAAGATTGAAGATGAAGAAACTTCGGATCGTATACCTCAATCTCAAGAAAGAAGAATTCAAAAGGATCAGGTACGTTTAACTAAATAATTTTGATGATCCGAATACTTCTTATAGTGTAGAAACACCTGGAAGAGGTTTTAATTGCTTATTCATCAAAAACTGGACATGGGACATGTTCAGGATCCGGATCGTGGACTTTCAATCCGGATCCCGAAAGGTGTTCGTTCATACATTGCTGCAATCCGGATCACAGCTTGTACAATCCGGATCCCGAATGGGATGTTTTGTGAAAATGTATGAACGATCCGGATCGTGGATTATGATCCGGATCCCGAACAGGTGATTTTCTGGAAACTGCATTCTGTGCGTCTGCGATCCGGATCGTGGCTTATACAATCCGGATCGCCGTCGGTAAAACTTTCCAGAAAAGTTTGTTTTTGATCCGAATATTCTTCCTAGGGTTTCTAACCTATAAATAAGCCCTATGGTCATTTTTTCTAGGGTGAATCCAAATAGAGCCGTCATTTTCACATATCATTTTATACGGCCTTAGATCCACATATAGAGAAGAAAGGAAATCAATAGATCTATTCTATGTTTCTTCATCTATATTGATTAGTTTGATTCTAGGTTTTCATACTCACATCTTGAGTTGAATCAAACTAATGAATACTTAGATGGTATTTCCGATCTACTCTTGATCTAAGTATTCGGCGGATCATCACCACCCAAACAAACAACGATTTACCCCAAAATCGGCGCGTGGACTCGCGTGGCCTTGTGGATTCAAGGTGTTATCGCTTTCGTGGATTCGGAGCGAGGTGCGTTCGTGGATTCGAAGCGTACCATTGGGTGAAGACCGTGGATTCGGTTGGACGTCGTGGACTCGACGTTGGACGCTGTGGATTCAGCGTTGGGCGCGGATCGTGGATTCGAGAAGCGTCGTGGAGCGAGCGGGAAGATCGACTAGGGGCGTATGGTAAAAGGTTGAGTCGTCTGTGAGTACGTTATATCACCTTGTACGTGTGTTAACTCTAGTGGATTTCGCCGTGTTATCGGTCCCGTGGTTTTTTACTCCGGTTTGGAGTTTTCCACGTAAAAATCTTGTGTGTTCTTTTATTTTTCCGCATTGGGTTTTATCGCACAATGATTTTTTGAGTGTTTATTGTTTACACCTATTCACCCCCCTCTAGGTGTTTTTTCCCCTATTAGATCCTTATTAACCTAAACCCAACAAGTGGTATCAGAGCGGGAATAGGGTTGTAAACAATGGTTGAAGGTGGAAACATCAATCGACCCCCTTTCTTTGATGGAACTAATTATGCGTACTGGAAAGTACGGATGAAAGCTTTCTTAATTTCCATCGACGAAAGGGTGTGGCAATCAATTGAATTAGGATGGTCTAATCCAACTGAAATTTTAGATGATGTTCGCACCTTAAAACCTAGGTCGAAATGGACCAAGGAAGAGATAGACTTATCTTCTTACAATGGCAAAGGGATTAATGCTCTATTTAATGCTTTGTCACAAACTGAGTTCTCTCGCGTCTCGGCATGTGAGACTGCGAAAGAAATCTGGGATGTTCTTCAAGTTACGCATGAGGGAACTAACTTAGTGAAGATTCAGAAACTGCAAATGCTCACGAGCAAGTTTGACTCTATCTCTATGGCAGAGAATGAATCCTTCACTGACTATTACACACGATTGCAAGACATCGTGAACTCATGTGCTAACTTGGGAGAGAAGATTCCAGAATTTAAAGTTGTAAGAAAAATTCTAAGAACTCTTCCTGAACGATTTCGCCCGAAGGTTGCAGCCATTGAAACAATTAAACACCCGGACGAAATGCGTGTAGAAGAATTAGTAGGTGCTTTACAAACTTATGAAATGACTTTTCCTACTAACTATTCTTCTGGAAAGGCATCCTCTTCTAAGTCTTCAGGTTACGCATTGAAATCAACTAAAGAAGAAGACGCGGATTCATCCTCCTCGGACGACGACGAGAACATTTCTATGGAGGACTTTGAGAAGCAGCTCGCTCTCTTGACAAGGAAGTTTCGCCGCAACTTTCGAAGGGGAAATTCAAGCAAAACTCAATCCTTCGGAAAGTCAAAGAAAGGCAAGGGTCCTTCAAGTTACAAGTCAAGAAGCCAAGAGAACTTCTCAAAGGATAAGAAAAGTTCTGAGGGACAAGTTCAGTGTTTCAAATGTCGAGGCTACGGCCACATAGCAACGGAATGTCCCAACAAGAATCCGGCAAAGAAGAAGGCGATGCAAGTAGTTACTTGGGATGACAACTCCACGTCAAATGAGTCATCGTCAAGTGATGAAGAAGACAACGCGACAGCTTTCCACGCGTCCACTACATCTTCTCCCTTCATGTGCTTAATGGCAAGTACATCCGAGTCATTGTCCAACTCCACTGTGGAAAAGATTGCAACGGACGATGAGTCAGATAATTCGGAAGGTGAAGATTTTGTTTTAGCCTACCATAAGCTTTTGAGGGATTCAAAGAAATTGGCTAAACAAAACAAGGGGTTGAAAGAGAGATTACTGGATCTTGAAGATGAAGTAAAAAGAGTAACCTCTATCTCAACCGATCTTGAAGTGGAAAGGGACAATCTGATTAAGACAAATGTTTCCCTTCAAGAGTCCAATGAGCATTTCGAGAAGAGTTATGTAGACATGGTGAACAAAGCGAATTACTTCTTGAAGCTCAACGGCGAGGCCCGACAGGAAAAATTGGAAATGACGGAGACCATACGCCAACTAAAGGATGACTTACAGAGATTTTCTTCTGGAAGGAGTAAGTTGGACAGACTTCTTGGTCTCGGTCAAAGAAACAAGTTCGGCCTCGGATACACTCAAACTGGAGACATTCCAAGTTCGAGTGGTACGGTATTTGTGCCTCCGTCGGTATCTCCTCCTCCGACACCGGTGTTCACGCCAAGCAACGACAACGAACCTACTACATCTTCTTCGGAATCGACAAGATCCAAGGTATGTTTTCGTTGTGGCATTTCAGGGCACATCAGAAGAAACTGCAAGACTGGAGCCAAACGCACACCTCAAGAACATCTTGCAACAACTACCAAAAGGGCTATTCCTCGGGAAACAACTCCAATCAAATTGACGGAAAAGAGCCTTGGTAGTACACCTCTCAAGACGACATCATCAAGGAGCAGCAATTCTTCATGCAAGACGCTCTCACCTAGGAAATCAACTTCACGACCATTACCGACGCACTCCAAAAAGGTTTGGGTGCGCAAAGGTGAAATCTTTCCCTGTCTTGCTACCAATGTTTCTTTGCATGCATATGATAGTTCGTCTTGGTACCTGGATAGCGGGTGTTCCCGTCATATGACCGGCGATAAAAACTGTTTTCAAACATTTGAGAAAAACTCCGGAGGACTTGTTGTTTTCGGAGATGGCCGGTCTTCCAAAATTGTTGGAAAGGGAACGGTAGCTATTCCAGATGGCCCGGTTCTAGATAATGTATTATTTGTTCATGGCCTAAAGACTAACCTCATAAGCATAAGTCAACTGTGTGATAATGGTTATTCAGTTAATTTTTCATCTGATAAATGCACTGTAACTGACTTGAACCATGCTTTCTTTTTAAAGGGGGTTAGATCAGAAAACAACTGTTATGTAGTTCCTTCTAAGATTTCTGAAAAATGTAACCTAGCATCTTTGAAAAACGAAACACTTTGGCATGAAAGGCTAGGTCACATAAACTTTAAGGAACTTGCTAGAATTTCAAATAAAGATGTGGTCAAAGGGGTTCCGAAACTTTCTTTTGAACAAAACCTTGTGTGTGGCGGTTGCCAAAAGGGAAAACAGTCTAGGACTGCACACAAGAATTTGAACCACATAGGTACAAAACGGCCTTTGGAACTTTTGCATATGGACTTAATGGGGCCAACTCGTCAACCATCTCTGGGAGGTAAATGGTATATTTTTTTGTTGGTTGATGATTTTTCTAGATATACTTGGGTAGCCTTTCTAAAAGAAAAAGCTGATACTTTTGATTCTTTTCTCGAAATTTGCAATCGTATTATGATTGAAAAGAATGAAAGGATTACTCGAGTTAGGAGTGATAGAGGTGGGGAATTCATAAATTCCAAATTCATTGATTTTTGCTCTTCTAACGGCATTAAACATGAATTCTCTGCACCTTACACACCTCAACAAAATGGTGTAGTCGAGCGCAAGAACAGGGTCGTACAGGAGATGGCTCGTGTTATGCTTCATAGCCGGAACCTTCCTTTATATTTTTGGGCTGAAGCGGTGAACACGGCTGTCTATGTTATCAATCGAGTGTACTTGCGCCCGGGGACTTTTAATACACCATATGAACTATGGTTTAGTAGAAAACCTAATATCAAATATTTTCGCATTTTCGGGAGTCGGTGTTTCATTTTGCGTGATCGCGAAAATCTTGGTAAATTTGACTCTCGAAGTGACGAAGGGATTTTCTTAGGTTATTCTACAAACAGTAGAGCATATCGAGTTTTTAACTTGGAATCTAAGACGATTGTAGAATCGATAAATGTTAAGGTAGATGAAGCTTTTCATTTTGAATCTGAAAAATCTACCCTCGATATCTCTCTTGATGATGATACACCTGCTAATGCATCTTCTTCTAACAATTCTTTCGATAATAATGTTGATGCATCTAACGGTTCTTCAAGCTCATGTGATGTGCAGGAATCATCTCGTGTACCTCCGCCTACTCCTTACCTCAAACGTTACGCATCTCCAAGGATCACCCTGAATCGAACATAATTGGAGATCCACAAGAAGGAGTTAGAACACGGAGACAATTGGTTTGCGGATTTGCATGCTATGTATCACAAATCGAACCAAGGAATATTGATGAAGCTCTCCAAGATGATTATTGGATTAAAGCAATGCAGGAAGAGCTCCATCAATTCGAGCGAAACAAAGTCTGGGAACTGACGAAGCCTCCGAAGCAACACAATGTGATAGGTACCAAATGGATCTTCAAGAACAAGAAAAACGAAGAAGGTACTATCATCCGGAACAAAGCAAGGTTAGTTGCTCAAGGCTATTCTCAAGTAGAAGGTATAGACTTTGATGAAACCTTCGCCCCTGTAGCTAGACTCGAGTCCATTCGTATATTGTTTGCGATCGCTTGTCATTTCAAAATCAGATTATTTCAAATGGACGTTAAGAGCGCCTTTTTAAATGGATTTTTAAATGAGGAAGTTTATGTAGCTCAACCGAAAGGTTTTGTGGATCATAAACTACCTAACCATGTTTTTCGACTGAAAAAGGCTCTTTACGGTCTGAAACAAGCACCGCGAGCATGGTACGAAAGGTTGACAAAGCACCTTTTGGAAAAGGGCTACACTCGAGGGGGAGCTGACAGGACTCTCTTTGTGAAGCATTATCAAAACAATTTCATAGTTGCTCAAATCTATGTTGATGACATTGTTTTTGGAGCAACGAGAAATACTGATGCTTCTAAATTCGCGGAGACCATGGAAAGCGAATTTGAGATGTCCATGATGGGCGAATTGAATTATTTTCTTGGATTACAAGTTAAGCAGAACGATGAAGGAATTCACTTGTGTCAATCCAAGTATGCACTGGAGTTGGTCAAAAAGTTTGACCTTGAAAATTCGAAAGATTTTCCAACTCCAATGGGAACTAGCCATAAGGGACTTGGAAGTGAATCACAAAGTGAGAATGTAGACGAGAAACTGTACCGCAGTATGATTGGAAGTCTACTATATCTCACGGCTAGTCGCCCGGATATATCCTTCAGTGTTGGGATTTGTGCGAGATATCAATCAGCACCGAAGGAGGTTCACCTGAAAGCGGTGAAACGGATCATCCGGTATATCAAAGGTACAATCAATTTCGGAATTTGGTATCCTATGGGAACGACTTTGGATATTGTTGGATACTCAGATGCCGATTGGGCTGGATCGGTGGATGACCGGAAAAGCACGAGTGGTGCATGCTTCTATCTCGGCCACTGCCTTGTTGCATGGCACAGTAAGAAACAGAACTGCATAGCACTCTCGACTGCCGAAGCGGAGTACATTTCTGCAGGAAGTTGCTCAACCCAATTGATTTGGATGAAGAGCGTGTTGAGTGATTTCCGAATTTCAACATCTTCGGTAACCATTTTATGTGACAACACTAGTGCCATTAACATTTCTAAAAACCCTGTGTTGCACTCTAGAACAAAACATATTGAACTTAGATATCATTTTCTTAGAGAGCTAGTTGAATCAAACATTCTTCAACTGTCATATATTTCAACTGAAGATCAATTAGCCGACATCTTAACAAAACCGTTGGATCAAAAACGTTTCATTCACTTGCGAAAAGCAATTGGCATGCTTTCCTTGAAATAAACTCTTTTGAAACCTTTGCTTAGATTAGGTTTTGTTTTTGTTCTTGTTTTTGTTTTGTTCTTTATCTATGTTCTGTACATAGCACACTAATTGAGCATATATCATAATTGACTTTAATTGCATCCTTTTATGCATTTAGAAATTTATTATGTTTTTGATGTCATAATGTTTCAATGTTGCAATGATCATTTACGTTAATTAAACCATCTTTCTGTGATCAAAGTCAATTTCTCTCTCAATGATCTCTTGGTATAGTCATTATCATATTTGATTGCTTAGTCGAGTATGAATTCGAGATCAATGGTTTGGTTGAATACTTTATATATTAAATAATTGATAGCCAATTGAGGGGGAGTCAATGAAATGTGAAATGCTCAAAAGATGTGGAAAGAGTTACATCCCAATGAGGAGTGTGAAAACTACCACCACATGGAGAAAATGAAAGAAAAAGATACTCCATGAATGAAAAGCAAACTTTTGTTTGAAAAATTGTTGATAAAACTCATATTGAAATACTTGACTCAGTCGTATTTCATGGTTGGTATAAGGTGGGATTTTTGATTTAAGATGCTCAAAGAGCCACTCCTTCAACAGATTGTCTAGATATATTATTTAACTTATCTGGGATTTCAAACATCTATTGATCTTGGTACTTCATTTTCTTTACTGAAATTGATGATTTGATAAAGACATTACACATAGGATCAAGATAGATGTAATTGAAGTTGTTCAACTTTAAGTGTTTTAACTTTCGTAAATCTTCGTTTCATTTTTGGATATTATTGATAGATTTTTCATAATCTATTTCTTGTTGTGTGAAACGATGTCATTTGTTTAAAGTTGACATGATAATGTGCTTACATACTTTTTCTGGATTTTATTGTATTTTTCTTAATTTTTCTGAAGAAAAAGGTGTAGCCGATCCGGATCGTGGCAAGTGATCCGGATCCCGAACGCAGGATTTTTCCCGCGTGTGGCCGATCCGGATCACATTCTCGGCCGATCCGGATCACGGCTAGGGTTCTATATAGAAACTTTCAGATTCGAGATTTCTTTACCCTAATTTCTGGTTTTCAAGCTTCTAGAGTTTCTCTCTCTAGATTTCTTGCTTCCTGGTGCTTCAAAACTCAAAGTTCTTCGGATTCAAGTAAGTTTTCATGATCAAAACTCGGTTTTTCACAGTTTTTCTGTTTTTTCATCAAACGTGAGTTGAAAAGTTGGAATTTTTTCGTTTGTGAATGGTTTTTGATCAAATTTCTTTTGAAATAAGAAGTCTGGGTCAATTAGTTTTACTTTTATGCTGGGATTTCACTTGATTAACGTATTTTTAGGCTTCGATTTCTAAAAATTCGGTTTTAGGGCATAAAAGAGGAATTTCTGTAAATCATGGATTTGATGTATTTTTAAAATTCTTTTTGGAAAACTAATTTGATTCTTGGCTTCTCTATATGATTATGATTGTCTAGGTACAATGTTTTCAAATTTTCAAAATTGACAATTTTTCATATGTTCTTGAGTTGATTTTCACAGGACACTTTCTAAAACTCAAAGCACTGACAAAATGGTGATCACCTGGATCATTTTCCTGCTCACTGCCATGGTTCATGTGAAGGACTCTGCAAAGCCGAAGAGAAGCAAGAGGACAAAAAGAGCAAAAGCTGACTCCGATACTGAATCGGAAACTGAATCGATTGACTGGGACACAATTGAAGTTGAAGGGGCTGTCCCAACTTCTGCAAAGGGGAAGGCTCCTGCTGAAGCTCCCAAATCTAAACCTCCTCCTACTGCAGCTGAGAAAGGAAAGGCGCCAATGGAGCCTACCGGAAAAAGAGTGAAAACCTCGGCAAGGAAAAGAAGTGGTGCCCAAGGTATTTCAATCAATGAACCTATGGACAACCTGCCACCATTTCAGGGATTCGTCAGCTCCACACGAATCAAAGATTTTGAAAAGAGGGAATGCATAGGAGAACGACATGTCAATGTACAACAGATGAAGAATAGATCTGCAGAGTTTGGAGCTCTGTTTGATCAAGTTGGTCTTGGTCCGATCTGCAACTTTCCTGAGAAAACTGGGTACTGTCCACACTCAGTTCGGATCTTCTATCAGAATGCAGCAGGTCTTATTGATGAAGCTGATGGACGCCGAGAATTTCATACCTTTGTAAAAGGTATCAAGATCAAAGTCACTCCCCAACTGATTGGAGAGGTGCTCGGTATGACAGCCATCTCAGACGGAGTTCATTATTTGAAGACTCAGGTCTTCACAGCCAAATCTTGGAGAATAGTAGTCAATGGAACCTGCTCTCCGGATACTACGTCTGCCGGAAATTCAGTTTACTCCAGGGAACTCAAGAAGGAGTACAAGTACTTAAACTTCATTATTTGCTACAACATTCTTCCCAACATGAACACGAAAATCGTCCGATGGGATAGGTTGCTATTTCTTTATCTTCTTGGAAACCCAACTGCAGCAATGGGAGCAAACCTGAACATCCCCTACCTCATTTGGAATAGGATGACGCGGTATGTCGAACACTCACATCCCTCTGAGCGACTACCATATCCAATGATTATAATGCGCATCCTTAGGAGATTTAAGGTGGATACGAGCGCGAGTTCGTATTTGTATAGTTTGGGGACAATAAATGAGACAACCATTGTCAAGTCTTTGACAACAAAGCAGGATGATCCCCCTTCTCCTCCAATTGGCCAACGAGTTCGAACTCATGCAACTTCTTCCACTGCCCCCGTTCCTCCGAAACAGAAGGCACCTGCATCTACTTCTGACGATGATGCCTCGGTGACATCCATCTTCAAAGAACAACAGCGGCTTTCAAATGAACAGGAACGTATGTCCGCTGAATTTACTGAAATGAAAGGCGATCTTCATGTTATGAAAAATGAGATGGAAATTATCACAGCTTCTCAAGTCACTTTGACCAAGTCAGTCTCTTCAGTAAAGAAACTTGTGAAGAAGTTGTTTGCGAAAATGGGTTGCACGACCTCGGATGACTCCGACTCTCAGGAGTAAATCTATGTTATAATCATTTTCCTCTGACTTTGCTTTTTGTTCTGTTTTGCAGGTTTATGATGTGTGTTTATGTTGTTAACTCTCCTTTTGTTGTAATTATTTGGCTTGTTTTTGTGACAAAAAGGGGGAGAGAGTTAGCGAAAACAATGAACAATGAATGAACAATGAACAATGATGAACTGAACAATGATTGTGATGATATCAAGGTAAGTATGAATCTCAACTCAACTTTGGTTTTCTTTTGTGATTTGTGACATGCTTCTATACTAACTATTCGACTAACTATTTGGGCATGTAATATGACTAACAAGTTGATGTTGGACTAACATACTTTGACATTTGGTTTTCGACTGCTTAGAAGATATGCTGGTTTTAACTATGTTTCTTTCACATATCTGATTCTTTTAAATGTCATGGTGAGATCAAACTCTATCTCTGCACTTGGTTTTTCTATGTTCCAATTCTTGAGGTATCTAACGATTTTGTTTGTCAAGAATGTTTTCTGTGTGCAGAGGTTACAGATGTCTAAGTCTAGAGTCTGTCTTAGGAGTTTATCTCATGTTTTTAATTTCTGGAACTCTTTTGTAAATTTTTGTTGTATGGTGATAGCAACAAAAATATCTTTTTGAATTTTCTTTGTGGATCTGTGTTTTGTCACGAAACCGCCAAAGGGGGAGATTGTTACGGAATTTGAGTTGGCGTATTTCGTGATTGTATTAAGTCTTGAAGATTGAAGATGAAGAAACTTTGGATCGTATACCTCAATCTCAAGAAAGAAGAATTCAAAAGGATCAGGTACGTTTAACTAAATAATTTTGATGATCCGAATACTTCTTATAGTGTAGAAACACCTGGAAGAGGTTTTAATTGCTTATTCATCAAAAACTGGACATGGGACATGTTCAGGATCCGGATCGTGGACTTTCAATCCGGATCCCGAAAGGTGTTCGTTCATACATTGCTGCAATCCGGATCACAGCTTGTACAATCCGGATCCCGAATGGGATGTTTTGTGAAAATGTATGAACGATCCGGATCGTGGATTATGATCCGGATCCCGAACAGGTGATTTTCTGGAAACTGCATTCTGTGCGTCTGCGATCCGGATCGTGGCTTATCCAATCCGGATCGCCGTCGGTAAAACTTTCCAGAAAAGTTTGTTTTTGATCCGAATATTCTTCCTAGGGTTTCTAACCTATAAATAAACCCTATGGTCATTTTTTCTAGGGGCATCCAAATAGAGCCGTCATTTTCACATATCATTTTATACGGCCTTAGATCCACATATAGAGAAGAAAGGAAATCAATAGATCTATTCTATGTTTCTTCATCTATATTGATTAGTTTGATTCTAGGTTTTCATACTCACATCTTGAGTAGAATCAAACTAATGAATACTTAGATGGTATTTCCGATCTACTCTTGATCTAAGTATTCGGCGGATCATCACCACCCAAACAAACAACGATTTACCCCAAAATCGGCGCGTGGACTCGCGTGGCCTTGTGGATTCAAGGTGTTATCGCTCTCGTGGATTCGGAGCGAGGTGCGTTCGTGGATTCGAAGCGTGCCATTGGGTGAAGACCGTGGATTCGGTTGGACGTCGTGGACTCGACGTTGGACGCTGTGGATTCAGCGTTGGGCGCGGATCGTGGATTCGAGAAGCGTCGTGGAGCGAGCGGGAAGATCTACTAGGAGCGTATGGTAAAAGGTTGAGTCGTCTGTGAGTACGTTATATCACCTTGTACGTGTGTTAATTCTAGTGGATTTCGCCGTGTTATCGGTCCCGTGGTTTTTTACTCCGGTTTGGAGTTTTCCACGTAAAAATCTTGTGTGTTCTTTTATTTTTCCGCATTGGGTTTTATCGCACAATGATTTTTTGAGTGTTTATTGTTTACACCTATTCACCCCCCTCTAGGTGTTTTTTCCCCTATTAGATCCTTATTAACCTAAACCCAACAGATCGAACAGACCCTCGATCCATCAGCTCCTGCGACTGCGCCATCAGCTCTGTCAGCTCTACAGGGGGTATCCAATGAGGTGCTATCGGGGTTGGCGTGGTTCCCCGAACCACATCAACCGCAATCTCAATCTCCCTAATCGACGGCATCATTATCAGCTCCGGTGGAATCACACCCGGGATCTCACGATAACAGAGATATCCTCGTATCCCGGTGCCGCCGTAAGCACCTCGCGCATTGTCACAGCAACCTGTGTGCTCTGACTGTCTCAATGAACAAGTCTCTAATGTCTGCCTTGCAGAAGATCATAACCTTCTCTCCCCGCAGTCATACACCATGTGGCACTGTGCCAACCAATCCCACGCACTAGGTCAAACACTGACCAGATACAAATACCAATAAACCTGCCGATACCACTCGGGGTCTCAACTGCACTGGACATGATCCACAACCTCCTCCACATGCACCATCGCAACAGGAACCTGTACCTCAAGTGCATGTGGTAACAAATCTACCTCCAGTCCATGCAGGAATGCAACATGCTCCTACTTCGACTGCTGTGGTGAAGTCACACCTGCGACGACCTGATCCACTGCCTTGGTGCCCTCCACCCAGGCAGCACAGTCTCAACCGCTCAATGTAGGTGGTCGTCACTTAATCTGCCTAAAAACCAAGGCTATCCGTAAAAAGGAGCACAATTCTCCGCCTTTGCTCACACTGAGGCAAGGAATAAAGCCCTTCGCAGACAACAATCCACGCTACCGCTGCGCCACTCTGATGACGATGCTGATGCTGCCACCGGGGTCCACCTGACCTCTGACATCTCCGAAAATCCATTATCGCAATCGTCATATAACAAAACACAATTAATTCCTGCAATTCCTCATTCAATTATCCTTACTCAGCTCACCCCTCAAATACATCTATTGTACCCCAAGCATGCAGGTTAATACAAAGGGTAACCTTCCTTTGGGTAAGCTTTACATAATCCGTCCACAAGGATGTCCACCATCCAGGAAGGAAAACGAAAGTGCCACAGCCAACCGATCTGTCCCCCAGCACTTAGCGCCAAGCGCCTCTATCCAGAACTCGCCTCTGGCGGCAGATCCTTATCCAAAGGAATTGCAACAGTACACTCCATACACAATGCCTACTCCATCGAGGCATCTAAAATCCAAAATCCAAAGCAGAAGGATCAGATAAACTGAAAGGTATCCTGGCGCAACCCACTGCCAGTCGCACGCATCCTACGCGCTTCGTCCCTCGAAACCTGGAGCGTACAGTTCAACAACTGCAAAAACTTCCCAGCACAGGGGGACCCTCAATTAATCACTCCATCACCACCAACCACGATTTTGCCTCCAAGGGCTCCATCTCAAATCCATAAATCAGGGTGGTTCATATGCCAAAGCTGGCTCCATCGATCAATGATATCCCACAACTCCCCCACTATCAGCAATCCACCCTGCCTCGGTGCCGCAACACCCAACATTGGCACGGGGCCGCTCGCTCCATCGGTGCCTCAGAAATCACTGCCGCTGAGGATACAATAACCAGGTGGTCTCAGGAGAAAAACACTGCCGGGCTGCCCACTGCTCCGACAACTGTGTCACCTAGACCAGCGGCTCACTCTGCTGCTGATAAACCTCAGACAATCCTGTCATCTGGGTCCGGAGCTCTCTAACCTCAATCCGAATATTCAGCCCCAAAACAATCTGCTCGAGCTCCACCGCAGCGACGAGTGCACACCAATCCGCACAACGCGTCGGGGAGACACCGCTCACCACGACCAACTGCACCACAGCACAAAACAAAACTCGACCCAATCCGGCGAGAGTCTAGAGCATGTCAACCGTTTCGCCGCATTATGTTGTCTGCAGCCAACATAATTGCTTAGGAGAATAAACATGCCAATCACCCATCCCATCCCTTGGGAGAGGTATAAAACTCAATCAGGACTCTCGCAAAACTCACGACTCTCACGAAGTCATCCTAGGGTCCAACCATAAGCCTAGGGTTCCTACGGTCCCAACTGACCTATCCCTAAGCTCTGATACCAACTTAATCTGTCACGCCCCGGGGTCGAAACTGCGACCCGGGCTCGCCAACAGATCCGCCACCTATGCCAAAACCCGCATAGGCGAAGCGTCTAACCTGCAAAAGATAGTACTATAGCTACACAAATATCAGAGCTGAAATGAAATGCTGTAAAATAAAATCCAATCACTGTACAACATGAAATAAAGTACAATATCCATTTCCTCGAATACAGGTAATCATCATACAATGTCCTCAGTACAGCATCTCTCAACTATAAAAGGAAATAAACTAAACTATAGTACATCCGTCTCAACTCTGTCTCTCCAAATACAAAAGATCTCCCTCCAGGATAACAGTAAACATCAGCCAACAGCTACAGGAATCTCCAACCAGGGGATACAGCTACACTCCTCGGGTGGTACAGATCTAGCTCGTGACTCCCTCGCCCGGACAACGATCGAAGATCAGCAACTCCCGAAGAGGACTCTGCAAAACAGGGGGAAGAAAAGAAGGGAAAACAACAATGGGGGTGAGAACCACTAGTAAACCAGTAGCCTCCCCCTGTGGGTAAAGCCTCAAGCTCTGGCGTACCCACTAAGTCTACTAGAGGCAAGAAAAGGGCAAGGGGGTAAAGCTGTAACAGAACTACTGAATAAAAGGGGAAACCACCACAAGTATGCCTCTAAATGCAATACCGAAGGAAATGACGGTATGAATGCATCGGGGAACAGTAACTGACCAAATAGACCCAATCTGGTACCACCAGTAAACTGGTACTGCCTGCTCTGCCATCACTCACAACTCACCAACTGACCGGAACCCAACACGGTCTAAAGCCTACTCCGGAGTGGCACTCGAGGGGAGCGACCCACACGAGTAAAGTATCACTGTACCAAGCATCTCTGTAACCAATATCTCACAATAGCAGGACTGGATCATGACAATGATCAAAGTGGGAAACTCCGTCCACTAATGAAACCCCGATCCGATACAATAATACTCCAAAGTGGGAAATACCATCCACTAGAGAAATCTAATACCCAATCTGATGCAATAGTAAACATCCGGTCAACCGCCCAAAGTCCGCGGTCACCGCAATAACCCCCAACCCACAATTGGGTGAAATAATCAAGATCTGGTCAACCGCCTACTGTCCGCGGTTGCCGCAATAACCCATAATCCAACATCAAGTACACCCTGTCACTGACCCGCAGGTCCCGGCTACACTATCCCAAAATCTCTGCTCGAACTCGAGCAACATGACTCAAAAGTCCAAATGAAAAGGAGAAAGAAAGCAATCATGGTTTCTCCTAAGTCAAATCCCAATAAGATAGTGTAGCAATAAAATAGTGGCCTATCTAGATGTCCAAATAAGCATGCAAAAGTCCTCAGGCAATATGAAATGGAGAATGTCAGATAACAGTTCTGCATATGTAATATTTAATAATATCCACATAGATAAGACAGTCATGCTAAAATCATCAGTCAACTACACATGTATATGATCCCTGATCCATAATAAATCCCTGAGTAAACCCGCACATATATAAGTCATTATGTCCCACCCATTAATCTATTTGATCCATTTTCATAATAATCTGGGTGCTACAATAGCATGTCAATTATCAATAATAAATTACTCCAATGATCATGTTCCTACAGCAGTATTACCCCAGTAATATCCCCAACATGCTATGTTCACAAAATTAACCTCAGATGATAGGCTCACATTTATATCAGGCAAACATGCAGGATACTTAATCATTAAACTCGACATTGGGGGTTTTCTAATAAACTTAGTAAGTAAGCCAGGTGTAGAGGCATGCAACAACCACCCACATGAAGCGCTAACTGTCCGGGTCCGTACAGCAGAAAATACCAAAAACTCCAATCCTGCGCTCCAACAAGAACAGTACACCCGAAACACTCCTGGCACAACACAAAGTCCACTAAATACACTTAGGCTCCCAAATAGTGCTCATACAAAAACATACAACAACAGTCCCAGAACTGTTAAATTATCACCTGCAGGAAGTGCCCAGAAAATTCCCAGAAAAATATCACAGCGATCCTCGCATCGATAGCTTCGAAACGGTACCTTACACGCCCAAATCCGAGTTCGGTAAGTCAAGTTATAAATTCGGCAAGGTGGTAATCCAAACATCAAACTGTGAAGAAAAACTGCACACTGTACACTGAGAAAACAGTAATTTTCTCCTCGAAATAAATCTCATAAAATCCCAAGAAAAATACGAGCGCGTTCCATGCGAAAAGTAGCCCAAAATCGACTCTTGAATCGCCTCGATCCGATATTCCTACGCCGAGAAACAATTCGTCGAAGGTACCGCTGTCCAAACTCCCAAACAGCAAAAGAGGGGGTCAAAGATGTCTCGGGAAACGTGCCAAAAGTGCGAAACAGAGCGAAGCGATCTGTCACGCCCCGGGGGTAACCAGAACCCGGGCCCGCCAACAGATCCGCCGTGTACACAGGATTTCCCATGTACACGAAGCGCTGGTAACCTGCTCAGATAGATAATATACAGTAGAAGAGCATAAACAGAGCTGAACTAATAGAACTAACAGTAATCTCAGACTGAAATAAACTGTAAACTGAAATAAAAGTACAATATACTCCCAGCTCACCATAAATAATACAACCAGCTGGCCACAGCCAGACCCAAAAGTAAACTAATAAAGTCTGAGATACAAAAGGGGAGTACAGTAATAGTCTAGCTAAACTCTCGCTCGGGGTAGACGATCTAGCTAGTCGGCGATCCTCTTACCTCGATCTGCCGCTGAAGGCCCAGCAGCTCCCACAGTCGACTCTGCAAAACAAAGGGGAAAAAGAACAAGAAACAACAATGGGGGTGAGAACTACTAGATAAACCAGTAGCCTCCCCTAGTGGGTAAAAACCTCTGATGCTGACGCACCCACTAGGAATAAAGAGGCAAAAAGGAAAGAACAGTGGTATGCAATAAAGACTGCTGAAAAGAAACTACCACTACTATGCCTCTAAATGCAGTGCCAAAAGATGACTGTATAGATGCAACTATAAAGCTGACTGCCCAAAGAAAACCCAATCAGAGGGCCAGGAAATACTGGCACTGCCTGCTCTGTCATCACTCACAACTCACCAACTGACCGGCACCCATCACGGTCTAAAAGCCTACTCCGGAGTGGCACTCGAGGGGAGCGACCCACACGAGTAAAGTATCTCTGTATCAATCATCTCTGTAACCGATGTCTCACAATAGCAGGACTGGATCATGACCATGATCAAAGTGGGAATACTCCATCCACTAATGCAACCCCGATCCCCAATCTGATGTGATAATAACACCCGGTCAACCGCCCAAAATCCGCGGCTACCGCTGAACCCATAGACCCCAATCTGATAAAGTAAAAACATCTGGTCAACCGCCTAACATCCGCGGTTGCCACTATGCCCCACAATCCCCTAAGACAATCCCAACTGTCCCAAACTCAAGGTTCAGACACCACTATCTCAAAATCCCGATCAGACTCGAGCAACATGCATCGATAGAGAAGAATAACAATAACACATGTTTTCTCCTAAGTCAAGTCCCATAATATAGTGCTGCAGTAAGATAGTGGCCTAACTAGATGTCCAATGAGCATGCAAGTGTTCTCTTTTAAAAACATTTAGAAAGGAACTAAGTTTCATGTGAAGAACAATTTTAGAACTATTTTAAAAATATTGTTGGGTTACCAATTTGCATGCGGTTCACGATATAGCAATTGTCCAATTTTCTTGTCCCAGATTTTCACATAGAAGCTACTAAATTAATTTAGGGGCCAAATACAATAGGTTTATATATCACAAGTTATCTATCACATGCATAGTTGGGAAACTCTTTTATTCCTAGTGTGCAGGTCAACAAAGAGGGAACGCAACCACCCACCTCGAAAAGCGTGTACAATGTACCCAGAAAATACCCGCTGTCCTCTAAACACACCGTCAGCTGCAACAATGTCCTACAACATCACACAAGTGTACACGGTGTAAATATAACAGTTTCCAAACACACATTTGCTGTTTTAAAAATCAGCACGCAAAACGAGGAATTTTCACCTCTGTCCCGAGCTCCTAAAATCCCAGAAAAATCACGGTTGCGTTCCTCGCGAAAAATAGCCCAAAATCGACTCTTGAATCGCCTCGATCCGATATTCCTACGCTGAGAAATAAATCGTCGAAGTTGCCGCTGTCCAAAAATCCAAACAGCAAAATGGGGTGTCAAATCACCTCGGGAATCGTGCCAAAGAATCGGAATCCGGAGAAACCATCAACACGAAAAACGAAGCCCTACCTCTTAGGAACACACTGGCGAAGAAATCGTCGAAATCGGACTCCTGTACTGCGCAGGGGACTCCTCGGACTGAAATGCGACGATAACGGGCCGAAATGGGGGAAAACCGAGGCACACTGTAAAATCCGGAACGCCGCTGTCGATCTTCCCAAAAATCTGGGAACGCACCACGAGGTAGAAAAATGTGAGAGGAAAAACTTCTCTTCAAGACCTCTCCCTGGTTCTCTCTCTTTCTCTCGGAAAAAGCCCAAGAAGAGAGGGGAGGGGGTCTATTTATAGGCCCAGCCAACATTTGGGAAAATGACCCCTGTGTCCCCACTTTCGGGCGCAGGGGTCACTTTCGGGCTGCTACAGTGCAGCCCGGCCCAGCAAGATTCGGGCGGCTACAGTGCGGCCCAGCCCAACCCGGGCCGCACACGGGATCCCAGCCGTCCGACCGCCGTCCAACCCGGCCCAGGGCCCGCCACGTGTCCGCCAAACAGGCGGCAGCCGTGCGGGCCCAGCGGGGACGCGCCACGCGTCCCCCTGCGGGGCGGCGGGGTGGGTGGCGCCCGCCAATGGCGGGGCGCCACGTGGCCCCCGCTTTCCCGCCCGACACGGCCGCCGGCCGCCCTGCGCCGCCTGCACGCCTGCGGCGCGTGCGCGTACGGCCGCAGGCGCGCGCCTGCGGGTGCGCCGCGCGCACGTGCACCCGCCAACCCGGGGCCGCCACGTGGCGCGCCCCGGTGCACCGTGCACCGCGCCCCACCCCGCGCCTGCCCGGCCTGCCCGCGCTGCCCGCGCACCCCCCGTGCGCCGCGCGCCCTGGACCGGACCAACCGGCGCCTGCCACGTGGCCCGCCGGTGCACCGTGCACCGGCGGCCCATTCCGTGGACCGAGAGCCGTGCGCCGGCCCAATAACAAGGCGCCACGTGTCCCGGCCGGTCCACAGACCCCCCATGCACCATTTTGCACAGAAAACTTCCGGGGGTCCGTTTTTGGGCATCCGGACTCCAAATTAAATAAGTAAATAGCCGTTTTCAAGCGTTTTTCCGCGCTGAATCCAAATACGGCCTCCGTTTAGCCTGATTCCACTCCTAAAATTCGGCAAAGTCAGCCGAAGGTCAGGCTTGCTTCCAAATCCACCCTGAGTCCAAACAACACATCCCTTTGACATGTTGGGGCCCAACACACCAACACTAGGTGTTCCACACCCCGAACAGGGGAAAAACACAGGGGAAAAACTGGGACACTACATCCTCCCCCACTAACAAAAGTTTCGTCCTCGAAACTAAAATCATACCTCAATCCAGAGCCTCGAACAAGTAGGGGTAGGCGTCCATCATCTCTGACTCGGGCTCCCACGTCGCCTCGCGCTCATCATGATTGCTCCAAAGGATCTTCACATAGGGGATGGTCCGATTGCGCAATTCTTTCACCTCCCGATCAAGAATCCGTACTGGGCGCTCCTCATATCTCAAATCCTCGCTGATCTCGAGGGGTGCAAAGTCGATGACGTGCGACGGGTCGAAGACGTACCTCCTCAGTGTGGAAACATGGAAAACATCGTGGACACCAGCCAGTCTCGGGGGAAGTGCAAGTCGATAAGCAACAGGCCCGATACGCTCCAACACCTCGAATGGTCCAATGTATCGGGGGCTGAGTTTCCCGCGAATGCCGAACCTCCTGATCCCCTTGGACGGCGAGACTTTCAGAAATACATGATCTCCAACCTGAAACTCTAAGTCTCGTCGCCGAACATCAGCATAGCTCCTCTGTCGGCTCTGAGCGGTCTGAAGATGCTGTCGAATCACCGGACCTTCTCCTCTGCCTCTAGCAGTATATCTGGCCCCAAGGTCCGTCTCTCGCCTACGTCACTCCAATAAAGTGGTGATCGGCACTTGCGTCCATACAACGCTTCAAACGGAGCCATCTGTATGCTCGCTTGAAAGCTGTTGTTGTACGCAAACTCAACCAAGGATAAGTGCCGAATCCAACCTCCGCCGAAATCCAAGACGCAAGCCCTCAGCATGTCCTCCAAGATCTGTATGGTCCGCTCTGACTGCCCATCAGTCTGAGGATGAAAAGCTGTACTGAATCTGAGCTGAGTCCCCATCGCAGTCTGCAAACTCCCCCAAAAACGCGAGGCAAACCTCGGATCTCTATCTGACACAATGGAGGCGGGTACTCCATGCAGTCTCACAATCTCATCAAGGTATAACTGGGCTAGTCGATCGAGTGGCCAAGTAGTCTGCATAGGCAAAAAGTGCGCTGACTTGGTAAGTCGATCCACCACTACCCAGATAGCATCTGCTCCGCCCTGTGCCCTCGGCAATCCGACCACGAAGTCCATGGTAATGTGGTCCCATTTCCACTCAGGGATTGGGAGACTTTGTAACTTGCCAGCTGGCACCCGATGCTCAGCTTTTACTTGCTGACAAGTCAAACACTGGGCCACAAATCTCCCGACATCCCTCTTCATGCCATTCCACCAAAAATGTGCCTTGAGGTCCTTATACATCTTAGTCCCCCCAGGATGAAGGGTATAAGGTGTATAATGGGCCTCTCTCAATATCTGCTCTCTGATCTCAGCATCCACTGGCACACATGCTCGGTCCCTGTACCTCAGTACTCCCGCAGCATCCACTGTAAAGTCCCCTGACTGATCACTCGGAAGCTGATCTCGAATCCTGGTCAAGTGGGGGTCCTCACTCTGTTTCTCCCTGATCCTGTCCAGCAGAGTGGGCTGCACGACTAATGACGTCAGTCTAGCAGAGACCCCAGGGGACACAACCTCTATCTCGAGCCGTCTCATCTCCTCCAATAGGGGCGCCTGGTCTGTGATCAACATAGACAAACTCTGTACTGCTCTTCGGCTCAATGCATCAGCGACCACGTTAGCCTTGCCTGGGTGGTAAAGGATGTCCACATCATAATCCTTTAGTAGCTCTAACCACCTGCGCTGCCTCAAATTCAGCTCCTTCTGTGTGAACAGATACTTTAAGCTCTTGTGGTCGGTGTAGATCTCACAATGCTCCCCGTACAGGTAATGGCGCCAAAGCTTCAGTGCAAACACCACGGCAGCGAGCTCTAAGTCGTGGGTAGGGTAATTCTTCTCGTAATCCTTGAGCTGTCTCGATGCATAAGCAATTACCCTCCCATCCTGCATCAACACGCAACCCAGTCCACTGTGCGATGCGTCACTGTAGATCACATATCCTTTCCCCATAACAGGGAGGGAAAGGATAGGAGCAGTCATCAGTCTGTCCTTCAGCTCCTCGAAGCTCTTCTGGCAGTCCTCACTCCAGATAAACTTAACCCCTTTACGCGTCAACCGAGTGAGGGGTGTGGAAAGCTTCGCAAAGCCTTCCACAAACCGACGATAATAACCAGCTAATCCCATGAAGCTGCGCACCTCTGATACAGTCGTCGGTCGGGGCCAATCACGAACTGCCTCAATCTTCGCCGGGTCTACAGCTACACCGGCGGCGGAAATCACATGGCCCAAGAAAGCTACCTCCCGAAGCCAAAACTCGCACTTCACCAGCTTGGCATACAACTTCTTCTCCCGTAGAAGTTGTAGCACAGTCCTCAAGTGCTCCACATGCTCGGCCTCGCTTCGGGAGTAAACCAGGATATCATCTATGAACACCACCACAAATCGATCCAGGAATGGCCGAAATATCCTGTTCATCAAGTCCATAAAGGCGGCAGGGGCATTAGTCAATCCAAACGGCATAACTGTAAACTCATAATGCCCGTACCGTGATCTGAAAGCAGTCTTAGGAATATCCTCGGCCTTCACCTTTAATTGGTGGTAACCAGACTGTAGATCAATCTTGGAAAAGACACAAGACCCTTGCAGCTGATCAAAGAGATCGTCGATGCGCGGCAGAGGGTACTTGTTCTTGATGGTCACTTTATTCAGCTCCCTATAGTCCACACACAGTCTAAGTGACCCATCCTTCTTCTTCACGAATAGCACCGGCGCTCCCCAGGGCGACACACTGGGTCTAATGAAACCCTTATCCATCAAGTCTTGCAACTGTGCTTTAAGCTCTCGCAGCTCAGCCGGTGCCATCCGGTAAGGAGCCTTAGAGATTGGCGCAGTTCCTGGGACTACGTCAATCACAAACTCAATCTCTCTGTCGGGCGGCATACTAGTCAGCTCAGGTGGAAACACATCCGGGAACTCGCGGACGATAGGGATATCCCCGAGTCCCGGTGCCGCCGTAGGCCCCTCAACAACACTAGCCAAAAAGGCTACACATCCTCGGTGAATCATCCGCCTCGCTCGGGAAGTCGAAACCATAGAGGCAAAGAAAGCGCTCTGACATCCCCGGTACACCAACACCTCCTGGCCTGGCTCTCTAAAAGTGACAGTCCTCTCGGCACAGTCAATAGTCGCAAAATACCGAGCCAGCCAGTCCATCCCGAGAATCACATCAAAATCCTGCAGCTGTCTCAAGACCAACAGGTCTGCTGGCATAATCCAGGACTCGATCTGCATCGGGCAGGACCAACAACACTCCTCCACGTGCAAAGTGTGATCGGGAATCTGTACCTCTCGTGCACGTGGCAAAAGTCCTACCTCTAACCCATGTAATGATGCAAAAGATCTACTAATGAAAGAATGCGATGCTCCAGTATCAAATAAGGTGCGAGTCCTAATGCCAGAAAGTAAAGTGATACCTGCCACCACATGGTCTGCTGCTGAAGAATCCTCTACCTGTGCAGCATACACTCGCCCACTCTGAGCTGGAGGGCGATAATCTGTGGAATGGGAAGAAGATGGCCTGCTCGCTGGAGCATAAGGCCGCTGAGCCGTCGACCGCTGCTGCGATGATGCTGGGGCAGATGCTGAAGAAGGGGCGGCTGAGGTCGAAAAGGGGCACGCAGCTCGAATGTGCCCTGGCTGTCCACATCCGTAGCAACGACCCCACCGCTGGTCGCAGGTGCCGGGGAAGTGCGGACCTCCACAGAAAATACAACTGCTGGGAGCCCGTGACTGTCGGGACTGCTGCTGCTGAGACTGTCGCTGTCGCTGTGGCTGCCGCTGAGATCCGCGCTGCGACGACTGCGATCTCTGCTGCTGCTGCTGCTGGGGGCCTCTGGGATCCACCAGGCCCTCGCCGCTCCGAACGCCCACGGCCCTGGAACTGAGGCGGTGGCGGTCGGGGCGGCCTCCAAGTACTGGCCTGTCCCCCCTCATCCTGGGCTGGTCGCTTTCTGTCGGAGCTCTGAGCGACCGCGGCCCGCTGTCTGGCCACCACCTGATCACCTCTCTCCACCCACTGTGCATGCTCTGCGGCTGCATCCAGAGTCTGAAATCTCTGAGCATGCACCAGGGTGTAAATCTCTGGACGAAGGCCTCCCTCGAACATCTCAACCTGGTGCGGCCCGTCACGAGCGACGAAGGGCACGCAGTTCAACAACTCCATGAACTCCTGGAAATAGGCATGGGCCGATCGCTCGCCCTGCTGCAGGTTCTTCAAGTCGTCCTCCAACTTCTTCTTCACACTGGTCGAAAAATAGGTGTCCAGCACCAACCGCCGGAACTCCTCCCAGGGCAGCTGCCGAGAAATCCGGAACTCCGGTGGCTCCACCCGCTGCCACCAAAAATCAGCATCCCCGTCCAAACAGTGCACCGCCATGTGCACTCGATACTTCGGGTCGATGAAGAAATCCCGAAAAAGCTTCTCCATCGCAGAAAGCCATTTCCCAACAGCCGAGGGCGGGGCATCCCGCCCTGAGAATCTAGGTGGTCCCCGCTTAACAAACTGGGCGAGTTTGTCAGCAAAATCCCGCTCCTCCTCCGCAGTCAAAGGCTGAATAGCTCCAGGAGCCCCGCTACTCGAAGATGGCGCTGACGGCACAAAAGGTGCAACAGGAGGCACAAAGGCCTCAGGAACAGCTGGGGGTGGTGTCTCTCTCTGCGCGAGCAGCTGATCAATCCTCTGCTGCTGCTGACGATGGCTCTCCGCCAATTGGGCCACCATGGCCCGCAGCTCACCAATCTCAGTGGATCCCGTCTGCTCCGGCTCAACAGGGGGTGTAGGGGCACCCAGAGCGGGAATCCGACGTCGGGGAGGCATCCTGCCACAAGAAAACACGAATCAGTAACATAACCCCACACGACCCAATCTAGCGAAAGTCAAAGACATCCCCCAATTTCTGCGACTTTATGTTGTCTGCAGCCAACATAACGGTCCACCAGAAATTGGGTATGTCGATCCCTCCTCACTCACTGGAAGAGTCCAATAAATAAATCAACGACTTTCGCGAAGTGTCACGCCTCTCACGCCCTATCATCCTAGGGTCTGCCAAAAGCCTAGGGTTTCCTAAGTCCCAACTGACCTATCCCTAAGCTCTGATACCAACTTAATCTGTCACGCCCCGGGGGTAACCAGAACCCGGGCCCGCCAACAGATCCGCCGTGTACACAGAATTTTCCATGTACACGAAGCGCTGGTAACCTGCTCAGATAGATAATATACAATAGAAGAGCATAAACAGAGCTGAACTAATAGAACTAACAGTAATCTCAGACTGAAATAAACTGTAAACTGAAATAAAAGTACAATATACTCCCAGCTCACCATAAATAATACAACCAGCTGGCCACAGCCAGACCCAAAAGTAAACTACTAAAGTCTGAGATACAAAAGGGGAGTACAGTAATAGTCTAGCTAAACTCTCGCTCGGGGTAGACGATCTAGCTAGTCGGCGATCCTCTTACCTCGATCTGCCGCTGAAGGCCCAGCAGCTCCCACAGTCGACTCTGCAAAACAAAGGGGAAAAAGAACAAGAAACAACAATGGGGGTGAGAACTACTAGATAAACCAGTAGCCTCCCCTAGTGGGTAAAACCTCTGATGCTGACGCACCCACTAGGAATAAAGAGGCAAAAAGGAAAGAACAGTGGTATGCAATAAAGACTGCTGAAAAGAAACTACCACTACTATGCCTCTAAATGCAGTGCCAAAAGATGACTGTATAGATGCAACTATAAAGCTGACTGCCCAAAGAAAACCCAATCAGAGGGCCAGGAAATACTGGCACTGCCTGCTCTGTCATCACTCACAACTCACCAACTGACCGGCACCCATCACGGTCTAAAAGCCTACTCCGGAGTGGCACTCGAGGGGAGCGACCCACACGAGTAAAGTATCTCTGTATCAATCATCTCTGTAACCGATGTCTCATAATAGCAGGACTGGATCATGACCATGATCAAAGTGGGAATACTCCATCCACTAATGCAACCCCGATCCCCAATCTGGTGTGATAATAACACCCGGTCAACCGCCCAAAATCCGCGGCTACCGCTGAACCCATAGACCCCAATCTGATAAAGTAAAAACATCTGGTCAACCGCCTATCATCCGCGGTTGCCACTATGCCCCACAATCCCCTAAGACAAACCCAACTGTCCCAAACTCAAGGTTCAAACACCACTATCTCAAAATCCCGATCAGACCCGAGCAACATGCATCGATAGAGAAGAATAACAATAACACATGTTTTCTCCTAAGTCAAGTCCCATAATATAGTGCTGCAGTAAGATAGTGGCCTAACTAGATGTCCAATGAGCATGCAAGTGTTCTCTTTTAAAAACATTTAGAAAGGAACTAAGTTTCATGTGAAGAATAATTTTAGAACTATTTTAAAAATATTGTTGGGTTACCAATTTGCATGCGGTTCACGATATAGCAATTGTCCAATTTTCTTGTCCCAGATTTTCACATAGAAGCTACTAAATTAATTCAGGGGCCAAATACAATAGGTTTATATATCACAAGTTATCTATCACATGCATAGTTGGGAAACTCTTTTATTCCTAGTGTGCAGGTCAACAAAGAGGGCAACGCAACCACCCACCTCGAAAAGCGTGTACAATGTACCCAGAAAATACCCGCTGTCCTCTAAACACACCGTCAGCTGCAACAATGTCCTACAGTATCACACAAGTGTACAAGGTGTAAATATAACAGTTTCCAAACCCACATTTGCTGTTTTAAAAATCAGCACGCAAAACGAGAAATTTTCACCTCTGTCCCGAGCTCCTAAAATCCCAGAAAAATCACGGTTGCGTTCCTTGCGAAAAATAGCCCAAAATCGACTCTTGAATCGCCTCGATCCGATATTCCTACGCTGAGAAATAAATCGTCGAAGTTGCCGCTGTCCAAAAATCCAAACAGCAAAATGGGGTGTCAAATCACCTCGGGAATCGTGCCAAAGAATCGGAATCTGGAGAAACCATCAACACGAAAAACGAAGCCCTACCTCTTAGGAACACACTGGCGAAGAAATCGTCGAAATCGGACTCCTGTACTGCGCAGGGGACTCCTCGGACTGAAATGCGACGATAACGGGCCGAAAAGGGGGAAAACCGAGGCACGCTGTAAAATCCGAAACGCCGCTGTCGATCCTCCCAAAAATCTGGGAACGCACCACGAGGTAGAAAAATATGAGAGGAAAAACTTCTCTTCACAGACCTCTCCCTGGTTCTCTCTCTTTCTCTCGGAAAAAGCCCAAGAAGAGAGGGGAGGGGGCCTATTTATAGGCCCAGCCAACATTTGGGAAAATGACCCCTGTGTCCCCACTTTCGGGCGCAGGGGTCACTTTCGGGCTGCTACAGTGCAGCCCGGCCCAGCAAGATTCGGGCGGCTACAGTGCGGCCCAGCCCAACCCGGGCCGCACACGGAATCCCAGCCCGTCCGACCGCTCGTCCAACCCGGCCCAGGGCCCGCCACGTGTCCGCCAAACAGGCGGCAGCCGTGCGGGCCCAGCGGGGACGCGCCACGCGTCCCCCTGCGGGGCGGCGGGGTGGGTGGCGCCCGCCAATGGCGGGGCGCCACGTGGCCCCCGCTTTCCCGCCCGACACGGCCGCCGGCCGCCCTGCGCCGCCTGCACGCCTGCGGCGCGTGCGCGTACGGCCGCAGGCGCGCGCCCGCGGGTGCGCCGCGCGCACGTGCACCCGCCAACCCGGGGCCGCCACGTGGCGCGCCCCGGTGCACCGTGCACCGCGCCCCACCCCGAGCCTGCCCGGCCTGCCCGCGCTGCCCGCGCACCCCCCCGTGCGCCGCGCGCCCTGGACCGGACCAACCGGCGCCTGCCACGTGGCCCGCCGGTGCACCGTGCACCGGCGGCCCATTCCGTGGACCGAGAGCCGTGCGCCGGCCCAATAACAAGGCGCCACGTGTCCCGGCCGGTCCACAGACCCCCCCATGCACCATTTTGCGCAGAAAACTTCCGGGGGTCCGTTTTTGGGCATCCGGACTCCAAATTAAATAAGTAAATAGCCGTTTTCAAGCGTTTTTCCGCGCTGAATCCAAATACGGCCTCCGTTTGGCCTGATTCCACTCCAAAAATTCGGCAAAGTCAGCCGAAGGTCAGGCTTGCTTCCAAATCCACCCTAAGTCCAAACAACACATCACTTTGACATGTTGGGGCCCAACACACCAACACTAGGTGTTCCACACCCCGAACAGGGGAAAAACACAGGGGAAAAACTGGGACACTACACGATCAACACGAAAATCGAAGCCTTACCTCTTAGGAACACGCTGTCGAAGAAATCGTCCAAAAACTCCTCCTGGTTTGCTCACAGCGAATTTCTGACTGAACTGCGACGGTAATGGGCCGAAATGGGGCGAAAACCGAGGCGAACTGTAAAAATGATATCGCTGCTGCCGAGCTTCCAGACATTCTGAGAATCCACCACGAGATCAAGGGCACCAAGGGGAACAACTTTCATATACAACTCTCCCTCTCATTCCCTCTCTACAGCTCGGAAAAAGAAAGGAAATGAGGGAAGTGGGCTGCCTTATATAGGCCCACCAAAACAATTCCAAAATGACCAATGGGTCCCGGGTTTCGGGCGCCCGAAAAGATTCGGGCGCAAACAGTGCGGCCCGGCCCGCACTTTCGGGCGCGCACAGTAACCCGGCCCGGCCCGGCCCACTCCGCGCACGCGATCCGGTCGGACCGCACGACCGTCCGACCCGCTCCTCGCGCCGACACGTGTCCCCGAACACCACACAGCGGATCCGGCCAACCTCCTCGCGCCACGTGCCGTCCCTCGGTCAACGCAGCCGCTGGCGCCAGCCAATGGCTGGACGCCACGTGGCGCACGCGTGCGCCACGTCGGCGCCGTGGCCGCCACGCCCGCCGGCACCGCCGCCTGCCGCCTGCACCGCTGCCCGGCCGCCTGCCGCCCGTACGCGCACAGTAGCTCGCCCAATCCTCGCTCGCCACGTGTCCAAGGCATAATCTCGCTGAACCCGGTGCACAACAACCTCAAACACCGAACCAATCCGAGGCCGCCACGTGGCGCACCCGGTCCACCGTGCACCGCGCACCGTCCGCGCCTGCCACGCACAGTGGCGCGCCCAATCCCCGCGCGCCACGTGTCAACCCTCTCACTCGCTGCACCCGGTGCACCCGACTTCATGAACCGAACCAATGACATCCTGCCACGTGTCTTCCCGCCCAATCCACCGTACACCACGCTTCTCCGTAGACCGCGACTTGTGAACCCTCCAATGGGAAGCCGCCACGTGGCACCCCGCTCTGGTGCACGACGGCGCGTGGACCGCGCGCCTGCCCGCGCCCCTGCCCGCGCGCTGCGCGCTGCCTGCGCCTGCCCGCCGCCGCGCTGTCGCCTGCCCGAGGCCGCGCCGCTGCCCGCCGCCGCCGGCGATCGCCGGAGTTACTGTTCCGGCGGTGAACAGTAACCCGTGCCCAAAAACATCAAGTGGGTAGTCCATTTTGACCGTTTTCGCGCGCTGAATCCGAATTTGACGTCCGTTTCGCCAAATTCCAACTCTAAAAATTGCCGAAGGCACCCGGAAATGCGTTCTTAGTCCAAACTTCGTGTGGAGCCCAATTTAAATATCCGCTTCACGCGAAACCACTTCTAAACCCTCCACGGGGTCCTCTGATCACTCACAGGGTCCATATAAGTCCGACGTCCCACACTTATGTCCAATTATGCCACAAACACCTCCAACACACCATGTAGGCCTCCAATGGCCACCCCAACGCACTGTAGCAGCTCTGCGGAGATCCGGGTTATCACATCCTCCCCCACTAAAAGAAAGTTTCGTCCTCGAAACTAAAGTCGTTCCTCAATACAGAATCTTAACCACATAAAGGGGGTAAATATCCAATCATCTACTACTCAAGCTCCCAAGGCTGACAAATACCTCCTCCAGAGGCGCAATGCGGTCCTCGGGTCTCCATTTAGAACAACATAAAGGCGGGCACTTAGAAAAACCGCACCAACTCAACCAAGTGCAACTGGGCTAACTGCTCGAGCTATCAAGTAATCTGCATCGGTACAAGCCTCCGCTCTTCCCAGAGCCTCAGATGATCCAACCACAAGTCCTTCGGCACAACAAGCTCGATCCAAGTACCTCTGTACTCCCGGGGCATCCGATATAGGTCCTCCAACTGATCACGTAAACTCTGATCTCTAATCCAAAACTAACAGGGTGTAGCAACACCTCCCCAGCTCTCGGGCATCAGCACACAACAATAAGCAGTTGAAAGAACCAGATCGCAAATCAATCTTCGAGAAGGCCCAGTACCCTTGCAGATGGTAAATCCAATCCTCCAGGCTCGAGAAAGGGTACCTGCTCCAGGCGATCACTTCATCAAATTCCGGGAGTTGTGTCCTCAACTCCCAAACCGTGACATGCCAGGCAACTCCGAAAGGAAAGGAGCCCTAACCAGGGGGGGGGGGGTCCTCGCCTGGTCGCTCCCAAATCTTGACCATCCGAGGGAACCATTCAGCCGAGGTCTATCATCCAAAGAGTCCTCAGTGGCACCACCCTACGCCACGTTTGCCTCGACAGTCCACACAGCGCCAGCTGCGGAGTCAACACACTCAACCCCAAATAGCTCTCCTGCTCCGGGTATCCGCCACCACAATGGCCCTAACGGGTGATTTGGATGCTTGCCACAAATCAAACTGTAACTTCATCGCTACTGAGGGAGGCATCACTATATCTCACAGATCCATCCCCCAACACTGGCGATGCTGAAATCAGGGCTAGTATCAATCTCATCATCCGATTGCCAAGCTCTGCTGGCACTATCCGGCTCACAAGCTCCTCACCTCATCAAGTAACTGCCGGTCTCAGCCATTCTCGCAAGGCATCCCTTATGGCCAGTTTACCACCGCTGCCCCTCACGGCTAGAACAAGTAATCCAAGAAGGTATGCTCTCACAGCTAAAACTTGTACCACAACAACTTGGCATAGCTTCTTCCTCGCAGACCTTGCCACACTGTCTACCAGTGCTCCACCAGCTCTAAACCGTACAGAGATGGGGTAAAATCAAAATATCCCGGAAGAATATCTCAAATAATCCTTCCAAGTGCATCAGGAACACACAATCCCTCAAGTCCTAAAACGACAGGGCCTTAGTCATCCCGTTAGGCCTTACTGCACTCACAATGCCCCTACCGGGTCCAGAACACCAACTTGGCGGGATACACAACTGTATGATCCCAAGAAGACACCTGCATCCCAAGCAGACCACTATCGGGGTATAACTCCATCAAAGGTCCTAAATAACATCCAGACCTGCCTGCGGTCACCCCACACAAGGACCCTCACTGTCCTGTGCCAACGACGTGGCACTAGATCGAACAGACCCTCGATCCATCAGCTCCTGCGACTGCGCCATCAGCTCTGTCAGCTCTACAGGGGGTATCCAATGAGGTGCTATCGGGGTTGGCGTGGTTCCCCGAACCACGTCAACCGCAATCTCAATCTCCCTAATCGACGGCATCATTATCAGCTCCGGTGGAATCACACCCGGGATCTCACGATAACAGAGATATCCTCGTGTCCCGGTGCCGCCGTAAGCACCTCGCGCATTGTCACAGCAACCTGTGTGCTCTGACTGTCTCAATGAACAAGTCTCTAATGTCTGCCTTGCAGAAGATCATAACCTTCTCTCCCCGCAGTCATACACCATGTGGCACTGTGCCAACCAATCCCACGCACTAGGTCAAACACTGACCAGATACAAATACCAATAAACCTGCCGATACCACTCGGGGTCTCAACTGCACTGGACATGATCCACAACCTCCTCCACATGCACCATCCCAACAGGAACCTGTACCTCAAGTGCATGTGGTAACAAATCTACCTCCAGTCCATGCAGGAATGCAACATGCTCCTACTTCGACTGCTGTGATGAAGTCACACCTGCGACGACCTGATCCACTGCCTTGGTGCCCTCCACCCAGGCAGCACAGTCTCAACCGCTCAATGTAGGTGGTCGTCACTTAATCTGCCTAAAAACCAAGGCTATCCGTAAAAAGGAGCACAATTCTCCGCCTTTGCTCACACTGAGGCAAGGAATAAAGCCCTTCGCAGACAACAATCCACGCTACCGCTGCGCCACTCTGATGACGATGCTGATGCTGCCACCGGGGTCCACCTGACCTCTGACATCTCCGAAAATCCATTATCGCAATCGTCATATAACAAAACACAATTAATTCCTGCAATTCCTCATTCAATTATCCTTACTCAGCTCACCCCTCAAATACATCTATTGTACCCCAAGCATGCAGGTTAATAATCACAAAGGGTAACCTTCCTTTTGGGTAAGCTTTACATAATCCGTCCACAAGGATGTCCACCATCCAGGAAGGAAAACGAAAGTGCCACAGCCAACCGATCTGTCCCCCAGCACTTAGCGCCAAGCGCCTCTATCCAGAACTCGCCTCTGGCGGCAGATCCTTATCCAAAGGAATTGCAACAGTACACTCCATACACAATGCCTACTCCATCGAGGCATCTAAAATCCAAAATCCAAAGCAGAGGGATCAGATAAACTGAAAGGTATCCTGGCGCAATCCACTGCCAGTCGCACGCATCCTACGCGCTTCGTCCCTCGAAACCTGGAGCGTACAGTTCAACAACTGCAAAAACTTCCCAGCACAGGGGGACCCTCAATTAATCACTCCATCACCACCAACCACGATTTTGCCTCCAAGGGCTCCATCTCAAATCCATAAATCAGGGTGGTTCATATGCCAAAGCTGGCTCCATCGATCAATGATATCCCACAACTCCCCCACTATCAGCAATCCACCCTGCCTCGGTGCCGCAACACCCAACATTGGCACGGGGCCGCTCGCTCCATCGGTGCCTCAGAAATCACTGCCGCTGAGGATACAATAACCAGGTGGTCTCAGGAGAAAAACACTGCCGGGCTGCCCACTGCTCCGACAACTGTGTCACCTAGACCAGCGGCTCACTCTGCTGCTGATAAACCTCAGACAATCCTGTCATCTGGGTCCGGAGCTCTCTAACCTCAATCCGAATATTCAGCCCCAAAACAATCTGCTCGAGCTCCACCGCTGCGACGAGTGCACACCAATCCGCACAACGCGTCGGGGAGACACCGCTCACCACGACCAACTGCACCACAGCACAAAACAAAACTCGACCCAATCCGGCGAGAGTCTAGAGCATGTCAACCGTTCCGCCGCATTATGTTGTCTGCAGCCAACATAATTGCTTAGGAGAATAAACATGCCAATCACCCATCCCATCCCTTGGGAGAGGTATAAAACTCAATCAGGACTCTCGCAAAACTCACGACTCTCACGAAGTCATCCTAGGGTCCAACCATCCCTAAGCTCTGATACCAACTTAATCTGTCACGCCCCGGGGTCGAAACTGCAACCCGGGCTCGCCAACAGATCCGCCACCTATGCCAAAACCCGCATAGGCGAAGCGTCTAACCTGCAAAAGATAGTACTATAGCTACACAAATATCAGAGCTGAAATGAAATGCTGTAAAATAAAATCCAATCACTGTACAACATGAGATAAAGTACAATATCCATTTCCTCGAATACAGGTAATCATCATACAATGTCCTCAGTACAGCATCTCTCAACTATAAAAGGAAATAAACTAAACTATAGTACATCCGTCTCAACTCTGTCTCTCCAAATACAGAAGATCTCCCTCCAGGATAACAGTAAACATCAGCTGACAGCTGTCAGGAATCTCCAACCAGGGGGTACAGCTGCACTCCTCGGGTGGTACAGATCTAGCTCGTGACTCCCTCGCCCCGGACAACGATCGAAGATCAGCAACTCCCGAAGAGGACTCTGCAAAACAGGGGGAAGAAAAGAAGGGAAAACAACAATGGGGGTGAGAACCACTAGTAAACCAGTAGCCTCCCCCTGTGGGTAAAGCCTCAAGCTCCGGCGTACCCACTAAGTCTACTAGAGGCAAGAAAAGGGCAAGGGGGTAAAGCTGTAACAGAACTACTGAATAAAAGGGGAAACCACACAAGTATGCCTCTAAATGCAATACCGAAGGAAATGACGGTATGAATGCATCGGGGAACAGTAACTGACCAAATAGACCCAATCTGGTACCACCAGTAAACTGGTACTGCCTGCTCTGCCATCACTCACAACTCACCAACTGACCGGAACCCAACACGGTCTAAAGCCTACTCCGGAGTGGCACTCGAGGGGAGCGACCCACACGAGTAAAGTATCACTGTATCAAGCATCTCTGTAACCAATATCTCACAATAGCAGGACTGGATCATGACAATGATCAAAGTGGGAAACTCCGTCCACTAATGAAACCCCGATCCGATACAATAATACTCAAAAGTGGGAAATACCATCCACTAGAGAAATCTAATACCCAATCTGATGCAATAGTAAACATCCGGTCAACCGCCCAAAGTCCGCGGTCACCGCAATAACCCCCAACCCACAATTGGGTGAAATAATCAAGATCTGGTCAACCGCCTACTGTCCGCGGTTGCCGCAATAACCCATAATCCAACATCAAGTACACCCTGTCACTGACCCGCAGGTCCCGGCTACACTATCCCAAACCTCTGCTCGAACTCGAGCAACATGACTCAAAAGTCCAAATGAAAAGGAGAAAGAAAGCAATCATGGTTTCTCCTAAGTCAAATCCCAATATGATAGTGTAGCAATAAAATAGTGGCCTATCTAGATGTCCAAATAAGCATGCAAAAGTCCTCAGGCAATATGAAATGGAGAATGTCAAATAACAGTTCTGCATGTGTAATATTTAATAATATCCACATAGATAAGACATCATGCTAAAATCATCAGTCAACTACACATGTATATGATCCCTGATCCATAATAAATCCCCTGAGTGAAACCCGCACATATATAAGTCATTATGTCCCACCATTAATCTATTTAATCCATTTTCATAATAATCTGGGTGCTACAATAGCATGTCAATTATCAATAATAAATTATTCCAATGATCATGTTCCTACAGCAATATTACCCCAGTAATATCCCCAACATGCTATATTCACAAAATTAACCTCAGATGATAGGCTCACATTTATATCAGGCAAACATGCAGGATACTTAATCAATATGCTCAACATTGGGGGTTTTCTAATAAACTTAGTAAGTAAGCCAGGTGTAGAGGCATGCAACAACCACCCACCTGAAGCGCTAACTGTCCGGGTCCGTACAGCAGAAAATACCAAAAACTCCAATCCTGCGCTCCAACAAGAACAGTACACCCGAAACACTCCTGGCACAACACAAAGTCCACTAAATACACTTAGGCTCCCAAATAGTGCTCATACAAAAACATACAACAACAGTCCCAGAACTGTTAAATTATCACCTGCAGGAAGTGCCCAGAAAATTCCCAGAAAAATATCACAGCGATCCTCGCATCGATAGCTTCGAAACGGTACCTTGCACGCCCAAATCCGAGTTCGGTAAGTCAAGTTATAAATTCGGCAAGGTGGTAATCCAAACATCAAACTGTGAAGAAAAACTGCACACTGTACACTGAGAAAACAGTAATTTTCTCCTCGAAATAAATCTCATAAAATCCCAAGAAAAATACGAGCGCGTTCCTTGCGAAAAGTAGCCCAAAATCGACTCTTGAATCGCCTCGATCCGATATTCCTACGCCGAGAAACAATTCGTCGAAGGTACCGCTGTCCAAACTCCCAAACAGCAAAAGAGGGGGTCAAAGATGTCTCGGGAAACGTGCCAAAAGTGCGAAACAGAGCGAAGCGATCAACACGAAAATCGAAGCCTTACCTCTTAGGAACACGCTGTCGAAGAAATCGTCCAAAAACTCCTCCTGGTTTGCTCACAGCGAATTTCTGACTGAACTGCGACGGTAATGGGCCGAAATGGGGCGAAAACCGAGGCGAACTGTAAAAATGATATCGCTGCTGCCGAGCTTCCAGACATTCTGAGAATCCACCACGAGATCAAGGGCACCAAGGGGAACAACTTTCATATACAACTCTCCCTCTCATTCCCTCTCTACAGCTCGGAAAAAGAAAGGAAATGAGGGAAGTGGGCTGCCTTATATAGGCCCACCAAAACAATTCCAAAATGACCAATGGGTCCCGGGTTTCGGGCGCCCGAAAAGATTCGGGCGCAAACAGTGCAGCCCGGCCCGCACTTTCGGGCACGCACAGTAACCCGGCCCGGCCCGGCCCACTCCGCGCACGCGATCCGGTCGGACCGCGCACGCGATCCGGTCGGACCGCACGACCGTCCGACCCGCTCCTCGCGCCGACACGTGTCCCCGAACACCACACAGCGGATCCGGCCAACCTCCTCGCGCCACGTGCCGTCCCTCGGTCAACGCAGCCGCTGGCGCCAGCCAATGGCTGGACGCCACGTGGCGCACGCGTGCGCCACGTCGGCGCCGTGGCCGCCACGCCCGCCGGCACCGCCGCCTGCCGCCTGCCGCCTGCACCGCTGCCCGGCCGCCTGCCGCCCGTACGCGCACAGTAGCTCGCCCAATCCTCGCTCGCCACGTGTCCAAGGCATAATCTCGCTGAACCCGGTGCACAACAACCTCAAACACCGAACCAATCCGAGGCCGCCACGTGGCGCACCCCGGTCCACCGTGCACCGCGCACCGTCCGCGCCTGCCACGCACAGTGGCGCGCCCAATCCCCGCGCGCCACGTGTCAACCCTCTCACTCGCTGCACCCGGTGCACCCGACTTCATGAACCGAACCAATGACATCCTGCCACGTGTCTTCCCGCCCAGTCCACCGTACACCACGCTTCTCCGTAGACCGCGACTTGTGAACCCTCCAATGGGAAGCCGCCACGTGGCACCCCGCTCTGGTGCACGCCGGCGCGTGGACCGCGCGCCTGCCCGCGCCCCTGCCCGCGCGCTGCGCGCTGCCCGCGCCTGCCCGCCGCCGCGCTGCCGCCTGCCCGAGGCCGCGCCGCCGCCCTCCGCCGCTGCCCGCCGCCGCCGGCGATCGCCGGAGTTACTGTTCCGGCGGTGAACAGTAACCCGTGCCCAAAAACATCAAGTGGGTAGTCCATTTTGACCGTTTTCGCGCGCTGAATCCGAATTTGACGTCCGTTTCGCCAAATTCCAACTCTAAAAATTGCCGAAGGCACCCGAAAATGCGTTCTTAGTCCAAACTTCGTGTGGAGCCCAATTTAAATATCCGCTTCACGCGAAACCACTTCTAAACCCTCCACGGGGTCCTCTGATCACTCACAGGGTCCATATAAGTCCGACGTCCCACACTTATGTCCAATTATGCCACAAACACCTCCAACACACCATGTAGGCCTCCAATGGCCACCCCAACGCACTGTAGCAGCTCTGCGGAGATCCGGGTTATCACACACCATCTCAACAAGAACCCGGCGGAGATGTTGAAGCATCACTATCCTCAATTTTCAAGGAACAACAGCGACTATCTGTTAAGCAAGAACAAATTTTGAGGGAGCAGCAAAGAATTTCCAATGAGCTTGAAATCATCACGGCAGCTCATATTACCATAACCAAAATGGTCAATTCAATGACCAAGCGGGTAAAGAAGATGTTCTATAAAATGGGTTGCACAAGCTCTGAAGACTCGGATTCTGATGAATGATCACTTTTTGACTGATTTATTTTTCTTTATTCTCATTTGTGCAGGGTTTTTAGGACTTAGTTTTTGTTCTAACTTGTAGTTTAGTTCTCAGGTTGTGCATATTAATGGAACTTTTTAACTCTCCTTATATTTTGTAGCTTTTGCTACGTTTTTCGCTTTGTTTGTGACAAAAAGGGGGAGAGAGTTTAAGAGAGAACTTGGACAATGCAACTTGAACAATGACGAAAATGTGTGAATATGAAAACATTAAGGTAAGTATGATCTCAACTTCAACTTTGTTTTTTATTTGTTGATTGGTTGCATGCCCCTACTAACTATTTGACTAACTATTTGGGCATGTAATATGACTAACAAGTTGATGTTTGACTAACAGTTTGTGACATTTGGTTTTTGAATGCTTAGAAGATATGTTGGTTCTTAACTATGATTCTCTTACATATCTGAATTCTTCAAATGTCATGATGAGAATAAACTCTATCTCTGTACTTGGTTTTGTATGTTTCAATTCTGAGGGATCTAACGCTTTTGTTTGTCAAGAATGATTTCTTTTTGCAGAGATTACAGATGTCTAAGTCTAGAGTCTGTTTTAGGAGTTTATCTCATGTATTCTAAATTTTTGGATCTCCATTGTAAATTTTTGTTGTATGGTGATAGCAACAAAAATATCTTTTTGAATTTTCTTTGTGGATTTGTGTTTTGTCACGAAACCGCCAAAGGGGGAGATTGTTACGGAATTTGAGTTGGCGTATTTCGTGAAAGTATTAAGTCTTGAAGATTGAAGATAAAAGAACTTTGGATCAATACCTTCAATCTCAAGAAAGAATTTTTTTTCTGATCAGGTATGTTTAACTAAAGATTTTTGGTGATCCGAATACTTCTTGTAGTGTAGAAACACCTGGAAGAAAGTTTTTATTGCATAAACATCAAAAACTGGACATGGGACATGTTCAGGATCCGGATCGTGCTCGGCAATCCGGATCCCGAAGGGTGTTTGTTCATACACTGTTTCAATCCGGATCGCAGCATTTCATGATCCGGATCCCGAACACTAGTTTTACCTTTTCACTTGCACGATCCGGATCAGGATTTGCAATCCGGATCCCGAACGTGATGTTTGGTGAAACTGTATGAACGATCCGGATCGGGGACTACGATCCGGATCCCGAACTAGCATTTTTCTGGAAATCGTCTTTCTTGCTTCTGCAATCCGGATCGTCAATTCCAATCCGGATCGCCGTCGGTAAAATCTCCAGAAAAGGCAGTTTTTGATCCCTATCTTCTTCCAATGGTTTCTAACCTATAAATAGGCCCTATATTCATTTTCTAGGGCATCCGCAAAATAGAAAAAGATAGCCGAAAGGAAAAATCCACATATAGAGAAGAAAGGAAATCAATAGATTTATTCTATGTTTCTTCATCTATATTGATTGATTTGATTCTAGGTTTTCCATACTCACATTTTGAGTAGAATCAAATCAATGAATACTTAGATGGTATTTCCGATCTATTTCTAATCTAAGTATTCGGCGGATCATCACCACCCAAAACAAACAACGATTTACCCAAATCGGCGCGTGGACTCGCGTGGCCTTGTGGATTCAAGGTGCAACCGCTCTCGTGGATTCGGAGCGAGGTACGTTCGTGGATTCGAAGCGTGCTACTGGGTGAAGACCGTGGATTCGGTCGGACGTCGTGGACTCGACGTTGGACGCTGTGGACTCAGCGTTGGGCGCGGATCGTGGATTCGAGAAGCGTCGTGGAGCGAGCGGGAAGATCTACTAGGAGCGTATGGTAAAAGGTTGAGTCGTCTGTGAGTACGTTATATCACCTTGTACGTGTGTTAATTCTAGTGGATTTCGCCGTGTTATCGGTCCCGTGGTTTTTTACTCCGGTTTGGAGTTTTTCCACGTAAAAATCTTGCGTGTTCTTTTTTTTTCCGCATTGGATTTTATTGCGCAATGATTTTTTGAGTGTTTATTGTTTACACCTATTCACCCCCCTCTAGGTGTTTTTTCTCCTATTTAGATCCAATTACTTATAACCCAACAGCATTACCGACAAACAAATTCAAGGATCATGTTGATCGTATGGGTATTTGAGTTTCATTTACAGTTTGAGTTTTTTCTTCTTGTATAAAGACTTCAGTGACTATTTTTATTGAATAAGATATTTTGTTTTGCACATTTTTGCTCGGTAAAGTTATATTTGTACATTAAATATTATTGTGCATTAAAGTGGGACTCTGAGTTGAACTTATATTAAGTTCATATAGTTATAACTCATAAAGATATTTAATTAAGAAATATTTTTGATACATAGAAGGAAGTGTTCATTTTGAATATACCGTTATGATTAAAGTATTGTCATTTCTTGGTTTAGTAGGAGTTTTGACTGTATAATTTGATAGGTACCTAATAAAGTTTTCATCGCCTATACAATATTGAAAATATCACTAGGCCAAGTGGGAGAATGTTGGATGTGGCATACGTAATTTATTCAATGCGATATTTAAAGATACAGTCAATCCAATCGGTTAGGATATATCTGGACACATCCTTGATGGACGGACGTGATTAAAACATCCTTACATTAGGTTATATATATATATATATATATATATAACGGGAGTCCCCCGTCTAACTATATTCCAAATTTTTTGTGACGGCTCCATCTCCGGAATAAGGGAATAGACAGAAAACATCCCGATTTTGTAGATTGCACACGAGGACGAATTGAAATGAAGAGCCGACATCTACAACCAATTTTAGGAAATTGAAAATCATGGCAGAATGTACGATTTAAAGTTTTTATTTGGTATTACAGAGTTTCATGGAGAACCACTACAACAAATTAAGTTATAGAGACGCATTCTTATGACACTTTTGTATAAATGTTCTTTCTATATCCCATCTATATCCAAAATTAGATTATAGGGACACATTTTTTGGACATATTATAAATATGTGTCGCTATACACCCTAGCGACGGCACATATAGCGACACTAATAATAAGTGTCGGTATTTTTGCTAGCGACACTTTTTTCAAATTTTAGAAAAATTTAAAAGTGTCGCTATAGTCTAATTTTGTTGTAGTGAACTCAAGCCAAGAGCGAAAAATATATTTAAAAAAAACTTAATAAAAGCATTTGATGACATTTTTTTTTTAATGAAATTTTATAAAGATTAATTTACAAGAAATTTATAATTGTAAAAAAATTTATTATTTAAATTTAATAAATTTATGGTTTTTTGTATATTAATTTTTTTTGTTTAATAATTATATTTCAAATTATTATAAACTAGATTTTTGTTTAAAAGTTGTGTAAACTAACATTTAAAGGAAAACAACTTATTAAATTTCCAATTCGCCGATGATTTACTTTTTTTTTTTTATGGGACTCCAAGATCGGCTGGGGCAATTAAGCAGGTTTTGGATGTCTTTTCTTTGAAATCGGGTCTCAAGATCAATTATGATAAAAGCTCCCTGATTCCGATCAACCTGGCGGTGCCATATGCTTCGGCCATTGCCAACCTCTTTGGCTGTTCGCTGATCGGGTTTCCATTTAACTATCTGGGCCTACACCCTCTCCTCCAAGGCGCTTCGTAAATCTGACTATTTGACGCTTATCGAGAAACTGGACAACAGACTGGCGGGCTGGAAGGCACTCACGCTCTCAAGGGGAGGTCCTCTTGTTTTCCTTAATTTTTGTTCTTAGTTAGCATTCCTTCTTACTTTTGCTCGGTCTTTAGGCTACCGATTTGGATTTCAAATGCCATTGATAGGATCCGGCGTGGCTTCTTTTGGAGAGGAAAGAAACTTCTCAACGGATTTCACTGTCTTGTCAAATGGGGGCAAGTTTGTCGTCCCAAAAGGCTTGGCGGAGTTGGGATCCGAAATCTCCGATCCATGAACTCCGCGTTGTTGATGACGGGACTTTGGATTTTCTACAGTTCGAGATCTTTACCATGGGTTGCGCCTTTTGTTTCAGAAGCATTACAGATTTAGATCTGTTAGGATTTGATTAGATTTGTAACTGAATCCTAGTTGGATTAAGATAATATTTAAATCTAAAGAGATAAGTTTGTTAAGATTTAAATATTGATTAGAATAAAAATCTATTTAGACTAGGATTTGATATACTTTTATGTAAGCTATAAATATAGCACATGTGTTATTATTTTAATGTGGTGTTATGGAGACGGTGGTGGTAATACCCATGGAGGTGGTGGGGGCTAGGATTTAGCCACACCCATGTAGTGGTATCTACACCCACGGTGGTGGTAACAACCAAGGAGGTGGTGGGGGCTAGGATTTAGCCACATCCATAGTCTTCTAGGTTTATAGACAGACGAGAGAAGTGAGTCTTCTAGGTTTATAGAAGACGAGAGAAGGGTGAGAGAGATTCAGGAGATAGAAGAAAAGAAAAAAAAAAGAAAGGAGTTCGTTGTAATCTTTTTCTTAATTATGATCTTATTTTCATCCCGCAAATTTTCTGTTTTGTTTTTTCTTCTACTTGGTGATTGTGCTAGTTCCAGTTATATTGAGAGGACGGGTTTTTGGTAAAAATCATTTGACGTTTTCGCGTGTGGGGGGAATCCAACTCTAGGCGGTAC
>CM054932.1:6675563-6703971 GCA_029168755.2 Tillandsia fasciculata | reverse complement strand
CGCCCCGCGCGGGCCCGCGCGGCACCCCGCGCGGGTGCCCGTCTCGGCTACCCGTTGCCTCGGCGTGCCCCCGGCCGCCCACGCAACTCGCGACGGCCGCGCGGTGTCCTCGCGCGCCCGCAGTGGGTGCGACCCGCGCGGCGCCGTCCCCGCCTGCGGCGGAGCCCGGTCATCCGCGTGCGTTCCCCCTTCTTCCTCGCGCGATGCCCCGTGGTGGCACCAGCGCGCCTCTTTGCCCGTTCCGTCCGCCCAACAAAATTATGATGACGGCGGCGGTGACGGGGGTGGCGGAGGAACTCTAGAATTATACCAAACTACGCTAGGAAAAATCCAGAAAATTATTAAAAATATTTTACCTATCGGAGATCGTCGGGAAGGTGTCCGGTCGCGTTTCTAGCCTTTGGATCGGCGTTTAGGACGATCGGCTCTCCCCCTTCTTTCCTTCTCCTTCCTCCGGTTACGGTTCTTTTCTTTCTTTTTTCACTGGTTGGGGGTTTCGGTACGTACGAAAAAGAGGGAGTTGGGAGGCGGAGAAATAAAATTAGGGTTTCGCCGGTAAGCGGGGAATAAATAACCCCTATATTGGATATATCCAATTGTAACCCGCACCGTCAAAATTCCCTTTTTGGTATTCCGATCCGATTAATAATCCGCTAATTAATTAATCCCCACCGATAACCTTTTAGTTATCGTTTGATTATTATCCCCACCGTCAATTCCCCAAATCTAATCGTTAATTTTATTTACGTACGTAGGAACCTATAATTTCCCGTTTCTATTTCTCAAGAAAATATCCGACGACGGGATATTTCTCGACTTTAAATCCTGACCACCGATTATTTGATCACCTTTATCAAATAATCTTGGGAAATCAAATTCCCAGTCGGATTCTAATTACCCGGATATTTAAACCTCTATTATCCAAATCCCGGTCACCGATTATTTAATCACCTTATTAAATAATCATGGGAAAATAAATCCCCAATTTGAAAATCCGGATCTTATCTCTTATTTAATCGTGAGATAAAAATCCCATAATTTAAATCCTTTAGTTTAATATCCTGATTTTTATCCCTTTCCAATCTATGCGATAAAATCCCACCCATTTAAATCCCAATTAATTTGTACGCAGGAGGATTTAAATTCCGTCACCGGATAATTAATTATTTGATTAATTATCCTTACGAGATAACCCACCTTATCTCTAACGGTGCAAGATATTTTGCACGGTTTCCGATGCGCGACTAACTACCGCATCGCTAAGGGTCCCGTTCCGGGAGATCCTGGCATCGGATTTCGAATCCGATCGCACCGTCGGTCATCGTTTTTCGCGCTCTATCGCAGGAAAATATACACACTTGTCCCGGCCGACTTTTGAAAATTAAATAATTTTATTCCCTTAAGGCCTAAGCGATTACATGTGAGTTCAAAAATACCCCGGAGGGTCGGGTCACTACACCACTCACACTTTATAAAAAGTTTCGTCCCGAAACTTAAACCCAAACCTCACTAAAATAACTCGGGAAAACATTCCCTCATCTTTGATTCCAGTTCCCACGTCGCCTCGCGCTCTTCGTGGTTGCTCCACTGGACCTTCACATAGGGAATCGTTCGGTTGCGCAACTTCTTGTCCTCTCTTGCCAAAATCCGCACCGGCGTCTCCTCGACGCTCAAGTCCTCCCGCAACTCGATGGTGGAGGCATCCAAGGCATGAGAGGGGTCCGCCAGGTACTTTCGGAGCATTGAAACATGGAACACGTTGTGGACTCGTTCGAGGTTCGGTGGCAGGGCCAACCGGTACGCCACCGGTCCTACGCGCTCCAGGATTTCGAACGGTCCCACGTACCTTGGGCTTACTTTCCCTTTATGCCGAAACGTCGGTTTCCCTTGGAGGGTGAAACCCGGAGCAGCACGTGCTCGCCCACCATGAACTCTAAGTCTCGGCGTCTGTTATCTGCATAGCTTTTCTGTCTGCTTTGGGCGGTCAGCAGCCTTTGTTTAATCAATCGCACCTTTGCTTCGGTCTCCTCCACCAAATCTGGGCCCAGAAACTTTCGCTCACCTAAGTCGTCCCAGCATATTGGAGACCGACAGCGGCGCCCGTACAGGGCCTCGTACGGCGCCATCTGAATACTGGCCTGGTAACTGTTATTGTAGGCAAATTCCACCAGGGGCAAACACCGTGCCCACCCTTCGCCCAAGTCCAGAACGCATGCTCGAAGCATGTCCTCCACGATCTGTATCACCCGCTCCGATTGCCCATCGGTCTGCGGGTGAAAAGCTGTGCTGAAGTGCAACTTGGTTCCCATCGCTTGTTGCAAACTTCGCCAAAAGTTCGACACAAAACGTGTGTCTCTGTCCGACGTGATGGATGTCGGTACACCGTGCAACCTCACTATCTCATCGAGGTACGTTTGCGCCAGTCGTTCCCGGGTCCACGTCGTGTGTATGGGCAAAAAGTGGGCCGATTTCGTCAAACGGTCCACGATCACCCATATCGCATCGTGTCCCTGTGGCGATCTCGGGAAACCGGTCACAAAATCCATGGTAATCATGTCCCATTTCCACTCGGGCACCGGTAAAGGTTGCAATTTTCCCGCCGGCCGTTGATGTTCGGCCTTCACCCGTTGGCACACCAGGCAGTGTGCCACAAATCGCGTCACGTCTCCCTTCATTTTGGGCCACCAGAAGGTTTGCTTGACGTCCTTGTACATCTTGGTTCCTCCGGGATGCGCCGCATACGGGGCAGTATGCGCCTCCCGTAGGATTTCTTCCTTGAGTTCCGGTAGATCCGGCACGCAGATTCGTCCGCGAAATCGTATCGCACCGTCGGAGCTCACCACGAAGTCGCCCTCCTTGTCGGCGGTTATTCTACTCCGCACCAGCTGGAGCTGACTATCAGTCGATTGGCCCTCGAGAATCCTGTCCAGCAAGGTAGGTCTGACCACCAGCGTCAGAAGTTGGGCGACTGTCCCTGCAGGTACCACTCTAGTCTCAATCGCGAGAACTCCGCAATTAGACTATCCTGCTGTGTAATGGCGCTTACATCGGCTTCCGCGGCCTGTCCTCTGCGACTCAGGGCGTCGGCCACCACGTTGGCCTTCCCGGGTGGTAGTGGATCGTTAAGTCGTAATCCTTTAATAGCTCAAGCCACCGCCTTTGTCGCAGATTTAGCTCCTTTGGGTGAAAAGGTACTTGAGGCTCTTATGATCTGAGTACACATTACAGTGTGCCCCATACAGGTAGTGCCTCCAGAGCTTGAGCACAAACACCACCGCTGCGAGTTCCAAATCATGCACGGGGTAATTCCGCTCGTACTCCTTGAGCTGCCTTGATGCATAGGCTATGACCTTTCCCCGTTGCATGAGTACTCCACCCAATCCATTTCGCGACGCGTCGCAATACACTTCGTAATCCTCCCCAGGCTCTGGCAGGGCGAGAATCGGAGCTCGCGTCAACCTATCCTTAAGCTCCTCGAAGCTTTTCTGGCACTTATCCGTCCAGATGAACTTTTCCCCCTTTCTTGTCAAGCGGGTTAAGGGGGTGGCTATCTTGGAGAAGCCCTCCACGAAGCGCCGGTAATACCCGGCTAATCCAGGAAGCTTCGAATTTCCGTCACCGTGGTCGGTCGGGGCCAGTCCGTCACCGAATCTATCTTCTTCGGATCCACCGCGACTCCAGCCGCTGAGATTACGTGCCCCAAGAACCCGACCTCTCGGAGCCAAAACTCACACTTTTTGAGTTTGGCGTAGAGTTTCTGTTCCCGTAGGGTCTGGAGGACTGTGCGCAGGTGTTCTTCATGTTCCCCATCGGTACGCGAGTAGATGAGGATATCGTCGATGAAGACCACCACGAACAGTCCAGGAAGGGCTTGAATACCCTGTTCATCATGTCCATAAACACTGCCGGGGCATTTGTGAGCCCGAACGGCATTACCGTAAACTCGTAATGGCCATAACGAGTACGGAAAGCTGTCTTGGGGATGTCCTCCCCCTTGACCCGGACCTGATGATAGCCCGACTGCAGGTCAATTTTTGAGAACACCGTCGCCCCCCGCAACTGGTCAAATAGATCGTCGATCCTTGGCAGGGGGTACTTGTTCTTGATCGTCGCCTTATTTATCTCCCGGTAGTCGATGCACAACCGGAGACTTCCGTCCTTCTTTCTCACAAACAGGACGGGCGCGCCCCAAGGTGACGCGCTTGGTCTGATGAAACCTTTGTCCAGAAGGTCCTCCAACTGTGCCTTGAGTTCCTTCAGCTCCGCAAAGGCCATCCTGTACGGTGCCTTGGTGATGGGCTTGGTGCCGGGGAGTAGTTCAATTGGAAAGTCCACCTCTCGTTCCGGCGGCATTCCGGTAGCTCTGCCGGAAATACGTCCGGGAATTCCCTTACTACGGGAATTCCTGTGGGTGAGGGGACGGGTCGGGTAGTTAGATCTACCGAGGCCAGATAGGCTACGCACCCGCCCTCCATCAATTTCCTTACCACGGGACCGCTGAACCTGGTCTGGGGAGCGGCCCCGTGCTGCATGACAGCCCATCGGGTTTCCGGTTGCAAGGCATAGGGCGAATCCTATTTATTCCCTGCATAGCCCTCTATGGGCCCCGGACCCACCGGATTTTCTAAACTTCGAAACGCCCACGCGCTTTGGCCGGGGAAGGTTTCGCCTAACGCCTACTGATCCTAGTGAGGGGAAGAGAGAGAGTCTAACAAGTGTATCTGGCTAGGGTGTAGTCGGCTGTAGGAAGGGAGAAGAATAAAAGATCGAACGATAATCACCTGCTGTCACTAAGTCTGGGACGCCGCATCCCCTGCCGCAGTGTCCCGGGGAGTCCGCCCGCAGTCCCTGGGCCAGCGTCGCACGGCGTGCTGGGGGAGAGTCTTAACGTCCGAAGAATCTGAGGAGTCCGAGGGGTCTGATGGATCTGAGGGTTCCCGGTTGTCGGGCGGGTTCCTTGGCTGAGCGGGAACCGCAGCACTGTCTGGTTCCTTCTGTGGCGGTGGCGTAGGGGCGGCGGCGGCGGGCCTCTGTGGGCAAGCGTCACGAATGTGATCCGGCAACCCGCAGTGGTTGCAATAATGGTTCCTCCATGTGCACTCCGCTACCGAGTGAGCACCCTGGCAAATCACGCACGGTCCCTGGGGTGGTCTCGCGTCCTCTGCTGGAGCCTGTCCTTCCTTCCGCACCCCCTTTGGTGGTCCCCCTCCTCGGTCTTCTTGGGCGGGGTCCCCTCGGGGAGCGGGTGTAGCAGTCTTTCCGTCCTCCTTGCTCGCGGCGCCGGGGGCCTGGTGACCCCCGGTTTCCAAGGGCAGTCGTATCGGTTATGGCCCGGCCTGCCACACCGATAGCAGTGATCATACCTCCACGGACACTCTGTTACCTGGTGCGTTCCTACGCATATAGGGCAAGGTCTCCCAAGCGGTCTGGGTTCCGCCCTCGCCATCCTTTCGAAGTCGCTCTCTGTCCTCGGGCGCTTGGATAGCGCTCTTGCCGTTCTTACGTAGTCGCTCTCTGCCCTCGGGCGCTTGGGTACTGGGCCCTCCGTCGGACCCGGATAGGCACCCCTTTCTCGCGCACGCATCTCGGCTAATTCCTGCTCTGCTCGCAGGGCCATCATGACTGCCTCGTTGAAGGTGGGGAACTCTGCTGGCGGTCTTCCCCAACGGATATCGGTCCTGGCGCCCCGCTGGGCGTGGTCAGCGCCCTCAAAATCTCGGATCAGTAGACCCAGTCGCTCTGTAAGGGTCAGCATGTGTCCTGCGATATCACGCAGCTGGTTCAGGAGTAAACGGTTGGCTGCCGCTGCGGGATCCATCTGCTTGTCACGAAACGATTAGTACTGGGTGGCCGAACACTGGCCGTCGGCTGCTGTAGACAAAGAAACCGTGTCAATCCTATGGTTACAACCCTAGCACACCGTTTCACGAATTCACCTATGTTACGTCCCCATTTCCCCGTACTCTCACGTACTACACCTATACCTTGGTTATCTCATTTCCAACTTGCTTGTGGCTCCTAGCACTGTGGACACAAAACACGTCTACTATGGTTGTGGTTGTATTTCTCTGATACCATTTAATCTGTCACGCCCCCGGGGGTTTTTGAGTCTTTTGAAGCGGAAAAACGTGCCTATTTTTTTTTCTTTTAATAAGGTAACTTAACTTCAACCCCGGTGCGTGCCAGACCGCCACATACACAAATTCACTCTGTCCGCGGACAGAGTCTCCTTTGTATATGCACGGCGTCTCATTTACATCATTTCATTCAATCACAATAATCATACAACACACACCAACCAACAACCATACAGTAGACATACACCATATTCAGAGTTAAATCGTTTAACTAAAGCATGTCATTTGAGCGGCTTCAATGTTTGGAAAGGATAAAACCCAGAGTTGTAAAATCCGTGCCCACACGGCACCTCTTTTTAGAAAACGTTTTCGCAAACCTTTATCTCATCATAAAACATGCCGCAATAAAAACACTACTAAAAGTATCACATAAAGCCACATCTCATCCACAGTGCTAACTAAAACATGCCCACATGTAAAGTAATCCACAAGCGAAATTAAAAGTAACCTAAAGAGGAAATGAGTTATATATACGATAACCAAGAGTCCGACTACGATCCTCACGTCGCAGTCCCACCGCCGTCCCGGCTAACGCACCTAGGGAAACCTGTCACGGAGTGGGTAACGTCAGTGACAAACAAAGTAGATGTCTAATAATATTAAGAAAGGAAGAACGAACCGAATACACCGAGTACACCGTAACCTTTCGTTAACCCCTGTGCATATATTAAACCGGGCACCAACCCCGGATTGATTGTTAATTAAATTGGGCACCGACCCCAGAGTACCTGTCGGGGAGACTAAAGTCCCCCCTCGTGCACAACACCTTTTTGATGCTATAACCACTTCACGGGGCTAGTGCGACCCCTATAGCAGCCGTGAAGAGGTCCTCACGGCACCCACCCCTTTGTGAGGCACACGGGTCAAAAAGACCACTTTTCCGGAAAAGTACACCCATGCGGAGGCCAATCCGCCTGTGTACGTGCAGCATCCGAAACCGGATTGCCAAGAATGGCGTGTAATGAGCACCGCGACCGCAGCCGCTTAATTTATCAGATATTTATCAATTAAAAGAAAGGTTAACTGTCCATCTACTTTGTTAGGTAAATTAAAGAATATTTTTAATGACATAGATGCACTTACAGCACCGGTTGCACACATCGCAACCGTACCCACCTTGTTGGAGAGAAGACGGGTCACCCGAGCCCTTCGCACTCTCCCGCTGCGCACCTGGACCTATAAAAAGCCCGCACGGACACTAAGGTCAGAAACTATACTAAATACCGTAACAGAAAACACCCCACTTATATTATAATAAAGTCCGGCACCGTCCCGCTGCCCATGGAACCCCCCTTGCGCAACCGTCGCCGCCCGTCGGAGCCGCGCGCGGCGCGGCCCCGCGGGCGGTGCGCGCAAAGTGCCCCGCACGGTGCCCGCACGGGCACGGGCCCGTGCGGCGCCCGTGCGGGGTCGCCCGCGCGGCGCCCGCGCGGTGCCCGCGCGGCGCCCGCGCGGGGCCGCCCGCGCGGCACCCCGCGCGGGTGCCCGCGCGGCGCCCGCGCGGGGCCGCCCGCGCGGCACCCCGCGCGGGTGCCCGCGCGGCACCCCGCGCGGGGCCGCCCGCGCGGGTGCCCGCGGGGCACCCCGCGCGGGTGCCCGCGCGGCGCCTGCGCGGGGCCGCCCGCGCGGCGCCCCGCGCGGGTGCCCGCGCGGCACCCGCGCGGGTGCCCGTGCGGCAGCCCGCGCGGTGCCCGCGCGGGGCCGCCCACGCGGCGGCCGCGCGGTGTCCGCGCGGCGCCCGCGTGGGTGCGACCCGCGCGGCGCCGTCCCCGCCTGCGGCGGAGCCCGGTCATCCGCGTGCGTTCCCCCTTCTTCCTCGCGCGATGCCCCGGTGGCACCGCGCGCCTCTTTGCCCGTTCCGTCCGCCCAACAAAATTATGATGACGGCGGCGGTGACGGGGGTGGCGGAGGAACTCTAGAATTTTACCAAACTACGCTAGGAAAAATCCAGAAAATTATTAAAAATTATTTTACCTATCGGAGATCGTCGGGAAGGTGTCCGGTCGCGTTTCTAGCCTTTGGATCGGCGTTTAGGACGATCGGCTCCCTCCTTCTTTCCTTCTCCTTCCTCCGGTTACGGTTCTTTTCTTTCTTTTTCACTGGTTGGGGGTTTCGGTACGTACGAAAAAGAGAGTTTGGGGAGGCGGAGAAATAAAATAGGGTTTCGCTCGGTAAGCGGGGAAATAAATAACCCCTATATTGGATATATCCAATTGTAAACCCGCACCGTCAAAATTCCCTTTTTGGGTATTCCGATCCGATTAATTAATCCGCTAATTAATTAATCCCCACCGATAACCTATTTAGTTAATCGTTTGATTATTATCCCCACCGTCAATTCCCCAAATCTAATCGTTAATTTTATTTACGTACGTAGGAACCTATAATTTCCGTTTCTATTTCTCAAGAAAATATCCGACGACGGGATATTTCTCGACTTTAAATCCTGACCACCGATTATTTGATCACCTTTATCAAATAATCTTGGGAAATCAAATTCCCAGTCGGATTCTAATTACCCGGATATTTAAACCTCTATTATCCAAATCCCGGTCACCGATTATTTAATCACCTTAATTAAATAATCATGGGAAATAAATCCCCAATTTGAAAATCCGGATCTTATCTCTTATTTAATCCGTGAGATAAAATCCCATAATTTAAATCCTTTAGTTTAAATATCCTGATTTTTATCCCTTTCCAATCTATGCGATAAAATCCCACCCATTTAAATCCCACAATTAATTTGTACGCAGGAGGATTTAAATTCCGTCACCGGATAATTAATTATTTGATTAATTATCCTTACGGGATAACCCACCTTATCTCTAACGGGTGCAAGATATTTTGCACGGTTTCCGATGCGCGACTAACTACCGCATCGCTAAGGGTCCCGTTCCGGGAGATCCTGGCATCGGATTTCGAATCCGATCGCACCGTCGGTCATCGTTTTTCGCGCTCTATCGCAGGAAAATATACACACTTGTCCCGGCCGACTTTTGAAAATTAAATAATTTTATTCCCCTTGAGGCCTAAGCGATTACATGTGAGTTCAAAAATACCCCGGAGGGTCGGGTCACTGAAGATTGAAGATGAAAGAACTTTGGATCATATACCTCAATCTCAAGAAAGAAGAATTCAAAAGGATCAGGTATGTTTAACTAAAGATTTTTGGTGATCCGAATACTTCTTGTAGTGTAGAAACACCTGGAAGAAAGTTTTATTGCATAAACATCAAAAACTGGACATGGGACATGTTCAGGATCCGGATCGTGCTCGGCAATCCGGATCCCGAAGGGTGTTTGTTCATACACTGTTTCAATCCGGATCGCAGCATTTCATGATCCGGATCCCGAACACTGGTTTTACCTTTTGCTTGCACGATCCGGATCAGGATTTGCAATCCGGATCCCGAACGTGATGTTTGGTGAAACTGTATGAACGATCCGGATCGGGGACTACGATCCGGATCCCGAACTAGCATTTTTCTGGAAATCGTCTTTCTTGCTTCTGCAATCCGGATCGTCCAATTCCAATCCGGATCGCCGTCGGTAAAATCTCCAGAAAAGGCAGTTTTTGATCCTTATCTTCTTCCAATGGTTTCTAACCTATAAATAGGCCCTATATTCATTTTCTAGGGCATCCGCAAAATAGAAAAAGATAGCCGAAAGGAAAAATCCACATATAGAGAAGAAAGGAAATCAATAGATTTATTCTATGTTTCTTCATCTATATTGATTGATTTGATTCTAGGTTTTCCATACTCACATTTTGAGTAGAATCAAATCAATGAATACTTAGATGGTATTTCCGATCTATTTCTAATCTAAGTATTCGGCGGATCATCACCACCCAAAACAAACAACGATTTACCCCAAATCGGCGCGTGGACTCGCGTGGCCTTGTGGATTCAAGGTGCAACCGCTCTCGTGGATTCGAAGCGAGGTACGTTCGTGGATTCGAAGCGTGCTACTGGGTGAAGACCGTGGATTCGGTCGGACGTCGTGGACTCGACGTTGGACGCTGTGGACTCAGCGTTGGGCGCGGATCGTGGATTCGAGAAGCGTCGTGGAGCGAGCGGGAAGATCTACTAGGAGCGTATGGTAAAAGGTTGAGTCGTCTGTGAGTACGTTATATCACCTTGTACGTGTGTTAATTCTAGTGGATTTCGCCGTGTTATCGGTCCCGTGATTTTTTACTCCGGTTTGGAGTTTTTCCACGTAAAAATCTTGCGTGTTCTTTTTATTTCCGCATTGGATTTTATTGCGCAATGATTTTTTGAGTGTTTATTGTTTACACCTATTCACCCCCCTCTAGGTGTTTTTTCTCCTATTTAGATCCAATTACTTATAACCCAACAGCATTACCGACAAACAAATTCAAGGATCATGTTGATCGTATGGGTATCTTGAGTTCATTTACAGTTTGAGTTTTTTCTTCTTGTATAAAGACTTCAGTGACTATTTTTATTTGAATAAGAATATTTTGTTTTGCACATTTTTGCTCGTAAAGTTATATTTGTACATTAAAATATTATTGTGCATTAAAGTGGGACTCTGAGTTGAACTTATATTAAGTTCATATAGTTATAACTCATAAAGATATTTAATTAAGAAATATTTTTGATACATAGAAGGAAGTGTTCATTTTGAATATAACCGTTATGATTAAAGTATTGTCATTTCTTGGTTTAGTAGGAGTTTTGACTGTATAATTTGATAGGTACCTAATAAAGTTTTACATCGCCTATACAATATTGAAAATATCACTAGGCCAAGTGGGAGAATGTTGGATGTGGCATACGTAATTTATTCAATGCGATATTTAAAGATACAGTCAATCCAATCGGTTAGGATATATCTGGACACATCCTTGATGGACGGACGTGATTAAAACATCCTTACATTAGGTTATATATATATATATATAACGGGAGTCCCGGTCTAACTATATTCCAAATTTTTTGTGACGGCTCCATCTCCGGAATAAGGGAATAGACAGAAAACATCCCGATTTTGTAGATTGCACACGAGGACGAATTGAAATGAAGAGCCGACATCTACAACCAATTTTAGGAAATTGAAAATCATGGCAGAATGTACGATTTAAAGTTTTTATTTGGTATTACAGAGGTTTCATGGAGAACCACTACAACAAAATTAAGTTATAGAGACGCATTCTTATGACACTTTTGTATAAATGTTCTTTCTATATCCCATCTATATCCAAAATTAGATTATAGGGACACATTTTTTGGACATATTATAAATATGTGTCGCTATACACCCTAGCGACGGCACATATAGCGACACTAATAATAAGTGTCGGTATTTTTGCTAGCGACACTTTTTTCAAATTTTAGAAAAATTTAAAAGTGTCGCTATAGTCTAATTTTGTTGTAGTGAACTCAAGCCAAGAGCGAAAAATATATTTAAAAAGAACTTAATAAAAGCATTTGATGACATTTTTTTTTTAATGAAATTTTTATAAAGATTAATTTACAAGAAATTTATAATTGTAAAAAAATTTATTATTTAAATTTTAATAAATTTATGGTTTTTTGTATATTAATTTTTTTTGTTTAAATAATTATATTTCAAATTATTTATAAACTAGATTTTTGTTTAAAAGTTGTGTAAACTAACATTTAAAGGAAAACAACTTATTAAATTTCCAATTCGCCGATGATTTACTTTTTTTTTTTGATGGGACTCCAAGATCGGCTGGGGCAATTAAGCAGGTTTTGGATGTCTTTTCTTTGAAATCGGGTCTCAAGATCAATTATGATAAAAGCTCCCTGATTCCGATCAACCTGGCGGTGCCATATGCTTCGGCCATTGCCAACCTCTTTGGCTGTTCGCTGATCGGGTTTCCATTTAACTATCTGGGCCTACCCCTCTCCTCCAAGGCGCTTCGTAAATCTGACTATTTGACGCTTATCGAGAAACTGGACAACAGACTGGCGGGCTGGAAGGCACTCACGCTCTCAAGGGGAGGTCCTCTTGTTTTCCTTAATTTTGTTCTTAGTAGCATTCCTTCTTACTTTTGCTCGGTCTTTAGGCTACCGATTTGGATTTCAAATGCCATTGATAGGATCCGGCGTGGCTTCTTTTGGAGAGGAGAGAAACTTCTCAACGGATTTCACTGTCTTGTCAAATGGGGGCAAGTTTGTCGTCCCAAAAGGCTTGGCGGAGTTGGGATCCGAAATCTCCGATCCATGAACTCCGCGTTGTTGATGACGGGACTTTGGATTTTCTACAGTTCGAGATCTTTACCATGGGTGCGCCTTTTGTTTCAGAAGCATTACAGATTTAGATCTGTTAGGATTTGATTAGATTTGTAACTGAATCCTAGTTGGATTAAGATAATATTTAAATCTTAAAGAGATAAGTTTGTTAAGATTTAAATATTGATTAGAATAAAAATCTATTTAGACTAGGATTTGGATAGCTTTTATGTAAGCTATAAATATAGCACATGTGTTATTATTTTAATGTGGTGTTATGGAGACGGTGGTGGTAATACCCATGGAGGTGGTGGGGGCTAGGATTTAGCCACACCCATGTAGTGGTATCTACACCCACGGTGGTGGTAACACCCAAGGAGGTGGTGGGGGCTAGGATTTAGCCACATCCATAGTCTTCTAGGTTTATAGAAGACGAGAGAAGTGAGTCTTCTAGGTTTATAGAAGACGAGAGAAAGGTGAGAGAGATTCAGGAGATAGAAGAAAAGAGGAGTCGGTGTAATTCTTTTCTTAATTAATGAATCTTATTTCATCCGCATATTTTCTGTTTTGTTTTTCTTCTACTTGGTGATTGTGCTAGTTCCAGTTATATTGAGAGGACGGGTTTTTGGTAAAAATCCGATTTGACGTTTTCGCTGCGGAATCCCAACTCTAGGCGGTACCAAAGCGGATTACGGTATCGAAGCGGGTTGCGGATTCAGAGAATCTGGTACCGGGGCGAGTACCGGATTTTTCCAACAATTGGTATCAGAGCTAAAGGTTGGCGATCCTCAGGAGATATCGACATCAGAGTACTGGATTACCGATCATCACGGGAGGCGATCACAATTTGATCTCACTAGGCGTGTTGGACTCGAAGGTATGTGATTTTTCGGCTTCAGGTGGAGCTAGAGAGTCCAAAAGCGAGATCGGAGATGCAGTCGCTCAAGGTGGAGCGAAGGAGAGCTCGATGTAGCGATTGAAGACTACAAATCAAATCAAGGTGGAGATTTGTTAGGATTTGATTAGATTTGTAACTGAATCCTAGTTGGATTAAGATAATATTTAAATCTTAAAGAGATAAGTTTGTTAAGATTTAAATATTGATTAGAATAAAAATCTATTTAGACTAGGATTTGGATAGCTTTTATGTAAGCTATAAATATAGCACATGTGTTATTATTTTAATGTGGTGTTATGGAGACGGTGGTGGTAATACCCATGGAGGTGGTGGGGGCTAGGATTTAGCCACACCCATGTAGTGGTATCTACACCCACGGTGGTGGTAACACCCAAGGAGGTGGTGGGGGCTAGGATTTAGCCACATCCATAGTCTTCTAGGTTTATAGAAGACGAGAGAAGTGAGTCTTCTAGGTTTATAGAAGACGAGAGAAGGGTGAGAGAGATTCAGGAGATAGAAGAAAAGAGGAGTCGGTGTAATTCTTTTCTTAATTAATGAATCTTATTTCATCCGCATATTTTCTGTTTTGTTTTTCTTCTACTTGGTGATTGTGCTAGTTCCAGTTATATTGAGAGGACGGGTTTTTGGTAAAAATCCGATTTGACGTTTCCGCTGCGGAATCCCAACTCTAGGCGGTACCAAAGCGGATTACGGTATCGAAGCGGGTTGCGGATTCAGAGAATCTGGTACCGGGGCGAGTACCGGATTTTTCCAACAAGATCACCTGCGACGGCCGTCACAGCGCCTATTGTGCTGCCCCATGTGGAAAGGAGTCCTCAGTACGTCCTCGCCTTTTTATACATCCGTTCTTTTCTCTCTTGGGAACGGATCTTTGACTGCTTTTTGGAGCACGAGATGGAGTGGGGAGTGCTTACTGCGCAACACCTTTCCAAATCTGTATACTGGAACCAACCTTAAACATTTGTCGGTCAAAAAGTGGATGTGCCGCTTTGCCAATACGAGTAATTTCGGATACAGCCGGACGCCTAGTTGGGTGGAACAACAAGAACTGGGACAGCTTCGTAACCTAATCAATAGTGTAACACTCAATGAAGATACAGACTCAATCATATGAAGATGGTGTTGTAATGGTAAGTTCTCTGCCAGCAGCGCCTACAATTTTTTTTCTTTCGACGGAGTCGACGACCGCAAAATTGGGCACCTTTGGTCGATCAAAATACCACTCAGAATCAAACTTTTTCTATGGTTGGCAGCAAGATATAGGCTTCTAACTGCTGATTTGCTCGCTAAACGAGGTTGGCAAGGTCCTTCAATTTGTGTGTTATGCGGCGCAGATGAAGAGAATCTGGACCACCTCTTTTTCCGCTGTCCGTTTGCTAGGTCCTTGTGGGATCGGCTTCTCCAGAGATTTCCAATTACAAGTAATCGATTTCGCAGCGGAACAGGCGGTTTTGCAGTTAGATGGAAGAGAGCTAGGTTGACTCTGCCGGCCCGTTTACAGGGTACTTTCGATATTTGGTTCTCAGCTGCATGTTGGGAGTTATGGAATGAAAGGAACAAAAGAATTTTCGACAACACCTCAACCTAGAGTGAAGCCTGCGGAAGAAGGGTGGGCTGCACGGCGAAGCTCTGGATTTTTGCACTGGGTGCTTAAGCAGGCAACTGGGCAAATCTTCCCCATCTTCTCCGGCGGAGGGTCCTAGTCCTCTTTTCGTCTTACTCTGGTGCTTAATTGGGAGGGTTTCAATGATTCGATAGATTTGATTTCAGTAGCATGGCGCTAATTATTTAGTAGGTGGCCATACAACATGAGATAGGGGAAGTTTACTACAAGACTCTTAACCGCATGGCATCGATTTCTTCACTGTCAACCTTCGGAGTTATGCGTTTAGGAGCTATTTTGTTGATTTCTTAACTTCTGCGTCTGCCGTTGATTGGATAAATCTGGTCCGAGATTATTCCTTTTACTGTTGGCTGCGGCTCCTGATTTCCTTCATCCGTCTGCATCGACTCCTCTCGGCGTTGGATCTTGGAATATCTGGTTTATCTATGGGGAGGGATGTTTACATCCTGCTGTTGTTGTTTTGTTGCATTCTGATGTTGTTGTTTTTTGTTGGTGTCGTGGCTGTTGTTTGTTGGTGCTGTTGTTGTTTTGTTGTGTTCCCCTTTGCCTATTGAGCACTGAGGCAACGTCTTGTTCTGGGTTTTCCTTTCTTTGCAACTCCTCTTGTAATGTTCTCAAGTGGGATTTATCCCTGTTTAATCCAAAAAAAAAAAAAAAAAAAAAAAAAAAAAAAAAAAAAAAAAAAAATTGAAAATTAAAAACTTAAAAATATTTGAGTTTTATGCACTAATTACTAATAATAGATAGTCAAAAGCATTTTTATGAAAGTTTTTAATGTATTTATTCAAAAGATTTTTTTTTTTTTCTTTTTTTTTCTGTTTTTTTGTCGACAACATTTGTCAACAACAATAAAAAAATTAGTGAGAAAAAATAGTTTCGTGATGTATTAGAAATAATAATAATAATAATAATAATAATAATAATAATAATACAAGATAGTAAATATTAAAAAGAAAAACTGTAGAAATTGAAATAAAACAATATTGTCTTCGAAAAATAAAAATTATATAATGTAACAAAAGAAAATCGCACTACAAGTTATTTTTCAAAAAGTGTTTAAGATAAAGATTAAATTTTTGGCTAAATTATATAAAATCTTCCGTAAATACCTGCTTTTTTATTTTTTTTTCTGACTTTCAAAAATCTATATTTTATCCCCTCAAAAATTTAAGTTGATGTATTTGACCCCCTCTCCGTGAAGATTCCGTCAATATTTTATCAATTTATTATAATTTATATCAAAAATATTTTTGAAATGATAGAAATATATTAAAAATTATTATTTTTCTTTATAGAGTAAGTAAGGACAATATGTTTATTTCACTCTCTTCATTAACACCATAACTCTTGAAAAATATTTTTTGATATTTTAAGGGGGTAAAATATAGATTTTTGAAAGTAATAAAAAAAACGAGTATTTACAAAAAAGTTTTCTATATTTTAGCATAATTTTTTTAATGAACAATGGCATAAAATCAAAATCTTTTGGATTATTATGATCTATAATATGTGATGGTCATTTGTAAAAAAAAAAAAAAAAATCATGAGTTTTAGAAGGCTTTTTTTATATATGTGTCAAGTAGTCTCGAGAATCAATGGTATAGTATTGTTCGATTTACAAGAAATTGACATCAAAATTTTATAATTTTGTATATGTAGGCGTTTTTACTATCATAGAATACAACCATTAAATTAAATTTGACTTAACAGAGTACTTTATCATCAACAAAGTATTTATAAAGTGCAATATTTGAGATGTACTAATACACCTCCAAATTTTGGTTAAAACCCAATATAAAAATTTAAAATTTTCCACCAAAGTTTAGTTAGATAACTCGACATGCATGTATCTTGTTATAAAGTAACTTTTTAAAATTAGTTGGCCTGAACCTTAAATCTATAATTAGTTATTATAAATCTAAATGACAAATATATGTTATAATTAAAATGTTTTTTTTATTCAAATGCGTGAGGGTGTTTGGTCTAGTGGTATGATTCTCGCTTCGGGTGCGAGAGGTCGTGAGTTCGATTCTCGCAACACCCCTTAGGTTTTTTTTTTTCCAAAATTTCAATTTTAGTCCTGAAACATTTAGCCAACTTTTATTTTGGTCCTTGAAGCTATTTCTAAACTTTTAATTGTATGCTAAATCAATTTAGGTCAATTGCACCACTAGTTCTGAAATGTTTAGCCACGTTTCATTTTGTCATCAAATTCTCAAATTTGATATCAACGGTTTCTAAACTCTTAACAAAAATTTATTTTAGTCCTTCTATATATTTATTATTAGATAAATTATTCCTTACTTCTCAATGTAACTTTACGTCTATGTATTAGGTATTTATCAACTTTTTTATTTTTTTTTCATAATATGTTTCAACCATACTATCCATTGAATTATATACTATTTTTTTACACAAAATAATATCTCTTTATTAAAGGAAAGAAAAGGTTAATTTATTATTTATAAATTTTATGAATGGACAACCAAAAAAAAATCTCTTCTTAGGAACTACGTGGTATTCTTTTGGGCCCATTTGGTAATAGATTAAGATAGAACTAGTTAATACTGGAATAAGTATAAAGTACGGAACTAGGGTAAAAAAGGGTTTGGGATGGTTCCAAGCATAAGAGATTTTGTGTTTGATATGGTTGCAAGGATAAGAGATTTTGTGTTTGGTATGATAATGAGGAATAAGAGGAATAAAGAGGTTAAGTTGGATAAATTACCTTTTTGCCCTCAAGATTTAATATGTGATAAAAGTTGTTAAAATCTAATTAGTTCGTTTTAATTAATGGATTAAAGTTTAAAAAAATTTAAGATAAAATCAAAATAATAATCAAATTATATTTTTTTAAAATAATATTTAATTTAACATTTTATTTTCTCAAATTAAATTTAAAATTTTAAATATAAAATTTCAACATTTAAATTTTAAAATTTAAAATTTTATAATATTAATTTTAAATTATAAATTTTAAACATAAAATTTTTTAATTTTCAAATAATAACTTTTACTTTCTTCATTTTAATTAATGGATTAAAACCTTACAAAAATTAAGATAAAATTAAAATCAAAATCAAAATCAAAATCGAAATCAAATTTCAAATTATATTTTATAAAAATAATATTTAATTTACATTTTATTTGTTTAAATTAAATTTAAAATTTAGGATATAAAATTTTAAAATTTAAGGCCGTACAAAAATTATGATAAAATCAAAATCAAAACAAAATTTCTAAAATTTTGAAAATAATATTTAATTTAACATCCAATTAAATTAAAAAGAGAGAGAGAAGAGAGAGGGATTTATGATGATGAGAGTGTATTGGGAAGAAAGAAAAGAGAGAGAGGAGAGAGAGGGATTTGTGATGATGAGAGTATTGGGAAGAAGAGAGAGAGGGGAGAGAGAGGGATTTGTGATGATGAGAGTGTATTGGGAAGAGAGAAATAAGGGGAGGAGGGGTAGTTTGGTAAAAAACAAAATTATAAAATAATGGGTAAGAACTGTTGTTCCAGCTTATTCTGTTTGTACTGAAACTACTGTACCGAATAATTTCTGGTACGTTTAATAGAATAAGGGGGATATCCTCCTTATTTCTTGTTCCAACTCCATTCCAAACAGGCCCATAGGAGTTCCAACCCCATTCCAAACAGGCCCATTGTAGTAAACGTAATTTTTAAAATCCAAAATCTAAGCTTAAATAATTTTCTGAATTATTTAAATGGCAAAAATGGAAAATTAGTAGTGCATAGTGGCCCTTAAAATATCGACTTTTGATCGGGGCCTGATCTGGAAAATCCGAGATCACCATCGCGATCGTCTCGACGAAACATAGAAATTTCATATTCATATGTCTTCGATCCGACCGTCGGATCTTCCAGAAATAAGAAAAGAAGCGGGCGGGCCCCACAGCTTAAGTGAATAGTAAACCCCTTTATTTTAAATCCCTCTTGTTCACTAATGGCCAATTCACTGTCTAAAAATCTAATATAGGGGTATGAGTAGTCAAACCTAACTAATTTCGACGTTCTGAGCGCAATGGCACTGACGGTTTTCGCGTTTGGCGATCCGGGTGCATCGGAATGCGTACAAAGTGCCGAAAAACCAATATTTTTTTAATAAAACCTAAGTATTTTATGTACCAGACCTTACAAGCTTAATTCCTTAAGGTGTTGGGTGCAGTTTGTGTCTGCTGTGAAGATCCCAGGGCCTGAGGTTTAGTGTGAACCGAGTTTTGGTTATTTTGCAAGGAATCTTGCATTAAAGAGGAAGTGACCTTTGGGTTTCCTTGGGTGCATGCACGAGGGGTCATGCTGGATTCTAAGCATCACCACCACCCCTCTGCATCTTCCAACCAAGCTTTGTGGATTGGTGTTGGCCGAGGAGACCACCCAAGTGAGACCAAACCGAGAGAGGGAGAGGAAGGAGAAAGTTGGAACCAACTTCAACAAGAATCGGTTTTGGAACTTCTGTGGTGTTCCTTGGTGACTGTGGACCTTGCTGGAGCTTGCCGTGGCCGCGCGTGGAAGAAGGACCAAGAAACCGGCTTCTTCCATCTTCTACAACTCCGGCCAAGGTAAGGTGCTTAAACCTCGGTTTGCTTGAGCCCGAGACCTTTAGTAGTAGGTTAATTAGGTCCCTAGGATGCTCCCTGCCAAGCCCCAAGCTCCCATGCACATCGCATGGCCGGCGGGAGCAAAAGTTGGCCGGAAACCTAATAGAGCTCCGCCTCGGGAAATCTCAGCAACCAATGGTCCAAAATGGACCAAATTTGGTGTGCTAGGACTGTAGGACTCATAGATAAATTCTGCAAATTTTGAGAAGTTTTGGTTGAGTATTTTGGAAGAAAATCGATGCCCTAGTTTTCAGGTTTTATGCATGTTGGCCGAGCTTCGTGCTCCGGCGCCGGCGAGCTTCTACGACGCCGACCACCTGCCCAGAACTCTTCTAGGGACCGAGGGGAGTCCATAAATGCACTTGCATGGCAACCATGCAGCACAGTTGAAGCGCGGCCAAGATGGGTTCGAAATGGGATCAAATCGCGGCCGCCGGCGTTCCGGCCAACTCCGGCCGGGGAGGGTTGGACGGGAATCTTCGTGTGGTCCAGTAGGGACTTTCCATCCAAGTTGGAAGCCTCTAAAATGCCCCGTTAAAAATCCGCCATTAACGGTGGAAGAGCTCGAAATGGAGCTTGCTCCACCGCCGTCGCCGCCGTGCCCTGTCGCCGGGCACGGGTTCAGGTGAGTTTGTTATGAGATTTAGCAACTATTTGATCAAGTTGTTGGGTCCCATAAGCCCTGGTTGGATGGTCACGAAATTCGAAGCTTGAGCTTCATCTTCCTCCTCGAGCTCGCGGCCAACTATAGGTTTTGGTTTGCTCCAAGTTGCAGGAAAGATAGAGAAGACTCCAATGAGCATTTCTATCCAAGTTAGGTTGCCTCTGGTGCTGTGGTTGCAGAGAACCAACTCAATGTTGGTGTTGTGTGTGTGGTGTATAAGGTGCACACCAAGTGTTTGCTTAAATGCCTCAAAGAAGAAATATTTGGAATTTGACTTGGATGTAAAAATGAAAGATGTCCCAAAATGTCCCCTGAGCTTTATGCTCACTTCAGATCAAGTTGGATCTGTGTGGAACTAAGTTTAGAGCATTGTACACATTGTTAGAAAGCAAGGCTTTGGATCTCTTTGATCCAGCAGTTTCTGGGCTGCCCAAAGGTAAGCCCTGGTATCCTGGCACTGTCCAGAGCCACTTTGATATACAAAGTTTTATTAAATGATGATTAGATTAAAAGTTGTAGTTAAACCAACCTCCAAATGTAATTATGACCCAAACACTGTTCTAGGATGTTTGCGAAGCCGCGACAGTGAGTTCTTGACTAATTTGGGGTCACTGGACGCGATGCTCGCGTTAAAAAACTGATTTTTAAGTTCCGGAGAAACAAAAATGCAAAATAGCTATGTTAGAGGAGTGTTTTATGGCCCGAAGTTTTCCTCGGGATGCGTTCTGCCACAAATGTGTGAGCACGGTGTTCAGCAAGTTAAAAGTCACCTGCTGGAAGTGACGATTTGTTAAAATGAGTTTCCAGTTGAAAGAACGAGCGAAAACAATGCTTAAATGACACTATTGTTTAAGTAATTAGAGGGTTTAAGTTGATTTGGAATAAGTTAGAGCCAGAGTTGATCCTTGATCAATATGATTGATTCAGGTTTATTCGGTGCCTCTGGTTCTGAGCATACAGTGGATACGGTTTAGTCGCCTGCGATTTGTCAGGTGGGTTTATCTTCGGTCCGGGCTTTATCATTTCGGCCCTCTGTGTACGGTATTGGTTGGACCCCTGTTTTGTAGCCTAGTTGATAATTGAGCCTGTCTTCATTTTGATCAGTTTTGGTTTTGCTATAAACATGTTTTTAGTCAACCCATGTTTTGTCTCCAAGCATCGCAGAGTCGCCGGAGTCTGTTCTTGTTTGATAGGACAAAGGCAAAGCTCTTCGAGGTTTAGACATAAAACATGTTTTCAAAATGTTTTCCTAAAAAGATTTTTAGTTGCATGATTGATTCTGAGTTGCTTCCAGATATTATGACTTTATTTCTGGACATTTGCCATGCCTGATTGGTCATTTGCTAGGTTAAATACCTAATTATCAGTACTTCCTGATTATATCTGATCCATGATATATAATTGTCGCTTATTCTTGCATATGAGTCGAGACTCAGTTGGTTTCTGATATTGCATTCTTATTATCCTGATTATATCTGATCCATGTTATATAGTTACTGATTATTCCTGCATGTGAGTTGAGATTCAGTTGATTCTGATATTGCATCCCAGTGGGGATTTCCCGGCTTGTTGCCGATTACCTGGTCAGTGGACCGAGAGCTTGAGCATTTGCATTATGATTGAGCCTGCTTTCTTGTTGATTTAATGCTACACTGCTAAACACATCGTGTTATTCAACTTATGTTTTTACTGAACGTCGTAGGGTCGCCTGAGTCTGTTCTTGTTTGATAGGACAAAGGCATTGCTCTTCGAGGTTTGGACCTAAAACCTGTTTTCAAAATGGTTTTCTCAAAAATATGTGTTTAGTTTTGTATGGTTGGTTAGTCTGCATGATTGATGTTTAGTTGCTTCCTAGTATTATGATTTGATTCCTGGTTATTTACTATATCTGATTATCAGCACTTCTGATCCATGTTATATCATTGCTGCTTCTTCATATGAGTTGAGATTTGTTGATGGTCTTGCATTAAGTTGAGATTTGTTGTTGGCCTTTGCCATTGCATCCCTATTGGGATTTTCCCGGCTTGTTGCCGATTACCCGGTCTGTGGACCGTGAGCTTGAGCATTCGCATGATTGATCGCCACGTACCGCTGTACTTCACGAACATTGCCGGGGTCGCTCCCCGTGGAGATTGTTCTTTACCGGTAAAGTGGTCTAGAGGAAAGACCCGTGAGCCCCCAGATAGCACCAGTGGGTGCGGGGTTATGTCAGCCAGATAGGTGCCAGATCGTGGCATGAGCCTGAGGTTCTGTGAGACCAATAGTGGCATTGATTGGGTACTTGATATTCTTGTGATTGATGCATAGCTTTTATATTTCTATTGATTCCTTGATTTGATGTTTTATTATCCACCTATACATGTCGAGACTTGATATGATGCCTTTACTTATAGTATCATGATTATTGAGTTGCTTATCCTACCTGTGATTTCATGATTATATATATCTGTTGACCTCCATGTAGTTGAACTATTTATTCTAACCTCTGTGACTTTTTACTATCCTCTAGTATTGTATACCAGTAGGTACGATCTGCTATTTCTCGGCTCGTCGTGCCCACTGGGATACACTCCGGTGTGTCTCACACCCTCGGGTGACTGTTTTTCAGGTCGAGCGGGTGTTGGGATGTCGGGACGAATTGGCGAGGTATCGATATAGAGGTTGACCCTGGACAGCCGAAAAGTTATGTAATAGATGTTGAGAGAAAGGAAATTGTATTTCAGTTGTATATTTGTAAAGATAGTTGTAAAGTTAACTTGTAATATTTGTTTAGAGTTGTACATAGTTAGTACTCTGATGTTGTTGCCAAGCTAGCCGTGCATATATAGAAAAGGCTCAATTCCATAGGGGATTGGGACTCTTCTATATATGTGGCGGTCTGTCATTGCCCTGGCTGTTTTTGCAACTCTGATTTAAAAAAAAAAAAAAAAAAAAAAAAAAATTATACACTGGTTTTTGAACTCGGGGCGTGACACCCATAGGATATAGCACATATCAGGAGTGTATTAAGAATGTTAGCTCTGTATTGATTAAAACTAAAATTCACGGCTATGTACAAGAGTCTCTCAACATATCAGTTTAAACCTTTTGATATGCTCGATCCTTTTAACAAAAGGAAAAAACTGCTCAAGCAAGTGAAATGTTTAGAGCATTAGATTTGTCAGTAAACAAACAAATTCCAGTTCTCAACTCTCCTACCTTGTACCTCCCTAAAAAAAAAAACAAAAAAAAGTAAAGACAAAAACAAAAATTGCAAGGCATTTGGTTGAACAACACAAAATACTTAAATACTGTAAAATAATCTCAAATTTATTTATCTTTCTTCCCCTATCTAGAACCATCTATACCATCTATACAAATATTGATTTCCCAGTTCTTCGTGTATACTTGCCGGCTTCTCCCGCATTTGACTGACGTGTCTTTTTTTTATGGTTCGTTTGCTCTGAGCCTACCATCGAACCACCTACAAATTTATTTATTTATTTATTTTTTTTTTTTTTTTTTTAAGTTCGTTTGCTCCGAACCTACCACCGAACCGCCCACTTTTTCCCTCTCTCTTCCCGAGCCTGCTCCGCGGCTCTTAATTCCGCTTCGTCTCTTCGGAACCCTACCCACCCACCTCTTTTTCTCCACATATACGTCCAATCGCCTCCTTTTTCTCTCTCCTCCTTGTTTCTCTTCTCCAACCCTACCTCCAGCGCCGCTTCGCCTTCCTTCTCTCTCTCTTCCCTAACCCTACCCCCGAGCTCTTCTCCGCTCTTCGCCTTCTCTCTCTGGCCGAAGGGCTCCCGTCGCATCTCTTCCGGTCGTCGAAACGCGCACGTGTGGGCTCTCTGTCTCTCTCTGGTCGTCGGATGGCGCATGTTCTCTCTGATCCCGAGCGCTTCTCCGCTCTTCGCCTTCTCTCCCTCACCGGAGGGCTACCGTCAGATCTCTTCCGGTCATCGGAACGTGCATGTGTGGCCCTCTGTGGTCATCGGATGGCGCTCTTCGCCTTCTCTCTCTCGCCGGAGGGCTACCGTCGCATCTCTTCCGGTCGTCGGAGCGCGCATGTGTGGCCCTCTGTGGTCGTCGGATGGCGTATGTTCTCTCTGATCCCGAACGCCGGAGGGCTACCGTCGCATATCTTCCGGTCGTTGGAACGCGCATGTGTGGACCTCTGTGGTCGTCGGATGGCGCATGTTCTCTCTGATCCCGAACGCCGGAGGGCTACCGTCGTATTTCTTCCGGTCGTCGGAACGTGCATGTGTGGGTTCTCTCTCTCTCTCTGGTCGTCGGATGGCGCATGCTCTCTCTCTCCGATATGTGGGCTCTCTCTCTTTCCCCGACATTACCGTCGCATCTCTTCCGGTCGTCGGAAGGCGCACGTGTGGGCTCTCTGTCTCTCTCTGGTCGTCGGATGGCGCATGTTCTCTTTGATCCCGAGTGCTTCTCCGCTCTTCTCCTTCTCTCTCTCGCCGGAGGGCTACCGTCGCATGTCTTCCGGTCGTCGGAAGGCGCATGTGTGGCCCTCTGTGGTCGTCGGATGGCGCATGTTCTCTCTGATCCCGAACGTCGGAGGGCTAACCGTTGCATCTCTTCCGATCGTCGGAAGGCGCACGTGTGGGTTCTCTCTCTCTCTCTCTGGTCGTCGGATGGTGCATGTTCTCTCTGATCCCAAACGTATGTGTGGGCTTTCTCTCTCTCTCCGACACTACCGTCGACCGCTCTGATCTCTTCCTCTGAGGTACTATGATTGTGGGTTCCGTCCGTCTCTCGCCGGTCGACAAAAAAAAGGAAGCTCTCTCTCTTTCCCTCTCTCTCTCTCTCTCTCTCTCTCTCTCTCTCTCTGAGGTTATTTCATATATATATATATATATCTCGGTTTTCCTCATCGTGGGTTTTCTTCGTTGGGAGGAGTTTCTGCCACCTTCTCCAAGTTTTTCCAAGAAAGTTTGTGGTCGTCCAATCTTAGTTTGTTTGGGAGGAGCTTATGCTTTGATCAGTAACAGGCATGAGGCAAAACCTACAATGAGGCAAAAACTGAGGTTGAGCTACCTGTTTGATCAGTAAGGTATCTGTTCATTTGCATGTGACCCAAAGCTTTTAAGTGTAAATCCGCCGTTTGTGCCACCTTCTCGAAGTTTTCCGAAAAAAGTTTTTCGTCCTCCAAGTTCACTTCGGTGGTTGGTACAACCGTGCATGGTTGCTGTGTTGACTTCGGTGGTTGGTACAACGTGTTCGGAGAAATGTCTGACAGAGGCTAGATCGAATATTCCTACACAGCCTCTCAATTTTTTACATGTGAGCTAGAGGTATATTTGGTTTCCTATATATATATATATATATATATATATATATATATCTTGGTTTTCCTCCTTGTGGGTATATTCATACTGAGTTCATTTTTATCTCTCCTTATTTTAAGTTTGGTAACCCACAATGAGGCAAAAACTACCCAAGTTGAGCTACGTGTTTCATCAGTAAGGTATCTGTTCATTTGCATGCCCGACCTTGGTTCCGTGCAGTTTGTGCCGCCTTCTCGAAGGAAATGTCTGAGAGAGGCTAAATCGAATATTCCTACCTCTCTATTTTTTACATGTGAGCTAGAGTTATATATGTCTCTCTCTCTCTCTCTCTCTCTCTCTCTCTCTCTCTCTCTCGGTTTTCCTTATTGTGGGTTTCTTTATATATATATATATATATATATATATATATATATATATATATATATATATATATATATATATATATATATATATATATATATATATATATATATATATATATATATGTTTTCCTTATTATGGGTATATTCATACTGAGTTTATTTTTATCTCTCCCTATTTTAACTTTGGTAATCATCGAATTTATGAGGGATCATGGTTTTGTATGAGTGGTTTTGTATGAGGAGAAGTATTTAAAAGAGGGGTCGGTTTGTTTTTACAAAGGAATAAAAGGGCATTTCTGTGAATTCGTATACATGAAATATGTAAACAGATTCTTTCTTTTGGGGGGTCAGTATATATGCACTTTGAGTTGAGTATCCATTTATCCTTTTAGTTTAAATAATTTTCTGCTCGGAGGATTAGAATCAAATTGTTTTTGAAGTAGATTGGTGACTTTAAAATTTTAACATTTCCAGTTCTTCTGCTTAAATATTGGTGACTTTTTGGTGACTTCTTCATCATCTCTGGAAAGATGTGGGTTTTTATGGAGATTTTTCTTCCTCTCTCTGTATTTCTTTACTTGCTCTTTATTTTGTCATATTTATGTGGGGCAGAGACCGAGGTTGAGGGGGCTGTTTGATCAGAAAGCTATCTGTGTTTTTACATGTGACCCAAAAGTTTTAAGTGGAAATCCACCATTGATGCCATCAATGTTGTCCGGGGATCTTCTTTACGGCTTGCAACCATGCATGGTTGCCTGACCTTCTCCTATCTTCTCTAAGATTTAGCAACAAAGTTTTTGGGCCTCTGACTATGTGTTGAGTTGGGTGGTTGGTGTATTACGCTTTGATGCAGACCAAATTCAGTTTTCGCCATGAATCTGAAGGTGCTTCTTTTTCTCTCTGTATTTCTTTATTTGTTATTATTTTGTTATACCTATTTTTGTTCATTTATTTAAAAATACCGCTAATTTTTTTGTTCTAAAATTAAAACTGTATATATATTTTTTTTTGAAAAATTAAAATTGTATACTTGATTTAAATTTATATTGTCAATTTTCAAGTTAAATTATAAATTTCAAAATTATTATTTAAATACTAATATTTTGAATTATTTATCGTAAATTTTATGAATTATGTAAGTGAATACTGAAATATCATGTTGCATTTATATTTTAGTTCGAATTGAAAGTAAACTTTTAGTTTGATTTATTTAAAAATACCGCTAATTTTTTTTGTTCTAAACTTAAAACTGCATATATATTTTTTTTTGAAAAATTAAAATTGTATACTTGATTTAAATTTATATTGTCAATTTTCAAGTTAAATTATAAATTTCAAAATTATTATTTAAATACTAATATTTTGAATTATATATCGTAAATTTTATGAATTATGTAAGTGAATACTGAAATATCATGTTGCATTTATATTTTAGTTTGAATTGAAAGTAAACTTTTAGTTTGACATAAGTTTTGAAAGGTTTTCATTAGTTCTGCATATAGCAAGACCTTCTCGAAGCTTTTTTCCGACAAAGTTTTTAGTCCTCCAACTTACCTTGGTTGGGAGGAGCTTAAACCGAGGTTGACCTACTTGTTTGATCAGTAAGGTATCTGTGCTTTTGCATCAGACCTTTGAGTTCTCGCTATCAATTTATAGGTTCTTCTTTGTCTGTATGTGCTTTTGCATGTGACCCAAAGTTTTTAAGTGGAGATCCATCATTGATGCCGCCATTGTTGCCGGAGGTCCTTCTCCACGGCCAACAACCGTGCATTTTTTTGTTATCTTTTTGCTTTTATGTATATCTTCTATATCTTATCTTATATATACAAATATTAATTTGCCCCTTACTACCTGCATACATGCCCTTCTCTCACTCATTTTCCTCATGTGGCATTCTATCACGGTTCGGTTGCTTGGTTGAATGGTGTATCCAAATTGAGTTTATGACATCAATCTGAAGGTTCTTTGAAGGTTCTTTTTCTGTCTGTATTTCTTTTATTATTATTTACTTTATTATATTAGTGTATGGGTGGTTTACTCCGCTTTCCTATGTATAGGGGTTGGGGCCACACATCCTGGAACTGTCGTTGTGCTATGGGGGTTGGGGCGGCACATCCTGGACCTGTCGTCGTGCTCATGTTGGCCTATTTGGATTGTTTTGGGGGATGTGGATGTGCACTCTACCGACTTCATGAATTTGGTCTCATTATTGTGCCAATCAACCTGAAGGTTTTTCTCTCTCTCACTCTGTATTTCTTTCTTTGTTCCATGTTGGCCTGTTGCTGAACTGAGTTCGATGCCTACAATTGTGACCCCGCATCCATTGTACGGTGAAAATTGTGCCTTGCTTAGACTTTCTCTAATTACCAAAGGTTTTAAATGGAAATCTACCGTTCATGCAACCATTGTTGCCTGACCTTCTTTTCCGCAGCTAGCAATGGTGCATGATTGGTTTCGAGGGGCTTCTACTACCTTTCCAAAGTTTTCGCAACAAAGTTTTCCCTCCAAATAATTCACTCTTAAAAATTCCAAAAATCTTTTAAATTTTAACCATAATACCATTTAACT
>CM054932.1:6573063-6670563 GCA_029168755.2 Tillandsia fasciculata | reverse complement strand
AGTCGGCAGTAAGCCGAGATCCCAACAGGGAAATCATCTATCATATCGATCAATATCTATCATGCATATCTGAATAACAAGTAGTGTCTATCAATCATGCATATCGGAACATCGAGTAGTATCTATCAATCAGGATCAATCAATCATGCATATCGAAATATCAACAATATATCGGCTGACAGGAATCAACAGGTATAACCCGATCATGACATCTATGTAATAGATATGGAAACTGACAAGTGGCTGTATATCATGTATCTACGGAATCAATGTCTATCGAACAATCATGCGGTATATAGATCAACTCATCAGATATAATCAAGACATGAACACTGACAAGCAGATATATATAGTGTGTCTCAAGGGAATCAAGATTTATCACGAATAATCATGGAGCATGAAACCATAATAATCTAAGCTAATCATGAACAGGTCTAATGAAGTCAATATCAATCAGGAGGATCAGGATATGTCAAAATAGGTCATATGGATCTAATCAGCAGGGTAAATCAATAACAGGTGTCCGACTGGACTAAAGCAACCAGAGGGCCAAAGAGCTAAAGCCCGGATCGAAAGTAACCCACCTGGATGAAGGCAGACCCTCGAACTCCCGCACAGCTACTGGGAGGCTGGTGCTGAACAACTGGGCCCTGTATAAGAAGATCTGATCAGTAATAGACTCGCACATACCCATCCCGACGACAACACTGTAACAGAATGCTTGTACGGGGTAAAACTGTCGATTAATCGGGCGAAAATCCTATTCCTGATCAACGAAAACCTACGAAACTTTAACAAGATGCCTGGTAGGTGTGTAATCACTGTCTAGAGACAGCCACCAAGCCCAATTTGTGTTTTAGTCCATAATATATTTTAATTTGCATAAAACATTAAGTTAATCCACTGTTTCGACTCGTTCTTGGAATCCGGGGGTCCAACGACGACGCCGTAAGTTCCAGCGCGTCACATTTGATGAGACAGACCCCGTGCTCACAACTTTGGGTCAACACGAAACCCGAGAGCAAAGTTAGCTCTTTAACTCTTTATGTTAATTGCACTATTTTGCCTTGATCTTAACATCTAGAAGTCCAAAAACTACGCGGTGAGTTTCAGCGCGTTCAGGATGACGAGACGAAGCTCGTGCTCACAAGAGTTGGCTGACACGGATCCCGAGGGCAAAGTTGGCCCAAAACATATCCTTGGCTCAAATACAACTATGCAATATCTTAATATCTACTTGAGCAAAATGAAACCTAACAGGAGTATGGTGTTCAGCATGGACTGAGAGTAGTGGGGCTCACCTGTGGCTTGCCTGAGATCGACCGGAGGAGTTGGTCGGAGCAAGGTGGTTCACCACCAACTAAGTTAGGGCTCGGGTTGGTCTTCACTTGGAGCTGGGCAGCTTCCGACCTGCTACAGAGGTGAGCAGGAGTTAGGTGGGGTCCCCAGAAGGTGCCCGGTCCATGCCGGGTCGGGCGCCGGCGGCCGGAGGAGGCGGCGGCCGGAGCTGAGTCCGACTAGGGTGGCTCGGGTGCACTTTTATGCCGAGTTACAGGGGGTGTACTGGGCCTAAACCAAGATGATGGGACTCACATAAGAAGCATTTAGGTCATACCTGTAGAGGTGGTCGGAGCCCGGACCGCCGGGGATCGCCGGAGTCCAACCCGATGCCAACTCGGGTGCAATTTCTGTGACGAGAAACCCGACGTTAAATCTTGCATGCAAGATGATGGGAGGGTTCCAAAGGACCAGAGGAGCTCACCTAGGTGGTTTTCCGGTGCTGTGGAGCGCCGGCAAGGCGCGGCGGCGGAGCTCGGTGGAGCTCCAAAGGCCTCTAATGGCGGTTTCCGGTGAGGTGGCTCCGGGCCGGTGGGACTTGGACCAGAAGATCCCTCTCGGTTCCAGGAGTCTTGGTGCAGTGGTGGCCGGCGCCGGAAGGCCGCGGCGGCACCGGACGGCGGCGGTCGGCCTTCGTGGAAAAGAGACAGGTTCAAGGGCAGCTTCGATCAGTGCGGATCTTGATCCGATCGTCCTCCGACTTCGTGGGGAGGCTGCAGTCGACGGGAGGAGGCGATCCAACGGTGCTGATCGCGCGGTTGACGGCCGGATGACAGCGGTGCTGGAGATCGGTCAAGAAGGATAATTCCGGCGGCTAAGCTCCCCGGCCGGTTAACCGGAGCACCGGGGACCGCGGGGCTGCACGAGGATGATCCTCGGGATGTCAGTAACACAATACTAGGGTCCCCGGGGCGAAATAAAAACGAGACTTCCATCACTTACCTTCGCCGGAAAACTGGAAGGAGAAGAGGAAGGTTGCGGCGGCGTACGGCGGAGCTGGGGTGCCGGCTCCCTCGGGCTTAGGTGCGGCTTCCCAGAGAACTCCACCAGCGAGATGCTTGATCAACAAAGACCTCCCCGAGCTCCTCCCTTACCCAGCACCCGAGATCAAGATGCTCTTGATCTATCTCTTCTCCGGCGACGAAGAGGGCGGCGGCCGGTGCGACTCCCGGGGGGTACGGCAGAGGAAGTGTGGAGGTGGTTGAGGTTTGCGGCTAAGGGGAAACTGTGGGTTTAGGGTTTGTGGAGAAAACCCTAGCTCGACACATGCATATATATATGCATATTGTGACAATTTCACTTTAGCCCCCACACCAGCCCACAGCAACAGCTCAGTCCCTCACAGCACTTTTGTTTCACTCTTAGGTCCCTCACTAGGGAGTGGCACGCATTACGAGGCAGGTTTTATAGGGTTTATAGTGTAAAAACCCCACTTTTTGCTATATTTTCCGCTTTTCGAGGCGATCCGGTCGTCAGATCGAGAAACGGACTTTGCCACGACGTCCGGCTCGACGAGTCCTATCAGATAGCGATTTTCGTTTCTCGAGAAACTGCCCGAAAAATTCTCGGTCCATAATAACTGTGTCAAAATACAGTTTTCGCGCTTTTCGAGACTTTAGAGTCGTCAAACGGAAATTCCGTCAGCGCCATTGCGTCCAGAACGACGAAACCGTTCAAATCGACTACCTGGAGTGCTATGATTGGTTTCCAGACAGCGATTTGGCAGACGTTCGCACTTAGGGGTATTCGAAAAAGGAGTTTACTGTTCACTACTGTTCACTTGTACCTGCGACTTAAGTCGCGGGTCCCGCCCGCTTAATCGCTGATTTCTGGAAAATCCGACCGTCAGATCTGAACATGTTTAATATGGTTTTTGATCAGTTCGTCGTGACGGTCGCACTGGTGGTCTCGGATCTTCGAGATTAGGCTCAGATTAAAAGGCGATATTTTCGACCCTATTTCTGTACAATTTACACTGCGGAAAAGGGGCATTTTGGCTAAACGTGCATTTATGATCCAAAATTCAACTTGGCTTTTATTATTTTCCCTTTTTTATTTAATTACAAAAATTCAAGTTCTTACATCTCTCCCACCAAAAAGGAAGTTTCGTCCCTGAAACTTAATTAAACCCGTTTGCAATAGTGACAATCAGTCACAAAAATATCGTCAACTCTCAAGCTACTCATTTAGACCCAATCTGAATATTCCCCATTACAGGGCAAAATATTTCTCGGTTCTTTCGGAAGTACGTTGTCGGCCGCCCAACGTGCTTACCAAAAGAAAGGCGAAATACCATAGATTTGTCGCCAACAACTAGTTGGGGACACCACTCACATCTGAAGGTACATCACATACCTCCCTACACAGTCTCTAGCGACGCCCGTCTCAACTCAAACATCGACAGGGGAGATTGCGACCCCAAATCAGTTTACACACAAAGTGCGAATCACTACAAATCGAATCAAATCCTCAAGTTATCATCATTACTCCGTATATTGGACCCTTCAGTCATATCTCACCATCATAACAGCCACAACGACTACAATTGTTGTATACTCATAGAAGAAACTAAGTCTTCATTAATTCCGTGCAAAAAGGTAGGGTCTAAATCTGAATCCATCCCAAATCAGGGTCACAATCGGGCTCATAGATCACCGAATTTAGCCTGTCCACCAACCATATCTGCGCCAAAGCGCTACTGCTACCATTTCTAACGAATGAATCATGAATCCCAACCTATTAACACTGATCAGGGTTGGGACACAACTCAATAGGGACTAATATTGGTTAAGTGTCGTCAGAGTCATTCCGTCCAAAGCAACATAATTGCTAACCTCATAGGCATCCCTATAGCTATAATCAGGGAATCTCCAGTATTAGCAGCCACAACATAGTTTTGATAACCACGGCTGCAACAAGAGTTACCATAACATGTGACGCGGGGACAACTGGAGGATCAATGACTTCTCCAAGCACCTGGGCTAGTGGTGGGGCCAGTGCAACAATAGCAACTATCTGATGTTGAGCCATCTGCTGGACTATCCCAGCAGAAGCGGTGAGCTGATTGTCTAACTGCTGCCAACAATCCGAGCTCTAAGGCTCCACTGATATAACAAACCCATGGCTCATGCCACAATCGTAGCTAATACTGCACCCACTATGACCACTATGCCCAGAGCGCGTGCGAACACCGCTCATAGTCACAACGACAAGTTACGAAAAACGTCTCATAAGTGTGAAAATACACCTGAACTCCTAACCGCTAGACAAATACCCCGCGCTCTCACGTCATAAGTCATCCTAGGGTTCATCCTAACCAGATCCTAATCAATTTTTTCTTCCTAGGTACCGTGTACCTATTGCTCTGATACCATCTAATCTGTCACGCCCCGAGTTTAAAAATCAGGTCTGAAATTTTTTTTTTTTTTTGAATAAGTCAGAGTTTGCAAAACGGGCGTAACAGACCGCCACACCTATAGGAAATCCCCTATCGAACGGGATAGGGTCTCTCCTATACATGCACGGCTAGGCTGACCCAAACATCAATCAGAGAGCAATACATATCTCAACTAAAACAATACTAATCATCAGGAATCATCTGAAATATCATACTATCATCAACTGAAATATCTAAATAAACTGGAAGCTGAAATAACCTAAATGGAAAGCAGCTACAAATAATAGGGGATCTCAGACATCGATATGTCATCAGGGGGACAGCTCTATCGTGACAGCCTCACTGTCTCGTCCCGACACCCTTCTACCCGAACGACCTGAAAAATGGTCACCCAGGGGGTGTGAGATACACTGTACATGTATCCCAGTGGGCACGATGAGCCGAGAAATAGCTAATCGTACCTACTGGGTACAATAATCTGCGGATAGTAAGAATCATAGGGTAAAGCTGAACAATAAAGTAGATCTACTGATAATCAATAAGGTCCACAGATAACTGAATAGGCAGACAATCAATGGTAATGAAACTGCAAGTAATAAATGCTAGAAATCAATGTAGAGCTATAACATCCAAGCACAATAACTGCAGGTAAGTGATGCAAGAAATCTGGATATACATGATCTAATCAAGCATACACTGAGCAGCGGAGGTACAGAGTAAGATATCTATCAATAATAGTGCAAGGTAAGAATAATGCGTCAATCAACAGAACTCAAGTACCCAATCAATGCCAGTATTGGTCACGAGGACCTCAGGCTCATACCACCTAACTGACACCTAACAGGCTGACATAACCCCGCACCCACTGGTGCCTAACTGGGGGCTCACGGGTCCTTCCTCTAGACCACTTTACCGGTAAAGAACATCGCTGCGGTCATGACTCCGCTGATGTACGTGAAGTGCAGCGTGCGTGGTAGTCATCATGCTATGATCAAAAGCTCACGGTCTAGTGACTGAGTAGTCGGCAGTAAGCCGAGATCCTAACAGGGAAATCATCTATCATATCGATCAATATCTATCATGCATATCTGAATAACAAGTAGTGTCTATCAATCATGCATATCGGAACATCGAGTAGTATCTATCAATCAGGATCAATCAATCATGCATATCGAAATATCAACAATATATCGGCTGACAGGAATCAACAGGTATAACCCGATCATGACATCTATGTAATAGATATGGAAACTGACAAGTGGCTGTATATCATGTATCTACGGAATCAATGTCTATCGAACAATCATGCGGTATATAGATCAACTCATCAGATATAATCAAGACATGAACACTGACAAGCAGATATATATAGTGTGTCTCAAGGGAATCAAGATTTATCACAAATAATCATGGAGCATGAAACCATAATAATCTAAGCTAATCATGAACAGGTCTAATGAAGTCAATATCAATCAGGAGGATCAGGATATGTCAAAATAGGTCATATGGATCTAATCAGCAGGGTAAATCAATAACAGGTGTCCGACTGGACTAAAGCAACCAGAGGGCCAAAGAGCTAAAGCCCGGATCGAAAGTAACCCACCTGGATGAAGGCAGACCCTCGAACTCCCGCACAGCTACTGGGAGGCTGGTGCTGAACAACTGGGCCCTGTATAAGAAGATCTGATCAGTAATAGACTCGCACATACCCATCCCGACGACAACACTAACAGAATGCTTGTACGGGGTAAAACTGTCGATTAATCGGGCGGAAATCCTATTCCTGATCAACGAAAACCTACGAAACTTTAACAAGATGCCTGGTAGGTGTGTAATCACTGTCTAGAGACAGCCACCAAGCCCAATTTGTGTTTTAGTCCATAATATATTTTAATTTGCATAAAACATTAAGTTAATCCACTGTTTCGACTCGTTCTTGGAATCCGGGGGTCCAACGACGACGCCGTAAGTTCCAGCGCGTCACATTTGATGAGACAGACCCCGTGCTCACAACTTTGGGTCAACACGAAACCCGAGAGCAAAGTTAGCTCTTTAACTCTTTATGTTAATTGCACTATTTTGCCTTGATCTTAACATCTAGAAGTCCAAAAACTACGCGGTGAGTTTCAGCGCGTTCAGGATGACGAGACGAAGCTCGTGCTCACAAGAGTTGGCTGACACGGATCCCGAGGGCAAAGTTGGCCCAAAACATATCCTTGGCTCAAATACAACTATGCAATATCTTAATATCTACTTGAGCAAAATGAAACCTAACAGGAGTATGGTGTTCAGCATGGACTGAGAGTAGTGGGGCTCACCTGTGGCTTGCCTGAGATCGGCCGGAGGAGTTGGCCGGAGCAAGGTGGTTCACCACCAACTATGTTAGGGCTCGGGTTGGTCTTCACTTGGAGCTGGGCAGCTTCCGACCTGCTACAGAGGTGAGCAGGAGTTAGGTGGGGTCCCCAGAAGGTGCCCGGTCCATGCCGCGTCGGGCGCCGGCGGCCGGAGGAGGCGGCGGCCGGAGCTGAGTCCGACTAGGGTGGCTCGGGTGCACTTTTATGCCGAGTTACAGGGGGTGTACTGGGCCTAAACCAAGATGATGGGACTCACATAAGAAGCATTTAGGTCATACCTGTAGAGGTGGTCAGAGCCCGGACCGCCGGGGATCGCCGGAGTCCAACCCGATGCCAACTCGGGTGCAATTTCTGTGACGAGAAACCCGACGTTAAATCTTGCATGCAAGATGATGGGAGGGTTCCAAAGGACCAGAGGAGCTCACCTAGGCGGTTTTCCGGTGCTGTGGAGCGCCGGCAAGGCGCGGCGGCGGAGCTCGGTGGAGCTCCAAAGGCCTCTAATGGCGGTTTCCGGTGAGGTGGCTCCGGGCCGGTGGGACTTGGACCAGAAGATCCCTCTCGGTTCCAGGAGTCTTGGTGCAGTGGTGGCCGGCGCCGGAAGGCCGCGGCGGCACCGGACGGCGGCGGTCGGCCTTCGTGGAAAAGAGACAAGTTCAAGGGCAGCTTCGATCAGTGCGGATCTTGATCCGATCGTCCTCCGACTTCGTGGGGAGGCTGCAGTCGACGAGAGGAGGCGATCCAACGGTGCTGATCGCGCGGTTGACGGCCGGATGACAGCGGTGCTGGAGATCGGTCAAGAAGGATAATTCCGGCGGCTAAGCTCCCCGGCCGGTTAACCGGAGCACCGGGGACCGCGGGGCTGCACGAGGATGATCCTCGGGATGTCAGTAACACAATACTAGGGTCCCCGGGGCGAAATAAAAACGAGACTTCCATCACTTACCTTCGCCGGAAAACTGGAAGGAGAAGAGGAAGGTTGCGGCGGCGTACGGCGGAGCTGGGGTGCCGGCTCCCTCGGGCTTAGGTGCGGCTTCCCAGAGAACTCCACCAGCGAGCTGCTTGATCAACAAAGACCTCCCCGAGCTCCTCCCTTACCCAGCACCCGAGATCAAGATGCTCTTGATCTATCTCTTCTCGGCGACGAAGAGGGCGGCGGCCGGTGCGACTCCCGGGGGGTACGGCAGAGGAAGTGTGGAGGTGGTTGAGGTTTGCGGCTAAGGGGAAACTGTGGGTTTAGGGTTTGTGGAGAAAACCCTAGCTCGACACATGCATATATATATGCATATTGTGACAATTTCACTTTAGCCCCCACACCAGCCCACAGCAACAGCTCAGTCCCTCACAGCACTTTTATTTCACTCTTAGGTCCCTCACTAGGGAGTGGCACGCATTACGAGGCAGGTTTTATAGGGTTTATAGTGTAAAACCCCCACTTTTTGCTATATTTTCCGCTTTTCGAGGCGATCCGATCGTCAGATCGAGAAACGGACTTCGCCACGACGTCCGGCTCGACGAGACCTATCAGATAGCGATTTTCGTTTCTCGAGAAACTGCCCGAAAAATTTCTCGGTCCATAATAACTGTGTCAAAATACAGTTTTCGCGCTTTTCGAGACTTTAGAGTCGTCAAACGGAAATTCCGTCAGCGCCATTGCGTCCAGAACGACGAAACCGTTCAAATCGACTACCTGGAGTGCTATGATTGGTTTCCAGACAGCGATTTGGCAGACGTTCGCACTTAGGGGTATTCGAAAAGGAGTTTACTGTTCACTACTGTTCACTTGTACCTGCGACTTAAGTCGCGGGTCCCGCTCGCTTAATCGCTGATTTTTGGAAGATCCGACCGTCAGATCTGAACATGTTTAATATGGTTTTTGATCAGTTCGTCGTGACGGTCGCACTGGTGGTCTCGGATCTTCGAGATTAGGCTCAGATTAAAAGGCGATATTTCCGACCCTATTTCTGTACAATTTACACTGCGGAAAAGGGGCATTTTGGCTAAACGTGCATTTATGATCCAAAATTCAACTTGGCTTTTATTATTTTCCCTTTTTTATTTAATTACAAAAATTCAAGTTCTTACAATTTGTTTGCTATTATTCAGGATATATCTTTTTAAGGATATATCCTTAAGATTTGCTATCATTTTGTCATTTGAGGGTGATGTGATGTGCCAGATTTGGTCTCATTTGAGATTAATGTGATGTGATGTGCCAGATTTGGTCTTATTTAAGATTGATGTGATATTAGTAGATTTATTTTAACATATATCTTTTTAGGATATCCATAAGATTTGCTATTGTGATGTGATATTGTGATGTGATGTAATATTTGTAGATTTTTGGTATATTATCATGTAAATCTACTTATAAAATTTGCTATTGTTTCACTTAGCCATTCCATCACATCATGTAATAATAATCTATTGGTATTATAGTAATATTTTTTTTAAAATAATAGGGGATATAGTAATATTCCTACCCTGCTTATAATAGTATAGTAAATCTCATAGTATCAAAATATAAAAAAATTTATCCATCTTAAAAATTCACATTTGTTATCATATAGATTTCCTAGCATGTATATTTTATAATTCATTTCATCTCATAGTTGCTAATTTCGAGAATGAAGTGACATTAGGAGATTTCCTACAGATTTCCTACAGATTTGAAAGTGATGTTTGTATATATCGATAATTATTAGGTTTGATTCTGATGTGATATTAGAATATTTGATATGATGTTGTAGTGAAAAATGTGTCAACCATACCATTTGCTATTGTTTCACTTAGTCATTCCATCACATCATGTAATAATAATCTATTGGTATTATAGTAATTTTTTTTTCAAAATAATAGGGGATATAGTAATATTCCTACCCTACTTATAATAGTATAGTAAATCTCATAGTATCAAAATATAAAAAATTGTATCCATCTTAAAAATTCACATTTGTTATTATCATATAGATTTCCTAGCATGTATATTTTATAATTCATTTCATCTCATAGTTGCTAACTTCGAGAATGAAGTGACATTAGGAGATTTCCTACAGATTTCCTACAGATTTGAAAGTGATGTTTGTATATATCGATAATTATTAGGTTTGATTCTGATGTGATATTAGAATATTTGATATGATGTTGTACTGAAAAATGTGCCAGACCTACCATACCTACTCCTTTCTTCATATGCTTTTCCTATAAATATTCATTGATTGATTGTGTCCTTTAGTATTAACTCTTTCTATTTTCAACCCATAAAAGGTAATATGTACCCTCTCTCTAGAATTTAAAGAGAGATAATAAAGATATATATATATATATATATATATATATATATATATATATATATATATATATATATATATATATATATATATGTTAATAGTAAATTCACTGTTCTCTTATTCTATTTCTAGAATGACCATCATTAATTCTCTATTAACTGCTCTACTATTCCCTAGGTGTTCTTTTACTTTTGTACTATTTCCTAGGGGTACTGTGCTCACTGCTTATAAGGTACGGCTCTTTCCGTGCATGGTTTATAATTCGCTATCTTTGATTTCCTTAGCTATTTGGGTTTTTTGCTATTTGGGTTCTTTTTATTAGTTTTACTGCACTTTGGTTTCTTTTGCTTTTCGTGTACCGTTGTCCTCTCCTTTTCGGTTTCCGCGTGGGTTCTCTTTGCAATTTTTTTCCCTATGTTTTGTTTTTTGCCGCCAACTTTTAACATTTACATTCAGTTTTTTCCTTACCTATTTGGCTATGATGCTAAGAAGAAACGGTCTTGGGTTTGATTTTCCTTTCACGGGCAACCAACCTCCGCTTAATTCTTGGTGGTGGTTTGGATGGCCTTTGATTGATGACTACCTACGCCCGTTAGTCCCCTTGCTTGGTATCTTTTTTTTTTTCTATCACATTGGGTGCTATGATGTTAAGAAGAAACGGTCTTGGGTTTGATTTTCCTTTCACGGGCAACCAACCTCCGCTTAATTCTTGGTGGTGGTTTGGATGGCCTTTGATTGATGACTACCTACGACCGTTAGTCCCCTTGGCTTGGTATTCTTTTTTCCTAGCACATTGGGTGCCTATTTCTCATGATTCTTTGATTTATTGCTAATGTGTTGTTTTCCGTTATCCATGTGCATGGATTTCTTCTTTGTTATTTTTCGGTTTTCTGTTCTTATCTGTATAGTACAAGTTATTCCTTGCAGTTTTTACCTTGCGGTTGCTAGCCTCCTGCGTTTTCCTTCCACTTTCTGTTATGCCGACCATAGTACTTTCTAAGGTTTTTGCTTACTTTTTTCCTCTTTTGTCTCCACACTTCTGCGGCCTCTTACAGTTGCTGTTATGACGAATATAGTGATTTCATTTGCACGCCTGCTCAGCGATATTTGCGAGCAGGTTTATATGGACGTCCCCCCGTGTATTGTTTCGGTCAATCCGGACGGTCAATACATAGCATATATAGATGTCCACGTGGCGCGAAATGAGTCTATAGTCGAGCTCATGCGTTGTTGGAGCGGGCCAGCTTCCACCTCCTCCCTCGCTGAGGAGGAAGCTTGCCGTAATGCAGTCAGGCGCCTGACTCAAGAGTTGGACCTACACATTAGAGATGCCAACTACGATGATGCTCTGTTTTATAAAAACATGAATGACCAGCTTACTGTGAATCTCTCCAACCTCGCAAGCCAGTACAACAAGCTGGTGTGGGAATATAATTTTCTGAAAGATTGTTACGTCGCGGCTGCTAGCGAGAAGAACGAGCTTGTTGCTAACTGCCTTAAGATCCAACATGCTATCGAAGAATGCAACACTGTTCTCAACGCTCAGCCCCCCCTTCTGACTCAATCCTCTCTACCCACTGCCGAATCCTCTTTGCCTGTTTAGCGTCCTCCCGTAGTACAGATAATTCCCGTGGTTTTGTAATAAAGAGACACTAACCTTTTTTATTACAGTCAGCTCCGTGTCCCAGATCTGTCCTCTGGAACAGCATTAACAAACAGGTTCCCTTTTCTTTTGCTTACCCAACAGCATTGTGTATGCTTCATCAAATTATACAAACTTAACGGGTTTATTAAGGTTAAGGATATGTTTTGGATGGCCTAATTTTTAGACAACCAACCGTAGTTTTGGCCGGTCTAATTGTTAGGCAACCAACCGTAGTTTTGGCCGATCTAATTGTTAGGCAACCAACTTATTCCTATTTTGGTTGTGAAGGAGGCACGGCTTCTCCTATTATTGTATGGTACTATAATTCGTACTGGTACTTTGGGTATAACTTTAGAGTGAACATTGCTTGCTTATGATTTCCATTCATTATGAAAATTTCTGCCTCTGTCCCATTCATTAAACATGCTTATTACAAGTATTAGAATATAAATTTGCTTTTACTGTATATTTTGCATTGGAAACTTAGGAGTAGATGTACATACCGGCTCCTAAGATTTTGATTCATTACAGTGCGATCTGTTAGTTTTAAATAAAAAATGTATTTCCTATTATGAGTTAGCTATGGTTCACATTATTGAATTTGAACTAACTACTAACAAATTTCATGTCCTGTTACTTAATTCTAACTATGTGCCTAGCTCCTTCCCTCTGCCATCGGTTTCGTGTGCCATCGGTTTCGTGTGCCATATGCCTTCACCTGTATGTGGCTATCTCCTTCCCTTTTCTGCTGTGGGTTTCGTGTGCCGGTTGCCTTCCCCTACTGAGGTTCCCTCCATATTCCTTCTTTGATGTCCGATTGTGGTCTCCTTCTCCTCTCTCCGATCTCTATATTTTTACTTCGCTATTTATTTGGTTGGTTATATTTTTTTAGTTTTGACTATATGCCTCCTTCGTTCTGCTGCTGCGGGATTCATGTGAGATTCATTGGTCTGTTAGGGTTCTCTCGGTGATGCTCCTTTGCTGCTCAATTATTTGGGCTATCTCCGTGTTGCCCCTTCGCTCCTCGATTATATTGTAATCATGAAATTTAAAAAAATAATTAAATTAAATTACAGATAAGATTTTTAACTTAGATTATAAAATATAAATTCAACTGAGGATATATTTAAAAATTTGAACTGTTACTTTCCATTCTAATGTAAATTTTAAAACTAGAATTCCACTTCTCATATTTTGAAATTGACATCATAAATTTTGCAAATTATGTAAGTGAATACCGAAATTTGATTTATAATATTATAATATTTATATATTATATGTATAAATTCCAAGTGCTATTCCTTAATTTCCATAGTGAAATTCTCAAGTTCAAATAGCAATCTTTGAAAAATTTAATACGTATACATTAATTTCCATAGTGAAATTCTCGAGTTCAAATAGTATTCTTTGAAGAATTTAATACCTATACATCGAGAGTACTGTTGTGGGCTAATAGTTGGGGGATGATAATCTGACATTACAGTTGATGAAATCCTCTTATCTGAGCCCCCCTTCCCTCATTTTTTACCTAACATTGTTTTTTCATAATTAAATGGTCTTTTGAATTTTGCATTTCCCTTATTTGGATTTCTTAATTTTTTTTTTCCCATTTTTTGCCCTTCCCAACGTTTTGATATACTTTCAGATTTTTAGTTTTCTATGCGTGTTCACTTTTTTTATTTTTTAATTTTTTTTTTTTAAAAATTTGGGATTTTCCAACTTTTCTACTTGAAATTTTACTCAAGAAAATGGAAAGTCTTCCAATTTTTTTTCGCATAAAATTTTACTCAAGAAAATGGAAAGTCTTCCAAGTTTTTTTTACATATGTGGTTTCGGTTCTTTATAACTACTTGAAATTGTTCTTGATTTGCTTTGTTGAATCCTTTTGGGTCTCCCCCCTCTTCTTAGTTTTTGCTCCTTTTTATACCTCTGTTTTTTCTAACCCCCCCCCCTCTCCTCCTACCATTTTTTTGTTTTCCCCGGGCAGTGATGATAAAAAAAAGAAGGATAAAGTTCCCTCACAGTTCAGCTCATGCAATAAATTCACCTCGATTCATATACTCTAACCAACATATATATTTACACAAATATACAAGTTATTGTTTGGATTTAATGTTAAAATGTGTTTCTTTTTCACTTTGAAGTTTACTTTTCAGTTCTAATGTAGTTCTTTTTTTTTAAAAAAAAAAATTGCTACAGTATCTTTGTGCATAGAAATATTTTAAAAAACATTTACTACTGATTCCTTAAATACAACAAATATACATTTCAACAAAGTTAACAACCTAGCTTGGATGCCTTGAGGTAAGTGCTTGAGTGAGCTTCGACTTATTTCTTCCTTTGTTTTTCCAGTACAGCCTTCTGTGAATTTGCAATGCTGGTAAGTTGTTCGATAATATGAGATTCACTAATATAGCACACAATGAGTACTTTGTGGATTGCAACTGCTTCCTTCCATTGTTGTTCGTCCATATGTACAGAAAAGGGCTTGGTGTGTTCTATTGTTGTCTACATCTTCAGGGAAGGACTTGCTTGGCTTCTCTTTTGTAACTTTTGGTGGTCTACTATTGTCACGCCCCGGGGGTTTGTTTTAGCGGAAACGGTTCGTGAAAAGGTAGCGCGTTCAAATATTTTTTTTTTTTTTTGAATATGCCTTCTTCCCCGGCGCGCGCCCAGACCCGCCGCATATACAGATTCACTCTGCAAACGGACAGTCTCCTCTGTATATGCACGGCGTAGCGGCTAGTACAAGCTCCAAACGCAATCAACCATTCAACCATTCAACCATTCAACCACAGCAGTTTCTGACATAACTATACACTATAACTGAGTAAAACGCACGGCCAAGTAATTTTAAAAAAGATAAATCCACAATCGTTGAAACGGCGCCTACCCGGCGCTCAGATTTAGAAACCACGTTTCAAAAACAGCATAAATCCACAGGGTTTTGAAATCAGTGCCCACACGACACTTAAGGTTTGAAAAACGGTTTTCGCAATCTTTTCTTTGGTTTTCTTTTTCTTTTCCAAACGGCCAACAGAGATGAAAGGAAAGATAAATAAATAAGTGAATAAACAACTAGGAACCATGCCGACATCCATACCGACCCCACGAGGGTATCGAGATCCACACAAAGGACTACAAACCGTGAATGAAATGCCAAGATAAAAGAGGAAATACAGTCCGAGGTCCCCAGCGACCCAGAAGCTCCTGCCCCGTCCTCACCGCCGCCTACCTCTCTCCCCGTCTGGACCCTGTCACGAGGTGGGATGTCAGTGACAAATAATAGTAGAGCAGGAAAAGTAATAAAACAAACCGTAAAGCTATCCGGAGCAACCACCCTCCCAAGAGGGAAAAAGATAACCTGTACCCCTGTAATCCTGCAATGCCCGACCACGTCGGACAACTAAACCGACGGGCCGTACCGTACCTGCAATATCCGACCACGTCGGGCAACTAAACCGACGGGTCGCACCGCTCGCACCTCGGCGCCTCAAACCCCACAACTACAGGGGCCCCACTACGTCACCTCGTGGGTATACACGGGTCATAGACCGCTTTTCCGGAAAAGCGCACCCTTCGCGGTGGCCAAACCGCGGGTGCGCGTGCTGCAGCCTCGAGCAAAGTAACCAACAGTAATCACAAATAAGCTATAATCGCTATCATATTAGCATCATAATACAAAATCAAGAGTAAGAGTATAACCACTATCATGCTAGCAACGTCATGTAGGATCAAGAGTAAAGCTATAACGGCTATCGAGTTAGCAACAAAATGTAAAATTAAGAATAAGAGCAACCGCCGGAAATCGGCACTAATTACCAAAATAAAACCCACCTCAAACACGCGAAGGAGAAGACGTGTGGAAACTCCAACTAAAACCCCCTCGCCGTGTGCCCAGACAGCTACAATAACGATTATACTTGTTAAAAACATCTTCGTGGTTAAAAACACTCAAGAATGGCGCGAAACGGGCCAAAAACGGAGTTTCTGGGTTCTTTTCTGAACCCTGGTGCACGAAACCAGGCGTGGACCGGGTCCACGGCAGCAGGCGCCCGCGGTGCGGGCCGAGAGCACGCCCAGGCGGTGGACCGCCCCGGCTTGGGCTGGGCCGCGCACGGGGGAAGGCGCGCACCGGGTTCATCGCCTCCCCCGCGCGCGACGAGCACCAGGTGCACGCCCAGGGCGTGCACCGCGCGGTCTGGCGCACGGCCCTGTGCGCCGGGTCTGCGCCCCCGGGCCGCGAAGGCGTGCGCCGGGTGCACGCCGGCCCGGTGGACCGCGCGGCCTGGCGCACGGCCTTGTGCGCCGGGTCTGCGCCCTCGGGCCGTGGGGCGTGCGCCGGGTGCACGGCGGCGTGTGGACCGCGCCAGAACCCCCCCCCCCCCCCCCCCCCCCCCCCCCAATGTGTACAGTGCGGCTCGTTTTCGGCTCCGATTGCGACCTCGCGATCACGGCGGCTCCGGCGATGACCCCGTGAACACGGTGACGGCGGCGGCGGCCTCCCATTTAACCACGGCGGCGGCGGCCTCCCGTTCGGTCCCCAAACTCGCCTTGCACGCGACACGACACGAAAGAAACCCGCACCGAAAAAAAGAGGAAAGACCCGAATCGCTCACCTCGTTTTCGCCGGTAAGGGAGGAAGGAGGAGGATCGTCCCGCTCTCGCTCGCCGGATTCCGCTGGATCTTCCTTCTCCCCATCTCGTTGCTTCGCTTCTTCACGCCAACCGATGGAGGGGGAAAACTAGGGTTCGGGTTTTCTCGCACGAGACCTAACGCACAAGGAAGACTAGGAGTGGGAAAAAAAACCCTAAGTCCCAACTCAAAAATAATTAATTAGTCGTTTGGGCGCAAACCGGGGTCCGACTTACCTCGAAAAGCGTGCCAATTGCCCGACCACTTATTTGAAGCTCCCGAAACCGCTAGAATCCTTCAGAAATTAATTCTGGGAGATCCGGAGTCGGAATTCAAATCCGATTGCGCCGTCGTTCTTCGTTTCGCGAGCTCCAGTGTCTAAAAATACCCGCGAGCCCCGACGGTCTATCCGAAAAAAGTGAATTATTAGTCCAACCGCCGGACCGTTAAAAAGGGGGTACGTAATAAATAGTTAATTAAATAAAATCCAAAATACAATTTAAAAGCGGTCACTACACCACTCACCTCTTAAAAACAAGTTTCGTCCTCGAAACTTAATCCTGGGTCGCGGTGAAAAGATCGGGGTAGCACTCCCTCATTTTTGACTCCAACTCCCAAGTTGCTTCTCGCTCCTCATGGTTGCTCCAGAGCACCTTCACGTAGGGGATGGCTCGATTTCGCAGAGTTTTACTTTCCCTTGCTAGGATCCGCACCGGGGTTTCCTCGAAGCTCAGGTCTTCCTTAAGTTCGAGTGCAGAGACGTCCAGAACGTGTGATGGATCGGAAAGGTATTTCCGGAGCATCGAAACGTGGAACACGTCGTGGACTCGGTCGAGGTTTGGTGGTAGGGCAAGGCGGTAAGCCACTGGGCCAATGCACTCCAGGACCTCGAATGGCCCCACAAACCGTGGGCTGAGCTTGCCCCTCAGCCCAAAACGCTTTATTCCTCTGGACGGCGAGACCCGCAAGAACACATGCTCCCCCACTTGGAATTCCAAGTCGCGGCGCCTCTGGTCTGCGTAGCTCTTCTGTCGACTCTGGGCGGTCAGCAAGCGCTGTCTGATGAGGCGCACCTTCTCTTCAGTTTCCTCCACTAAGTCGGGTCCCAAGAATTTCCGTTCTCCCAAGTCGTCCCAACAGATCGGGGATCGGCAGCGTCTTCCATACAAGGCTTCGTAGGGCGCCATCTGGATGCTGGCCTGGTAGCTGTTGTTGTAGGCGAATTCCACGAGGGGTAGGTAGCGTGACCAGCCGATCCCCTAGTCAAGCACACAGGCGCGAAGCAGGTCTTCGAGGGTCTGTATCACTCGCTCCGACTGTCCGTCCGTCTGGGGGTGGAAGGCTGTGCTGAACTGAAGTTTGGTCCCCATGGCCCGCTGGAGGCTCTGCCAAAACTTCGAGACAAAGCGCGTGTCACGCCCCGGAACCCGGGCTCGTCTACAGATCCGCCGTGCACACGGAATTTTTCGCGTACACGAAGCGCTGGTAACCTGCTCAGATATAATCTAACAATAAAAGAGCATAATACAGAGCTGAAATAGAAGAACTACATAGTATCTCAGACTGGGACTACAAATAAAACTGTAATAAGTACAATAATCTCCCAGCTCACCAAAATAGTACAACCAGCTGGCGAAGGCCAGACCTAAAATAAAAGGAGAATACCACAATCTGAGTAAAGGGTGCAGCATCTATCTACAGCTCTTTGTCTCACAGGAGATCTATCTATTCAGCGATCCCCTTACCTCGATCAGCTGCCGATGGCCTAGCAGCTCCCGCAGATGACTCTGCAAAATAAAGGAGAAGAAAGAGACAGAAAATAACAATGGGGGTGAGAACTACCAGATAAACCAGTAGCCTCCCCTAGTGGGTAAAAGCCTCAACTCTGACGCACCCACTAGGACTACTAGAGGCAAAAGGGAAAAGGGGAAGTGGTAAGATACATAAGATGCTGAAACAGGAAAACTACCACTACTATGCCTCTACTGCGGTACTGGCTATCAAAACTGTATGCATGCATCAGTAATAGTATCTGTCCAAATAAACCCAATCTAGCCACCAGTAAAAACTGGTACTGCCTGCTGCCGCTCTCATCATCGTGCAATAACCGCTCCGATGTGATAGCAAAACTGTCAATAACCGCTCTCATCATCGTGCAATAACCGCTCCGATGTGATAGCAAAACTGTCAATAACCGCTCTCATCATCGTGCAATAACCGCTCCGATGTGATAGCAAAATTGTCAATAACCGCTCTCATCATCGTGCAATAACCGCTCCGATGTGATAGCAAAACTGTCAATAACCGCTCTCATCATCGTGCAATAACCGCTCCGATGTGATAGCAAAATTGTCAATAACTGTCTGACCCCGATCTGATGCAAGGATAAACATCCGGTCGACCGCCTACTGTCCGCGGTCACCGCAATACCCCACAAGTCCACAATCTAGTGCAATCCTGACTACACTATCCCAAACCCCTGCTCATACTTGAGCAACAAGCATCTGAATGCAAAGGGGAGCAATAAAACATGTTCAAGTCCCAATATGATAGTGTAGCAATAAATAGTGGCCTAACTCGATGTCCCAACATGCATGCAACTGTCTTATTTTAAAAGCTGTCAAATATTTATTTTAACAGATTGATTAAAAGTTATTTGCATGCGAGATTATAGCCTTTGTCCCAATCACAGTGTCCCAATATAAGTTATCATATAATCTGTGGGGTCATATTAAATTTTAGAAGAGTTCGTCCCAGCGGTTCTCATCAATTGTCACATTAGTTCGTCCCAATAGTTCTCATTAATTGTCATATTAGTTCGTCCCAATAGTTCTCATTAATTGTCATATTAGTATGTCCCAATGGTTCTCATTAATTGTCATATTAGTATGTCCCAATGGTTCTCATCAATTGTCCTGTTAGTTTGTCCTGTTAGTTTGTCCAATGGTTCCAATAATCCCAGTGAGCTTGTCAAAAATGAGGTAAGCAACAACCGCCCACCTCGAACAGCTCAAACCACACCCCAGGTAGTCTCCTGGTTGTCCACAGTCCTCAAATCCTGCAAATCAGCGCACAGCTGTTAAATATAAATCCCAAAAAGTACAATATTTGCTGTTTTTCAAACAGCACGAGAAAAGAGGAGTTTTTCACCTCTATAAAGTGCTCCTAAAATCCAGAAAAATTACGGTTGCGTTCCTCGCGAAGAGTAGATCAAAATCGACTCTTTAAACGCCTCGATCTGATGCTCCTACGCCAAGATAAAAATCGGAGAAGTTGACGCTGTCCAGAAATTTCCACAGCAAAAAGGGGGGTCAAAGAGGCCTCGGGAAACGTGCCAAAAGTGCGAAATGGAGCAAAGTGATCAACACGGAAATCGAAGCCTTACCTCTTAGGAACGCGCTGTCGCAAAAATCGTCCAAAAATTCCTCCTGGTTAGCACGCAGGGAATTTTCGACGGAACTGCGACGGGAAATGGGCCTAAAAAGAAAACCGTCGCAGTGCGCCGCGTCGCAGATAACTCACTATCTGTAACTCCAGAAATTCTGGAATTTGAGGAGAGAGAGAAGAGAGAGAGAGGAAAAATTTCATAGAGGGAACCTTCTCTGTTTCTCTCTCTAAGGCACGCAAAATGAGGTGGGAATGAGAGGGGGGGGGAGGACTCTTATATAGTGGGCCAAAGGGAATCTTCCCACACGGGATCCGGATCCGAACAGGAAACACCGAAAATTGGCCAACCAGATTGCGCCACGTGTCCACGAAACAGGAAACAGCCTGTGCAAGCCCAATAAAAAATCGCCACGTGGCCACGTGGTGCACGTGATTGCTCCACGCTCCGGGTTTTCCGGAGAATGTCGGCCAACGGGGTGCTGCCATGTGTCACCTTCCCACGTGCTTCTAGAAGCCGGCCGACCAATGGGGAAGCGCCACGTGGCAAGGGGAGTCTTCGGTGCACCCGGTGCATGCCATGTCGTGGACCGCGCACCAGCGCCCCCCGCCCGCGCCTGCCCGCGCCTGCCCGCGCTGCCCGCGCCGCGCGCCTCCGCACTCTGCCGCTGCGCCGCTGCCCGCCGCCGTGCGCCGCCGTTCGCCGGTCGCCGCCGGCCGCCGGAACAGTAATTCCGGCCGGCCGGGTTACTGTTCCGGTGAACAGTGTCGATGTGCCGAAAAATAAAGTGAATACACCATTTTGATCATTTTCGCGCGCTGAGTCCAAATACGACGTCCGTTTCGCCAAATTCTCATCCGAAATTTTGCAAAAAGCTCCCGAAAAATCTCATTTGCTCCGATTTTCGCGCAGAGTCTATATTAAATGTCCAATTTCAAATCTACAAGCTCTGTTTCACCGGATAAGCTCCCCACAGTCACTGTTTAATGTTGCACAGTTCCTGCGGGAGTCCGGATCATCACAGCGCGTGTCCCTATCCGAGGTGATCGATGCCGACACTCCATGTAGCCTCACGATCTCGCTGATATAGACTTGAGCTAACCGTTCTCGGGTCCACGTCGTATGAATGGGCAGGAAGTGTGCTGACTTGGTTAACCGGTCAACTATGACCCAAATCGCGTCGTGCCCCTGTTGTGAGTGTGGAAATCCCATGACAAAATCCATGGTGATCTGGTCCCACTTCCACTCTGGCACCGGTAGAGGCTGTAACTTCCCTGCTGGCCGCTGATGCTCGGCCTTTATCTGTTGGCATACTAGGCAGTGAGCTACATGTCGAGTGACGTCCCCCTTCAATTTAGGCCACCAGAAAGTCTGTTTGAGGTCCCTGTACATCTTCGTGCCCTCTGGATGTGCCGCATAAGGGGCTCGGTGTGCCTCTGCTAAGATTTCCTCCTTCAGCTCCGACGAATCCGGCACGCAGATCCGACCGCGGAACCGTAGGGTGCCGTCGCCTTCCACTGTAAAATCACTCTCTTGGTCCAGGGGGATCTTGTCTCGTACGCGCTGTAAGTGTGAGTCGGTCTGTTGTCCCTCCCGGATCTTCTCAAATAGCGTCGGCTTGACCACCAAGGCTAGAAGTTGCATAACCGTGCCTGCTGGTACCTCCTCCAACTGCATTCGTGCGAACTCCGCGATCAAGCTATTCTGTTCAGTTATCGCGCTCCCCGACGCCCCTTCTTGTCGCCCCTTCCTGCTCAAAGCGTCTGCCACCACGTTTGCCTTCCCGGGGTGGTATTGAATCGTCAAGTCGTAATCCTTCAGTAACTCTAGCCACCGCCTCTGCCGCAGGTTTAATTCCTTTTGGGTGAAAATGTACTTAAGACTTTGGTGATCCGAGAAGACGTTACAGTGGACTCCAAAGAGGTAGTGCCTCCACAGTTTTAAAATGAAGACCACTGCGGCCAGTTCTAAGTCGTGTATCGGGTAGTTCTTTTCGTAATCCTTCAATTGCCTGGAAGCGTAGGCTATTACTTTCCCCTGTTGCATCAGAACACCCCCAAGGCCGATCCTCGATGCGTCGCAGTACACTTCATAATCCTCTCCGGGTGTCGGTAGCACAAGTATTGGTGCCCCGGTTAGCCTCCTTTTGAGTTCCTCGAAACTCTCCTGGCATTTGGCTGTCCATATGAACTTCTCCCCTTTTCTGGTTAACCGGTTTAAAGGGGTAGCAATCTTCGCGAAATCTTCGACGAAGCGTCTGTAATATCCTGCCAGGCCTAGGAAACTACGGACCTCTGTCACCGTCGTCGGCGGCTGCCAGTTGACCACTGATTCCACTTTCTTGGGGTCCACGGCAATTCCCTTCGCCGAGATTACATGTCCTAGGAAACCGACTTCGCGTAGCCAGAATTCACACTTCTTGAGTTTAGCGAACAGCTTCTGCTCTCTGAGAGTCTGGAGAATCGTTCGCAAATGGTCCTCGTGCTCCTCGTCGGTGGTTGAATAGATCAGGATGTCGTCGATGAAGACCACTACGAACCGATCAAGGAAGGGTCTGAAGATCCGGTTCATCATGTCCATAAAGACTGCGGGGGCGTTCGTAAGTCCGAACGGCATAACCGTGAACTCGTAGTGGCCATACCGGGTCCGAAAAGCAGTCTTCGGGATATCCCTGTCCCGAACCCGGAGTTGGTGGTAGCCCGATTGCAGATCAATTTTGGAGAAGACCGTCGCCCCTCGCAGCTGGTCGAAGAGATCATCTATTTTGGGCAGGGGGTACTTATTCTTCACTGTAACTTTGTTTATTCCTCTGTAATCGATGCAGAGATGCAGGCTTCCGTCTTTCTTCCGCACAAAGAGCACCGGCGCGCCCCAGGGTGACACACTTGGCCTGATAAATCCTTTATCCAAGAGGTCCTCCAGTTGCGCCTTAAGCTCCTTCAACTCCACGAAGGCCATTCGGTAAGGCGCCTTCGAAATAGGTTGCGTGCCCGGTAGTAGTTCAATGGGGAACACCGCCTCCCGTTCAGGGGGCATCCCGGGAAGTTCCATTGGGAAGACGTCGGGGAAGTCCCTCACCACTGGTATGTCTGAAGGTATCGTCGAGGGTCGAGTAACTAAATCCACCGATGCTAAGTAGGCCACGCACCCACCCTCTACCAACCTTCTGGCCTGTGCCGCTGAGATGACCGCCGGGAAGGAGATGCTCTTGCCCGCCATATACACATGCTCAGGGAAGCCCGGTTCTTGTAATCGCACCTGTCGCTTCTCACAATCAATAAGTGCCTGGTACCTCGTGAGCCAGTCCATGCCCAACACCGCATCGTACTCCTTCAGGGGAATTACCACCAAATCCCAAGGGCAAGCCAGTCGCCCTAGCTTAATCGAGCAAGCGGCCACAAAGCTGACCGCCTCCAAAGTCCCTCCCGCCGTTCGGACCGTCAAGTGATTTTGGAGGGGTATCTCCCCGAGACCATGCATAAACACGAAGTCACGCGAAATGAAAGAGTGAGTTGCTCCGGTATCGAAAAGAGTCCTAGCACGGGAATTTGAAACGGAAGTAATACCTGCAAGTGCGTCCTCCGGCGGATCTGTCTCTTGGCGGGTCATCGAGAAAACTCGCCCGCCAGGTTGTGGCTGTCTGTCCTCCTCCCGCCGTGGTGCAGGGGGTCTAGAAGTCGACACCATAGGAGCTTTCCCCCTCCCTGAGGGCTGTGGCGATGGCGTAGAGGCTGCAGAGGACGCAGATCCCCAGCCTAAGGGGCAGTTGCGGCGGAAGTGCCCCCGTTTGCCACACCGGAAGCAATGGTCGCCTCTTTGGGGGCACTCTCCCGCCAGGTGCCCTCCCCCACATATGACACAAGGCCTATTCCCCGGCCTCGGCCCTCCTGCTGGCGCGCCCCGGGGTCCCGCCTGCGGTCTCCACCGTTTGGGGGGTCGGCTCCCGCTAGAAGGGCCTCCCCTCGAGCTTTGCTGTTGTCGCTTCCTGTCCTCCTGCCGCGCCGAGTTCTCCCTTCTAGCGCGCGTGACTGCAAATCCTCGCTCCACCGTAGTGGCCCTGTCGACCACTTTCTGAAAGGTGTGCAGGTCGGCTGCTTGCACCACCTCGAAGATACTGCTCCGCAAGCCATCGACAAAGAGTTGCGCCTTGTGGGACTCGTCCCTTATGACGAATGGGACGCAGTTTGCTAGCCGGACGAACTCCCGCTGATACTCCATGACCGTCCTGTCCCCGTGCTGGATGTGGTTCAGATCATCCTCCAACTTTTTCTTGACACTGTTGGTGAAGAAGGCCCCGAACAGCTCCTGCTTGAACGTTGCCCAGGACGGGAGCGCGGTACTCTTGGTAGGATCGGGGCGTACGGTCTTCCACCACAAGCGGGCGTTCCCCTCCAAGAAATGGACCGCTAGTGGAACCCGCTCGTCGTCCTCCATAAGTAAATCTTCAAAGAGTTTTTCCATCGACCCCACCCACTTCTCGACGACCCAAGGATCAGTCGTCTCCCCTTCGAACGTGGGTGGGTCGTACTTCTTGAAGTCCGCCAGGTTGGCCCGCACCCGCTCTCGCTCAGTCAGCACAGCTGTCCCCTCCCCCGCGGCGGCGGCAGCCACGGTAGGGGAAGGTGTGACCACAGTCTCCTCCAGAGTAACCCTGCTGGTGGTCCCCGGTATCGGCCCTGTAGTCGCTGCCGGCGGCGCCGCTGCTGGCGCACTTGGCCCCTGCGGAGGGACCGGGGCGGCCGTCGCCGTGGCAGCCTGCTGCTGTTGCGTCAGCTGACGCACGTGGTCTGTGAGGGTTGCCAGTTGCCCCGCCATCTCCCTCAATTGCTGCCGCAGGAGCTGATTCTCCACGGCCGCCGACGTCGTCGCATCTGCTCCGGTGTCCTCGTTTGATGATCTAGTACGGGCCATGTCTCAAACACACAAGGAAGGTCAGCTTTAGCCTTTACTAATAAACAACGGCCGCACATCGAGAGAAAAAGACTCAGACTCTTCCCCCCCTCGATCTCTCGCGTTCTACCCTCCTATGCCCTACCCATTTCATTCATTTGTAGGCAAGTGAGGTATCCCCACGGATGTCGGCACTAACTGCTGTGATTGAAAGAACCTCTCTGATACCATCTTAGTCTGTCACGCCCCGGGGGTTTGTTTTAGCGGAAACGGTTCGTGAAAAGGTAGCGCGTTCAAATATTTTTTTTTTTTTTGAATATAAGCCTTCTTCCCCGGCGCGCGCCCAGACCCGCCGCATATACAGATTCACTCTGCAAACGGACAAAGTCTCCTCTGTATATGCACGGCGTAGCGACTAGTACAAGCTCCAAACGCAATCAACCATTCAACCATTCAACCACAGCAGTTTTTGACATACAACTATACACTATAACTGAGTAAAACCCACGGCCAAGTAATTTTAAAAAAGATAAATCCACAATCGTTGAAACGGCGCCTACCCGGCGCTCAGATTTAGAAACCACGTTTCGAAAACAGCATAAATCTACAGGGTTTTGAAATCAGTGCCCACACGACACTTAAGGTTTGAAAAACAGTTTTCGCAATCTTTTCTTTGGTTTTCTTTTTCTTTTCCAAACGGCCAACAGAGATGAAAGGAAAGATAAATAAATAAGTGAATAAACAACTAGGAACCATGCCGACATCCATACCGACCCCACGAGGGTATCGAGATCCACACAAAGGACTACAAACCGTGAATGAAATGCCAAGATAAAAGAGGAAATACAGTTCGAGGTCCCCAGCGACCCAGAAGCTCCTGCCCCGTCCTCACCGCCGCCTACCTCTCTCCCCGTCTGGACCCTGTCACGAGGTGGGATGTCAGTGACAAATAATAGTAGAGCAGGAAAAGTAATAAAACAAACCGTAAAGCTATCCGAAGCAACCACCCTCCCAAGAGGGAAAAAGATAACCTGTACCCCTGTAATCCTGCAATGCCCGACCACGTCGGACAACTAAACCGACGGGCCGTACCGTACCTGTAATATCCGACCACGTCGGGCAACTAAATCGACGGGTCGCACCGCTCGCACCTCGGCGCCTCAAACCCCACAACTACTGGGGCCCCACTACGTCACCTCGTGGGTATACACGGGTCATAGACCGCTTTTCCGGAAAAGCGCACCTTTCGCGGTGGCCAAACCGCGGGTGCGCGTGCTGCAGCCTCGAGCAAAGTAACCAACAGTAATCACGAATAAGCTATAATCGCTATCATATTAGCATCATAATACAAAATCAAGAGTAAGAGTATAACCACTATCATGCTAGCAACGTCATGTAGGATCAAGAGTAAAGCTATAACCGCTATCGAGTAAGCAACAAAATGTAAAATTAAGAATAAGAGCAACCGCCGGAAATCGGCACTAATTACCAAAATAAAACCCACCTCAAACACGCGAAGGAGAAGACGTGTGGAAACTCCAACTAAAACCCCCTCGCCGTGTGCCCAGACAGCTACAATAACGATTATACTTGTTAAAAACATCTTCGTGGTTAAAAACACTCAAGAACGGCGCGAAACGGGCCAAAAACGGAGTTTCTGGGTTCTTTTCTGAACCCTGGTGCACGAAACCAGGCGTGGACCGGGTCCACGGCAGCAGGCGCCCGTGGCGCGGGCCGGGAGCACGCCCAGGCGGTGGACCGCCCCGGCTTGGGCTGGGCCGCGCACGGGGGAAGGCGCGCACCGGGTTCATCGCCTCCCCCGCACGCGACGAGCACCGGGTGCACGCCCAGGGCGTGCACCGCGCGGTCTGGCGCACGGCCCTGTGCGCCGGGTCTGCTCCCCCGGGCCGCGAAGGAGTGCGCCGGGTGCACGCCGGCCCGGTGGACCGCGCGGCCTGGCGCACGGCCTTGTACGCCGGGTCTGCGCCCCCGGGTCGTGGGGCGTGCGCCGGGTGCACGGCGGCGTGTGGACCGCGGCCAGAACCCCCCCCCCCAATGTGTACAGTGCGGCTCGTTTTCGGCTCCGGTTGCGACCTCGCGATCACGGCGGCTCCGGCGATGACCCCGTGAACACGGTGACGGCGGCGGCGGCCTCCCGTTTAACCACGGCGGCGGCGGCCTCCCGTTCGATCCCCAAACTCGCCTCGCACGCGACACGACATGAAAGAAACCCGCACCGAAAAAAAGAGGAAAGACCCGAATCGCTCACCTCGTTTTCGCCGGCAAGGGAGGAAGGAGGAGGATCGTCCCGCTCTCGCTCGCCGAATTCCGCAGGATCTTCCTTCTCCCCGTCTCGTCGCTTCGCTTCTTCACGCCAACCGATGGAGGGGGAAAACTAGGGTTCGGGTTTTCTCGCACGAGACCTAACGCACAAGGAAGACTAGGAGTGGGAAAAAAAACCCTAAGTCCCAACTCAAAAATAATTAATTAGTCGTTTGGGCGCAAACCGGGGTCCGACTTACCTCGAAAAGCGTGCCAATTGCCCGACCACTTATTTGAAGCACCCGAAACCGCTAGAATCCTTCAGAAATTAATTCTGGGAGATTCCAGAGTCGGAATTCAAATCCGATCGCGCCGTCGTTCTTCGTTTCGCGAGCTCCAGTGTCTAAAAATACCCGCGAGCCCCGACGGTCTATCCGAAAAAAGTGAATTATTAGTCCAACCGCCGGACCGTTAAAAAGGGGGTACGTAATAAAGAGTTAATTAAATAAAATCCAAAATACAATTTAAAAGCGGTCACTACAACTATACAGGTTTCATGTTCCTAACTTTTACTACTATACAGACTTTTACTACTATACAGGTTTCATGTTCCTACTTTTTTAGTGTAGTTGTCATGATTGATTCTTAGATAGTTAGGCCCTTTCCTTTTCTTTTCTATTATATAATATGATATTAGGCTCCATATATATATATATATATATATATATATATATATATATATATATATATATATATATATATACCAGTTGCCAGTTATGAATGTCTATATTACATTATATTGCTAAGAGTTGAATCATATTGTTAATAAAGTGAAGGTTACTTATTTTCTTCTTTCTGACGCTTCTTTCCTGTTTATGCTCTTTTTAAATTTTAGATTCATATACATGATCACTGCTTTGTGACAGATCTATTCCTTTATATATTATAAATTCCTTTCTTTTTTTTTGCTATGTATATATATTCCTCTAACTCTCTGTGCCTGTGTGTATGTGTGTGCCTCTGTGTGTGTGTGTGGACATATAACTTTTTATCTCATACATCATTGAACCCAAAATTTCTCATAAAGAATTAAGCTGGGGCAACCATACACCATTGTTACTCATACATCACTGTGTGTGTGTGTGTGTGTATCCCTGAGTATGTGTGTGTGTCTATATATATATATATATATATATATATGTATATATATATATATATATATATATATGTATATATATATATATGTATATCTTTCATTCTGTCTCTGTTTGTCTCACTGACTACCTATGTTTCAGTGTGTGTGTGTGCGTGTACATATATACGTAGTAATATATATATATATATATATCTATGTGAGTGTGTGTGTCTGAGTATATGTAATTTAAAATTTAGATTATAAAATATAAATTCAATTGTGAATGTATTTTAAAATTTGAACTCTTAATTTCCATTCTAATGTAAATTTTAAATTTACAATTTCACTTCTCATATTTTGAAATTAACATGATAAATTTTGCAAATTATGTAAGTGAATACCGAAATTTGATCTCCCATTTGTACTTAAACTTTATTTTGGGATAGACTTTTTGCTTATCATCACTTTTAAAAGTTTTTGATTAATTCTGCTTACAAGTTGTACTAAAATTGTGTTTTGTACTTTACTTTATCAACAATATGATTCAACTCCAGTGTGTCTGAGTATGTGTGTGTGTGTGTGTGCGCGTCGACATATATATGTAGTAATATATATATATATATATCTATGTGTGTGTGTGTGTGTGTCTGAATATATGTAATTTAATATTTAGATTATAAAATATAAATTCAATTGCGAATGTATTTTAAAATTTGAACTCTTAATTTCCATACTAATGTAAATGCCAAGTGCTATTCCTTAATTTTCATAGAGAAATTCTCAAGTTAAATTTGTAATCTTTGAAATATTTAATACCTATACATCAAGAGCAATGTTGTGGGCTAATAGTTGAGGGATTTTAAAATTTGAACTCTTAATTTCCATACTAATGTAAATTCCAAGTGCTATTCCTTAATTTTCATAGAGAAATTCTCAAGTTAAATTTGTAATCTTTGAAATATTTAATACCTATACATCAAGAGCAATGTTGTGGGCTAATATTTAATACCTATAATTTGACGTTACAGTTGATGAAGTCCTCTTATCTGAGCCCCCCTTCCCTCATTTTTTCTCTAACATTGTTTTTTCAGAATTAAATAGTCTTTTGAATTTTGGATTTCCCTTATTTCCATTTTCTATTTGTCTTTGACCCATTTTTTCCCTTACCAATGTTTTCATATACTTTCAGATTTCTAGGTTTTTATGTGTGTTCAGCTTTTTTGTTTTTTTACAATTGGGATCTTTCAACTTTTCTACTTGAAATTTTTCTCACCAAAATTGAAAGCCTTATTGTCACTGACATTGACAAGAAAAAAGAAAATTATATATGTTGTTTGCTACGATTTAATAAATGTCAGTTAATGTATTTGGCATGTCAAATTTTAAAATGGTGTTGTTATTTTGGTTTCCAGTGTACACACTTGTGATTTTGGTACTTCTCATTTTATCAACAATATGATTCAACTCCAGTGTGTCTGAGTATGTGTGTGTGTGTGTGCGCGCGTCGACATATATATGTAGTAATATATATATATATATATCTATGTGTGTGTGTGTGTGTGTCTGAATATATGTAATTTAATATTTAGATTATAAAATATAAATTCAATTGCGAATGCATTTTAAAATTTGAACTCTTAATTTCCAGACTAATGTAAATGCCACGTGCTATTCCTTATTTTCATAGAGAAATTCTCAAGTTAATTTGTATCTTTGAAATATTTAATTATACATCAAGAGCAATGTTGTGGCTAATAGTTGAGGATTTTAAAATTGAACTCTTATTTCCATACTAATGTAAATTCCAAGTGCTATCCTTAATTTCATAGAGAAATCTCAAGTTAAATTTGTAATCTTTGAAATATTTAATACCTATACATCAAGAGCAATGGTGTGGGCTAATATTTAATACCATAATTTGACGTTACAGTGATGAAGTCCTTTCTGAGCCCCCCTTCCCTCATTTTTCTCTAACATGGTTTTTTCAGAATTAAATAGTCTTTTGAATTTTGGATTTCCCTTATTTCCATTTTTTATTTGTCTTTGACCCATTTTTTCCTTACCAATGTTTCATATACTTTCAGATTTCTAGGTTTTATGTGTGTCAGCTTTTTTGTTTTAAAATGGTGTTGTTATTTTGGTTTCCAGTGTACACACTTGTGATTTTGGTACTTTATTACTGTTTGAAATTGTTCTTGAATTACTTTGTTGAATTATTTTGGCGCCCCCCCCCCCCCCCCCCCTCTTATTTTTGCTCCTTTTTTCCTTCTCTGTTCTTTCTAACCACTACCCCCCCCCTCCTATTTTTTTTTTTTTTTTTTTTTTTTTTTTTTTTTTTTTCGTGGCAGTAATGATAAAAAAAAAGGAAGGATACAATTCCCCCACAGTAGAGCTCATGTAATAAATTCACCTCCATTCAGCAACTCTAACCTACATATATATTTATACAAATATATAAGTAATTATTTGGATTTAATGTTAAAATGTGCTTCTGTTTCACTTTGAAGTTTACTTCTCAGTTCTAAAGTAATTTAAAAAAAAAAAAAAAAAAAAATCCTCTTATTATAGAATCTTTCTGCATAGAAATATTTTAAAAAACAAATACTACTGATTCGTTAGATAAATGACAAATATGCATTCCAATAAAGTTAACAACCTAGCTTGTGAAGGGGGACCGGCCGTGGGGTTACCGAGCACACCTCAACCCACACAGCACACGAGCGCAGCGGAAACAGAATCTTTCATAGATGAAAGTAGGCGAAAACGATTGTAGAAAACAAGCACGAGAATAACTAAATAAATAAAACAAATAAGGGAATGCAAGGACACGAGAATTACGTGGTTCGGCCAACAATGTGTCAACCTACGTCCACGGGCAAGACCACCTCAATGCGTTATTCGATTAATCCACGGCACAAAAGTACAAGGAGTAAAAATGGATTACAAGAAACTCTCTCACGGAGGCTCTCCACGTTTTTCCTCTCAATTAGGATTTTCCAATGAAGCCCTAAAAAATAAAAGATGAATCGCAAGAGTTAATATAACTCTAAAAACCTAATTCTAATAGGAAACGATCTCCACCGTCCATCCGAGATTTTAAATCACTTCTAGTCGTCGTCCATATTCTCTTAAGAATTATCTTTAAGATATTCCTAAATCATCCCTAATCTTTAGGAACAAGATTGGATCAAATCCATATGGACTCGAAACATGATTTTACATAATCCAACAATTCTCCCACTTAAAAACATGTGCCGAATTTCACAAAATTGAAGATCTTGCCAAATTCCCACTCTCCTCATGTAGCTCCAAGACCGAGAGAAGTCATACTCCAATTGAACTTCTCTCGAGTCACCGGTTTCGTTAAAATATCCGCTGGATTCGCATCTGTGTGAATTTTCAACAATGAGATAAAACCCTCATCCACCACATCTCTCACGAAGTGATAACGAATATCAATGTGTTTCGTCCGAGAGTGAAACGCCGGATTCTTCGCCAAGTGTATTGCACTTTGACTATCACAATTCACTCCCACCACATCTTGCTTCACTTTTAATTCTCCTAAAAGTCTTTTTAGCCAGATAGCTTCCTTACAAGCATGTGTCATTGCTATGTACTCCGCCTCCGTCGTCGACAAAGCGACTACCGACTGAAGCTTCGACTCCCAGCTAATAGCACCACCGCCCATGGAGAAAACATAACCCGTGGTAGACTTTCTTCTGTCTTTATCTCCTGCGAAATCTGCATCCACATATCCGACGCACTCCAAACCCGCAGAACCATAACAGAGTGAGAAATCCGCAGTACCTCTCAAATATCTGAGAATCCACTTCACTGCATTCCAATGTTCACAACCTGGATTCGCCATATACCGACTCACTGCTCCCACTGCTTGAGCAATGTCGGGTCTCGTGCACACCATGGCAAACATAAGGCTCCCTACTGCCGATGAATATGGTACCCGAGCCATGTCGGCCTTTTCTGCTTCCGTACCCGGTGATTGCTCGGCCGACAATTTTAAATGAATAGGAAACGGGGTAGAAACTGGCTTTGCGTTCTGCAAGTTGAAGCGCCGCAGAACCTTCTCCACATAACTCTTCTGTGAAAGCCAAACTTTCCTATTCTTTCTCTCCCGTAGTACCTTCATCCCGAGTATTTGATTCACAGTTCCTAAGTCCTTCATATCGAACTCACCGGCTAACTGAGTCTTCAAGATAGATATCTTGCCCTTGTTATTTCCGGCGACCACCATGTCGTCGACATATAATAACAAAATACAGAAGCTCCCGTCATTATAATCGCAGAAATATGCACAATGATCCGCTTCAAGCCTATCAAAACCCAAACTTATAATGAAGGAATCAAATCGCTTGTACCAACACCTTGGCGCCTGTTTCAAGCCGTACAACGATTTGTTCAACCGACAAACCAAATACTCCTTGCCTTTTTCGACAAAGCCTTCCGGTTGCGACATATATATCTCCTCCTCCAGGTCACCATGCAAGAATGCTGTTTTTACATCCATCTGCTCGAGCTCCAAATCCATGACCGCTGCGATCGCCAAAACAACCCGAATAGTGGTAAGACGAACCACCGGTGAGAAGATCTCATCGAAATCGATTCCCGGCTTCTGAGCATATCCCTTCACCACCAATCTTGCCTTGAACCTCTCCACATTCCCATCTGTATCCTTTTTCACCTTAAACACCCACCGACATCCAATCGCGTTCCTTCCCTTCGGCAAATCAACAAGTTCCCAAGTCTTGTTCTTCCGAATTGACTCCATCTCCTCCTCCATCGCGCATTGCCACTTCCCAGCGTCAGTCGACTCACAAGCCTCCTTATACGAAGTCGGCTCATCTTCTTCCGCTAAAGCAACATATGCACTAACATGGTTTGCAGAAGGAATAAATGAAGTAATATAGTCATTATACCTCGCAGGAGGTCTAATAACTCTACTAGGATGCCCGGAATCCGCTGGCGACTCTACCGGTGAATTTGTATCTTCGGATGATTGCGGAGATTCCAAGTCAGGTTCATCATCAACCACTTCATCATCCTGTTGTGCTTGCTCAACTTGCACCTCATCGCGCGCTTCAAAGAGCTCAATTGGAATCATAACATCATCATCTTGCTTTACCTTGGTGCCTTGAAAGGACCCTTCATTGAAGATAACGTCACGACTTATGACTATTTTGTGGTTAGTAGGGTCCCACAATCGATACCCCTTAACACCTTTCGCATAGCCAAGAAATATACACCTCCGAGAGTTCTTATCCAATTTTGACCTTTTCTCCTTTGGTATCCACGAATAAGCATCACATCCAAAGACACGAAGATAGGAGTAATCAACGGACTTGCCGCTCCAGACTTCTTCAGGAATTTCCAAACCAAGTGATTTTGTCGGCGCCCGATTAATCAAATAACAAGCCGTGCTCACGGCTTCCGCCCAAAATCTCTTGTCGAGTTTTGAAGTACTCAACATGCTACGGGCCCTCTCAATGAGTGTTCTATTTAACCTCTCCGCTACACCGTTTTGTTGCGGTGTACCGGGTACCGTGAGATGCCGCTTAATTCCATGCTCAATACAAAACTCATCAAATTCTCTTGAACAATACTCCCCTCCGTTATCAGAACGTAGGCACTTAATTTTTAAATCCTTTTCATTCTCCACAAGAGTTTTGAACTTCTTAAAAGTCTCAAACACATCGGACTTTCGCTTTAGAATATACACCCAAGCCTTCCGAGAGTAATCATCAATAAATGAAACAAAGTAAGAACATCCGCCCAACGAAGTATCGGGCGACTCCCAAGTATCCGAATGAATCAACTCGAGATGCTTCTTACTTCTTTGTTGTGATAGAGAAAAAGACAACCTTCGTTGCTTCCCGTAGATGCAATCTTCACAAAAATCTAATGGCGCAGACTTGTAACCTGAAAGAAGTTCACGGTTGGATAATACCTGCAATCCGCGCTCACTCATGTGTCCTAAACGGCGATGCCACACCGTTGAAGACTCCACCTTTGCGCTTGCAACAACCGCTTCTCCCACTTGAGTCTCGCCCACTAATCTATAAAGGCCACCTACTTGCTCTCCTTTCATCAACACCAAACAACCTTGACATACCTTCAAGTGATCTTTCTCGCCGATGAATTTAAACCCTTGTTTGCAAAATTTTCCAAGTGATAGAAGACTTTTTCGAAGTGCAGGAACATGTCGAACATTAGAAACCGTCCGAATAACACCATCAAACATCTTGATCCGAACGTCTCCCACTCCAACCACCGGACATGCCGTGTTGTCACCCAAATAGATAACTCCACAATCCCGTGACTTATAAGAATGAAACCACTCCCTATAGGGAGTCATGTGGAATGACGCCCCCGAATCCAAGATCCAATGATAAATAAGCTCGGATCTATCCAATGCGACTAACGCATCTCCGTCTTCTGAACTAGCCGACTTAGCATCCGCTTCGGCTATATTACCTTGAAAATTATTTGAATCGGATTTACCATCAACTCCTTTAACCCGACAATCTTTCTTCACGTGCCCCAACTTTCCACAATTCCAGCACTTTACTTTCTTTTTGCCCTTGGATTTTGATCTCGACTTTCCTCGATCACCATACTCCCTCTCGAAAGGTCTTCCCCGTGCTATCATAGCCTCCCCCGAAGAACTTCCTTGGCTAGACTTCCGCCTCATCTCCTCGGTAAGTAATGATGCAACAACCGACTCCATCTTAAGGGTTTCAACATGGCTCAAGTTCATAATCAAATTATCCCAAGTTTCCGGCATCGAGCAAAGTAAAATACTTGTCTTTTCTTCTTCATCAATTCTCACGTCTAGGGCAGCGAGTTTGCTCACGATAGAGTTGAATGTACTTAGATGTTCTTGTACCGGTGCCCCATCCTTCATCTTTAGATTGTACAATTGTCGCCTTAAGAAAATTTTGTTCACCAATGACTTTCCTTCATAAAGATTTTTTAATTTATCCCAAATCCCTTTTGCGGTAGTCTCGGTCTCCACATTGAATAACACCGAATCATCCAGTGCCAAATATAGGTTTGCCAAAGCCATCTTGTCCTTCTCTTGAAATTGTTTATCCGTCATCCCTTCCGGCTTATTTTCTATTCCTTGCAGGGCGATCTCACAAGCATCTTTAATCAAAACTGCTTGCATCTTCAGTTTCCACAACGCAAAATTCGCTCCATCAAATCGAGAAATCTCATACTTTGTCGCTGAAACTTTTCCCGCCATCGTTTCACCGTCAACGAACTACGAATAACCAAACGCTCCGATACCAATTGAAGGGGGACCGGCCGTGGGGTTACCGAGCACACCTCAACCCACACAGCACACGAGCGCAGCGGAAACAGAATCTTTCATAGATGAAAGTAGGCGAAAACGATTGTAGAAAACAAGCACGAGAATAACTAAATAAATAAAACAAATAAGGGAATGCAAGGACACGAGAATTATGTGGTTCGGCCAACAATGTGTCAACCTACATCCACGGGCAAGACCACCTCAATGCGTTATTCGATTAATCCACGGCACAAAAGTACAAGGAGTAAAAATGGATTACAAGAAACTCTCTCACGGAGGCTCTCCACGTTTTTCCTCTCAATTAGGATTTTCCAAGGAAGCCCTAAAAATAAAAGATGAATCGCAAGAGTTAATATAACTCTAAAAACGTAATTCTAATAGGAAACGATCTCCACCGTCCATCTGAGATTTTAAATCACTTCTAGTCGTCGTCCATATTCTCTTAAGAATTATCTTTAAGATATTCCTAAATCATCCCTAATCTTTAGGAACAAGATTGAATCAAATCCATATGGACTCGAAACATGATTTTACATAATCCAACAGCTTGGATGCCTTGAGGTAAGTGCTTGAGTTGGCTTCAACTCATTTTTCTCCTTTTTTCCCCGGGATGGCGAGAGCTGGTAGCAACCCACAATCGGGCGGCGAAGTAACCAACCAGTACACAAGCAGGACCTTCTGTGAATTTCGAATGCAGGTATGTTGGTCAATAATAGGAGATGTACTAATATAGCACACAATGTACAATAAAAAATTTGGTGTGTTCTATTGTTGTCTACATCTTCAGAGAAGGACTTGGTTAGCTCCTCTTTTGTTTCGTTTGGTGGTCTACTATACAGGTTTTATGCTCCTACCTTTTACTACTCTACAGTTTTCATGTTCCTACTTTTTTAGTATAGTTTTCATGATTGATTCTTAGATAATTAGATCCTTTGCTTTTCTACATCTGATAAAAATGTTTGATGTTGAAAATGTCGTTGTTAAAGCTTTTCGAATGGCTAGAGATCGTTTTAAAGAAACTGATTACTTACCAATTAGATTACGCCTGATCGGTACGCGAAATATAGGCACAACACAGTATAATCCTCCATCTTGTGCTGAAATTGCCGGTTTGATTATTGGCGACCTGGGTTGTGCAGATCGGCACCGAGATATTATTGTCGAACATAAGACAGATGGTCTCAAACGTATAAGTGATTTACATCCCTCTTTTATGGCTATGCAATATCCTATACTATTTCCATATGGTGAAGATGGATTTAGATTGGGCATTGAATGTAGTCAAGAGTCGCGTAGGAAAACAAACTCCAGACAATACATTACAATGCGTGAGTTTTATGCATATAGGATTCAAAATAGAACACATGAAGGAAAAACCCTCATACGTGGAGGGAGGCTTTTTCAACAATATATAGTAGATGCATTCTCATGTGTTGAAGAAGAAAGACTCAGTTATATCAGAAGAAACCAGTCGAATTTACGATCCGAAATATATAAAGGTATACAAGATGCTGTTGTTCAAGGTGATCTTGATGGTAATGCTATTGGAAAAAGAATTATATTGCCCTCAAGTTTTACTGCTGGTCCACGTTATATGATACAGAATTATCACGATGCTATTGCCATATGTCGGCACTGTGGGCCTCCCGACTTATTTATTACATTTACATGCAATGCACAATGGCAGAAAATACGAGATGCCCTACATTTCATTCCAGGCCAACGGTCTGAGGATAGACCTGATATTGTTAGTCGAGTCTTCAAGATGAAATTGGAATCATTTATGGCTGATATAAAAAAAAAAAAAAAAAAAAATCATTTTTTCGGTCCATCCATAGCTGGTATGTAATTGTTTCAAAATTTTAGCATATTTATAGAGTAGAAAATAAATAGTCTATTTGTTCTCATTTTTTATTGTTTTAGTTTATTATTTTCGTGCAGAATTATACACAGTTGAATTCCAAAAAAGAGGGCTTCCACATATGCACATTTTAGTATGGTTACATGCTAACCATAAATACTTAACGAATGTTGAAATTGATTCAATCATTTCAGCTGAGATACCTGATAAAGTTACCGACCCGGATGGTTATGCAGTTGTCGAAAAATTTATGATCCATGGTCCATGTGGAGTTGCAAAATTAGGAGCACCCAGTATGGTAAAAGGTTATTGCTCAAAACATTTTCCAAAGGAATACAACAATGAGACAATAGTAAGTGACGATGGATTTCCAATATATAGGAGAAGAAATAATCAAAGAAATGTTCTTAAAAATGGAATTAAACTTGACAATAGATTTGTTGTCCCCCATAACTTACCATTACTTCTTAAATATCAGGCGCATATCAATGTTGAGTGGTGTAATAAATCACGGCTTATAAAATATTTATTCAAATATATTAACAAAGGTCCAGATCGATCAGCAGTTATTGTAGAAAATAATGTCGATTCTGATATTGTTTCTTCTACTCATCGTTATAAAGAAATTGATGAAATCAAACAATACCTTGATTGCCGATATTTATCAGCATATGAGGCTATTTGGAGGTTATTCGATTTTGATATTCATTTTAGGCAACCATCTGTTGAAAGATTAAGTGTTCATCTTCCAATAATGAATAATGTTATATATCGTGATGATGAAAACTTAGAAAATTTGGTAGGTCGTCCTGATATTGGGAAAACAATGTTCACAACATGGATGGAAACAAATCTAACTAACGATAATGCTCGCAAACTCACATATGTAGAATTTCCGACTAAATGGGTATGGCATTCAGGAGATAAGTTTTGGTCAAGTCGAAAACAAGGGAAACGTATAGGCAGAATAGTTTATGTTCATCCAAGTGCAGGAGAACTTTATTTTCTACGAATGCTTTTGAATGTAGTCAAAGGTCCTACAAATTATAAAGAAATTAGAACTGTCAATGGTATTGTTCACCAAATATTTCGATCTGCATGTGATGCTCTTGGACTACTTGGTAATGATAGAGAGTGGGAAGAAGCGCTAAGAGAGGCGTCACTTTGGTCTTCTTCAAGTCAACTAAGAGAACTATTTGTAACTTTGGTCATGTTTTGTGAAGTTTCAAATCCAATGAAATTGTGGAAAGAATTTTGGGAATTATTAGCTGACGATATTTTATACAGATTGAGAAATATTCTTGGTATTCAAAATCTTAGACTACCCCAAATTGAGCTCCAAAATCATGTTTTATTTGAACTCGACATTTTGGTCAATAAAAATGGAAGCTCCCTTGAACATTTCAATTTACCTGTGCCTAATAGGTGTATTCTTGACCAGTCTAATAATAAACTACTCAGAGAAGAGACAGATTATAATGTCGATAGCTTAAAAGATGAGCATACACAACTGTTTAGTGGATTAAATGATGAGCAAAGAAAAATATATAACGCTGTTCTGCTTTCTGTATATGAAAATATTGGGGACTTAATATTTGTTTATGGGCATGGTGGAACAGGAAAAACTTATTTTTGGAAGACTATTATTTCAAAACTACGATCAGAAGGAAAAGTAGTCTTGGCTGTAGCCTCTTCAGGAATAGCATCGCTTTTGTTACCTGGTGGACGTACAGCACACTCCAGGTTTAAGATACCTATAAAAATTGATGAGTGTTCAGTTTGTGAAATTAAAAAGGGAACACAGCTTGCAAAATTGGTAGCCTATGCTAGCTTAATTATTTGGGATGAGGCACCTATGAATCATAGAAATTATTTTCAAGCTTTAGATAAATCATTGCAGGATATTTTAAAAATAGATAATACATCTGCTAGCAACAAAATTTTTGGAGGGAAGACTGTTCTTTTAGGCGGAGATTTTAGACAAATACTTCCAGTTGTTGTAGGAGGTACTCGACATGATATTATTAATGCATCTCTTACAAGGTCTCCGATTTGGAGTAAAGTTCGACTTTTTCGATTACAAACAAATATGAGATTGTTACAGGGTTCTCTTGGAAATGAAGCAGCTACTTTATCTTTAGCTGAATTTAGTAAGTGGGTGTTGGATATCGGTGATGGCAAGATACATGCTATTAAATTAGATGGAGAAGAGGAACTTACTTGGATCCAAATTCCTGATGACCTGCTTATAAAAGATACTGATAATGGAATTGAAAGTATTGTTCAGGAAGTATACGATAATATTCAAAAAAATTATAACAATCCAGACTATTTAAGGGATAGAGCGATTGTTACACCGATAAATGAAATAGTTGATGAGATTAATACATATGTACTTTCTTTAGTACCAGGTGAAGAACGAACATACTTGAGTTCAGATTCAGTATCTAATTCATCTGCAGATCCTGAAGATAATGATATACTTTATCCAGTTGATTTCTTGAATTCTTTGAAATTTAACGGAGTTCCCCATCATGAATTAAAATTAAAAGTAGGGGCTCCTATAATGTTACTCCGGAACATTAATCAAAGTTCTGGCCTTTGCAATGGTACAAGATTGTTGGTCACGCAACTTTCTTCTAAAATTATTGAAGCACAAATTTTTACCGGTAATCAAATTGGTGAAATAGTTTATATCCCTCGCATTATCATTAATGTGACTGATTCAAAATGGCCATTTATTTTGAAACGACGACAGTTTCCAATACGTTTGAGTTATGCAATGACAATTAATAAAAGTCAAGGTCAAACATTGCAGAGAGTTGGACTTTATTTATCTCAGCCTGTTTTTTCTCATGGTCAACTTTATGTAGCTATTTCAAGAGTTACTTCTAGAGAAGGATTGCGAATCTTTATAAAAAATAAAGATCAAGTACCTCAGGGATATACAAGAAATATTGTTTACCATGAAATATTTGAAGATTTGTAGCATTATCTTGCTACATATTCAATATAATATCCAATTCCTTCGCTTCCAGCTTTAATATAATCATGGAATATACATTATTATCGGAATTATCATTGCAACGGCAAAACTACAAGATCAAAGCAAGAATATGCCGAATATGGGAGTCAACTGCACCATTTTTGAAAGGAGATATATTTAGTCTTGACTGTCTTTTGGTCGATGAAAAGGTAATGATGATAAGATTTTTATGCACCTTCAGTTTTTTTCCTTTACTTTATATTACATGTTTACATTTTCTTTCTAAAAATAAATACTGTTATTGTCTTCTATGATTTTCATTAGGCATATTCTTTACAAGGAACAATTCGAAAACAAGATGCAGAAGAAGTTAGATCTCGCATGATTGAAGGAAGTGTTTATCTAATAGAAAAATTCAACGTTGTTCCTAACAAGAAAAAATATGCAGCTGTTGATCGTCGCTATATGGTTCAAATTAATAAATGGACCTCTTTAACCCTACTTGAAGAAGATGCCGAAAGGCTACCATTATATAGTTTTAATTTTATAAATTTTTCTGAAGTTCAGAAACAGAAATATAATAATGATGCTGTTCTCACAGGTATTATTTATTTACATAATTATATTTCTTTTTTTTGTAAAAAAAAAATCATTCTTACAATTTTTTGTTTAATTAATATAATATGTTAATATTCTTTATATTTTGAAGATGTTTTGGGTCAGGTTACATCTATCAGTGATATTACACAAAAATATGTTGGCCAAGTTTTAACTCCAATCAGAAATTTACAAATTCAAGATTTAGAGTAAGTTTTTAAAATTAATACATTTATTAAAATAACACATAAGTTATTTTACTATATATATATATTATTAATTACTTCTATCATCTAAATGTCTCTTATTTTTTTTACAGGAGAAACGATTTATTTGTCACATTATGGGATAAGTTTGCTTTGGATTTTGATGACGCTTACATTTTAGAGAAAGAAAATCAAGGAAATAGACCAGTTGTATTAATACTTCCTGGAATGACTGTTCGTTCATTTAAAGGTTTATATCTAAATTTCTAATCTAATAAACACATATGTTTAATAATATATATGCATATTTATTTATAAGCATCACTAACCTATATGTTACGCTATATATATAGAAAATATTTATATATCGTCTTGCTCGGCTTCAAAGATTTACCTTGATTTACAAATTCCAGAAGTTACTGAAATGTTACAAAGGTTAGACAATCCTTTAATAATTAATATTATATAAAAATTAATATTAATATATACAATTAGTAATATTTACTTATCTATCAACTATCACATGCAGTTTACAAGTCGTGAATAAATCAATTGAGCGAATTAACAAAAGCCAAGAACAACTTATTACTCCTCAAGAAGAAATGTCTTTAAATCGAAAAATTATTGCTGAACTCTTGCAGCTGGATCTTTCTTCCTTACAGGTAAAATTATTTATAGAATATGTAACATCTATAGTTTTTATTTTATTACTTATTTTCTTTGTTATAATTAATAGAACATGAAGTTCACGTGCCAAGCCAAAATTATTGAATTCGACACATTATTTGGATGGTGGTATAAAGCATGCGCCAATTGCAAATCATCTGTCAAAATATATGGTGATATTTTCTTATGCTCCAACTGTCCCGAAAATGAACAAACTCCTATACCATGGTAATAACTGTGTTTAATATTATCCTAATTACTATTTTACCAAAAATAAATTATTATTATTATATGTTACATACTTTATTATATTAATTAATTGATAATTGATATTATTGATATATTTGTTGTGAAAAGGTACAAATTAAATGTTGTTGTTGAAGATTCCACTGGTTTTACTAATTTCACTATATTCGGGAAGACAGCACAAGATCTCATTCGTATTCCAGCTCAAATTTTAGCTGCCTCACCTGGGTCAGATCAATTTACGATTCCTCATGTAATTAAAGCTATTAGTGGACAAGAGCATATTTTTCAGATTACACCCGACACACAGCGATTTAAATCAGCCTCTATATCTTTTAAAGTACTCAAAATTTTCTCTCTTAATTGTAATGCGAAAGGTAAGTTTCCTATGCTACAAAATTTGCTCATCAAATGTGAAGAGCAGCTGCAGTCACCTACTACTAAGAAAGAAATCAATAAAAATTTATTTACAGAAACATCACCAAATATGGAAATTTCGTCCAGGTAATATCATTTTATATGAAGTAATATTTTAGATAAATTTGTATAAATATCTTTTTTTCCTTATTTTAACTTTAGTAAATATTTGTCTGACCAGCTCAAGGCATTCCATTGATGATATATCTGAAATACACCATCATAAAAAACTTCGCCTTACGTAAGATATATAATCTAAAGTATTTTTGTTATTTAATTATTTATGATTATATATATAATTATAATATATTTATATTTATAACCTTAAATTTATTTACATTAATTGTAGGTTTGATCAAGAAGACCGATCTGATAAAGAGACCAGATGAAGAATTGCATGCTATAAACAATTTACTAATATAATATTTATATGTGTTGTATATAATATATGATGTTTAATGTTTATTAATACTTAGTTTTTTTATAATTTTAAACTATGAATTATTTAAATTTCGGGGAGGGAAAATTTTGTTATAAAAACTTGAAAATATATTGTCATATTTTGTAAGATTATGTAAGAGTTTGATAATTCTTCTAAGCAAGTTTAAATTAAATATAGTATACCTAATTATTTCTAACTTTTAAATATAATAAATTATTATGTGTTTTTTGAAAAATTATTTAAAATTAAATATACTATTTTTGTATATTTTTAATTTTAAAATTTAATAAATTATGTCTAATATATCTAATTATTTTTTAGTTACCACAACTCTGTATTATTACATGATTTGATCTTTAAAAAATTTAAAGTAATATTTAGTAATTCTTAAAAAATATTACCAGGTTTTTTTTATATTCATGATTTTCTAAAATATATTGACATATTTTATATGATTGTATAAGATTTTGATAATTCTTCTAAGAAAGTTTAAATTAAATATACTATGTCTAATTATTTCTAACTTTCAAATATAATAATTTATTATATATTTTTCTGAAAATTTAATTAAAATTAAATGTGGTATGCAGGGCTATTTTCAACTTTTAAATTTAAGTTTAGATTAAATATACTATCTCTAATTATTTTTAACTTTCAAATATAATAATTTATTATGTGTTTTTTTTTGAAAAATTAATTAAAATTAAATATAGTATGCCTACATATTTTTAATTTTAAAATTTAATAAATTATATCTAATATATTTAATTATTTATTAATTATCACTATTTGATAATTCTTAAAAATATTGTCCAAAAAAGTTTAAATTAAATATACTATATCTCATTATTTCTAACTTTCAAATATAATAATTTATTATATATTTTTTGAAAATTTAATTTAAATTAAATATAGTACGTCTGGTTATTTTTAATTTTTAAATTTAATCAATTATGTCTGATATCTACTTACTTTTTAGTTACCGCAGCGAAGCGCGGGTATCTATACCTCTATATGATTTCTCCTATTTTTTGCCACGTGTCAAATTTTCTTTCACTCTTCTCTTTTTCAATTCTCAATGAATTAATGATAGACTCTTCACATTTCTAACCTCCAACTCTTCTTATTCCTAACTCTCAATGAATTAATTATAAATTCTTTCCATTCCCAACCTCCAACTCTTCTCACTCCCTACTTTCAATGAATTAATTATATCTCCCCCTTTTTGAGTTCTTTTTATTATTATTCTTCTTCTCTCCTTCTTTCTCTAAGCCACCACCTCCCTCTTCACTATCTCCGTTGACAACAACGCTCTCTCCCTCGACCCCTCCACCCTCGATCCTTGCCTCCTCCTTCTCGTCGTGGAGAACCTCCAAATCTCCTTGCCCTCCTCTTCCTCCTCCTCCTCCAAGATCAAAATCTCCATCGTCCACTTCATGGCCACCTTCGTCCAATCCAACTCTCCGTTTTTGAAAATCTTCCACCCCCGACCTCACCGAAAATCTAGACCCGATCCTCGTCTTCTTTAGCCGCACGGGGGCATCGCTCATGATCAACTCCTACCTATCGCCGCCGCTGCCACCGCGACCGCCATCGCCGATAAGAATCCTCCACTTCTCCGCCTACTCGTCCTTCTTATCCTCCGCCACCGTTGTCGCCGTCACCGTAGCTCATTGAACGTGAGCTCTCTCTCCTTCTCTCTCTAAACTTCATTACATTCCTATATATGTCTTAGATTTTAATCCTGAGTGAATAAATATTCTACTCTGATTGTTGCTGATAGATTCTTATGTTAGGGTTGAGAATGATTTTTTTTTTTTTTTTTTTTTTTCCTGATAGGTTGATACGGGAGTTTTAAAATAAAGTATTTAAAATTTTTCTATATAATTTTTTATTTTTATTTATATTATGAGAAAAAAAATATATAAAAAAAATATTTTGATAATATTTACCCGCCGCATCGCGCGGGTAACTACACTAGTTTATATTAATCCCCCATAATACTTATTACCACGTGGCAGCTCCATCTTCATGTTGAGTGCGGGTCCTACTTTAAGAACTCTCACACCGGAACCCTCTTCTCCACTTCCTTGGACAGTTTCTCTTGTCGTCGTTTCTTCTTTCCTTAGGCTGCGTTTGGAATCGGAATAGACTGGAATTGGCTATTCTGGGGATAAGGATAAAGTACGGAACTAGAGCTTAAACTCGTTTGGGATGGTTCCAGGGATAAGAGAATTTGTGTTTGGTTTAATAATGAGGAATAGGAGGGATAAAGAGGATAAGATGGGTAAATTACCTTTTTGCCCCCAAGAGTTATTATGTGATAAAAGTTGTTAAAAATTGATTAGTTCGTTTTAATTAATAGATTAATAGTTTAAAAAAATAAAAGTAAAATTATAATCGTAATTAAAATATATTATTTAAAAATAATACATTTAATTTAATATTTAATTTTTTCAACTTAAAATTTAAATTTAAAATATAAAATTTCAACATTTTAATTTGAAGATTTACAATTTTATAATATTAATTTTAAATAATTAATTTTTAACATAAATTTTTGTAAAATTTCGTAAAATTTGTATATTTGCTAAATATTTGTAAATTTTCGCCCACGAGCTTTATTATGTCATTAAAATATTATAAACTCATTTTTCTCGTTTTAATTAATGGATTAATAGTTTAAAAAAATAAAAGTAAAATTATAATCGTAATTAAAATATAGTATTTAAAAATAATACATTTAATTTAATATTTAATTTTTTCAACTTAAATTTTAAATTTAAAATATAAAATTTCAACATTTAAATTTTAAGATTTATAATTTTATAATATTAATTTTAAATAATTAATTTTTAACATAAAATTTTTTTAAAATTCGCAAAATTCGTATATTTACTAAATATTTATAAATTTTTGCCCACGAGCTTTATTATGTCATTAAAATTTTCTAAACTCGTTTTTCTCATTTTAATTAATGGATTATTGGTTTAAGAAAATAAAAATAAATTTATAATCATAATTAAAATGTATTATTTAAAAATTTTACATTTAATTTAATGTTAACTTTTTTCAAATTAAAATTAATGGATTAATGGTTTAAAAAAATGTGATAAAAGTTGTTAAAATCTAATTATTTCGTTTTAATTAATGGATTAATGGTTTAAAAAAATAGAAATAAAATTATAATCATAATTAAATTATATTATTTAAAAATAATATTTAATTTAATATTATATTTTTTCAAATTAAAATTTAAATTTAAAATATAAAATTTCAACATTTTAATTTTAAAATTTAAAATTTTATAATATTTATTTTAAATAATAAATTTTATAATATTTATTTTAAATAATAAATTTAAAATTTTATAATATTAATTTGTGATGATGAGAGTGTATTGGGAAGAGAGAAAGGAGGTGGGAAGAAGGAAAAGAGAGAGAGGAGAGAGGGATTTGTGATGATGAGAGTGTATTGGGAAGAGAGAAAGGAGGGAAGAGGAGAGAGAGTGGGGAGAGAGTTTTTATTAAAATAATATGTTGGGATGAGATAAAGTTGATAAGAAGGGTAATATGGTAAAAAATTTTATAGTAAAATAATAGGATGGGATTTGTTATACCAGCTATTCTCCTTGTTCTGGGATAAGCAATTCCAGACGGTTCCAGATGCGTTTGGGAGAATAAGGGAATATCCCCGCTATTCCCGGTTTCGTTCCAAAAACAAACGGGGCCTTATTGTTGCTTCTTTATCGTCATTTCTTTTACCATCCTCACCTTTTTTTTTTTTTTTTAGTGCAGATTCACCGTGGTGACTATCCGATTTGTTGCCGATCGCGGCGGTGACTGCCTGATATGTTACCTTCTTTAGCGCGATCCAAGCCGAGGACGCCCGGCGTCGATCACGATCTCCTCCGCCGCACCACCACCCACGACCTCCTCTCCGCACTCCACATTGCTGCCATAAACGGCCGCATCAAGGTCGGCTTCACTTAATTGCTTCTTTCTCTGTTTTGTGATTTTTTGTGATTTTTTTTTTTTTTTTTAAGAGATGGAGAGATGGAGAGATGGAGAGAAGGGGAGAGGTTCCTGAGATGCAGAGAAAGAGAGAGGAGGAGAGTCGGCGGATGCAGCGGGTGGTGTATCGAGAGCCGTAGTCGAGAATTAGGATATGGTTTCCGGCAGTGGTGGTGGCAGTGGCGGCGAAGCTGCCTCTTGCGACTACGGCAGCATAGAGCTTCGCCATTAGTGGGGGGGCAGAGGTAAGGGGTTAGCATTCCGGCGCCATTGTCGTCGCCGATCACCCCGTTCGCAACGCCTTCTGCTTCCTCAACAAGGATGGCACCAGCATTAGCTATGGGCACCTCTTAGCCTTCGGCCAACTCCACGATTTCTTCAGGAATATCGTCTCTCAGTTCAAATCCAAGGATGCAAAGTCAATCGGTCCAAATCCGAGGATGTAAAAAAAAAATTTACTATTCTTTTTTTTTTCTTTGATCATTTTCATCCGGTGGTAATCCGGAATTTGGACCAATTTCTTCTCTAACCGGTTCCTGGTGACTTCGCGAGTGAGATAGACTAAAATGCCCCTAAATGGATTGAAGCTCACCTGTTTGATGAAATGTCTCAGCGAACAATTAAATTACTTAGCTTTAGGTATTTTTCTCTTCCTTTTGTTAAAGTATTTGATTCATTTTTTGGTGATTTTGTTGATTCATCTGATTGTTTTGAGGATTAATGAGATGAGAGTCCTTCTCTTTAACTTCTACGTAATCAGAAATTTTTTATAAACTTTTAATTACAGGATGGAGGAAAGAAAAGGAACAGAAGAAAAAAAAATGATTGGATTAGAGAAAGGCTGAACCCTTTTTAAAAGGTCTCCTCAAATATCTATTGAATGAATGTTATGCTTCGTTGCTGAATTTCAAGTGTTTGATGAAATGCTTCCTTCTATTATGGACCAAAGGCATCACTGACCCTTATTTCCAGCCCCACTGGGGTAACCGGTAAGCTTTTCTTCCTTCTAGCAACGTATAAAGAAAACTCCAAACGAGCACAATTCGTTTTTATTGCCAATTTGAGTTCCCTCGCCTTACATGGATTTGAGCTTTTTCCTCTCATTTCTTTTGAATAGATGTAGTAACATCTAATTGTTTAAAGTTTCTCTCTTAATTTTATCATTTTTTTATACATTCATATATACATGTCTAGCACTTCATACTTTCATAAAATGTGATGACGAACATAATGGTGTTTAATTGAAGTAGATCGTGAGTTATTTTTTTAACTTTGAAGTAAATCAAGTTTGGACTTTGCTCTTTCCTTCTTAGAGTATCACACATACTACAAACTTCCCTCTTACTTTTACCAATTTTTTTTATACATTTATCTATGTTTGGCACTTCATATTTTCATATAAGGCGATGATGGTGGATTGTTTTCTAACTTTGAGGAAAATCATATATGGATTTTGCTCTTCCCTTCTTAGAGTATTATACATATTATAAGTATTTTATGATGAGGCAACTTGCATGCCCTAAGTCTGGGGCAACCATTGCATTCCTTCACTCTCAAAAAGATTTCAGCAAAAGAGAAGAAGATCAAAATTTGATTTTCTATGAGGCTAACTCATCAAATATGTATTGTTGGTAGGAATAATAAATGACAATATGTTTTTATTTATTTTTTGTTTGTCTAAACATATTTCCTTTTTTTTATGCTTAAACTTTCTTTCCATTTCTCTAACTGAACATCCTTTCTTTTTTTTGTCATCTTGAATCATTTTACTCTTAGTTCGTCCCATGATTGTAGATGCATGTGCTAAAATAATTGAGCTGCCCAGGTCATTTATTTCTCAGATTGGGTCGTACAGTTGCTTCTCATAAGTCACACATAGGGCTAAATTATTTCTCTCGCACGCCATTCTTTTGGAAGATAAATAATTTTTTTTTAAGTGAAACATAGTTTAAGTATGCACAATTAAAATATATATAGATTTTTTCTCAAAGTAAATTTTTAATGTGTAAATATGACTTTTAGATATTAGCTTATGTTGTGCCAATCAAAATTTACTTTCACTTAGCACAATCAAATTGATCAACAACTATATTTTATTATTCATGATGTACATATTAGGTATTTCATTCTTTATATATATTTCCCTTCACTAATTATAGTTTTCTAATTGTATATGCATGCCATCATATATTGATGACTATTTTGGGCTAGCCATGGTTATGAACAAAGGAATAAAGATGGGTCTTTATGGCACAAGTATGTTGTGGTATGTTGAATAATCTGACCATGAAAAATTTGACCTATATGTAAAATTGGAGTTTCTAATTATAAGCTTATTTGCCTCATTTAATCATTTTGATGGCCCAACAGTTCTTAAGTTGGTTGCTCTTACAGATTTGAGAATGTGTTGAAGCCTTGAAGGTTTTCAAAGAGATTACAACAATGGTTAGTTAACTCTTAGGAGTTCAAATGTTATTTTTTTTATTTTCATGCATTGAGAGTTCAAATATATTTTCTGTGCCCTTTATCATTTACTCTTCAAAACTAATTACTTTTTTTATTATTTTTTTTTTATATTTCATGCCTCTGTTTGCATGAAATATGTTTGCTTATTTGGAGAACAAAATTCGATAGTCATTTTGAAGGCCATTAAATCATCTCAATGCAAGTTATTGTTCCATTTTGATATTATTTTTTTTCCATTTCTAAATTTATTTATCGATTATTATTTGTAAGTTTTGAATTAGATTAAGACAATAGTCAGTATTAGTGAAAATATATAATGTTTTTATTTGTTTTTGAACTATTAAGTTTAAACATATAAATTAGTTATACATTCGGATTAATTTATTATTAATTTGATATGAAAAAATTTTCATTCTTATATTTTTTTATTTAAAAATTTGTAAAAATATATTTTATTAATATTTTAATAGATTTTTTTATTATCTATCAGTCGTATCGCACCAGTTACTACAATAATTAGATATTAATCCTCAATGCTTAATTACAGATTTAATTACAGAGTTATTAGGTGATATTTAACTACTGCTAAATAAGATGCCTCCCATTCCATGTATGACTAAAGTAAACTCAAAAAAAATTCATGGCATTAGAGATGCATGCCAAATAAAAATAATAAAAAAATGACCAATTATGAAAAAGAGCCAACAATCTATAGAAAGTTTATAAAACTGCATGCATGCTGCATTTAGATTGCACTTTCACAAAGTATATAAATGTATTCAGCATAATACTTGGTATTGATGTTATTGTTCCATCACTTTCCGACAGTAGTGAACTGTGACCTAAGAATCTAGTGAACAAGCAAGCTAAAGTTACTTTTTCCCCATGTTTTCAAGTAGGGAAGCGAGGTTAGCAGCAGTCAGTGGCTTGAGGAGGAAATCATTTATTCCTGCTTCCATGAATTCTGTCTTACTCTCACTGCTGGCATCCGCCGTTATGCCCACAATCTTGACATCAACTCCCATCGATCGCAGCGTCCTCGTGGCCTATATTTAGCAGATCACAAGAACCGAAGGGATAAGCATGGTTAGTGAAATTTACCTGATTCAATAATGCATTTGAACTATATATATATATACATTGGCCAAGGTGATGTAGATGCTTAAGTAACACTTTATATAAAGCCTTGGTGCAATGAGTATAGTTGCATGCATGGTTGTAAAATACCTCAGGGCCATCCATGACAGGCATCTCTTTGTCCATGAAAACTATGTCGAAGTTACTTCCAGCGCGAAAGAGATCCACCGCTTCTTTCCCATTCTCGGCTTCAGTAGTCTCGACCTCAAAGCGATGGAGGAGAGTAGTCTGCAGCACGCGGTGGAACTTACTGTCGTCGACGACAAGAGCTCTCAACATGTTCTTACCAGAGCTCGCTGATACTGAACTCTTGATTTTTTCCGAGCCAGATCCCATCGTGATCTCTATCGCTTATCTAGGATCAACCTGCAGTGTTAGATTGAATGGCAAATAGTAAATTTTCTACTCAATTAGTAAAGCTTAGTTGTAGTATTTTAGATGGCATGAGTGTCCACAAAATTAAGATCACTAGATTGCCTAATATATTATTATGTACATAGTATAAAATTTTGCAAAGCAAAGTTTCACAGATTATAAAAGATAATTTTCAGATTATTGGCATTATTGTTGAAGCGAATGCGTCGGTAACTGCAATATATGATTAGTGAACCTGTCGTGCATATTTCATTAGGAAAGAACTGTTAATAGAAGCCAACAAATTAACCTTCATCTTGTGCTGCTAATGTGACACTCTCATCACTCGGAGGCTTTTCTAGCTATTAGATATGCATTCTCATATCATGTATTTAATAACTATCTTATGTGATAACTAGCAAACTGGACAATAATTCTCATTCCATAATAAACGTACAATGCATTCAATCATTCACGGTGAATCGAAATTACTGCTCAATCCTTATTGTCTGTTTACTATCTTAATTTGTTGCCTGTGTATATATAGTCAGATTAAATTTTGAAAAATGTATGCACAAATATATCCTTGGTTGTGCAGTAATTAAGTTCTAGTATTAGAAGGCTCTGGATCAGAATCACGAAAATGGATGACAAAAATGTAGGCATTTTTTGAAGATCACAAAGAAGTATTTCAACAGCTAAATAGAAAATTTTAATTGTTATTACATAAAAACTATATATATATATATATATATATAAAAAAAAAAGCATAATAGAAAATTTTAAATGTTATTACATAAAAACTATATTAAAATAAAAAGTATAATTATATATATATAAATGGAAAAAAGTCCTCAAGTATGATAATGTAGGTGAAGAAAGTGTGGCGAAGATAGCGCAACATTTTGAAGAATATCATATGCATAAAATAGTGAAAAATAGTTCATGATGTAGGATTTTTGTGTAATTTGAATGCTTCTTGGCAAGTTAGAGGAGGTGAAAGAAAGGAAAGAAACAAACCTCACGGTAAGTTGAGAAGGTATTAGTGAAAGACTCCGACTCAGCATAACTTTGGTGATCCTACAATATGACCATATTTATAGAAATTTAAAGAATCTCTCTAAATCGCGAGATAAGGTGACTGATACGGTCAGATATTAGAAAATCTCCACTATAGATAATGTGAGTTATACGGTATCGTATAATATCTAAGTAAATCTAAGTATGTATAAAATCTAAGTATATCTAACTTTACATCAATAGCCTGCCACTTGTTAGAGTAGAATACTTTGCGATATAATGATACATGTTCTGCGAGAAAGATGATTCTATTCTTGTGAATTGTTCAAAAATACATGATTTGAACATTTAGTTCGCATTGTCCTCCGTGAGTCACATTTTTAGTATTTGCAATTGCATCATAGTGTTCCTTTGATTTTTTTTTATTTTTTATTTTTTTTATTTTCCTTTCCCTAATTAGAGAGATGTATATATCTTTTTAATGATAAAAGAGCCTTGCCTTAGACACAAGTTGGGGACTTGTGCAAACCAGAAACAATGAACATGTTATATTGGTGACTACAATGATGTATTTAGAGGTTACAAATCACTGCATAATAGTTTCAGATCCAAAATATATTTGTAGATAAAAAGATTGCCACCATGAAATAGGAGATTTTCAAGACATTTAAAAGAAATGTGATTATTCCTACTCTTATTCTTGAAGAGAAATATAGTTGCTTTTATTAGATACATGCATGCAAAAACTTCATGAAATGATCTGCAGTACAGTCAATTACCAAAGCCTTTTGTGATTCATTATATCTTCCTTTCTTCTCTGTTCTTTTCATCTAGCAAAAGGACCTATTATCTGCAAAAAAAAAAAAAAAAAAAAAAAAAAAAAAACATTTTATAAAAATTGATGAGTTTGTTTTCCATTTGTAAAAAAAAATCATTTTTACAAAACTTAGTTCAACATGCGTTCATTCTTTTGTAAATAGTTATTTATGTCAAATTGTAAATAAAATACATACATACATGGACAATGTGTGCAATACTTAAATCTTAAAGCAGTATAGATCCTTGTGGGGATCTTTCCCATAAATTTTTTTATTTTATTATTTGGGATAAATGATGGATTATATTGCTATCCTTGCATCTATTTTCTTTTCTTCTTGCTATTTGAAGTTCATTTGGTAAAAAAAAAAAAAAAAAAAAGATTATTTCGTATTATTTGACTGGTATATAGAAAGATATGGAAGAGACCAATGGACTGAAATTTACTAAATGTCATCCATATTCACTTTAGTATCATTTTATAGCATGTTTAGCTAAAGGCCTAAGGCTCTAAAGCTAGGAATGTTGATTTTTTTCTGTAGGGATCCCCTCAAATGGAATGGTGATGAGAAAAATTTTGTCCCTGCAGGGACAGAAACAGAAAAGAAATGTCCCCCGCTCGCGAGAACGGAAATACTATTGGCCTAATGGCTTTAATCTATTTTTATGTTTTAATCTATTTTTATGTTTTGATGATCACAAATAATGTGAATTGTGCTATTAATCATTTCAATTGAGTTTGATATTTATAGTAGCAATCGTTGGAGAACTCAAGATTGAGAAAGCAAAACGAAGATGGAAGAAGAGCAATAAATCAACATGCAAAGTATAAGAAAAACAAGGAGCCAAAGTTCAAGACAAGCTACATGTGGTCAAATTGACCAAGATGACTCTTTCTAGGGCTTATTTGCAAAAACTTTATTTTGCTTTGGGTTGAGATTAGAGATTTAAAGGAACTACTAATATTCTCCAGCTGACACATATATACCAAATTGAAGCAAATTTACTTGATGTGTAACCTATCAAAACTTTATTTAGACACAATTTAGAAGCAATAGCTTAAAGTTGGAGTAGATTTGATAATAAAATAAGAATCAAATTGATTTAAATCTTTCCCTTTTGCTTTTTTGTCCTTTTGAAATATCAGATGAGTGAGATATTACAATTTAATCAAAAGGTGTCAATATAGTCTGCAGGCTGTTTTTTAGACTGGCAGAAAAAATTGGGCACCCAAAAATTTTGGGATGACCGAATTTACCGGACTAGCTTCTACCAAGATGCAAGCGCCTGGAACAATTTCAAGCACTCATATACCAGAAAATGGGCGTCCGAAAGTTTATGCCGCGCTCGACTCAGTTATAAAGCTTGCAAGAAGCATGCGTCCGAATATTATCGAGCACCCGAAAATTTAAATTGCACACAAATATGTCAAATCACAATATAGCTATTGTATATTGTGGCACAGTATCAGAAGCCTTTGGAGTTTTGGGCACCTAAAAGTGGAGATCACGCCCGAAACTAGAATTTGACTTATAACGATTATATATTGGTTTTTTACTATAAATAGATGGATTTTTCGGCTTAGATATAAGGAGAAGATAGGAGAAAAATTATGGAATATTCAGAAGAGATTCATCTGAGTCCTCTAAGATCAAAAGTGATATTTCATGTAGTGATATTAGATCATATATTGAAAAGATTTTCTCTTGTAGAGAAGAGAAATTATTGTAAAGATTTGGTGCTTCCCCAAAAAACCATCTTAAGGCGTAATCCTATTGTAAAGGTTTGGTACTTGCTTGTGTAACGACTTGATGCTTGCTCTCAAAAGTATTAGATAGTGAAAATCCGACATTTCTAGGTGTAACAACCCTGACCCTACGCAACCGCCTGTGATGACACTGTTCTGAGGTCGGTAAGGCGTCGGGGATGATGGGTCGTTACAGGGGGAAATTCGAGAGAATGGATGAGATTAGAGGAGGAGGTATTTGGAGAGAATTGAGAGAGAAGAAGAAGAAGAGGAAGAAGAAGAAGTAGTTGAGATAGAGAGAAAGGGAAACGAAGGGGAGAAGCAGATTTGAGGAAAACTTGTAATAATTCATTCATACCCTTCTATTACATCTTACTGCTATATATAGCTAGTCTACTAATTATCCCTATTATCAACTAATACACTTAGAGGAGTGCTGAACAAAATGGGCCAATTGAGGTGGCCTAATGGCTGGGTTCTGGGTCTCTCGAGTGGCCTGTTGGATTGGTGGGCCTTGTCTCCACGGCCCGGTTGATGCTGCCCGCTCCTATTGCGGCTGTTGGATCCTTCGCCCGGTTGATGCCGCCCGCTCCTGTTGAGGCTTGTTGGGTCCTTCGCCCGGTTGGGGCTCATCCGACCCGCTTCGGAACATCTAAGTGCTTCCCCCCCACTGACTCCCTCGATCCTACTGCTCCTCTAGATCCTGTCGCCCTCTCTTCCTCTGCAGAGATGCCCTAGTTCCTCTCCGTCGACCGGCTCCGTCCGCCTCCTCATCGGCTACTTCTTCTCTCCCCCATTTTCCTTTAAGCTACGGTTATTCCTTAGCTATACCTTTACTCCCTTCCTACTCCTAATGAAGCTTTATTTCTTGCAGGCCTGACAATCCGCCTCCCCTTTGGACGATCCTTGTCCTCAAGGATCGAAAGTGGGAAACTGGGACTTCAAAAACTTGTAGTCCTCCCACGTTGCTGCCTCTTCGCCCAAGTTCTCCCACTTCACCAGAACTTGGCTGGCCGCCTTGTTGCCCCTTTTTACCATGCTCCTCTCCATTATTTTCTCGGGCCTCGCGAGCAGTTGGCCTTCCTCATCCACGCGGGGAACCCCCGGGATTACTGTGGCCGCCTTGTCCGATGGGGGACCCTTCTTCAGTTGTGACACATGAAACACCGGATGTATCCGCGACCCCTCCGGTAGCCGTAGGCGGTAAGCGACCCTTCCCACCCTTTCTACTATCTCGTACGGCCCAAAGTAGCGGGCACAGAGCTTCAGATTGCTTCGGACGGCCACGCTTACCTGTCGGTAGGGCTGCAGCTTCAGGTATACACTCTCCCCGACCTTGTACTCTTTATCTATCCTCCTTTTGTCGGCATTTTGTTTCATCCGGTGTTGGGCTTGTAGTAGTCGCTCTCTCAGTAGCTGAGTCATCTTCTCTTGCTCCTTGCCCCACTCCTGCACCGTGGGCGACACCTCTAGGCCCAGGTTGACTACTATCCCGCTGGGGGGATGATGGCCGTAGAGGGCTTGGTAGGGTGTGGTTTTCAGGGCACTGTGGTAGTTTGTATTATACCACCACTCGGCAGTAGCTAGCCATTTGTGCCATTTGCGAGGTTGGTGGAAGCAGAGGCACCTTAGGTAAGTCTCTAAACATCGGTTGAGCCTCTCTGATTGACCGTCCGTCTGCGGATGGTAGGCGCTGCTCATGAGTAACTTTACCCCCATTAGTCTGAATAATTCCTGCCACATCTGGCTGGTGAACACCTTGTCCCTGTCGGTTAGAATACTCCTGGGCAACCCGTGCAGTTTGTAGACTGTGTCGAGGAAGGCCCTCGCTACTTGCGCTGCGGTGAAGGGGTGGGCCAGTGCTATGAAGTGAGCGTATTTCGTGAGTCGGTCGATCACTACTAGCACAGTGTCCTTCCCTTCCGACCTGGGCAGACCCTCAATGAAATCCATCGTCACCTCTTGCCACACCTGGGTAGGTATGGGCAGCGGCTGTAGTAACCCTGCATAGGGTTGGCTGTCCACCTTGTTTTGCAAACAGACCTCACAGCTCTTGGTGAGTTTCTCCACCTCCTGTCTGAGCCCTGGCCAGTAGAAGTACTGCTTCACCCTCTTGTACGTCCGTAGGGCTCCCGAGTGTCCTCCCAACGCCGAGGAGTGTAGCTGGTTGACTATGCTACTCCTCAGGTTGCCTTGACTTCCCACACAGATTCTTCCCTTGTGTCGCAACACCCCTTGTTCCAGGGTGTAGTCTGATTCTTGGCGTGGCTGAAGTAACAACTCGGCTATGATCTTCTCGCAGTGGGCATCCCCTCGGTAGCTAGCCTCCACTTCGGTCACCCAGTTGGGCACGGCCGTAGTTATAACAGCACTTACTCCTTCTTCAATTCCCCTCCTGGACAGCGCATCAGCTGCTCTATTTTCCCTCCCGGCCTTGTAGTGGATCTCGTAATCCAGCCCCATGAGCTTGACCATCCCTTTTTGTTGCACAGCCGTGGTAATCCTTTGTTCTAGGAGGTGTTTGAGGCTTTGGTGGTCCGTCTTGATGATGAATCGCCGGGGGCTGAGGTAGTGCCTCCATTTGTTAATCGCTAGCAGCACCGCCAAAAACTCCTTCTCGTAGGTGGATAGGCCCATGTTCCGCTGATTTAGGGCTTTACTCACGTAGGCTATTGGCCTCCCGCCTTGCGACAACACAGCCCCTAAGCCCCCCTGTCACGCCCCGGGGTTTTGTTTTAGCGGAAACGGTTCATTTTTTTTTTTTTTTTTTTTTTTTTTTTTTTTTTGAAAGCCTCTCTTCCCCGGCGCGTGCCCAGACCCGCCGCACGTACAGGATCTCTCTGCAACCGGACAGAGTCTCCCCTGTATGTGCACGGCGTAGAGTTTAGTACATCTCCCAACATGCACAACCATTCATTCACAACAATCATTCACATACAACCAGCATTCTAATTTATTAAAGCGCATGGCCGATCGGTTTGGAAAGGATAAATCCACAGTTTGAAAAGAGCGCCCACCCGGCACTTACGTTTTGAAGACTAGTTTTCGAAATCAGCATAAACCCACAAGGTTTTGAAAACGGTGCCCACACGACACCCGAGTTTTGAAATCCATTTCGCAAACCATAAATCCACAGGGTTTTGAAACCGGTGCCCGCACGACACTTAGATTTTTAAAACAGTTTTCGCAATCTTTTCTTTGGTTTTGCCTTTTTCTTTTTTTTTTTCAAATGGCCAACAGAAATAAAAGAAAAGTAATGCATAAGAGGATAACCAAATACCGACATCCACGTCGACCCCACGAGGGTATCGAGAACCTCACACCTAACTACAATGTAAATGAAATGCCGGAAAGAAAGAGGAAATACAATCCAGGGTCCCCAACGACCCCGCTGCGTCCGCCCGTCCTCACCGCCGCCTACCTCTCCCCTCGCCTGAACCCTGTCACGAAGTGGGAAGTCAGTGACTAATAATAGCAGAGCAGGGAAAAATAATAAAACAAACCGTAGCGACAACCGGAGCAACCACCCTCTCAAGAGGGGAAACGATGACCTGTACACCTGTGTCCTGCTATACCCGGCCACGTCGGACAACTAAACCGACGGCCGTACCGTACCTGCAAAACCCGACCACGTCGGGCAACTAAACCGACGGGTCGCACCGCTCGCACCTCGGCGCCTCAAACCCCACAACTAATAAGGGGCCCCACTACGTCACCTCGTGGGTATACACGGGTCATAGACCACTTTTCCGGAAAAGCGCACCCTTGGCGGTGGCCAAACCGCGGGTGCGCGTGCTGCAGCCTCGAGCCAAGTAACCATGATGTATAAACAAGAGCAAGATAGTAGCATGTGTAATCAAAGTACCCTACTAACAAGTAAAATCGAAGTAAAGCGGTAACATGTAACGACTAGAGTGAGGAGGTAACATGCAACATCTAAAGAAACGGTAACCGGTAGCATTTAAAGTGGAACGATAACATGTAATATTTAAAGTAAACGGTCATCGGGGATCGACGCTAAACACCACACTCAACCCACGTACGCACTTGCTTGTCCCCGTCCAACATGATAGAACTAAATGCTAAAACTTTCAAAAATCAACCCCACAATGTTTTAATCCAAGCATGAGACCCATATACGTTTAGAGCATCCCCCCCCTTTTTATTTCCAATATTCTCTCTTTTCTTTATTTTAAAAGTCGGCACAATCACACAAGTAATATCTACCACCCTTCGATCCCTAACCCAAGTACGCACATGGTTGACCCCACACGCAAGACACAATTTTAATGTTAGAACTTAAAACAGTAACCCACCTGTCACCTGTAGCGTTTCGCGTTCGGTTTCCCCGCGTCCCGGCGCGCTCCTCGAAACTGCAAAACGGGTTCCCCGGGCGGGGAGGTCAAGACCCGAAACGCACAACGAAGGAGAGCCCCAAGTCCCAGCCGGTTCCGCGCGGCAGTCCCGCATGCGCGGCTGCCCCGCGCGGCGGCCCCCGCATGCGCGGGCTGCCCCGCGCGGCAGTCCCGCATGCGGGCTGCCCCGCGCGGCAGCCCCGCGTGCGCGGGCTGCCCCGCGCGGCAGCCCCGCATGCGGGCTGCCCCGCGCGGCAGCCCCGCGTGCGCGGGCGCCCCGCGCGGCAGCCCCGCATGCGGGCTGCCCCGCGCGGCAGTCCCGCGTGCGCGGGCTGCCCCGCGCGGCAGCCCCGCGTGCGCGGCTCCCCGCGCGGCAGCCCCGCATGCGTGGGCTGCCCCGCGCGGCAGCCCCGCATGCGCGGGCTCCCCGCGCGGCAGCCCCGCTCGGGGGGGGGAGCTGCCCGCAGGCACGGGCAGCCCCGCGCGGCATCAAGCTCGCGCGGGCGCCCTGCCGGCGGGTGGCTCGCCCCGTCCCGGAGCTCCCCCTCCGATCGGTCCAAGAAAACCCTCCCCCCTTCTTAATTTATTAATTTTATTTTTCAAGAACGAGGAAGGGATAAACGAAATCGTGGCTCACCTTGTCCTCGTCGGCACCGGGCGAAGAAGAAAGGTCGCCCCCCCCTTCGCGTTCGCCGGATCTTGCGGGAAGGCGATCGATCTCCTCCTTCTCCTCGTCGGATCTCGGCTCTCGCGTCGCCTCGATACGGGTGGGGGAAAGTCTTGGGGTTTTCACGCGTCCGAAAGTGGAAAAGAAAGGAGCGGGGAACCCTAGCCCCCCCCTTGGAGTTTAAATCGGTTGTTTGGGCGCGGCCGATGGGGATTTGGTTCCTCGAACCCCTAATTAAACCCGATTAAATTAGGTTAACCTCGATCAACTTTAATAAATTGAATCGGACTAAATTCAATTAAATCCAGTTAAATTAAGTTAACTAATTCAAATTAAATTAGACCCAATCGAATTAATTAAATTAAACCCAATCAAATTAAATTAAACTAACCCCAATGAAAATAAATTAAACTAAACCCAATCAAATTAAATTAAACCCGGGCCTGGTTTACCCCTGCGAAGACGTGCTGAAAATCCGAACTACGACGACTTCAGGAATTTATTCCGGAAGATTCCGGGGTCGGAAAACAGATCCGATCGCGCCGCCGGCCTCCGTTTCGCGAGCTTTATTCTCTAAAAATAACCGCGAGCCCCGACGGCCTGCCCAAAACAACGCAAGGAAAATCGTACCCCGGACCCCTTAGCCGAAAAGCGGTTCGAACTGAATTCACAGGTAATACCAAAAGGGAAATAAACCCGCGGTTATTACACCCCCCCGCACGCGTCCACCTCGATAGTGAAGGTGTCGGTATAATCGGGCATCGCCAACACTGGGGCCTTCGTCATTACTTCCTTCAGGTTTTCGAAGGCTGCTTGTGCTTCGGGGCTCCATAAAAACTGATCCTTTTTTAACAATTCCGTTAAGGGTTTGCTCAATTTTCCATACCCCTCGATGAACCTCCGATAGTACCCCGTAATGCCTAGGAACCCTCGTAGGCCCTTGAGTGAAGTCGGAGTCGGCCAATTTATCATGGCTTCTATTTTTGCCGGGTCGGTCGCCGTTCCCTCAGGGGTAATGACGTAGCCCAGATACTCCACCCTTTGCTGCCCAAAGAAGCATTTCGACCTTTTAGCGTAAAGCCGATGCCTTCTAAGGGTACTCAGCACCCTGTCTAGATGCTCCCCATGGTCCTCCAGGCTCCGGCTGTAAACCAATATGTCGTCGAAGAAGACCAACACGAACCTCCGGAGGTAATCCGCGAAGACGTCGTTCATCACGGACTGGAAGGTCGCCGGTGCATTGGTCAGCCCGAAGGGCATAACCAAAAATTCGTAGTGGCCCGAGTGGGTCCGAAAGGCAGTCTTGTAGACGTCTTCGGGTTTCATCCGAATCTGGTGATAGCCCGCCCTCAAGTCGATCTTGGAGAAGTATCGCGAGCCGCCGAGCTCGTCGAGCAGATCATCTATTAGGGGTATGGGATACTTGTCCTTCACCGTCGTCTGGTTCAATTGTCGGTAGTCGACGCAGAATCTCCACGACTTGTCTTTCTTTTTGACCAAAAGCACCGACGATGCATAGGGGCTGGTACTTGGCTGGATGAGCGCCGCCTCCAACATTTCCTTAATTTGCCGCTCAATCTCGTTCTTCTGTTCATAGGAGTAGCGGTAGGGTCGGCAGTTGACGGCTTGGGCCCCCTCCTTCAGGGGATTGCTGTGATCCTGTCGCCGGATCGGGGGTAACCCCTCGGGTTCCCCAAATACATCTTCGTGCCGCTGCAGCACTCCTTGTATCAGGGGTGGAATCACTTGCTCCTCGCTCTCACTGATTTGGGAGATTTGGGCAATCGCACAGCACGCGCCTTCTTGGCAATCCGTGTACCATTCCTTGGCGGTGAGCATTTTTAACTTCGACCCTTCCGTCAAACCTTTGAGTAGCAGTTGTCGCCCGTTCTTGTCGAGGGTAACTGTGTTGTCTATGTAGTTGAAGGTGACCTTGCCGTAGGTTTTTAACCAATCAATGCCGAGAACCATGCTGGAGCCTTCGAGCCTTATGATTCTGAGATCCGCCTGGTAAGGCTGGTCATGCATGTTCCAAGCGAACCCTAGGCATCTCAGTTTGCTCAGAATTTTGTGGCCATTGGCTACTGTTACTAACAAGGGCGCGGCTGCCTCCACCTTGGCCTTCACCTCCTTGGCCACTCGGAAATCCAGGAAGCTATGTGTGCTCCCTGTGTCCACCAAAATTGTCAGTATCTTCTTGCCCACTTCTCCTTGCACCTTGAGGGTTTGTTGCTGGTTCTCCCCGCTTAAGGCATTGAAGGATAACCCCACCTCCTCGGGTCTTTCCTCCCCGGGGTTGTCTTCGTCCTCTTCAACCATCATTTCTTCTTCGGCTTCCAACATGCAGTCCTCATCGTATACCTCCAACATGTCGTCGGCCGCGGTCAGGCTGAACAATGTCTTGTTCTTACATTGATGCCCCTGATAATACCTATCCCCGCACTTGAAACAGAGCCCCGCCGCCCTTCTTTGCTCCATCAGCTGCTTGTTATTCAGGTGAGAGCTAGCTCCACTACTTACTTCCGGGGGCCTCTGCCTCGCTGTTGACCCTGTCCCTTGGGGGTTAGAAGTGAAAGCCACCTTGTGGTTAGCGGACAGTGGGTAGGGCCCTCCTGGACTCCTGGCTGCCACTCTACTCTTTTTGTGCATCATGTTCACCGCTCGCTCATGCAATTTAGCTTGTTCGAAAGTCGACTCGAGGGTGGTAGGGTGAGCGATGTCCATGAAGGGCACTAGCTCCTCCCTCAGTCCATTAATGTAGCACGATATGAAGTATTCTTCATCCAAGTGGGGGTTGTAGCTTAGCAATTGAGATCTTAGTTCTTCGAACTTTTCTTGGTACTTCTCCACGGTGCCGGTTTGTCGCAGATTGCTGAACTCTCTAATGAGATACCTCTCTCCCACCTCGGCGAACCGTTTGCATATTGCCTCCGAGAACTCGTCCCAGTCTATGCCCGGTCGGTTGATAAAGTAGCCTTGCTTCCATATTCGCGCCTTTCCCGTTATGTGCATCGTGGCGATCCCTAGCCACTGCTGCCGGGGAAGTTGGTATATGTCGAAATATTGCTCACAGTTCTCCAGCCACCCCTTGGGATCCTCTCCACTGAACATCGGAAATTCTAGCTTCGGGTACGGCACGTAGGTTGGTTGTTGCTGGGCTCGGTTGACCCGAAGTGCCAGGTCCTCTTCATGGAGCTCTGGTAGCCTCGCCGGCGTAGGCAGGATGCCCTTGCCCCTAGCCTCTCGAGTGGTCTGAGGCATGGAGCTGCTTCCGGTTTGGTTATATTCCCGCCCTTCGTCGCTCGGGGAAAGCCCGGGTCCTGAGGCAAATCGTGACTGTTGGGCAGTTAGCATCCTCAACAGTTCCTCATGCCTCCTTGCTGCCTCCAGTTGGGTGGCTTCGTAATGCGCCCTTTCGGTGTTCCTGGCTTCATCAATCCGTTGGTTGATCCCCCCGAACTGCTCCTGGCAGCTAGTCGTTAATTCTTGCAGCCTTTCCTCGAGGGAGTTGACGTGATCACTCAGATCCTTCATCCTGGTACCTTCTACCATTGTGTTGTTCTTGGATAGGAAGTTGAATCGGTTTTGACCCCTTCTCCCCAGTCTTTCTTCCTTCTTTTTTTTCTTTTTTGGGAATCCTGACCTTCTCTTGGAACAGGTGCTGGGGGCTGCTACAGTAACTATATCGAGGAGCCTATGATGTTGACTGAGGCCCCTGGGAATTTCATCAAAGGTGGGTTGTGGTTGCCCTGGGGAAATTCCTCGAACAGTTGGCGCGCTTCGGTAATTTCCCGCAATTCAGGCTGTGCGGCGCACTTTGTGCCGCTGTGGGTTGCTGCGGTGATGTAGGGTATGCTTGTGAGCTACTTGTGGCTTGTCTCTGGTGTGTGTTGCCTGCGGTTGATTGATTGATTTTTTTGCTGTTGTGGTTGCCTCGGAATCCTGTTGCTTGTTGCTTATCCCTGGCGTGTGATGCCTGCGGCTGATGCTCCTTAATGTTGTGGTTGCCTTGAAATTTCGGTTGGTTGTGGCTTGTCCCCGGTGCGTGATGCCTGCGGCTGATGCCTCTGTTGTTGGGTTGCCTCGGAATTTCGGCTGTTTGTTGCTGGCCTTCGATGTGGGATGCTTGTTGTCGCTGCTCGGTGCTGGTAGGTGATGTGCGCCGATCCCTGGGATCGTGCCGCTCTGATACCAGTTTGTAACAACCCTGACCCTACGCAACCGCCTGTGATGACACTGTTCTGAGGTCGGTAAGGCGTCGGGGATGATGGGTCGTTACAGGGGGAAATTCGAGAGAATGGATGAGATTAGAGGAGGAGGTATTTGGAGAGAATTGAGAGAGAAGAAGAAGAAGAGGAAGAAGAAGAAGAAGTAGTTGAGATAGAGAGAAAGGGAAACGAAGGGGAGAAGCAGATTTGAGGAAAACTTGTAATAATTCATTCATACCCTTCTATTACATCTTACTGCTATATATAGCTAGTCTACTAATTATCCCTATTATCAACTAATACACTTAGAGGAGTGCTGAACAAAATGGGCCAATTGAGGTGGCCTAATGGCTGGGTTCTGGGTCTCTCGAGTGGCCTGTTGGATTGGTGGGCCTTGTCTCCACGGCCCGGTTGATGCTGCCCGCTCCTATTGCGGCTGTTGGATCCTTCGCTCGGTTGATGCCGCCCGCTCCTGTTGAGGCTTGTTGGGTCCTTCGCCCGGTTGGGGCTCATCCGACCCGCTTCGGAACATCTAAGTGCTTCCCCCCCACTGACTCCCTCGATCCTACTGCTCCTCTAGATCCTGTCGCCCTCTCTTCCTCTGCAGAGATGCCCTAGTTCCTCTCCGTCGACCGGCTCCGTCCGCCTCCTCATCGGCTACTTCTTCTCTCCCCCATTTTCCTTTAAGCTACGGTTATTCCTTAGCTATACCTTTACTCCCTTCCTACTCCTAATGAAGCTTTATTTCTTGCAGGCCTGACACTAGGATTGAGAGTTAACAGAGACATAGGCAAAAGACCGAACTTTGAAATAAATCATCGCATTCTTATTGAGTTTACATTTCTCTACTCTACTATTTCTTTAGGTGATTTGATTTCATCTTACATTGATTTATCTTTGTAATTTCAATTAGCTTATACTTTTGCCTTAGAAACCTAATTCATCCTCTCAACCATTTCAGGTACTACTCTCCATCCCGCAAAATCTCTAATCCCTGCGAAATAATATAATATATTACTATATAATTCTCAATTAAATTATAAATATAGAATGTTAGTTTTGATGTATTTATATATTTCAAATATTTTAATCATATTTGATTTTTTATAGTAAATTAGTTAAACAATATTTGATTACTATATATTTTTAGTAAACTGATGTGTCAACAATGGATAAAAAATGGACTTAATAATTGGGTAAAATTTATACTAATTTGAATTAAAAATAAATAAATTTATATTAAATATAAATAAAAAAATAATTTAGAATATCTTTAAAAAAATTGTGGGGTATTAGCAGGGGATGAAAATGGGGGAAAGTTTTTTTTTCCCTATCTGAGGCCTCAGATTACAGGATTTCTATTATATGTCTTTTTGTGTGCTTGTTAGCATAGCTTGTAGCTTTTTACCTCTTCTTTTTTAGTTGCAGTCGTTTCTTATCGAGAACAAAATGAACAAACTGGAAAATTCTAGTCATCAAACTATAAGCTTTGAGCATTCTAATTCATCTTTTAGCTGCAGGTGTCTTTAATAAAGTGTTTGGTAAATTAAAATTTTGGAGGTTTTTATTGTGTGGAGAAGCAGAAGATAGAAAACTCAAAAGCTTTCTTCTAACGGCTGTGGTACAGAATATATAGAAAAAAAAACATACACACACAATTGTACTTTTTTAAATAACACTGCTCAGCTAGGCATAACAGAGATCCTTTTCTAACAGCTTTCGCAAATTGCAGTTCTACGTAAACTCCCAAGTTAATTAAACAAAGATCTTTGAGGCCTAGAGAGAACCATAGTTAGTTAATTCGCGAATTATTCGTAAATTATTGTGAATCCGAATTAAACGTGCCGTATCCGACTTTTTCCAAAAATTCGGAATAATTCGTGAATTTTTGAATTAAAAAGTATTATTCGCGAATTATTCGCGAATTACGAATTTTTGGGTGAAAATTTCGTTCTTTTTCAAAGAAAAAATAAAATAAAAAATGTCCCATCGTTCAAGATAACATGTGCCACGTCTTACGAGGGCGATTAATGATACACTAGATATTATCCCTCGTAGGAAGAAATGCCCCCTCGTTTCCCGCACTGGTCTTACGAGGACAATTAATATTTACTTTTAAGTTTTAATTAATTTAAATTTTTTATTATTTTTTTAATATTTTAGTCATTATTTATTTTATTTTATTTTTTGTCGGGAATAATTTCAAATTAGAGATAATTGCCTGTGTACCCCTGAAATATGAAGAAATATCTGATTTACCCCTCTTATTTTTTTCTTTCCAATATACCCTTCATACGTTCCACTGTTATTAAAAATACCCCTACCGTTTCCCTTTGTTAAGTTAACTAGGGTTAAACTAGAGTTAAATAATAATCGGAGTTGAAAACTATCAGATATACCTATTTTGCCCCGGTTTAGGGTTTAGGGTTTAGGGTTTAGGATTTTTTAGGGTTTTAGGGTTTAGGGTTTAGGGTTTTAGGGTTTAGGGTTTAGGGTTTAGAATTTTTTAGGGTTTTAGGGTTTAGGGTTTAGGGTTTTAGGGTTTAGGATTTAGGATTTTTTAGGGTTCTAGGGTTTTAGGATTTAGGGTTTAGGATTTTTTAGGATTTTAGGGTTTAGGGTTTAGGGTTTTAGGGTTTAGGGGTTTAGGGTTTAGGGTTTAGGGGTTTAGGGTTTTAGGGTTTAGGGTTTAGAGTATATTTGAAAGGACAAAATAGTAAATATACACAGATAACGGCAGTTTCAAACGGTACACTAACAGAGTTTAACTTCAGGGGTATTTTGGAAAGAAGTTGGAACGTAAGAAGGGTAGTTTTAATATTAGCCTTCTAAGAGGGGTAAATCTAAAAACAGGGAAATTTTTAGGGGTACGTAGGAAATTGCCCCTTAAAATTATATTATTTTTTTTATTCTAAATGAATATTTTATTTATTTCTAAAATAAATTGATTAAATTATTTTAAAAAATTATAATTGTTTATACTAATAGTATAAATATTTTAATTTTTTTTTAATTTAATAGCCGAATTTTTTATTCCGAATTTTTAATTAGTGAACGTATTATTTCCGTATAAATCACGTATCCGAATAATTGACGAGTCCGTTTTTTAGCCGAATTTTTCAACGAATTTTAAAATTATAATACAAATTTTATCCGTATTATATCGGTACCGAATTTTTGCCGAATCCAAATTAACTAACTATGGAGAGAACAAAAGAGAACATCTCAAAATTCACATAAAAGCGCTCCTTGCACTCGGTTTTTCATGTTTGCTCAAGATAGTAAAGTATAAAGCAAAAATACCGAGCCAGCGAGATAGAATTTGATGCTATGCTGTACAAATACGAATACGGAAATACAGATACGATACGATACAGATACAATGATATAATAATTTTTAAAACTTCTAGAATACGATACGCAGGACATACTTAAATAAAATATTATTTTAAATATATTTAAATATATATTGATTATATATAATGATATATTGAGAACAATTAGGACATTTGAATTATATTAAGGAATATATTTTGATGTACATTAACTTGTATAATTATTTTACATCTATTTATAAAAAATAATAATGAATCGTATAAAATAATAATTCAAAAAAATCAACTATCGTCTAACTTGATCAAATAATAACAATAGATATTTAGTCGTACAAACTAAATAATTAGCCATTCAACATATATGTATGTTTTATTCCGTTCTATTATATAAAACAGTAATAAAAAAAAATACTAACAATTTAATTGAAAAAGAAAAAGAAATATTTTTTATGATCTTTTTTATTAGTTCTAAATTGATAAATTAGACAAAAAAAAAAAAAAAAAAAAGAAGCGGCAAAAGACTGAACTATACTTAATATTGTGTGGAAATAGATCGAGGGATCATCTTCAACCATTTAAGTGCAAAAAAAAATAGAAGAAATGACAAATTGGAATTTTTTTTGCATTTTTCTCTCTTTTTTTTATTTTCAATGGGTTTAGATGCATACTTTTTAAAAAAAAATTTAAATTTCGATCATTTTAGACCAAAAAATAATCTAATCGTATTCTCGGTGTCCCTCCCGTATTCGAACCGTATCTAATATTTTTTTATTTTTAAAAATACCGGACACTTCGTTCCCGTATCGGACACATATCGGTACCCGATACGGATACGGCGAAAAATTTGAATTATCCGTTTTTTATTTTGGTGCATCCAACCAGTATCACACACTAGATTTAATGCAGCAGTAACTAGCAAGAGCAACGCAAGTATACAATTTCACATCATTTAAAAATACTTCAGCCTGCAGGTCCAGTCCAGATACAAGTAAACAAACGATTTGTTACACAGTACTTCATACTACACCTTTCTGTTACAAGAATCAAAATACAAATGAGAGAGAGAACACGGTGAACTCAAAATACAAACACAACTCTACAAGACAAGAACGATAGTTTGAGGAATGAAAGCTAAGGAGAGCGAAGAACTATCTATCGGTCTAAGGCCAGTTGGTAAATTCAAACACTTTTAGGATTATATCAAACCCGGTTGGGATCTGCCATATGAACAATAGGACATTCAATGCGTTCAATGCAATGTGGAGATTCCTCGCAGTCTCATTTCCCTTCTGCATGGCAGGAACAAGCGCTGCAGCGGCCGCCCACAGCACAGTGATAGCTACAACAACAGATGAGCACAAACAAATATTTGGAAAAATAAGTTTGCAATTGTAATGCTACTATGATTGAGGACATAAAAATTTTGAATAGAAGCAATCATGTATAGCTAGAAATAGTTATTCCAGCAAGCTTTTGTTGTTATTGTTTGGTGGTTGGATTTCTTGCTCATGGGCTGATGGCTATCATTGTGTGTGAATAGTAGACTATCCTCAATGTTTTTGTCAAAATAAAACACATTAATAGTAAATATTCTACGATGGATAGAGGTAAAAGACTTTCTTGATCCTCAGATAGACGAAAATATAGCACTCATGCGAATAATCTAGTTTACCTTCTTCAATAATAAAATAAAATGTAGTTAATAACTAATTTAGCCATTAGAGTTTCATCCTCAAACTACTAATTACAGCAATCTAGTCTCTGAAATTTGCTCTGCATACCAATTGGGTGCTTTGTTACTCCAGCCAAAGAGAACGAAATTGAATGTGATCACATTATTCAGACTTCACTTAAATTAACACTCAAACAACTAGATAGGTATTGGAGTCAAACACAACGATTGACTATTATAGTTAAACTTCTGAGGATGAAACTGAAATCTGCATCAACTTCATGGACTAAGAATATAATCATCTTCCAATTTTCTTTACATTTTCCATAGAACTTAAAGAGGTCGATGAGGTAGTATTGCCTGAGCAGTTAAGAGGAAGCAATCACAAAGAGAATAGAAGAATATTTCAATTTTTCCTCATCTTTCTATTTATCTAGCAATTTTGAAAATTAACAGGATGTCCTGTATTTATCGCTAAAAAGGATGAAGCACATACATTACTGTCCACCGCCGACAATATCATTACGTAATGACAATGAGGCCAAGGAACTCACAAGAAAGAACCTTGGCAAACGATCATTCACTCAAGATTCAATATTTCTAAATCACTACTTTTTAGTAATCAAGCAGGAAAAGTTGTTATTCTCAAATTCTGATTTTGAACAGAACAATCTCCTACTGTCACTAGCATAACTACGATGAGCAATCAGATTAAATTGATGGATCCATCTATTGTTGCCGACTACAGCCTCTCTATGATTAAGGATGTGGTTGGTTTCACGTAAAATTGTGGAAACCTCTTTTCGACGGAAAAGTATTTTCGGTGGAAAAGTAATTTTACGATCCTATGACATTTGGTTTGTATGAAAAGGATCCTTTGACATTTGGTTTGTATGCGTTATGCTCGGACTGAAATCAAACCGTTGATCGGGTCAGACGAGCCTGGTCGAGGATCGGTTCTCTGAGGCACCGTTTGGATTGGGGATAAGAGAGAATGAATTATACCAGGGATAAGTATAAAGTTAGGGATAAGCTAGGTATAATGTAAAATTATATTTGGTTGGGAATGAGGCTTAAACCAGGTATAAGAAAAAAAGTGTTTGGTAGTGATTGAAGAATAAGAAGGAATAAAGAGTTGAGTTTTATGTTAAATGACGATTTTACCCTTACTTTTATGTATGTATTAAATTTTAATATTTATTAATTTTAATTTTTATAAAAATTTTAAGTGGGAAAAAAAAAGTAATTTTTAAATTTTAAGTGGGAGTAAAAATTTTAATTTTTAAATTTATATAAATTTTAAAATAATTATAAAAAAATTGTATAAATTTAACAATTTTAAAATTAATATTATTTTTTAAACAATAAAAATTAAAATTTATACTTATGATTTATTAAAATATAAAATATAAAAATTAAAATTTATAAAATTATAAATTTATAATTTAAATATTTTTTAAAATTTAAACATTCTAATTAAAAAAAAAAATTCAAAAAAAGCATAAAAGAAAGGAAAAAAAAAAAAAAACAAATGCCCCTTCCCAAGGCAGAGCCTTGGGAAGGGGCGAAAAGTAGCTTGGGGGGTTGGGGGGGGGGATGGGATATCCCCCCCAAACCCCCGTTTGGGGGGGATATCCCATCCCCTCCTTATCCCAAAAGGGTTTGGGTACAACCCAATCCAAACAGGGGCTGAATGACTCTTGAAGAGCGCCTCAAAATTATATTGATTGGAAAAACTGATTACAAGATTAAAACTACTCCTAGAAAGCTTTGAGGTTGTGTTTTGTTCGGGTATAAGTAAGAAATGTTTATTCCTGGTATAGGTACAACTCATGGAATAAGCAGGAACAAGACCAATTTTGCGTTTGGATGAAAATTGGGTAATTCTTGGAAATAAGAAAAATAGTATTTGGATAATTAGATTGAAATAGTAAGAATAAGAGTAATTATAATTTTAAAATAATAATATTTAATCTACTTAATTAATATAAAAATATTAATTAAATAATAATTTAACTTATTTAATTAACTATTGCTAGATAACCCTAAATATTAATTAATAAAATAATTAACAATGAGTATTGTTAATTAATATTTTAATTAACTACAAATAATTTAATAAATTAATAAATTAATTAGTTAATTATTTAATAGTTAGATAATTACTTAATAAAATAATTAGATTAGTTAAAATATTAAATTAATTAAAAAGTTAATACAATAATTAAAATTATATTTATTTTAATTAAGCTTTTTCTCAAGTAGGAACAAGCTTGTTCCAGGAAAAATGGTGGAATAGTAGTTCCAGACTTAGAGCAACTTATTTTAGGGAGACTCTTGTTCCCACCATAACCAAATGCATTTGGAAAACAAAACTGAAACAATACCTTATTCCAGGCCTTATTCCCCAACGAAATGCTGCCTGAAAGTTGCTAAGCTCTTAACAAAACTGTTGAACAAAACTCTTAAACTAAGCTCTTAAAATTAGAATGTTGGAAATGCTGAAAATTGAAGGAATTGAAATTATTGTGGTCGCTTGTGTGTGTGAAGGATCCTTATTACAGATGAAGTTCGCTTATTTATACTAGCGCGCTTTCCACCTGCGATTATTAGCTAGTTCGCATAGTGGCGAGTTGCTCGGCCACGTCCCTTGTCTTGCGGGGCATACTCAGATTAGAGGCGTGTTGGCCACGAACTCCACTCTCTACAATCTTAGCCGATTCCTACCTAAATCTCGTTCGGGTTCAGGCATTTTCCTCTCCGTTCCCGGTGTACCACGTGTCGCCTCCTGATTCGTTCACATCGGTTGACCATGTTGATTGATTTCCATACCACGTGGCAATCTTTTTCTGGTGCCAACAATGCCCCCTCGGCAGTCTTCCGATCTGATGTTCGTATGACTCGCGATACTTGATTGACGATCGACATGTGTGATCATCCATATCCTTCAGTCATCGATCATATCCCTTTTGCTTGAATCAGTCTTTTCACTTTAAATGCTGCCATCCTCGATAATCACTTTTGATGGTAGAACTTCTGTTTTCCTCGTAAGACGCTTCGTCTTCTGGGTTTATAAGAAGTTTCGTCTCCTTTTTCCCATTTTAAAAGCTTGAAACTTTTCCTTTCTCTGAACTTCTTCCTCTTTCTTCATTAGTGCTTATTTCCGGCTCATTGTTACTCTTTGTGTCAATGGCCTCCGCTCACGTTCCTTCCTTTCCTTCAAACGCTAAGGTTGATTTCCGCCTTCTTCGTCCAACCAAAGAGAGTTCCACACACTTCGATTTGAGCCCCTCTTTCATCGAGGACCCAGATGAGAAATCCTTCCCTTTTTTGATCGATGGCATCCCCCTAACAACAAATGTCATCTATCTGAGTACATGTTCCTCCACCAAAGCTACGGGAAAAAGTCTCCGCACTTGGCCTACGGTTCCAAAAGCCTATGTCCAGTGGCTCGACCGAGTCTGGGCGGCTTAGGGAGGTCTATGAAAGGAGATCGGGACCTTTGATGCTATTCAACTTTCTAAAAACTCTTACCAAAACCAACGGCCTTTTTCTTGGTTCGACTTTGAGTTTCTGGTCACCAATGTTCAATACCTTGTTCTTTCGCTCGGATCCCTTTATCCCAACCCTGTTTGATGTGGCCGCCATTAGTGGCCTTCGACCTTACAGTACCATCATCTCCTCGGCTTTCACCCCGGACTGAATGATGGAGTTCGACTCACACCTGGACCCAAAATCGGACTTAGCTTACACCAAGCTTCTAAAGCTGTTCGCGGGCCAAGGGCAAAGTCTGGTTAGCAAGGAGGAACATACAACTTTCCTCTTGTACTGGCTCTACCACAACTTTTTCTGTATCCGATCCCAGAAGATTATACAAAATTTTGTGCCAATCGTCGTTGCCTTGGCCAACAGCGAGAAGCTGGCCCTTGAGCCCTACTTTCTTTCTTTTCTATATCGAGAGATTTATGAAGCCATCAAGCCAACATCCCCGAGGAAAAATAAAGTCATCATCGACTCTAGTTGAAACATTTTTTGGTTTCTCCAACTTTAATTGCGACTCTACTTCCCTTTGCTCTGTCGCTCATCGCTTCATCCCGGCTCTCTTCACCAATATAGCACCTATGGGTAGGCTCTCGGTTGTCCTGAGCAGCTCGCTTCGGGCCAACCCCTAGATTTTGCTTAGTACTTCAAGATCTTTTATACTGAAGAAAGCCGAGCTCTAGGCCATTGGGCGCTTTTCGGGTCCCGTAGTATTGGCCCCGTTCAGAGAACATTTTGAGTATATCCGGAATCAGGCAGATTTGCTTGAACTTGCTAAGCACTCTAAGGTGTGGTTCTCTTTCTTGGCCCTGCGGGATCTTCACCTCGACCTCAAAAGCCAATCTAAATTGGCGCCGAGTACAGAAGTATATAGTTTGCTCTTCGCGGCTCGACAATTCGAGTTAATTCAAGCGCTTCCAGCTCCTTCATCATTCTTCACAAACAATACTTACTGTTCCCACCCTACTATTAAGGGGGTACCCAAAGTAGATCGCGTCAAAAATTGTTATGCTTGAACCAAAATCTGACCGTTGACCGGGTCAGACGAGTCTAGTTGAAAATTGGTTTTTTGATTGACCCTCGAAGTGCGCCTCGAAATCAAACGATGAGGTTGAGGAGGGATCGGCTCAACTGAATTCTTTCTCACGAACACTTGGAAGTTAACCAAAAGTACACTCGGCTTAAAGAGCCGAACCAATTATATTGATTAGAAGAATTGATTACAAGATTAAAACTATTCCTAGAAAGCTCTGAAAGTTGCTAAGCTCTTAACTAAACTGTTGAACTAAACTCTTAAACTAAGCTCTTAAAATTAGAATGTTGTAAATGCTGGAAATTGAAGGAATTGAAATTGTTGTGGTCGCTTATGTGTGTGAAGGACCCTTATTATAGATGAAATTCGCCTATTTATGCTAGCGCACTTTCCACCTGCGGTTATTCGTGGTTATTCGCCAGTTCGCATAGTGGCGATTGCTCGGCCACGTCCTGTGTTTCTCAGCACGTCCCTTGTTTTGCGGGGTGTACTCAAATTAGAGGCGTGTTGGCCACGAACTCCACTCTCCACGATCTTAGTCGATTCCCACCTAAAACTCATTCGAGTTCAGGCATTTTCCTCTCAGCTCTCGGTGTATTACGTGTCGCCTCCTAATTCGTTCACATCGGTTGACTATGTTGACCGATTCCCATACCACTTGGCGGTATTTTTTTCTGGTGATAACACTATGAAAGGAAAACAATTTTTAGACGCTAGTTGTTTGGTTTATAGGAAAAGGAAAATAAAAATTATTTTTCATTTTAGCTTTTAATAAATATAAATTTAATATCTTAATGTTAGATTAATATAAGAAAACTATAATTTATAATATAATTAAATTAATAATTTATATGTATATTATATATAATAGAAATATTATTTATACAAATTTGCATGCAATTTTGATAAATAGTATAATTTTAATTATGTAATTTATTTTTATATTATATAATAGTTATATATATAAAAGCAAGTTGGTTCAAGATGCGGCTCACTAGTTAGTGCTCCAACTCATGAGTCGCGTCAAGCGTGGACTACTTAGCCGCACTCCATTTTTGTTTCTACTCATTGCGAGCAGAAAACGAAAAGCTTGGCTTTTCCCATTATTTGTAAAAGCATTTTACGTGGAAAAAGTTTTTACACATAACCAAACAATCCAAAAATCGTTTTCGGAGTGAAAAACAGTTTTTGGTTCACTTTTGCGCCAATCCAAACACCCCCTAACAATTTCATTAGACCAAATCTGCCAGGGAAGCTAGCTTCAATTCAAAGTTTTTTATTTCTTTAGTAAATGAGAAGTGGCGGTCTCTCAATCCAACACTAAAGATACCAAAAGCATCAAGGGTTGGTATTCTGAAAGCACTTTAGGCTGACAATACAAAATATATGTACATGAAAAAAATACGAGCAATACATGGGACAATGGAAAGGCCACCAGTAGTGGACTGTATAAAGAAAAAGAATGATTGACTAATTGAGTACGGTTTTCTATACACTTTGGCTTGAATTTAATCTCTTATAAGAAGCGAAGAAAGAGACTACAATTAATATTGCACTCTGATTATAGCCACCAATAAATGTAGAGTCCTGGTCTCAGTGTTTTACTTTGGACAAAGAACCATAATTCGAAAAGGTCACTTATCTATTTCATAGAGTATTATATACGTAGAAATCCAAGAACGGAAACAGCCCCACATCCACCTAAACTTTGGATTGATTGCAAATTGCTACTAGAAGTTGAAAAGCTGAAATTTATTATGCGAATAATTGATTTTGTTTCAATCAACTACCCAGCTTGATTTTCTTGACTTCTATCTGCTGTCAATATGTGATGATCATGTGACGGGGACTAGAAATGAAGTTTAAAATTTAGGTTAATGTAAACCCTTTCCAGAAAATTTAGGGTTGGTTAATTGACCCTGTCCAGCGCAGAAAATCACCCAAACAGGATGTAAACCCTTTCCAGAAACCAAGTCTGATCCAGGACACATAATATGGAGATACGAGATGCATCATAGATTATTAAACCAAAATAAATAGAACAGCTAAGGTCTCATCTGGTATTATTACGGTTGTTCATTTTCTTGAAAAGAAACTCTATGCAATGGAGCGTAGGGAAGTTCATCTAATAGCGCATCCAAGCACACTTAGTTCTTTTATGAAACAAATAGAAAAAACAGTAACAACTCTAAACGAGCTGTAACTATATTAATTATTAGTCATACTCCTTTCTTTGAAAATATAAACATAGTACCTCTAAAACGATGTTTCTATTTGAGAAACAATAGATTTTAGGCCTTCTTTGTTTACACTATTTCTTGCAATCTAGACAACAAAGACCAAAATCTTACAAGTAACATTTGTTTGCTTCTTTCTGTAATGAAGATCCCTATTGTGGCATTCGACCAGATTGCATTGCAAGCTAGCTAATGATGACAAAAGTATTGATGTTCCTCTATTGTTCCTCTATTGTTCCTCTATTGGCACATCCAACTACAGAATTTTCCTATGTAACAAAGGCAACAACAATACAAAACGAGTAACTATACTAATTTTCGTAGTCATACTTTTTCTTTTGATAATATATACGCAATATCTCTACAAAAACAATGTTTCCGTTTGAGGAACTAAAAATTTTAGGCCAAGTGTGGTTAGACTTACACTTGTTTTGTCTTCCTAACAGTCAAATTTTATGCGACTGAATATGCTAGCATATGACAAATTGTTAGCAAAAAAAAATTAGTGATAACTTTTTTTCACTTCTTTCCTCTTTTTTTTTTTTGAGAAAATGAGTTTGCAAGCTAATCAACACGCCCCAAGAATAAAAAAGTTCATCCATCAGTGCATTCAAATGCATGGAAACGTAAGCATAGTGAAACAAGGCCTTGAAGTCGTTGATTTATAATTTTCAATTTTCATTTCAAAATAGGTTCGAAACAAGGTTGGATCCAGATATAAATTTTAAAGCATCAATGGTGGAAAATGACCCCTACTTTAGGCAGATGGTTAAATCACCTAGCGCATAAAAGTTTCCTACACAGAAAATTTGCAATCAATTTCCAATGTATGGAAATCTTCTTTTGAGTCAGCCAGTCAGCAACTCTAGTAAAATCACAATTTTAAAGCGCTAGGTCGCAGACTAAAACCCTCGACCTATTGTATCCTTACAACAGGTATTAGCAGGCTGTGACAATGCATGGGATGTTCCAAATCCATATGCAGCCAAGAACAGTAGATAATCTCACAGAGCCAGTTCTTTTTCTTTATTTTTTCCTTCAGTGGTCCTCACGAAATGCTACATACTATATATAAGACAGATTTCAAAGTAGAAGCAAGAAAACAAACACGGGTAAAAGGGGAAGGGAGTAAAGCTTTCCAGAGCATACCAGCTCCAGCGAAGAGATGGGGCCCGGGGAAGAGCTTCCCTGTGCGGAACCATGTATTTACTCCCCCACCCACTGACTCGAACACGCCAAATCCCAGCAGTATCGACCCAGCGTTGAAGTGCCGATCCCGGTACGATCCCTTCAGCAGTTCCTTCCTCTCCTGTTCAAATTTCAATTCCCAAAAACAAAATTTCAAATCTAAATTCAAATTTCTGCACTCCCATGAAAAAATAATAACTGAAACAAACATAGCATATAATTATGAAATTGTATTATGGCAGTAACTGTTGCTACTCAAAAAAGCAGTTTTAACATCCTTACTCACGTACATGTTTAAAGATCTAGTAAATAATGCAACACATACTGACGGAAGAGGGAAAAGAAACTACAAATAGAACAACACTCAGAAATTTATGTTATTATATGATGAAAGTAATTAAATCAAATTCTTGTGAAACGAAGGAGGCTTAGGGTCTGTTTGGCTTAAATTCTGGAAAAATGATTTCTACATAATTAATTTTGATTTGAAGAATTGATTTTGGTTAAAAGTTATAGAGCGTTCGGCTCAGTTTAAATAGAAAACGATTTTTCCAAAAAAATTTTGTAATTTTGTTTGGCAAAAATATTTTACTATTTACAAATAATAATTTTTTTACTGAATTTTATTTTAAAATAATATAAAATTTGAATTTAAATTTAAATTTTGAATTTTAAACTTTAAATTTTAAATTTGCACAAAAATTTAAATATGATATTTTAATTTAAAATATAAATTTGAAATTTAAAGAGTGAAAATTGAAAATTTGAAATTTGAAATTTGAAATTTCAAAATTTAAATTTTAAATTTTAAATTTCAAATTTAAACTTTTGAAATTTAATATTTGAATATTTAAAATTTAAAACTTAAAATTCAAAATTAAAATTTAAAATTTAAAATTTTGAATTTTAAAATTTTGAAATTTGTAATTTGAAAAGTAAAATTTATAATTTTAAATTTTAAAATTTTAAATTATATCTTATATTTAAAATTTAAAAGTTTAAATATTGAAATTAAAAATTAAAAATTTAATATCTATATTTAAAATTTAAAATTTTGAAATTTAAAATTTAAAAGTTAAAATTTGAAATTTAAAAATTCAAATTTAAATTTGAATTTATATTTAAAATTTTAATCTAAAATCAAAATAAAAATTTAAAATTTGATTCTAAAATCAGAATCAAATTTCAAAAAACAAATTTTAACTAATTCTAATTTTAGACCTCGAAAATCAGAAAATTGACTGTAAAATCAAAATTAGATTTTGGAAATTACACAGTTTATTAAACAAAAAATCACTTTTCAAAAATGAGATCAAACGCCCACTTAATTAACTCGCTACTCTGGACCCAATAATATACCGGACCTAATTCACTAGCCCACTAGTCCTACAGCCATAATCATCAGACGTGGAATTATTCAAGCATTGAGATGTCACACTTAGGCCGACATATCGAAAAGAATACGGTTGGGAAATAATTAACCAAAAAGAGGATGTATATATCTATCAAAAAATAGTTCAGGAATAGTCAGTTGAAATTGGAGAGCCAAAGACTAGTTGAAATCTTTATAGGAAACTGCTCAGGAATAGTCGGCGGGTACCTCGGCGAGCTTCTGAATCTTGGTTTCCACTGGGGAGACCACCGCAGGGGGCGGTGGCAACGGAGGCGACGCATCGGAAGCAGTGGCGCCAGCGGTAACGACCGCAGCGGGGGCCGGGGATTTGACCTGCTGCTTCTTGAGCTGGTTGATCTCGTCCTGGATGGTGCGGACGCGGCGCCACTGCCACCCCAAGTACCCCGCCCACAGCGTGTAGAAGAAGAGCCCGCCCATCACCAACGGGTGAACCAGCGCCATCGTTCGCCCCTCCAAGATCCCGAACTCCCCTCCCACCGCCATTGCGTCCTTCATCGACCCCATCCCCAAATTAATTTCTAGGGTTTCTTTATACACACAGTACGAGATCAAAGATGATGATGACGACGAGAGGAGTACGTGCCTGGGGATTGATGAAGAAGGGCAATGAGAACGCCGATGCGGCGGCGGCGGCGGCGGCGGCGGCGGCGGAGGGTAGGGGGAGGGATTCGGAGAGCGATCGGAGAGCGGCGGATTGGTGTCGAAGGAGATCGAGCGACGACGACGACGACGATGATGATGATGATGATGATGATGGGGTTTTGGAGAGCTTAGAGGAGGTAGAGATAGGATTGGGGAGGAGGTTGAGGAGCCCCATCGTTGCGGCGGTGGTCGCCATAGTTGCTCCCTCTCGAAGCGTCAGAGAGAGTGAGAGGGAGAGGGAGAGGGGGAGGAAGAGAAAGTGTGTGTGTGAGATTCTGCAGGGACAGAGGAGATAGGAGATGAGGGGATGAGAAAAGGAGATGGTACTGCGAGAATGAACGGCGAAGTATGCGGACACGTGGGGCTATGACATTAGCCGTTGGATTCGTACTACAGTGGCATTTGGGTAATTAAAGAACGGTGGATGGTGGAGTAACGATGCGTCCGCGTGCGACTCCATCTGGTGTACTTCGGAAGAAGCTTGTTGTGAGCACACGTACCTCATACGTCGCGGAGAAGCCGACGAGACTTCTCTGTTGTTTTGTAGCAGCAACTATACATATACCTAGTGCAATAAGAAAGAATTAACTGTTTCAAAAATAAAAATAAAATTAAAAATTAATTAAAATTATTATAAAAAAAATGTTTGGTTGGATATTAAATTAATTTTAAAAATAAGGGAATTTGTATTTGTTATGATAATAAAGAATAAGATAATTTGTATTTGTTACGATAATAAAGAATAAGATAAATAAAAAATAATAATAGTATAAAATAACGAAATTGTTCTTAACTATAATTTTAAATATTTAATTTAAGATATTTTTAAAATTTATATTTTACTTGTATATATAAAAAAAAATTATAAAATTTTGAAAATTTATAAATTTTTAAAATTTCAAAATTTTGTATATAAAAATTAGTATAAATTTTAAAATTTTAAAAAAATTAAATATTTTAAAATTTTAAAATTAATAAATTTAAAAATTTTGTAAATTTTTAAATTTATTAAAAATTAAAGTTAAAAATTTTAAAAGATATAAATTTTAAAAATTTTCTAAAATTAAAAATTTATAAATATTAAAAAATTTAATTATAATTGTCTTAAAAAATTGCAAAAGTGGGAGCAAAAATTTTAAATTGTATAAATTTAAAAAATTTTATAAACAATTTATATAAATTTTAAAATTAATAAATTTTTTTAAGAAAAAATAAAAAAATTAAATTTTAGATTTAAAAAAGAAGAAATACTAAATTTACAATTCTTGTGGACTGTAATTGGTACAACTCTCCCCGTACCCGTTAGAAGTTATAACAACCCTCTAAAGTTTGAGCAATATTATTTATACACTCTATGTAATATACACATTACCAATTTAAGGATGAGAGTTTCTTCATAAGTCATATTAAGATAACTAGTAAAATTTCTGGCCCTAAAATAGATGGAGTATAAGATTTACATCCTATTTAGAATGTACAATTAGTATTTTCCTTAAAATTTACTCATATTTTTTAATTTTTTAATTTGTTCAATTTGAATTAGTCAACAGAATTTTGACTTTAAAATTTAAGCCAATTATTTACTTTAGTAAATTTCTAGTTATGAGATTTGCATGAAGTATGCTAATTAAATTGTAATATATTTAAATTTTTAAGTTAAAATATTGTCTGACTCAAATCAAATAAATTAAAAAGTTAGATAGTAATATCAAAATTTTGAAATATTGGTCAGCCAAATTACAATAATCAACCGTCCAAATAAATTTTGTATATTTTATTAAAAAAACAGAATATAAGATTGCTGTTGTATTTAGAGCCTTTAGATGAGAAAGGTTGGAAGATTACATCCAAGAGGTGGTTGTAGAGGTAAAATTGCTCATAAAAAATTTAGATCAATGCTATCCAAACATAAAAAATGAGTGTAAATTTTATTTCCCTTAGTTTCAATGAGTGGAGTGTTTTTATTGATTATCTCTATGTAAAAATATTTGTCCATTAGATTGGTGTGATGTAAAATTTATATTTCAAAGGAAATTGAAGTGTGTAAATAATATTTTTTTAAAAAAAATTAGGATAATTACACTAGTGGTTCCCAACTTTTAAAAAAAAATTTAAAATTAGATTTTTTTTTTTTTTTTTGGTCAATTAAGCCTCCAATTTTTTATAAATTTTTAATTAAATTTTTATAGTCTCTACTCCCTCCTATAATTGACGGAAGTTGACACGTAGGCGCTGATATAAAAATTTCAAATTAACTGCACAATCGATCCCAACCTTCTTCTTTTATTTTATTGGATCCCACTTTATCTTTTTGTCAATTAAATTTTCTTAACACATGAATTCCAACATAAAAACCTCTTGCTGGTAGAAATATATGGTGACACCCTCTGCTATAGAACATTTTGAAATAGGCCCTGAATCTTTTTTTTTTTTTTTTTTTTTTTTTTTTTTTCCATTAAGAATCGGTAACCTTTTTTTTATTTGAGTTCTTATACTTATTTAGCTAAAAAATTTAACAAATTTAATGACTCTATTAGTTAACAATTAATTGAGCTAATTTTATCTGCTAAGAAATTTTTTAAATTATCAAATTTAATGAAATTATTAATGTATTTCTAATAGAATCTCTAATTTTTTTTATTATTATGAGTTTAAATTCAAAAACTCAATAAAAAATTAAAATTAAAATTAGGGGTTTCATTTCAAGATGGCATATAGAGGAGGATCCTGTTTCCAAATGAAGTATTGTTTAGAGATTCTCCATGCATTGCATTTTTACCTTGCTTTCTTTGCAGATCCATCTCAGGCGGGATTTTTTCTATAAGGGTGCCAACTCAACAATGAATCGGCGCTCCCACCTTTCAACTTCCATAACATAAATGTATACTATAGATGGCAAGGACCTAATAAAAAAACTTGCATAAGTTGTAAAATGGGGACTCAATCAAACAAAAAACCAACATGTTAGGACGGTTAGTCGCCTGGAGACAGGTGTGTAGGCCTAAAGCAGAAAATTACTGTGCCAAGCGGACCGCGTCGCCCATCAAAAACCATCGAGTCAAAACTGTCAAGCAAAACCATAAAACTCGGATCAAACCGGATCTCCGACGGTAAAACCGATGGTTAACAACAACCGGACCGCGACTATATCATCGCGAACCCCATCGGAACCCAACTCCACTAGCGAAAATCCAACAAAACCTAATTTCTCATCTGGTAGCCAACTCGAGACGTCAACGGTCAAGCCGAGGAAACCCCGACGGCGAAAACGATGAGAAAAAGGCCCGACGGTGTGACCCCGACGATTTGTCAAGGCGCGGAGCGACGGCGACGTGCGAAATTAGCACATGACATGGCGAAACGGTGGCCTAAATGACCCCGAGTGGCCATGCTAATAAAAACGGCAGAAACGGTGATCCAAGCGGTGAAAACGGCGCTCAAAACGGTGAAAAACGGGCCAAACGGAGTTACCGGGCTTCCGAGTTGGGGGCTGGTGCACGAAGCCAGGCGTGGACCCGGTCTGCGGCCAAGGGTGTCACGCCCCGAGGTCGAAACTGCGACCCGAGCTCGCTAACAGATCCGCCACCTATGCATAACCCCGCATAGGCGAAGCGTCTAACCTGCAAAAGATAGTATTATAGCTACGCAAATATCAGAGCAGAAATAAAATACTGTAAAATAAAATCCAATCACTGTACAACACGAAATAAAGTACAACATCCATCTCCTCAAATACAGATAATCATCATACAATATCCTTAGTACAGCATCTCTCAACTCCAAAAGGGAGATAAACTAAAACTATAGTACATCAGTCTCTCCAAATACAAAAGATCTCTCTCAAAGTAAACAATAAAACCAGCTGACAGCTACAAGAAATCTCCAACCAGGGGATACAGCTACACTCCTCGGGCGGTAAGGATCTAGCTCGTGACTCCCTCGCCTCGAACAACGACCGAAAGATCAGCAACTCCCGCAGAAGACTCTGCAAAAGAGGAGGAAGAAAAGAGGGAAACAACAATGGGGGTGAGAACCACTAGTAAACCAGTAGCCTCCCCATGTGGGTAAAGTCTCCAACTCCGGCGTACCCACTAAGTCTACCATAGGCAAGAAAAGGAATAAGTGGTAAAGTTGTAAACAGAACTGCTGAAAAAGGGAAAACCACCACTAGCATGCCTCTAAATACAATACCGAAAGGAAAGACTGTATGTATGCATCAGTATCTACCCTGCCTGCCTGGATAAACCCAATCTAGCCACCAGTAAGAACTGGTACTGCCTGCTCTGCTGTCGAACTCAAGAACCCAGTAACTGATCGGCACACGGCTCGATCTCAATATAAGTAATAGACCGGCACACGGCTCGGTCATAAACCTACCTCCGGAGTGGCACTCGAGGGGAGCGACCCACACGAGTAAAGTATCTCTGTCACAAGTATCATGATATAGCAGGACTGGATCACGACTATGATTAAAGTGGAAAAATTCATCCACTAGAGAAATCTGATACCCAATCTAATGCAATAGTACTCAATAAGTGGGAAACTCCATCCACTAGAAAAATCTGATATCCAATCTGATGCATAAGTAAACATCTGGTCAACCGCCCAATGTCCGCGGTCGCCGCAACACCCCACAATCAACAATCAAGCCCAACACCCGACACCCGGTTAACCGCCTAATATTCGCGGTTGCCGCAATAACGCACAATCCACAATCGAGTAAAATAATCAATATTCGGTCAACCACCTACTGTCCGCGGTTGTCGCAATCCCCCACAAATCCAACATCAAATACATCCTGTCTCCGACCCTAAGGTCCCGGCTACACTATCCCAAACCCCTGCTCGAACCCCAGCAACATGACTCAAAAGTCTAAATAAGAAGGAGAAAGGAAACAATCATGATTTTTTCTAAGTCAAATCCCAATATGATAGTGTAGCAATAAATAGTGGCCTATCTAGATGTCCATACAAGCATGCAAAAGTCCTCATGTAAGATGAAAGAGAGAATATCAAATAACAGTTCCACATGTGTATCAAATAATAAATCCACATAGATATAACCATCATGCTAAAATCATCAGCCAAACTACACATGTATATAATCCCTGATCTGTCACGCCCCGAGCACGCCAATTTGGTCAGTTCGGGCACGCCAACAGACCCGCCAATCGGGTATGAACTTTCACTACCCGAAAGGAACGGTAACATCCATAATAACACAACAAGTGTATGCGGAAGCTCGATATCAGAGTACTAAAAATCACTACAAATTTAAAACTTTCATTTAATAACAAATAGTTAAGCGGAAATGAAAGCATACATGAGTGAACAATAATTAAATTTATTACACTTTATATTTCTGAACTTGCAAATAAAATTATTACAATTCTTTTACATCATTTTCCTCACCATACAAGGTTCACTCAAGAAATAATAGAAGGGATACTTCTGCTAGACCCTCTAGGTCTCTATGCTGCTGGGCCCTTGCCCCTGTCGTATGCCTCGCCGTCTGCATCTGAAGCTGGAAAAATGGTCACCCGAGGGTGTGAGAACTACTTAAAGTTCTCAGTGGGTTCAACCACCGAGAAAAAGTGTTCTACACCACTTGGTCCAATGGAAGAAATAATAATAGAATGCTAGGAAACTAGAATCCTCAATAACAAAATGCTGCTATGCATATAATAAATCACTACACTATCTATGTATACTCATCGATCTAGCACAACTCTGTCTAGCCATACTAGGCTACTATATAATAAAACACTACACTTTCTGTGTAACTCATCGATCCAGTACTACTCTGTCTAGTCATACTAGGCTACTATGCACCAACTCGGCAACTATGCCGCTATATACAGGGTTCAACTAACCCGGCCACCTTGACGGCGGCGGCCTCCCAACGACTTTTGACGGCAGCAGCGGCTTCCCGTCAATACCGACGGCGGTGGCAACCTCCCGTCCTCATCAATATTGGCTACGATGACTCCGTTCAAACCCCCCGCTCCATGGGAACTCCAAGAAACCCCACGAACAAGAAGAAAATCCCACGAAACTAGCAAAAGAGGTAACGAAAAGCCAAAACACACCTTCTAGCCGATGGGGATGACGGTACGATGCTCGACTCCGTTCTGCTCTCTCCGGTCTCCCACGATGTCGGTGCTCCCTACTCCGTTGCCCAATGATGATGACGATTTTTGTTTCTGAACTTCGATGAACCCTTCGAGGAAGAAGACGATGTTCTCTTTTCGTTACAATTATCGAAAGCTAGAGTTTTCTTATTTCTCTCTCCTTGATGTGTAAAATAAAAACCGATCCCCGGTTCCACTATTTATAAGAGATCTTGAAATAATAATAACCGCCTCATATCTTTTTGCAACAAATCAAATCTTTTGTAACAAATCAAATCTTTTGATTTAACCGTCTCTCCCTCGATTTGCGTTACAAACCTATCGAAAATCCCATCGTTCGTTGGCACGAATATCAAAGCACTCTTAAAGTTTTTTGCCGATTTTTGTGGCGGTGTTTCCACGACAGGTAAGCCCTCGATTTTGGTATCCATCTTTCTTCTCCGTTTCGAGTTTTTATTGAAGTTTTCGCAACCTCTTTAGACTTCCTTTTTCTGCGACACTTTTCTGGACATCGGAAGAGTGATCTTGCATTTTCTAGGCCTACGGATGGCGGAATTAATTTGGTGTTTAAGGACTCAATTTCTATCTACACTTCGCGAGGATCGTAGCCGTATTTTTTCTTGGAATATTTGGAGGGCATCTCGCAGGAGGTAATTTCCTGTGTTTGTGGACAGATGTGCGGCGATGTTACTGTTTTGAGTGTTTTGAGCTTACCGCAGTGTTTGGCCTGTATCTTAGTGACTGGGAGTTTTCTAATGATTTTTGGTGCGTTGGAATCGTGGGAACGTGAGGATCGCGCACATTAAATCTCAGCTCATTTGGACTATGGACCGATGCGCGCATCCATGTGGGTTGGATTTTCCTCAAAAACTAGTGGGCAGCGCACTAATTCTATGTTGTAGTATGCATGCATGATAAGTAGAGTACTCCTTTTTGTGGACCGAGATTCAAGCTTGTATGATAGAATTAGTAAATTAATTATTTCTTGGGATAAGGAAATATTGGTATCTTGACTAGCACCCCGTCATATGTTTACATGCATTTAATCAGACTAGTAGAGAACCCTCATTTGGACTAGATTCTTTTATACTTTAGACATCCTCACTTTACATTCTATCCCTGGACATAGTGTTTTCCTTGCCCAGGTAGTGGGCCGAGTAGTTGGAATTTCTTTTAGTGTAGGATGCATGTTGCACTCGTGCTTGGGGGACGAGTGGAATCTGGTAGTTGTGGCTAATCTTGTATTGGTGTCGGGAGCCGTTTGGGTAAACGGTGGTCCCGGGTTGTTGAGTTTTCTCTGATCTTTTGTCGTCATTATGTTCGTGGCAGTAGTGTACTGGTGATAGTATGACCTTGAACCCAGACTGTTTATGGACACACATAATTTCAGTAAACTAATATTTTTTTTTTCGAATTTCGAAGGGTCGCCGGAGCCTGTTCTTGTTTGATTTGGTGAAGGCATTAGCCCTTCGGGGTTTGGAAAATAAAACTTGTTTTGACTGATTTTATTAAAGAACTAAAATTTATTAAATTGGGCTTCTCAAATTAAAATAATTTTCAGTAATAACTGTCATCTTTTCTTGCAAACTTCCACACCCGAGAGGGTTTAAGTGATCTGGGTTCTTGGGACCGTTTCCTTATTTTTGGACGAAAGCTACGGGGGTTGTGCCAAGAACCTGTTCTTGTTTGATAGAGTTGTAGGTGCTAGTCTCCCGAAACTTTTGGACCCTGATTGGTTCCCTCCGGATGTTTTACCTGAGGGAGCTGATTTTCCCGGGGGTCGTGAACTTCGAATGGTTGAGTCTGGAACATGTTCTTGTTTGATTGGGGTTCTAGGCACCGGCCTTACGGGATTCTCGCACCCTTGTTGTGTCGATTGGTTCCTTATTGTCTGTGAGTTGGGTGTTCTATTTTGGGAACCGCTTGGGTTGACGGTGATTCCGGCTGTTGAGTACCTCCAGCCAGTGGGTTAGTGTTGTGAGTTGGACATTGTCGATCTGATTGATCGTGGATTTGGATTATAGCCTGCATGAGCCATATTGAGCTCGATAGAGATGCACGGATACTTTCTCGGTGGGGTCGCGCCCCTCGAGTGCCACTCCGGAGCTGGGCCTGTTACTTTGCTATCGCGACTTGTCGACGTAGTTCGTGTGGGACGCCCTACGTAAGTCCAGTCCTCCGTGGATGTAATGGCAGTAGGTAGGCGCAGGTTTGACTGTACCCTATGTGGCAGTCAGTGTGATTGGGTTGATTGAGTATACTGGATTAGAGTCGATGCATTATTTTCATCTGTATCACCCATGGAGCATTGCAGATAGAGGCATGATAGCTGTAGATATTGTGAGGACCCGGATCCCCACGACAGGGTTTACTGTTGGCTTGGAGGCTTTTGGGTGTGTGGGTGTGCGTGTCGGGCTCCAGATTTGAGTTTCTGGTGAAATTGGGGCTTGTTTCTTCTCTGGGAGTCCATTTTGGGGTGTTTGAGGTGTTTGCGCGCTTATTGGAGCCAAGAATGGGACCCGGAACAGAAATTGGATCAAGTTTACTTTTCCGGGAAATTTTGGAAAATTTTAGAAGCGGAATTTGGCCGAACGGACCTCGGATTTGGATTCAGCGCGCGAAAACGAGCGAAATGGACTATTTACTTGAATTTTTCGGAGCCCGGACGCGAAAACACGGAAATCGAGGCATGGGGTACTGTTCCGGCGGCCGGAGAGGCGCCGGCGGCCGCCGGCGGGCGGCGGAGCGCGGCGGAGCAGCCTCGGGCAGGCGGCGGAGCGGCGCGGGCAGGCGGCGAGCGGCGCGGGCAGGCGCGCGGGCGCGCGGGCAGGCGCGCGGTCCACCGCGGGGTCGTGCACCGTACGGATGGGACGCGTGGCGCTTTCCTGTTGGTCGGTTCAGCGTGCGCGGTCCACGGAATCTTGGCTCTGGTGCACGGTGAACCGAGGGACACGTGGCATTGCGTGGTTGGCTGGTTCTGGTGCACCCGGTCCACGCGGCGGCGGCGGCTGAGGCGGTGCCTCGGGACGCGTGCCCGACCCGGGTCCGGCGCCGGCGCGGCCGCGCACGTCGCGCGACGTGCGCGTTGACCAGGGACGGCGTGGGGGCGCCACGTGGCGCCCCGTGGTTGGTCCGGTGCAGGGGTGCACGTCGCCCGGTCGGGACACGTGGCACCCCGTGATTCGTCGGGGTCGTGCGCCGGGTGCAGGAGACGGTACGGCAGGACACGTGGCGGCCTGAGAGAGATTCGGGCGCGCACAGTAACGGGCCGGCCCGTTACTGTAGCAGCCCGAAAACTTTCGGGCGCCCGAAAGTTGGGCCCGAAAGTGACTAAAGGGGCTTTTTGGGCTGTTTTCTTTGGGGCCTATAAATAGGTCTCCTTGGGCCGAGTTTTGGAGCCTTTTCCGAGGGGATTTAGCAATTGCTCTCTTCACAAGATTTCTTCCTCTTCCTCTTGGGAATCTCCTGGTGAAGTTTCAGAAAATCTGGAAGTCGCGACGACTGTGTTTTCTACCTCGAAGTGCGGAGCGACGGTTTTCTGTTGGAGGCCCGTTATCGTCGCATTTCGGTCAAAAATTTCCACAGAGCTACCCCGACATCCGATTTCAGCGATTTTTGCGGCGTTGGATTCACGAGAGGTAAATCTTCGACTTTCGTGTTGAGTGTTTTGCCTGGATTTGGAATTTTGGCACGGATTTCGAGGCGTTTCTGAGCCGCTGTTTTTGTTGTGAGATTTCTGGACAGCACTCACTTCGCGGATTTTTATCTCCTCATCCGGACATCGGAATTCGACGATTCAAGAGCCTATCGACATCTACACTTCGCGAGGATCGTCGTGATATTTTTATTGGGATTTTAGAAAATTTATTTTCAGGTGAGAATTTCGTGTGAACAGGAACTATGCTTGCAGATTTTGGAATAGTGATTTTATGTGTGATTTGGTTGTAATTGTGAGTTGTGGTTGTACCCAGGACATTGTAAGCACCACTATGGTGCTCTTTGCTTAGTGGACTCGGAGTTTTATCAGTTTCTAGACTGTTTATCTGTACCGTCCCGGACAGTTAGCGCGATCAGGTGGGTGATCCTGCTTTCAAATTCTATGGACTGCACTCTAATTCTACTAGTAGATTAGCATGCATGTTAGTATTTGAGCCAGATAAAATGTGTGAACTGTATGTTGGAAACCACTACAGCTAATTGCTAAAAATGTCGATCTCTTGATAAACTTTGCGACTTGGGAACTTGACTTAGCATAATTGCCTGTTATTTAATTATCATGCACCACTAAACTACAGTAACTTAAACATACATCAGACTTATTTATCACTTTAGCTTTTCCACAGTGGTAGTATTCTTGTCACTTTGGTCATAGTGATTTTTCCCCGAGTCGTGGGCCGGGAGGTTTATTAGCTGGGGACTTCATTTGCACTCGCGTCTGGGGACCGAGTGGCGTCTGTAGCAGTCTGTAGATCAGCTTGCATTGAGATAGTGATAGTGATAGTGGTAGTGACAGTGGATCTGGGATCTTTGGGACTTGGTCATAGTGACAGTGTGGATGTATAGCCAGTGAGTGAGATAGTGATTGGATCATAGCCTGCATGTGCCACCTTTGTGCTAGACAGTGATGCGCAGTTATTTGACTCGAGCGGGTCGCTCCCCTCGAGTGCCACTCCGGAGTAGGCGAGACCGGGTTGTAGTACCGGCTTGAGATTGAGCTAGATACCGGGTTGGAGTACCGGACATACCTACAGCAGTAGGTAGGCGCAGGTTGACTGGACCGTTTGGCAGTCAGTTTGGATTGGGTGACTTGAGTCGAGTCAGTAGAGACATTTTTGGTCTTCGATCCTTTTCCTTGAGCATAGTAGATAGGGGCATGGTAGCAGTAGATGTTTTATCTTCCTGCTTTCTATTCTGCATTTTTCTTTGGTTACTTTTCGCCCCTTGTAGACTTAGTGGGCAGGCCGTCGGGCTTGTTGGCGGCACCCACTGAGAACTACTGTGGGAGGTAGTTCTCACACCCGTCGTGGTGTCTTTTCCCCAGGAACTCCAGCTCCAGTTCCTGCGGTGCCCGTTGCTGATCCAGCTCCTTCAGACCGAGGTAAGGGAGTCGCGAGATAGATCCCTTCCCCTTCAGCTTCAGTGTGTTTAGAGGTACCCCTATATTTTGGTTGTGTCATGTTTGAGAGATCTTGTAGTGAGGGATCGAGTTGTACTCTTCTGTTTTCTTTTGAGAGACTCCTGTATTTTGAGTGAGGACTTTATGTATATATTTGTGGGACATTTTTATTTCTTGTATATCTGTTAGTTTTATGTTTACAGCTCTGATATATGTTAGTTAGACACTTACTTGCAGGTTGGACGCTACGTCCCTACGGGGCTTCCTGTAGGGGCGGCGGATCTGTTGGCGAGCCCGGGGTACAGTTCTGACCCCGGGGCGTGACAGATTAGAGTGGTATCAGAGCTTAGGGTATAGGTTTTGAGGACTTAGGAACCCTAGGCTTATGGTTAAACCCTAGGATGACCCACGTGAGAGCCGAGACTTTTAGCGAAAGTCTTGATTGGGTATCTAACTCTCCCGAGTGGATAGGGATGAGTGATAGACATGCCTTCCTTCTGTGGCGACTATGTTGGCTGCAGACAACATAGTGCTTCGGGAAGGGGGACATGCCTTTAGACTTTCGCTGGATTGGGTCGAGTGTTGTTTGGTGTTGTCTTGATGTTTGCTTGTGGATTGCAGGTAGGCACGATGCCTCCCCGACGCAGGATGCGGACGCGTTCTCAGCTTTCCTCCTCCCACGAGCCTGAGCATGAGGAGTCAGCACAGGGTCAGCAGGGTGAGATGCAAGAGCTTCGGGCTCAGTTGGTTCAGTTGTCAGAGGCTGTCCGGCGCCAGGAGGAGACCATGGACCGGATGATGCGCGTGATGGAGCAGAGGGGGCAGTCAGTCATAGCTCCCCCTGAGAGTTTCTTCGCACCATCTTCGCCAGTTGTGGCACCCCCAGTTGTGCCAGCAGCACAGGCAGCCCCTACTGCACAGGGTACCAGTGGTCAGCCGTCCGGGACGGCAGGACAGTTGACACCTGCAGAGCAGCGTGAGATGGATGATATGATGACGGGATTCCATCAGTCTGATCCATATTGTTTTTCGGGGCAGAGTTCGGGGCACGGAGAGGCGGTGATGGCCGAGGTGGCTCCTACTCCCACAGGAATTTCGGGGGCGAAGCGGCTAGCTCAGGATGTCGGGGGACAGACGAGTCGTCAGGGACCTATGAGACCTCCACGATCCTATCCTCAGGGTCATGGGTTTCGGAGGCGCCAGAGGTCAGGCGGGCCCCGGCAGCAGCCACGGTATCAGCAGCACCCGCAACGACAGCAGTCTCAGCAGCAGTACCCCCGACAGCAGCAATTTCAGCAGCAGCATCGGCATCAGCGACATGAGCAGTGTGTCATCTGTGGCGGCCCTCATCCACCGACGCAGTGTTACCAGAGACGGGGACGGTGTTTCTTATGTGGAGGGTTGGGACATATTCAAACAGGTTGCCCCCGAGCCATTCTGTCAGTGCAACCCCTTGCTACAGCGCCTCCCTTGCCAGTTCAGGAAGCAGAAGCCCCTCCTTCAGGGCACCATCAGACAGAGTGGGGTACGACGTCGGGACAGACGGGACGACGGTCTTCAGCGCCTAGTGGACGAGATTACGCAGCCATGATGGAGAGCACCTCGGCAGCAGATCCTATCGCCGCAGGTATGACCTTATTTTCAGTCAATCGAGTGAGCTTTTCGGAACCACGGCATCCGTTTGCATGATATTAGAGCATTTGCATCTCTCCATGATTAAGGGATAGGAATTTTGTAACATGCATGAGCGATTGGATTCTTCCCTGTATCCTCAAGCAGAGGTGAATTTTGGGGCGTGATCAGAACAGCTGAAATTGTAGGCGGTACGCCGACTGTTGAGACGATTCAGTTACAGCTCCATGTTTCAGATCGAGCACTCTGGATGGACCAGTTGGTGCGGTATCATGCAACATTTGTTTGCGAAGGGAGAACAGTGGCCTTTCCGCGAATTGGACGACAGGAGATCATTTCCACTTGTTACCGAGGCATCCTTCCTGCAGCAGTGGCCTCAGCGGCTTTGGGTTAGGTGCGATTTGTCGAGCGTAGGTGACGCCTAGGACTAGAGGGTTTGTCTCTAGGGGTTTTGGATAGGGTGGTGTTTCTTTTTAGGGGCACGGGTAGACCGTAGCTTCCGTTTTGTTGCCGCAGCAGGAACGGCATCAACCCTCCTCTCCCTCTTTTCTTACTCTTGTGCTGAAATTCGCGAACAAGATGAAAGGATACAAAGGACTACTCCAGAGTTGGGGACGGTGCCCGAACCTGTTTCTGTTGGATTAGGGTGAGGGCACTGATCTCCCGGAACTTTCGAACTGTTCGCTAATTTCAATTGTTTTCTAAATTTGAGAGTTGGAGGTTGATGACCTTCCTACTGGTGGGGCTCTTGTCTTTCCTGTTAAGTTTTGCGGCGTTATTCGAATAGTTTGGAGGCGTAGAGTTGGTTGTTCTTCTTGGTCCTTGGTGTTTGGGAATTTTTGAGTTTTCCGCGGTTGGACGCGCTTTGTGGAGAGTTTGTAGCGTTTGGGGAGTTGGAGTTTGTGTGTTGGAGGCTTACCGTTGGGCTTGGAGACTCCCTTTTGAGATGTGTTTGTTTCGAGGACGAAACTTTCTTTTAGTGGGGGAGGATGTGAGGACCCGGATCCCCACGACAGGGTTTACTGTTGGCTTGGAGGCTTTTGGGTGTGTGGGTGTGCGTGTCGGGCTCCAGATTTGAGTTTCTGGTGAAATTGGGGCTTGTTTCTTCTCTGGGAGTCCATTTTGGGGTGTATGAGGTGTTTGCGCGCTTATTGGAGCCAAGAATGGGACCCGGAACAGAAATTGGATCAAGTTTACTTTTCCGGGAAATTTTGGAAAATTTTAGAAGCGGAATTTGGCCGAACGGACCTCGGATTTGGATTCAGCGCGCGAAAACGAGCGAAATGGACTATTTACTTGAATTTTTCGGAGCCCGGACGCGAAAACACGGAAATCGAGGCATGGGGTACTGTTCCGGCGGCCGGAGAGGCGCCGGCGGCCGCCGGCGGGCGGCGGAGCGCGGCGGAGCAGCCTCGGGCAGGCGGCGGAGCGGCGCGGGCAGGCGGCGAGCGGCGCGGGCAGGCGCGCGGGCGCGCGGGCAGGCGCGCGGTCCACCGCGGGGTCGTGCACCGTACGGATGGGACGCGTGGCGCTTTCCTGTTGGTCGGTTCAGCGTGCGCGGTCCACGGAATCTTGGCTCTGGTGCACGGTGAACCGAGGGACACGTGGCATTGCGTGGTTGGCTGGTTCTGGTGCACCCGGTCCACGCGGCGGCGGCGGCTGAGGCGGTGCCTCGGGACGCGTGCCCGACCCGGGTCCGGCGCCGGCGCGGCCGCGCACGTCGCGCGACGTGCGCGTTGACCAGGGACGGCGTGGGGGCGCCACGTGGCGCCCCGTGGTTGGTCCGGTGCAGGGGTGCACGTCGCCCGGTCGGGACACGTGGCACCCCGTGATTCGTCGGGGTCGTGCGCCGGGTGCAGGAGACGGTACGGCAGGACACGTGGCGGCCTGAGAGAGATTCGGGCGCGCACAGTAACGGGCCGGCCCGTTACTGTAGCAGCCCGAAAACTTTCGGGCGCCCGAAAGTTGGGCCCGAAAGTGACTAAAGGGGCTTTTTGGGCTGTTTTCTTTGGGGCCTATAAATAGGTCTCCTTGGGCCGAGTTTTGGAGCCTTTTCCGAGGGGATTTAGCAATTGCTCTCTTCACAAGATTTCTTCCTCTTCCTCTTGGGAATCTCCTGGTGAAGTTTCAGAAAATCTGGAAGTCGCGACGACTGTGTTTTCTACCTCGAAGTGCGGAGCGACGGTTTTCTGTTGGAGGCCCGTTATCGTCGCATTTCGGTCAAAAATTTCCACAGAGCTACCCCGACATCCGATTTCAGCGATTTTTGCGGCGTTGGATTCACGAGAGGTAAATCTTCGACTTTCGTGTTGAGTGTTTTGCCTGGATTTGGAATTTTGGCACGGATTTCGAGGCGTTTCTGAGCCGCTGTTTTTGTTGTGAGATTTCTGGACAGCACTCACTTCGCGGATTTTTATCTCCTCATCCGGACATCGGAATTCGACGATTCAAGAGCCTATCGACATCTACACTTCGCGAGGATCGTCGTGATATTTTTATTGGGATTTTAGAAAATTTATTTTCAGGTGAGAATTTCGTGTGAACAGGAACTATGCTTGCAGATTTTGGAATAGTGATTTTATGTGTGATTTGGTTGTAATTGTGAGTTGTGGTTGTACCCAGGACATTGTAAGCACCACTATGGTGCTCTTTGCTTAGTGGACTCGGAGTTTTATCAGTTTCTAGACTGTTTATCTGTACCGTCCCGGACAGTTAGCGCGATCAGGTGGGTGATCCTGCTTTCAAATTCTATGGACTGCACTCTAATTCTACTAGTAGATTAGCATGCATGTTAGTATTTGAGCCAGATAAAATGTGTGAACTGTATGTTGGAAACCACTACAGCTAATTGCTAAAAATGTCGATCTCTTGATAAACTTTGCGACTTGGGAACTTGACTTAGCATAATTGCCTGTTATTTAATTATCATGCACCACTAAACTACAGTAACTTAAACATACATCAGACTTATTTATCACTTTAGCTTTTCCACAGTGGTAGTATTCTTGTCACTTTGGTCATAGTGATTTTTCCCCGAGTCGTGGGCCGGGAGGTTTATTAGCTGGGGACTTCATTTGCACTCGCGTCTGGGGACCGAGTGGCGTCTGTAGCAGTCTGTAGATCAGCTTGCATTGAGATAGTGATAGTGATAGTGGTAGTGACAGTGGATCTGGGATCTTTGGGACTTGGTCATAGTGACAGTGTGGATGTATAACCAGTGAGTGAGATAGTGATTGGATCATAGCCTGCATGTGCCACCTTTGTGCTAGACAGTGATGCGCAGTTATTTGACTCGAGCGGGTCGCTCCCCTCGAGTGCCACTCCGGAGTAGGCGAGACCGGGTTGTAGTACCGGCTTGAGATTGAGCTAGATACCGGGTTGGAGTACCGGACATACCTACAGCAGTAGGTAGGCGCAGGTTGACTGGACCGTTTGGCAGTCAGTTTGGATTGGGTGACTTGAGTCGAGTCAGTAGAGACATTTTTGGTCTTCGATCCTTTTCCTTGAGCATAGTAGATAGGGGCATGGTAGCAGTAGATGTTTTATCTTCCTGCTTTCTATTCTGCATTTTTTCTTTGGTTACTTTTCGCCCCTTGTAGACTTAGTGGGCAGGCCGTCGGGCTTGTTGGCGGCACCCACTGAGAACTACTGTGGGAGGTAGTTCTCACACCCGTCGTGGTGTCTTTTCCCCAGGAACTCCAGCTCCAGTTCCTGCGGTGCCCGTTGCTGATCCAGCTCCTTCAGACCGAGGTAAGGGAGTCGCGAGATAGATCCCTTCCCCTTCAGCTTCAGTGTGTTTAGAGGTACCCCTATATTTTGGTTGTGTCATGTTTGAGAGATCTTGTAGTGAGGGATCGAGTTGTACTCTTCTGTTTTCTTTTGAGAGACTCCTGTATTTTGAGTGAGGACTTTATGTATATATTTGTGGGACATTTTTATTTCTTGTATATCTGTTAGTTTTATGTTTACAGCTCTGATATATGTTAGTTAGACACTTACTTGCAGGTTGGACGCTACGTCCCTACGGGGCTTCCTGTAGGGGCGGCGGATCTGTTGGCGAGCCCGGGGTACAGTTCTGACCCCGGGGCGTGACAGATATCTTTCCAGCTTATCTTTTCATTATTACAATTTTCCTATTTCTTATGCTCTAGTAGACTTAGTGGGCATACCCGTTGGTCTTGGGGACGGTACCCACTGAGAACTACTTGACGGTGTAGTTCTCACACCCTCTGTCGGACAGATTTTCTAGGGCATCTACCCCAGTTCCTACTCCTATTGCTGCACCTGTTGATCGAGATAAGGGAGTCACGAGCTAGTTCCTACCCGTCCTTGGAGTGTAGTTGCACCCCTTTTCAGAGCTTTGTAGTACAGTCTGCTGGATCATTGTATGTAGTTACTTTTGGGAGTTTATTTTGAGAGACTTATGTATTGTGAGGACCAGACTTGTAACCTTTTGAAGTTGTATTTTTATATTTAAGTAGTTTACTTTCCAGCTCTGATATTTGTATAGTTGTAGTATTATCTTTTGCAGGTTAGACGCTTCGTCTATGCGGGGCTTCTCGTATGGGCGGCGGATCTGTTAGCGAGCCCGGGGTCACAGTTTCGACTCCGGGGCGTGACAGTGCTGCTAGTCAAGGTTCCATAATTGAACATAAACATAACCATACCAGAATGCTAACCCTAGCATGCATGCATCCCGAACATAATGAATCCCCAACTATAACATGCATATATCCTGATCAGTAATTAAGTCCCAACTATGCCATGCATATATCCTGAACTATAAATAAGTCCCCATTTATGCCATGCATAATCCTGAACTATAAATAAGTCCCCAACTCTACCATGTATATATCTCAAACAACATAGAAACACATATCTATCATGTATGTCCGCTACAGATTAATTAAAAAAATCCGTCGATTTGGAGGAAAATCCACCCCACCTGGATGCGCGCGTCGGTCTAGAGTCCAAATGAGCTGAGATTTAACGTGCAAGATCCTCACGTTCCCACGGTTCCAACGAATCAAAAATCACCAGAAAACCCCTCCCGGTCATTGAGATACAAGCCAAACACCGCAGTAAGCTCAAATCACTCGAAACAGTAACCTCACCCACCGCACATCTGTCCCAAAACAGAAAATTACCTCCGATGAGATGCCTCCAAAAAATTCCAAGAAAAATATGGCTGCGATCTTCGCAAAGTGTAGATAGAAATCGAGTTCTTAAACACCAAATTTCGCTAGTCGTAGGCTGAGAAAATGCAAGATCACTCCTCTGCTGTCCAGAAACATGTTGTAGAAAAGGGGTCTAAAGATGTTGCAAGAACTCCCATAAAAACTCGAAACGGAGAAGGACGATAAATACCAAAATCGAAGGCCTACCTGTCGTGGAAACGCTGTCGTAGAAATCGGCGAAAAACCCAAGAACTCAGCTCGGGGACAGCCTGCGGACAAAGATAGACGGAAAAGACCGATATCGAAGAAATCATCGGCAGCTCGCGAGAACAATTGGGAAAAATAACAAACGATCTTTAAAAATTCTCGAAAACCCCAAAAAGCGAAGAAAACTCAAGAAAAAGCTCACTGTCAAAAATGGCTCCCAAACTGATCTCAAAATGGTCCTCAAAAGAAGCCCAAAATGGCCTATTTATAGCTGAATCCAAGAAGACTACTATTTCAGGTCCAAGGGGCAAGAT